>JAJQWJ010000004.1:27001231-27601231 GCA_023637945.1 Phaethornis superciliosus
GCATGGTATGTTAAAAATAGAAATTATATCACAAATACTACTGACGAAGGCAGTAAAGTTGTTTGGAGTCAGCTATGTAATTTGCTTAATTCACAGGGCATTCATTAAGACTTAGGCTTGTGATAGTAATTCTTAGATATTTATATATGATTCATTCACTTGATTATGACATGTACATTATCTATACTTTTGGGAAGAATTAGTAATTCTTTTCTCTTTCATTGCTTATGGACTGAAGAAAGCTTAGAATTCAAATCCATGAATATATATGTATTATTTCTGTATGAATTACATAACCTGTAAATGCTATGGCACACTTACAAAGCTTTGATTACTCATCCCACCCTGAGCTGAGAAACTGCTGATCCCCATAGAAAAAAAGGGACGACTTTGATGTCTACCAAGATTGGCATGTCATGGAGTGAATGAACCTAAAAGAGAAGTGCAAGCCCTTACTTCTGATATAGTAGAAAGCTGGCAAGTTCCTGCAGATTTTTAGTCCCAGATGACATCACTTTCTCTCTGGCAGCTTGCAGCTTGTCTGGCACTGGCAGGTAAATATAGCCATGCCACACAGCGTTAGGACTGCACCCATCACCTCTGAGAGCGTCTCCTGTCTTCCCGTTCTTAATCTGGGAACTTGGCAAGCTGCTGCGTAGATGATGTATGAACCTGCAAGGGCAGATCTGCAACCAGTGTGCATTGGCATATCTCCCATACAGTGGAAACAGAAGTTATGCTGATTTATGCACTTTGAGACATTAGCCCAAGGTAATGGCATGTTCCCTTCTGACTTCAATAGGAGCAGGAGCTGATGTTGGGAGCAAGGCTTCCTTCCACAAAAGGAAAAACACAGCTGGAACATGAAATCCAAGGGAGAGAAGCATCAAAAGCTGTCTCAACAGCAGTGGTTAGATTTAAACACTGTGCACAGCTTTAATGTTCCTAAGAGCCAGGTTTCAGATGTGTAAGTAAGTGCATTCTTTGTCTGATGCCAAGAAAACAGATGTGGGACTAATAGCCACGGGCAGCATCACACAACTAATACAGAATCTCCCAAAACTGGGTGCCTGCCTAGACGTGTGATGGAAAGGTGGGAGGAAATTGTCTGGATATATACGTTCCTTGTGGTAAGGCAAGTGTAGCTCAGAAAAGCCTGTGACTAGCAAATACCAAGCACTGAAGGTCTTAAATTATAAAATTGTAACACCTTGAAGCCTGTTAATAAGTGAGGTTGCCAGTGGGCCACATGCATGTGATGTTGACCAACACAGTCTTCTTGTTCATCTGTACCCAGTACTTAGTTCAATGTCTGTTTCTCTTGTTTTTAAATCTGGATTACCAAATCCTTGTGATAAAGCTTGTCTATCTAGTTGTGCCCATCAAATGGCTCTCTGCTGGGGGGATAGCAGCTTACAAGCGCTGCAATACACAAATAACAAATAACCATAGAGTCATATTAACAATGCAGTTGAAGTGTATGTATCTATTTTATATGTCTGACTCAAACTGAGTAGGTCTGTTGAGTTACATTTGTCTAAAAAACAAGGCAGTTTTCACTAACTCATTCCTGAAAAGCGTAGTTTATACAGTGTTATATAGCTCACAGGCATATGAGTAAAAATATCTCTCCTTAATGCAAAAGTAAACTTTAATGATCTTCCTTTGCCTTTTTTCACTGTGCAATAAGATGAGATAATATATTCACAAATCAAAAATACAGCTGATAAGATCCCTCAGATTATGCTTTATAACTGCTTTTTGTCTTATAAAAAAAATCCCATGCAAGTAGCTGATAAAGACATTTCAGTGTCTTTTCACCAATTCATTATTTTTCATTAATAACAGACTAAAAATTCAAATTCCTGCAATAGCATTTTTCAGTCAACTAGCTGACTCAACTGCCTGTGGTGTAGAGCTGCACTGTCTTTACTTATTTATTTACTTTTAGAAAGTTCACCATGCTTACTTAGATAAGCTATGTGGCTTCCACTTGAGAGGCAAATGAAAAAGGCAGGCTAGGAAATCCCACTCATGTCTGTAGCCTATGGCCTATTAGGCAAAGATGCAGTTTATATGCCAGGACTGCTGTGGCAGCCTGGGGAGCCCTTTTATGCAGCTGTTGGATCCTGACAGGTACAATCAGATTTTTTTCCCCAGGAAGTGCTGTACTGGTCACTGCCTAAGTAACCTGCACAGATAGGCAACCTGGGCCAGGTCTGCACCAAGACAGAGGTGATGGTATGAACTCTGTCATCACCTATAGAAAATGAAGGGCTTGGGGACAGTGCTTTTGCTGAAGTGTGGGGGGAGGTGATGCTGGTGAGAAAACTGTCAATTGTTATTCCAAATTGGTGTGCTTATCTTGTATCAGCTTTGAGCTGGGAATGCTCAAAGATAACACGATGTACTTCTCGCTTCCTAGCATGAAGTAGGGGTAAAGGATGAACTGCTCTCATTTCTAAGCCAAGATCCAGTCCAGATGTTGGAAGGTCTTTGCAAGCCTGGTAATTTATGTGAGCACTGGGATATGGTGGAGGTCCTGTAGCCAGATGGTTGTTCCAACAATAGCTGGAGCCAAAGATTGACAGCTAGAGTTGTGCCAACATGACTGAGAAGGTTCACATAGGTAACAAATGTTGGTTCTGCTACCTCCTCCTCACTTTTAACTAATAGCACCATTAGCCTCTTAGTAGCCAATCAGCACACATCATACAACCCAGTCCCACCCTACCAGGAAGTATAAATTAGCCTTTAGAATCCTCTATTTTTCAGGAAGAGAATCCTAACTGTTTTTGGATGGGTCTCCCTCCTCAAGCAGAGATGCCTCTTTGGTAAGACATGCGCCTCTGACTTTGCTGGATGTGAACTGGGAATTAGTTACTGGAGCTCAGTTCTGTGCTGTAAGTGTATTTATCAACGTCATTTTCTGAATTTGTTATATTTTTCACCTTAAAAAATTATCTAACTTTAAAAATTTTCAAAACTTTCTCAGTGAATGTCCTTGGTGGGGCACTGAAACAGGTGAACGTGGACTCTGGTAAGTGGACACACACAAACATTTAGATATAAATCATTGACCACATTTTGGACTATGAGTGGATTCAACCTCATCTAGGTTCGTCTCTGAGGAAGAGATCAGAAAGCAAGGTCATCCTTCTGTTCTTCTGAACCTTGTGACTCAACAGGAGGGCCTTCCCCAGCCACATTGCAGACTCAAACCCATAAATTTTTGTGTGACAAAATTTCCACCTGTCCTGGAGGACTGAAAAAAAGTTTTAAAATTACCAATCTCAAGACAAAGAGTGGCAAACTAACAAATATCACTTGGAGGGTTACAGGATAATCTAGTATCATAGCCAGGTATGATAGGGCTTTCATTTCAGGCCATGAAAACTTGGGTTAGGATGTCATTCTAAGCTGGGGAAGTCAGACTCTGGTAGAATCACAGGGGTCACTGAGGAGAGGGTAGCTGGGTGGGGGAATTTTACACTGAAGAGGTATGTGATGCTCTTCTAATCACAACTGATGTGTTGTGTTTTATTTTGTATGGAAACACAACAGTTTCTTTACACTGTCTATGCAAAGGCTATTTATATCTGCATGACTGCTTGCTTCTGTCTGTCCAAGTCTTCACAAAGATTTTTGAAGGACAGAATATTCAGCTTTCTGGGAGAGGATGCACTTAACTCAAGAGCCAGTGCTACACCTGAGGAACAGAGAATACGAAAGAGGCTGCTGGGCAGATGCTTCTCTGTAGTCTTATGCCAGAGGCCCCATGTTTAAAAGGCAGGTGGTTAGACATGAGCTAGATCCTAGGTGCCTGCAGACCACCTGGGAAACAAGGGTTGGATCTTCTAATATCTAGGTGATGAGCATTAAGTATATTTGGACAGATGCCATCACATCTGCATCATTCCTTGGAAAATCTAAGTCAATAGCAGTTTCATTTAGAGAGACGTCTACTTCATGCACAGCTTTCCTCATTTAAATAAGTGAATTGGCATTTCAAAGCAATTGTATCTGCTTGTGTTCTTGCCTTGCCACACCATTTTGTTCCCAGCAATAGATTAATGTTCTGAAGTTGAGGGGTCATTAGTGAAGAAACAAACTCTGCTTCTGTTCATCAGCTGTCATCAGTTAGTGGTATCTTGCAAGAGAGGAGACCGAAAAGCAAAGCTCACCAAAGGAGACAGGTGGCTGTGGTATTAACATCCTCCATGACTCCCTTTCTTGGCCTTCCTCTTGGGACTTACCTCCTCAGAGCTGCGACATCAGTGTGGATGCTCTGGAAAGGAACATAAGCTTGTCTTCCTATCCTACCAAGCCTGTAGCCCTCCCATACCCAGAGCCCTGATGAGGGTGGCAACTCTTTCACAAAATAGTCAAACAGCTTTGGTTAGTTTAGCTTATTCTCTCTTAAGTCTCTTCTTAAAATACATTCATGGTTGATAGAACAGTAACGTATGTTTATTTTACCCCTGATGAAGTCTAAAGGCATAAGGAGGGCTCAGGAGAGATAACACAGTGAGGAGGGGAGGAGGTTTTTTTGTGAATAATAACTTTGATTAAATAGAGATCATCCCACTGGCTTTTACCAGTGAGTCTGTTTTAAACGTGAAAAATACTCATAAACAAGCCAGTAAATGTAACCAGTGCTCTTTGTTGTATCTTGAACCAGAAGCACGTAATTAATTTTAAAGGAGATGCCTTTCTTTTGGATGAAAACTTGGAGGCTTCTTTTGAAGGTATTGCAGTGCCCTTTTTTGGTAGCTTTTTTTTTCATGCAGTGTGTTTCATCATTTCTTCTCTCACCCATAATTTTTCAAATCCTCCCTCATCAAATTACCACAGCTCTTGGGGTCCTGAAGAAATCAGTGTAACAACTCACTGAAATTAAATGTTTCATATTTTACTGGACACTGCATCAATAAGCAGCATAGAGTTCTCATATGAAGCCTGTCATGTCTATATGTATTTCTCTTATACCTTGGACTGAATCAGTTGGGGCAAAAATTCTTTTCCATCACAACTTTTAAGTTGCAAAGATGATGTGCTGTGTTGTATCAGGGAGGCTTTGTCATCTGATCTGGCAGCTGCTAAGAATGGCCTCGCCTGTGTCGGAGCGTGAGGGAAAGAGAGGCAATATAAAGTCATATTGTTTTGGCAGTGGCCAGCTCTTTTTACCAAAATGAAGATAATAAAAATGGACTGAGGAGAGGCCTATAAAAGCACAGACCTTTGCAGTGCATCCTGACAGTCCTCAGTCAAAGCTTTGAAGACCTCTAACAGGGAGCTTTGTTTCCTCATCCAGGGCTCAGCCAGACAGGCTAAACAATTAAAATTTTCCAGATAAGTCTCAAGAACACTGTTGAGCAGTTGGGAGTTGGACATTAAATTGTATCACTGTGTCTCAGCTTTCAAAAGCTGAGGTGTCATTAGTGAATTTATAGGGGTATTTCAGATGGCAATTTTCCCTCTTGAAAAATGAATTTTTGAGAAGCCTGAGAGAACTAGCTCAGAAATAAACTGTGTAAGTGCCCACATACCACAAATCATAAGAAAGAAGAGAGTGTGATGCTAGCTATAAATACCTCATCTCCTGTGTTAGTCCTGAAGGACCTGCTCAGGAGTTGCTGGGAAGTGATGCTGTTCTTCCAGAGGGAATGAGGTTCTTTCCTACATTTACTTACCTGTTTGGATGTGTTATTTGATTTCAAAATGAATTTTTCTTTATCTCCTGGGTAGGAAAAAAAAATAATAATAATAAAAAAAGAATGGAACCTCAACTATAAAATTCAGAATAAAAACATGAAATACCTGCTGTAGCAGGGGAAAGAACGACCACAAAGGAGATGTATTAAAAATTACCTTAGACATACTGTTGAACCTATACCACTGCACTAGGTTGTTTGGGTCCAGTATTTTGAGCTATTGGCACAGTAAGTTCCAGATATTGCCTTGGAAATCTGAAGTACCGTTATGTACTCCAACTACTGTGTCCACATCATTGCTTCTGAGGTCCAGTGTGTGCTAGGGAGAGGGTAAGCATTTTTCTCTGTGCACTACTGAAGTTTGCAGTTGTTCTTTGCAGCAGAGGAGACAGTCATCATTTAATTACAGCGGGCTGCTTGAGTTGCAAGTTGCCAGTATGGTTACAAAGCTGTTTTCCCATGACTTTAAACAGCATAGTGCTGAGGACAGGGCTGAACTGGGAGACAAGGAACATGACTGCTCTACCCAGGCATGCCCTTGGACTGCTGTGTGGCTCCTGTGCACATTGTGCATCTCTGTAACAGGATATGTGCTATTATTGTGCTCTAGATGAAACATGGAGACATGTAAATATGCTTGTGTGTGTATGTGTGTACATGTATGAATGTAACGAATGCATGAAGGGTTTTATTTTTTATATTCTTGTCACTTAATGCAAGTTCTTTCCCGTGTGAGAAATCCCATTTACAATGTCAGTTTCATAATCAGAGAGGAGATAAAATAATCAGTTGTTTCACAGTTGAGGTGAATACATGCTATTGTCCCTTCCAGCAAATCCACCGCGGGCAGAAATGGGAGCCAATGTTGGAAGCATTGCTGGCTCAGTGTGTAGTGACAAGAAGCTAATTTTATCAGTTCATCCTTTTTTGAAGCATTCGGAAAAAAAAAAAAAAAAGTACTTTGTGGTCAGATGTATCATTTGTGTGAGAAGGTTCTAATAAAGACTACAAGAGTGCATCTCTCTCTCTCTGCTTTGCTGAACAGACTGAGATACAGTCTGACACGTTTCTTTCTGTGGAACAAGCACCTAAACCCAGGATATTGTTCCGGAAACCTGAGTTGCCTTATACAGGAACCCTGTATAATGCTTTAAAGCACAGCAATGGTGAGGCTGTACAAATAATATGATGAATGAATGAGACACTGGATACCTCATGTCTGGAAGTGTTCAAGGCCAGGCTGGACAGGACTTTGAGCAACCTGGTCTAATAAGAGATGTTTATGCCCATGGTAGGTAGGGCTGGAATTAGATGATTTTTAAGATCCCTTCGAACCCTAACTGTTCTATAAGACTGTGACCCCATAAAAAGCCCAGGCTGGAGCAGGCCCAGGACCTGTGATCCTGTGAAGAGATGAGATGATACTTTGGCAGGTTTGCTGACAGGACTTGGGACCCCATGAGGGACCCACACTAAAGCAGGCTGTTCCTGAAGGACTGCACCTCATGGAAAGGACTCAAGCTGGCACAGTTCATGACAAACTTCAGCCCATGGGAAGGATCCACGTTAAGATTAGTGAAGGACTAATCCCTCCTGTGGGAGGGACCCTAATCTGGAGCAGATGAAGAATATGAGGAGTCCTCCTCATGAGGAGGAAGGTTTGGCAGAGACATTGTGTGATGGACTGGGTGCAACCCTCACTCCCTATCACCCTGTATCACTAAGGGGAGGGAGATAAGTGTATTTGAGCCCGGGAAGAAGGGAGGGAAAGATATTTTAAGATCTGTTCTGTTTTTTTCTCATTAATCTACTCTGATTTGACTGGCAATAAAATTGATTTCCTTGAGCTGAGTCTTTTTCCTTATGACATTAATTGGTGAGTGATCTCACTGTCCTTATCTCAACCCACAAGCCTTTTGTTATGTTTTCTCTCCCCTGTCCAGCAGAGGAGATGAGTGATAGAGTGGCTTTGTTGGGCACCCGGTGCTCAGCCAGGGTCAACCCACCACACCAAGTGATGGAGGAGCCCCAGTGCCAGCCAGCACAGCCCTAGCTTTCATTTGGGTCTGGTGGGCAGGAGCAGCCCCTCTGCACAGATCGAGGGCAGGAGATGAGGGGTCCAGCAGCCACAGCCTAGAGGGGCTGAGGAGTGGTTGGGCAGGCAGAGCATCACCATGGAAGTGTCTTTCTCCAAGGTGGCAGTGCCCCAGGCTTTTAGGTACATTGTAGAAACCATGTGAAAGTGTGATCCCACCTTCAAATGACAAACCTGCTGAGAGCCGAGTGGCAAGAACACTCACACAGGAAAGGTGATGTTTAATACTTTCTTCATAGGGGTATGCAGCCTAATTTCCCACATCTCAGGAGACAGACCCAGCTGATGTCCCCTCTCTAGACTAAAAGAAAACTGGTGACACTTTCCCCTGTGCAAGGTGCAGCTGCAAGGCAAAGAAATTGAGCTTCACCTGGCAAGCAAGAGAAAAACCACACAGTGAAGACTCAGGGAAGAGAAAGTCTCAGCTTCTGTTGCCAACACTGTATTTTGTCAATGACTGTTCAATGTAAAATGCTGAAAGAATGGAAAATTTGTTTAATTTCTACTTAATTCAGCTGCACCCCTGAATGCTTTTACTGCTCTGCCTCTGAGTTGTGTTGCACAGTCTAACTGCCACAGTGACTGAGAGAGAAATCTTTGGCAATATCATCTAAATGACTTTTTAAGATAAAGATCAATATATTTTTTCAAATTATTGGGCTTTGTTCCTGGCATAGTGACTATAAAAATAGCCTGGCCATAGTCTCAATCTATAAAACTATAAAAAATGAGAAAAATGATTGCTTCAAAGTAGATCTTTTATGAAGCAACTACTTGTGATGGCCTGAAATGAAAAGCAATTGCTTTACCTAATCTTGCCAGGAAATGCATTTCAGCACAGAGAAGTATGAAAGTGAATACTTGACCCTGCTTGAGGGCCAGTTTCCATACAGGTCAGGCAGAAAGGCAGAGCCTGATGATGGCTGAAGACAAATCCAGGATAAAACACGGTGGCTGACTGAGAGTTCAGTCTTTGTGGTTTATACTTGAGCCTTATCACTGCTGAAAGAAAACTGAAGTGATTATATACTACTTTGAACTTAATGGAAAGAAGAAAGATAGTAAATGGCTGATTATATCTTTTCTTGAAGTCATTCAAGTACAGACCATTGTCCACTAAATTGCTGCCTCCTCCGAGGCAGTATTAGCTGGCAGCTAGATAGCTCAGGATCCTCATCTAGCCTTTCCTGGTAAAAGATTAACTTAATCATCTCACTTGCCTTCATCCTCCGAACAGGCCAGAACAAAAAGTGCTGAGGGAGGTTTCAGCTCTTCTCTGCTGCCTTCAGCCTGGGTCCAGAGCAGCCTGCAATGAAAACAGGAGCAGGATGCCTGGGCTCCCATGGGGATGAGGCAACCTGATTCACAGGAACAAAAGAACAACCCTACTATACTTCTGTAAAACAACTTGCAAGCTGAAAAAAAAAAATAATAACTCCTTAGTAGTAACATTAATAAGAATGACTGGTGGGTTTTTTTGGGGCACTCAGTGTTGAGTTCTGCCTTATGACTGTAAATGCTTTTGGTTGGCAGGACGTGGTGTACAAGGGAAGAGCTGGAGGCATGAGGTGCAGCAGGAAGGCATTTGCCTGGGACCTGATATGGGGACATGGCTAACAACAAAGGTGGCAAATTTTAGCCACTGTCACACAAGCTATGTAGCTGTCACTAATTCAGACCAAATGGTCTAAAAACTTGTCTATGATGGAATCTTAAAAATCATAATGGAACTGCAGTAGGGTGGAGAGTCAGCAGCAAGAATATTGGGATTATAGCAACCTTGTGACTGTGATCACACCCTGCTTTACTTTTGCAGGTTAACCTTCTGTTTAATATCTTTATTGATGATTTAGATGAAGGGATTGAGTCCATCATCAGCAAATTCACAGATAACACTAAGCTGGGGGGGAGTGTGGATCAGCTGGAAGGCAGGAGGGCTCTGCAGAGGGACCTGGACAGACTGGAGAGTTGGGCTGATTCCAACGGGATGAGGTTCAACACGGCCAAGTGCCGGGTCCTGCACTTTGGCCACAACAACCCCATGGGGAGCTCCAGGCTGGGCACAGAGTGGCTGAGAGCAGCCAGGCAGAGAGGGACCTGGGAGTCTGGATTGACAGGAAGCTGAACAGGAGCCAGCAGTGTGCCCAGGTGGCCAAGAAGGCCAATGGCATCCTGGCCTGGATCAGGAACAGCGTGGCCAGCAGGTCCAGGGAAGGGATTCTGCCCCTGTACTCAGCCCTGGTGAGGCCACAGCTCGAGTCCTGTGTCCAGTTCTGGGCCCCTCAGTTCAGGAAGGAGATTGAGGTCCTGGAGCAGGTCCAAAGGAGGGCAACCAGGCTGGTGAAGGGACTCCAGCACAAGTCCTGTGAGGAGAGGCTGAGGGAGCTGGGGGTGTTCAGCCTGGAGAAGAGGAGGCTCAGGGGAGACCTCATCGCTCTCTACAACTCCCTGAAAGGAGGCTGGAGCCAGGGGGGGGTTGGGCTCTTCTCCCAGGCAACTTTCAACAAGACAAGAGGACATGGTCTCAAGTTGTGCCAGGGGAAGTTTAGGTTAGATATTAGAAAGAATTTCTTTATGGAGAGGGTGATCAGACATTGGAATGGGCTGCCCAGGGAAGTAGTGGATTCTCCGTCCCTGGAGATATTTAAAAAGAGACTGGATGTGGCACTCAGTGCCATGGGCTGGTAACGACAGCAGTAGTGGATCAAGGGTTGGACTTGATGATCTCTGAGGTCCCTTCCAACCCAGCCGATCCTATGATTCTGTGATTCTATGATTGTATGAACCTGGAGGGTCAGCTCAATGCCTGGCAATGTCACCTAATTACACCACTGCAGAAGATGCTAGAGCTGGCCAAGAGTAGCCATGCCCCATGGCTCAGCAGAAGGATTACAGGTGTCCACAGAAGAAATGTTGTGTGTGTGTAAGGAAACAGAACTGAACCTTGCAATGGACTCCATGTCACTAAGAGCAAAAGTGCTCAGGGTCCAAACGACGGGGAAAAGATTAACTTTGTGCTGAAAGAGACAGAGCACCAGTGCTAAATCTGATGCATAGACATGTATCAGAGCTTATCATAAGCAATAATAGCGAAGATTTGAGCCTTCCAGTAAAAAAGACCAACTCTGAATGCATTCAGTTTGCTTATACTGGGTTATACTCTGTAAAATACTTGGTGTGGTGCTGATCTCCCACTAAGCAATGTCCTTCTGCTTCCTTTTTCAAAAGAAGGGCACAGAAGACACTTGCCCTACATTTCATTCTAAAATTAGCTAAAATCAGGGAACTAGTGAGAACTTTATTATTTTGCCACTGGAGAAATATATCAAAAAGAGAGGGACTGCTGGCCTGCATTTAAGCTAATTCTAGGTTTAGCCACAAAAATCAGGCAATTTTATGTGAATCCAACCAACCAGGAAAATGCAGAAGAGGCAAAATTCCTCTCCATTCAGAAACAGGAAAATCTCATCTAAGTGGTACATTCTTGATCTGCACCTACCAATACTGAGATAAATGGAAGTTTGTTTGGAAGAATAGAAAGAGTGTCTGGGAACTGTTTTGGTACACTGATGCTCTTTTTAAAGGGCATGTGATACCATTCTTTGCACATTTAGAATGTGGGTAGGTTGTTGCCTGTTTCCCACTGAATTCAACAAGTGGCATATGTTTCAGCATACGAGAACAGTCTTATATCAGAGCAACAACAACAGTGCCTCACAGTCACAGTCCTCAGAAAGGCTCCAACTCCTTCCTCCCCCTGAGTCCTCCCCTCTCAACCCCTTGCTGCACCCCACCATTAGCCCCATGGGGGGCTTGTTCTTCAGGCTTACCTGAGATGTGCTAGCTGGTGCAGGAATTTGTGCCCTGAAAGCTTGCCTCCACTGAAGAAATTAATCTTCTCCTCTAAGTAACTACTGATTTTAACAAAAGTAGGAACTGAAACTTTCTGTCCCTCTGTCAAATGTGATTGTAACTGGCAGTGAGATAAAAAGCTCAGAGGAAAGATGACCCAAAGAGGAAGGCAGTAAAATCTTGGTATCTTAGAAGACTGGTAAAATAGGGATAAAAATGAGCAGTTTTCCTGCTCTCAAACCAAGGTCCTAGTTATAATGTTTTCTGGACTTTACAGAAAAGATGATGCAGATCTAGATACACATTCAAATGGTCTAATTCAGTAATGAACTCGACGTGGCTCAACAGGACCTGACATTCCTGACATATAGAAAACCTGACATTTCATCCAGACAGAAGCTAAAAGTCACAGCACTAAGAATATGGCTCCTGATAATCCCTTAGAAGACCTGGAAAAGAAATACACATGTCCTTGTGCATAAGACAACATGATGGGATTAGGCCTGGACCTTATCCTTCAAAGCACTTACATGTGCTTTTGGTGGCCTACTTGGTCTTACAGCCACACTTGCACTTTCAGAACACATTCACAGACCTTGGCTCCTAGAAGACCATTGCTTACTATCCCTTATGAAAAAATCAGGTGTTTGTGAAACTGCTGTGGCCCTGGGCCCCATTCAGTTAAGCAATGTGTCATAAATACCAAGGTGTTTTATGGTGCTATTCATGTAGCAAGAGCTTCACCTTGGCACAAGAATCAGAGGAGGCACAAGATCTCTGTTGCTTACAACAACCTCACAAGTATTGCAGGGTGAAAAGTTGAGGAAGAGGTGAAAGGTTCTTCCTCTTTCTCTGATGGCAATGTTGGGTACCTCTGTGCCCACACATGAAGGATTGTGGCTAATACTTTTCCATACTGAGCACTAGGTCAGTTCCATAGTGTGAAACCTCTGAAGCTGGTACAAGAATGTCTACCTGAAGCACTGTGGAGCGTTTGTTATTGCTTTTTCCTGTGACACATTTTGAGGTGAGCCTTTTTCAGTCAAAATCTGTACTCAAAAACTCTTTACTGCCTTGGAAAATGCTTTCCAGGGCATCAAGGCTTTCCAGCTGGTCCCATGCCACCCCACCTCAGTGGAAACCCACAGACTCTGCTAGTGACTAGCTTGTACCAGAGTTGTGTAGGCAGTGGACTAATTTGCTGGGGATGTTTGAGCAAGGGGTCCCACACGCCCAGGTTGGTTTTAGCTGCATCTTCTCCCAGGATGGATGCCTCTGTGCTGAGTCTGATAGGCCCTGGGGCAGCTGGGGCTGCCCTCTGAATGTAGAATTGGCATAACCCCCCGTGGTGCTCACTCTCAGCATTTTCCTTGGTAATGTCCTTCAGCACCTTCTAAACCACTGCTGTGTCCAACGAACTCAGAATTATTTGGCAATAATGAGTTAGCTTGGTTTACCTGCTTATTTCTTTTTATATGGGTTATTCCCAGACTTGCAGGACTCTTTGTTGTTCTTCTATACATGCAGAGCCCTGTTACACAAATGCAAACAGGAAAATGAGTAGGTGTATGGTAAATGACCTTCTGCATCAAACTGGCACTCCTAATTATTTTGACTTTTCCCAATGGGAAGATAATGAAAAGCAAAGCATTACAGTTAATGATAAAAATCAGGTTGAGAAATCAAGCCTGAAACACGAAAGATATTCCTGAAGTGAGTGTTGCAACTGTAGAACAATGATAATCTCTGAGGTCTTGCTACATTTTGATGATAAATACTTCCCACGGAAAGTAGAAAGATAAGTGGGGCAGAATTATTTCTGCAGTTGGATCTCTGACTTGAGAGATTTCCTGGGATCTGAATGCTCTATATGTTAATCTTAGTTGTAGTTGTTTACTTTTATTTTTCTGATGCTTTAAAGGAAGAAAGACGGAAAGGAACCCTCTGAACTACTTGGCACTCAAAACACATGTGTTCCATTGACTTCATTTGATCACAAAGCTCCACCAACTGAGCCAGGAGAGCTTATAAATTTTCTAAGTTAAATGAACAGATTAGGTTTGCTGAACATGCAAAAATCTATCATCTTTGCCAATTGAGCTATTAAACCCTTTGATCCACAGCTGTTTGGCCTGAAGTCTCTCACAGGCAAGCTGATCTTCATTCTCAGCCCTGCCTTTTGCCAGGTGTAATTCCCAGAAGCATCTGAACCCTGGAGTATTTCAATTCTCCATTACTTCAATCTTCATGTGTTAAAGTCCTCATGGTGGGATTTCTCCCACCTGATGTTAGCTCTCAGACACAGGGTATGTCACTTAAGCTGACTGTCCAGCTCTAGCTGTAGCCAGCAGGGACACCTGTGAAGATGGCAGGATGCTCTGGCTCTGTGTGGGACAGGAGTGCTGAACCACCTGTCTCTTTCCAGTGATCATGGGGGGCACCTGATGAACTTGCTTCCACTAGATGTCCCATATGGATCAAGTGAGATGAATTCCACCCAAAGGACTAACCCAGATGAGGGACAGCTAAGTTGGCCAGCTGAGCATGCCTGTCTGTGCCTGGGCTTCACTAATTGTGTGTCTTTACATGTAAGTGCTTTGAAGGATAAGGTCCAGGCCTCATTCCATTTTGTTGTCTTATTCACAAGGACATGTGTATTTCTTTTCCAGGTCTTCTAAGGAATTATCAGATGTTTATTATCATCTATATCATCAAAGATCTCACCAAAGGTTGCATTTCTGTCTCCAGGAGAGGGCAAACTCTTTACCTCAGTGTTTATTCCACTTTCTTAAGGGAACAAGGCTTCTGTTTGCTATGCCTTCCTATCTTTCCCTCAGTCAAGCCCTCTTAATAAGCTTCATTCCCTTTTGTTTGCTCCCTCCATAGCCTCACAAATATTCAGTTTTCAGGTGCCCAGTGATACGGCTTTAGCACAAGCAGTGGACTATCTCCATAGCCCATATTCACTTGCAGCTTATAGGTCAGGTTGCTCTCTTATGAAATGTAGAAAAACATGAATCTGAGCTTTCCAGGATGACAATGGTACCCAGGCATCCTCACCCATCGCCCAGGTAAGTACTGTAGACATTAAGCTATTAAGTCAACAGCTCCCTAACAGTATTCCCTACCTCAGTTTCTTAGAATAAGAAAGCACATCCTTGGATCTAGCCCATAGTATCTCCCAGCATTCATATCTCCTACCTTTAGCCCCATGTAAGACAGGCCTTCGGTAACGTGTACCCAGAGGGATGTTTTAGATATCAAAATCCTGTAAAATTACATCAGCACTTCAAGCACACAGAGAGCCTTTGATATACTGAGAAAGTCAAAATCCCCCAGCCTCTTGACACAGAGTAGGGTTTTTCCCTACCCTTCCCTATGCATTTCTCTTTCCTGAATATGGGTTACTGGTCTTGTTCTCGATATTCCAAGTAACACTTGGATTACTGTGCAGTGCAAGGCTGTGAACTCTTCCCTACATTTACTAGACTTTCTTTCCCTAATAAAATACCCTGTTGTCTCTCTTTCTCTGTCAATTTCTCAGTCTCCTGCTGAAATGTAGTAGTGAATCCCCATGGTGAATGCCTGGGGTACTGCAGAAATCCTCCTGTAAGATACTATAAACATGATTTTGAAATGTGTGTTAAATTTCACGCTAGTACTATTAATCTAGACTTGCAGGTTATCTATTTCTACCTGTACCGTGTTCAGGTGGATTTCTTTGCAAGGCTGTGTCCTGCAGTTGTCTCATGAGCAAATTTCTTTGTGCACCTATTTTTTCAACCATAGTCCCTGAAAAGATCCTGATTCCCCAGGGAAATTCTACAAGTTCTCCTCCAGCACAACCCACGTCCATCTCCCTGCAAAGCCATTTATTGCTTTCTTGATACAGTTTGTGTGCTTTTCCTCCCTCCTTTCATTTTAACAATGATTTCCCATATCACGAGTGCTTTTCTGATGTTCAGGCAGCCTCACTCAGCTTCAATTCCTTTCCTAAAAGCAATCAATCAGCTCTCTTGCAAAGAAAGGCTCTAGCCTGGCCTAGCACCCTCCAGCTGGCAGACATAGGCTGTTGTTCTCTCTTTGATTTTTCATTAATCATCGCAGCATTAATTATTCCTTTCCTTTAATATTCACCCCATACTGTTGCACACCATTACAATCAAGCTAACATGTCTTTAGATGCAAATACACTTTCTTAATTATGGTTACTATATTTACTGTTCTCAAGTCATGTGGATCCCACTCCTTCACAGCTTGACAAAATTACTTGGAGTGGCTGCCAGGTCTCCCAGCGTCCTGTGGTGAGGGATCTGCTCCCTGCTGGCTGAGTGCATCTAGCTCTCAAGAGTTTTGCTTCTTCCCCAAGGAGATATTTTCAGTTTCCTGACACTTATCTCACATCTGTCCTCCTTTTCTCCAGATTTTTATGTTCTAAGAGAAAACCAAAGCCGAGTTTCATGTAGTGCATTCACACACCTACACCACCTCTAATCCTCTCAGTATAAAAGCATCCATTCTCCTTTAAAATCTGTTTCAATAATGAAATAACTTTTTACAGTTTCCTTTTATTATCACTATTTAATTTCCTCTGCAAACTTCTAACTTCGTTTGACTTTTGGCAACATTTATATCCCAGCTCTGTGCTTCCTGGCCTCCAAAACAAAATTTTCTTTGCTGATTAGCTCTTTCCTCTTTTCCAAATGGATGTTGTGCAGGACTTCTTAAGGTAGTTCTCCATCTATTTCCATCTGTAGCCCCTTCCTGAAAGTTTTCCTTCTCTCTTTGTGAAACGAATTCCAGAGAGCAGCCCAAGATAAGGTTGTTACGTATTTCAGAGCAGGTATAAATTGGGAGATGCAGGAAGGAAAGGACAAGCTGAATGCTTTTCCTCCTGAAAAATTTTCCTTCTTGCCTCGTGATATGAATTCCAGAGAGCTCCTTGCAGCTTTTATTATTACATATCTACTTCAGCTAAAGAACCTTATCACTGTTTGGCCTGACAGGCCTCACTAATCAGTTCTCTCTCTCAAATCTGTGCATTTGAAATTGAAAATCTGATTAATTTTCATGTATACCCCTGTTTCACCTAAAATGAATCAACTCACTTTGGCTAATGGCTCAGTTTAGCTCTGAAGTTAATGTTAGTCTCTCCACTGGCTGTAGAAACTTGGATCTATCCTGTTTAAAAGTCCTCCAGGGCAGAGGGTGTAAACACAGTGTTACAGACCATAGTTTCAGATGCTTTAAACTGCTAAAGATCTGCTGGACTCCAGCCAGTCAAGTGGAGTCTCCCTTGTCTAAGAAGCTGAGGTTTTCATCAAAGTAGTTTGGAAGCAGCTACAGTCACTTAAATTACTAAGAAAAGATATATTTTTGCCATCTTTCCACAGACGAAACTGCAATAAAATCTATGTTCTCACACTGTTTATAGTAGCCTCCAAATTAATTTACTATATCTGTCATAATATATTACCAATGTCTTCCATGTGCATTACCTCATCCGAGACCCTCTTCTTGTTGCATATAACAAATGGCAGAGAAAATTCAATGTGATACAAATAACCTTTGGATTGATTTAACTTTGCATGCGCAGACTCTTCCTGTTCCCCCTATCTGCAGTGATTGCGAGTTAGTATTCAGACAGCAGCAGCAGCAGCAAAGAGAGAGAGATACTAGCACCAGTCCTCAGAATCTCCAGTGATTTAACTGAGTTAACTCAGCACATCTAAAGACATGCCAAAGGGGAGGAGGACAGAGAAGTCAGAAGGACTATAGCACTAAAAACATGTGCTAGTTGCTTCTGAGTGCATCTTGTGTCTCAGGACAAAACAATATTATTTCCATAAGGTCTGCAGTGAAGTTATTCAAAGCAAATTAATAGCAAACCCAATAATGTGTTTCTGTCACCCACTACCCAACATTATTATTGCCTGATAGCATGCTGCTACTCATTCAGTAGTAATACTGAATAGCTGCTCACAGGTGACATGCTTTGAAGTATTTGCATGGGTAGCTCCTCAGTTCAGGGATTTAAACAAAGGGGAGCATGAATTCCAGCACTCAGATTGTCCTTTCCTTCCTGAATCTCCCCATGTATACCTGCTCTAAAATACATAACAACCTTATCATCGGCTGCTCAGTTCCTTGTAATGAGTAGAGTAAGAGAGCAAACACAGGTTTCAATGATTACCTGCCCAGTATAGGAACACGGGTTGGCAAACATTAGCCTAAGAACAAGCCACTTCATTTTTGACAAGTATTATAGACTACTGAGGAAAACAAAGCTGCCTGCTTTCTATTTTTAACTCTCTTATTAACACAGTGGCCTTTGCAGAGTGGCTGCAAGCTGGGCTGTTGGACACTGTGCTGATGGAGAGAGGGAGTGCTCACACCTCTGGCTGTGCAAGAGGAGAGAGCCAGGGGCAGCAGTGTGGGAAGGACAGCAGAGGCAATGATGAGTCCCTGGAAGGCAGGGGCACCCCTTCCAGTGGTGGATGCCTGCTCATGCTTTTTTCTTTTGCAATAATATTGCAGTAGCCATGGCTGAATGAAGCTGAGCTGAAGAAAAATGCTTGAGTCCAAACTGCATAAAGTTTGCTTTTTTTCCTCCCCTTTCTTGAGGTATTGAATCCAGTTCGCTGTTAGGCTGGTGCAACTCAGACCACTTAAACCACTCCAGCAGCAAAGTCTCAGTGGCCAAGTAACAAATCTGCCCTCTTAGTGTTTGCTGTCTCCCTGATACACAGGTTACACTAGTTTTCTAGACATGGAAACCCCTCAATATAAATAGGAGTGCCACCAAAACTCAAACAAAATCTTGATCCTCCACAGTTTATGGCATTAGCCTTAAAGAGCAAACAAACAGAAAATCTCACCCTCTTTTTCTGTCATGTGCAAAACAATTGTTTCCCCTTTGGAGGAAAGGTCCAATACCAAGATGCATGCACATTAAGGCAAAAAGAAATTGTAGTTTATATTTGTGCTATACCAGTTATTTTCAGTTGTTGATTTTTTTTTTTCAAGTGAAAACACACAGATACCTATACAGCACATTTAAGCCTGCTGACATGGTCTTACTTTTCTCAGTAGCATTCTGCGGACTCTATAGGGGTATCCCAAAGATTCCCTGGGGATTCTGGGGTCCTTAGTGTTAAAATAAATACTCACTGCACCTTGTAGCAGTACAGAGTTGAGGCTTCAATCACTGTTGATGTGGAAACTGTTTTTACAGCAATGTTGGAAATCTGAATTATAACCTATTTTTTTCATGGGGAAAACCTTATTTAAAAGCTGAGAAGGCTATTGTAGTTGAAAGTTAAGATTTTTGCTTTCCTCACCAGGAGGTACCGTGGGAAAACAGGGAAAGTGGTATCACTAAGGATTATCGAACATAGATAATTCAGGATAGTGGGAAAGTCTGACAAAATCTATTGCTTAATGTGTTTGGTTTATGAGCTTGGCTACACGAGGTGCTTAGGGGATTGTTAGTGTGTAAAAGGTGAACATGGGAATTTAAAAGCCCTATAAATATTTCTACTCTTGTGTTGATCTTGTGCTTCTTCCTGTCTATGACATGTAATCTGCATATAGTTTAATGTATGTAGTATTTATGCATATTCTACAATATGCATAGAGTTTAATCTGATGATCTCCTGCCATTTAGCTTAGTGTAGTTTGGAAAAGCCAGAAGAAGACACTAGAGCTCTCTATTGCCCATCAGGGATCATGCATTTTTGCCTTTGCTTTTGACAAAGAACAAATACATCAGTTCTTCATTTTCCCACACTGGTGCCTGCTGCAGCGTCAAAGAAATATGCATCTCTTCAGGTAACCAAGGGTATCTCATTGGGTTTGTGGCTCAACAGGAAACTGTGGCTGGACAGTGCTATTCTGAAAGCTTTAGGGAAAGCTTTCCCCTCCCACCAGCGTTGGGAGGCAGCAAGTTCAGCAGAGTCTGGGTGTAGGATGTAGAGAATCCTGCCTGGCTCATTCCTGTCATCTACTGCCTGTGAGCAGCTTCCCAACTATCCTCTCACCTCAACGGAGAGGGTTATAGGTTGCAAGGACATGAAAATGTTGGTATGGTGGTCAATAAACAGCCTTCCTTGTTTTACAGCTCAGCCTCCAAAGTACTTCTTGAATTGGGACAAGTCACTGTGGTGCAAAGTAGGGTGTGAGCTGTCAGTGCCACAGCTAATCTGGGGAAACAGCTGATCTGATCATCTGATCTGATGTGTACTCCTGCCTGGTGGCTCTCTGAAAATAAAGGGAGGTAGCTTCTTGCCTGGGGCAACAGGGCACTTCTCCGTCTTTGTATGTTATGATGTGAGGTCTGGAAAGATTCCTGGAAGCTCATCTGGCCTTGATGGCAGTCTGAAGCCTTGCAACCAGTCTCTGATGTCCTTTATTGTCCTCTTCCTATAGCTTGCTGTGTTGCTGTCATGCTGCACTTTACATGAATAGTGTTGGTGTGAATTGCATTGTGGAAACTTCCAGCTATCAGGCTCAATCTTGATGGTTGTCTGAAATTGGTATTCCAGTGCTTCATTTTAATGAGCGTCTGTTGCTGGTGGGTTTCTTTTAAGAGCAAAGAAATATCTTGATGAAGGCATTCACTCATTTGTAGAATAATTTATCAGATTGAGGTTTGGTTAGGTATTTTATGTCCCTCTTCACAAGGAAGGGTATTACAATGCTGTTAAATTTGCCATGTGCTTACTCCCACTGTAGAAAACACACCATCTGAAAGGAGTAATAAACCAACTTTTCCAATCCATCTCCTTAATAGCCCTGTGTTTATTCATAGGTCTGAGATAAAGTGATAAAAGAGTTCCATTGGAAAGTGTTGGTTCTTTCAGCAGACCGGTTCTTTCAGCATTGTAAATTATGCACATGGAAGGAAAATTGTTCTCACTTTTTACTCTGCTCATACCTGGAGGAGCTTCTAATCTTTCCTGCCCTAACTAATTCATGTGGGCATTTTTTTTTATTTTTATTTTTTTAAACAAGTACATAATAATGCTTAACCAGATCAAGCTTCTAAGCTGGAAACTGCAATTAGTGTTAGTGATGATTAAGCTCTTCACAGACTCTTGTCATGTTTTTGTCCCTACTGTTTATCACTAGAAATGAGTGCTGAGCATTGAGACCAGGTTTAAAATCTGACAGTATGGTACCTTTTGTTTTGATTGGTCCTGGCTGCTTAATACCTGGGTCCTGATGCAACGTCAGACACTGAAAAATAAAAGATTCACATATACTGCTCTTAACAAGCCTTCAGTGGGATGTCAGCTATGGAAGGAGTGGAAGAACTCAGTCCTGGAATGATTATTAACTCTTCTGGGCCAGTATCTGGGACTGTGTGAGGGCAGTTTACTCCCACAGTCCTATACAGGGATCTCAGTCCTCTGTAAATTGTGTCTGCTTTGAAGTTAAGAAAATTCCATTACCAGGGAACAACTGTGAGATCAGAATCAAACATCAAAAGCTGTGATCTTCCTACTGCTAAAAGGCAATAATAGAGACTGTACAGTTTTCAGAGGCTGCTGCTGGGTGAGCTGATGTGTTTTCTTTGCATAATTATGACTACAGCTTTAGCCAGGGAAGGGAGTGGTGGTGTTCAATGCAGGCACACACATACAAACAGCAAGAGCAGGCACCTACAGACTAACAGAATCATGCTGGTTGGCAGAAGAGTGAATGTATAGCAGCAAATCTCTGAGTCTCATTCACACACACCTTGAAAGCCATTGACATGGGCTATGGAAATGCTACTCTAAGGCTCCTGTTTCCTTCCTCCTCAGTTGTTTTTCAGGTCAAACACTGCACATGTAGCAAAGTATCTACGTCAAGCAGAGTGCAGAGTGAGGACGTGGGTCACCTTTTCAGATTTTATTCATATGTGGATTGTGAGAGAAAACTTGTTGCACGAGAGCACGTGAGATAGGATAGAAGTGGCAGTGGCAAAACCTGAGACTCACCATGGAAAGACCAGATGCAGTGCTGTCTGAATAGTGCTTTTAAAAACAGCAGCTCTAGCAGGGTCAAAAACCTTCTTACCCATCGCCAAGTAGATTAGTTTGAATCCTCCACCACCCTTTGCAGCACAGATAGTTCCTGGGAGGTTTATACCTGTTGTGGGAGGCAGGAACACTTCAGACAAAGATAGCATATTTTCTGGATATTTTATAGCTCTTCTCCAGAGATTCTAGGTTCCTGATTGTTTTTCTCCCTTTCCTTAACTATCATATCAAATTTGACAGCTGGGAGATTTGAGGGAGAGCATTGTTCTGACTGCCTGCATTTTTCTCTCATTTCTTCTCCCCAGAAATCCAGGAAAAATAAATGCCAAACTCTTCTCCCTTTTCAGACGACCAGGGCCAATGCAAACACCTGGTAATGGCTTCTTCAGCTGGAGCTCCTCCATCTCGGCAGAGCTGCAGCTGCTTGCTGCCATTCCCCCGTGGGGAGGGACCTCTCCATTCACAGGATGCTGGTAAAGCTGTTAAGAGCACCGTGTGTGCCTCCCTTTAACTCACCACAAATAGTTTTTCCATGAACATGGCTAGTGGATATACATGAGATTATCTTCTAGATTGTTCTAAGGCTCTCTGGGGCTCAGGGCAAAGTAGCCTATTTCAAGAATCATTTGACCATAAAGAGCTTTTTTTAATATCCTTTCTTTTCCCTGGGCTTTGGGGGAGGGCAAAGACTGTCCTTTAAGCTGAAGCATCTGCTTCCATAGAACTCTTTTCAGGAGCTGAGAAAGGAGATATTTTTTTTTAATCCCAGTAATGTGACATAGGATTGAGGTTATCATGATAAGATAAATTAATTTTTTTCTGAATTATGCTTCCAAGCTCTTTATGTTTTCTCATTGCTAAAACAAAATGGTTGTTCTGACCCCCCCACCTGGCATCCCACCAAGATGAGCACATGCCATTCCCCACCCCACATCCATCCTGGGGAGGCTGAGAAAGTCCCAGCTCCAGCCAGGGCTGGGGGCCAGGCACAAAGGACAGCCAAGAGCCTTGCAGCTTCTGCCAGTCCTGACGCTTCTGCCTTCCCTATTTTGCAGCTTTTATAGCTGTTGAGGGGCAGTGGATATCTTACTAAGAGTCAGTAGAAATACAGGATGGGCTGTGGGATGGTAACAAAAGCATACAGTGTGAAAAATGAAGCAATTAAACACAATTGATGTCACTCTGGCTTTGAAATAGGCGGTGTGGTAGAGCAGGACATGTGCCCTGAAAGCTGGGATGAGCATTCTAGGGCAGGTGCTGGCAGCTCTGTTGCTGCCCTACCCCTCCCCAGAGGTGAGGAGAGGTGGGGGGACAGTGGGTCTTGGCCTGTCCCACAACAGAGGGCTCACCCACCTAGCCTGTCTGTGTTTCATTCATGCCTGGCTGCATGCAGCATCTGTTACTGGGGAAAGAGCTGATGGTACAGTGGTAGTGATCTCCCTTTGTTTACCAGCCAAGGGCTTTGTTTCTGGAAACCACAGCAAGAAAGAAACTCTTGTTGGAAAAGAAACCGAACAGAAATGATGGATTGTATTGAATCTGGTTCTGACATGTTTGTCCGAACGAGGAATTGCAGGAGCTGGCTGTCAGTTTGTCTCATTTTCACAAAGCACAGGACTGTGTAAATGATTGAAGGAGAAAATACTGACTTACTCTGCTCCTGCCATCCTAAAATACTAGGGCAGTGAAAGGGCTCTTACTGCAATTTATGATCGCTCCAAAGAAGATCAAAATGTGATTAAAAAACCTCCAACAACAAATCAGAGGAGAGAAGAACTAGCTGCCTGAGAGGCAGTCTCTTTGTACCCATCTCCCTCTTTACAGTCAGACAGACACCATAATCTGACTGCAGCTCCAAGATGAATGGGTGCATTAATCTGCAGAAATTTAGCTTTTTAAATGCAGGCTGTTTGTACTTTTTTCAACCCAGAAAATTTGCTTTCTATGAGCCTGACACACTACTTCAGCACAAGGATTTCCTTTGACCAAACTGAGAGCTGCCTGTGCAAGCCCATTGCCCTCTCACATGCAGCCTCAATGGCAAGAGAAGAGTTTCAAAGTGTTCTCCTCCTCCAAGTCCATCCATTTGCATGGAAGTTCCCAGGGTATCTCATAGATACTTGCTTTTTGACTGTGAGAAGTCTTTCTAGCTTATATATCTGGTAATGACAACAGCGTCAGTTTCACAAATACATTGACATTGAAGAAGTAAAATTCACTGTCCAAATTACTTGCAGTGAAATTGATTTCTTTCTAGAATTAAACCAGGATTATCTGCAGGCACACAGATAAAGGTGAGAATTTGAAAGTAATCAGTATGATTTGCAGTAGAAATAACAATGAACTACTGTTCTAATGAGTCAGGTGCAGTTTTCACTTGGTGAAATATCTGCCCTTTTGCATCCACATTATGAGGAAATGCACAGCAAATGCCATGAGGGAGATCTGCTTCCTTTCCCATGGAGATCCCAGGAGAGGTCCTCACACATACAACAGAGCAGAGAGAATAAACCAAAACATGCTACTGCTTTGTGGTATGGGGTACAGCAGTTTGGCACAGTTTGTTTTTAATTTGGACTTTTTCTCAGTAAAATCAGATCCTTCTCTCAAACATTACAGTCAACTGTATTCATTACAAGACAGGACAAATTTTGGGACAGTGTCAGATCATAGCATTGTGTGATTTTGGACAGATTAGTAGTTCTTAAAATGTCTGGATGAAGAATCAGGATTCCTCTGTGGTCATGAAACATATTTACCATTAAACTGTGAGAGCTGCAGGCCTACAGACCAGCTGGTGTCCACTTCTGGTAATCTACAGCATATATGAACCTTTATCTCCACTTCCATGACTGAATAAGGGATATTATGTACTTACCTTCTGAGTACTGTGAGGGTTCACTCATCCTTATATTATGCTACACTTTGAAAACTGAGATTCTATGTCCATATACGAAATACTTGAATACTACCATTATTTTTTACACAAGAGAGGTCTGGGCAATATTTTTAATGGTAGATCTTAGTATGTCATATAATGCAAAAGGCTAGTGGTTGTTCATGCAAAACTGTGCTGCTTCTTCTAAGCTTTAGGACCTGAGAGTAGGAAATGTAGAAAAGAAGAGTGAAGTCAAGGAGTACAATGGAATCAAGAACAGAGCAAGTGTACTCTTTATTTACAGACACTGTCTGCTGAGGAATACAGTAGGCATTGATTCCACAGCATTATTTGAAGCAGCACTATTTACACAACTTTTTGAAGCACTACTTAGATTATACAACATCTGGAGTTGCCAAGACTCTTGTGATGTACCCGAGAACATTGTGGAGCCCAGCAGGTGCTTCCTCCTCCTTTTGACTCCCAATGGACCACTGCAAGTCAGACACATTGCATTATGATAATTGTAATAAGGATATGGCACAAGTAGCAAATCCTGTAAAATTCATTCTAGCAGGCTGTTTTACTGTTAACTTTTCAAAATCTGCTTAGAGCTAAGGGACATGAAATACCAATTTATTTCCTTTAATTAGAAGATTTCAAAAGAAAAATTATTCTAGTGACACCAAGGTTGTAAATATTCCAGCATGAACTTTCCCAGAGAGGTTAAAACATGTAGGGGAGCATTCATTCCTGAAAGTAACATGGCTTTTCTCTCTCCTAGGTGGGACACAGGAAAGGATTGCTCTCCTAAAAGTTGTAATCACACTGAGACTGGAACCTAAATATTTACCCTGTGCTTGTCATTTTTCAATAATCAGCTAATCCTGTAAAGTCAGGACTGATTCACTTTGGCATATGTGTGCAGAAGGTAAATATGGGAATAATTTTTTCCTTGCACTTAAATCTGTAGTGTTGGCTACAGATGAAGCTTTGGTATCCCCAAGGATTGAGTACTGCTGGTCCCTCATGTCCTCTAAACATAAAAATCCATACCATTCTCCAGATTTTTTCACATTGTCTGCAGGGCGTGGCTAGTTGAAAAGTTACCGAAGATAGTTCAGAAGCTCATTTAATTGTGCATTAGTAATGTCATTGCTCAATCCTGTGGAAGTGCTGCAGATCCTGTGCAACCTCCCACATTTATGTAGGGACAACACTAGTTTTTCATCAAAAGTTTCCATATTTGGATACAATTATTCTGCTGAAGCCAGTATAAATAAAGTTCCAACCATTAAGTAGTATCACTAATATACCTTTTTCACTTTAAATGCCTGTCCTAAATTCTCATATGGGTGCCTAAGTGACCAGCTTGGGAAACGGCTAAGCTACCAGAAACTCAGTGGGATAAGAACAGATAATATGGGATGTGCTCTGATCTATGCTGTGAAATCAATTGTAACCTTCCAGCTGCAGTACCATCTGGAAAACATACAAGGATAAATTGTGGGTCTTCCATTTTGTGTCATTGTGTGGAGAGGACGAGAGAGGCCATCTTCCTTGTGCTGAAAGTGAAATATTTCCACCTGAGGTTAAGGAATAGTGTAATGAGAAGCAATGGCTCCTAAGTGGCAGTGACATTTCCCTATCCCCAAAGCCAAGTGGCTGATATTATTTGAAAGTTAATTTACAGGTCGTCTGTGCCATGGTAATGCTTTAAGTAAATGGAGAAGTGAGACATAGGTGTGTTTTCCTTTGTTCTATTAATAAACACTGAGAAGCTTTGAATTAAACATTTCCTCATACTGTGAGCAATGCTATGAAGAAGCTATGCTGCTGGCCAACCTTAAACATCAAAGTGAAGTTGTCTTCCTTTAATTGGCAGGTAAAACAGACAGCAGGTGATGAGATGCTTCCTGCTTTGAAGATAACGATTGAAAATCATAGCTCTTTGTGACAAGCCAACACCCTTTACTTTACCTTCTCATGACTCTGGTTGAGATGACAAAAGAGAAGAGTTGGAGCCTTCTGCTCTGAGAGCTACATTTGAAGAGCATCCCATTTTCCTGCCTCTGGAAGAGGAGAAGAATGCTGTGCAGTTAGTATTGGAACTACATGGATGCCAGCTCATCTCCCTTCCTTGGGACTCGGGTTGCTTTAAAAGCATAAGCTTTTTGTTTTCCCCAGGGAGGAAAAACACCAAGTATTTTTGTGTGTTACGACAGGAGGTTATTCTTTACCTTCTTGTGAACACAGCTTAACCAAGAGACAATTTTGATCAATTAAACCCAGAGGGAGAGATTCTAAAAACGGATGAACAAAGCTGACCCTCCACATGCAGTTTACTGAAGAATAAACTATTTATAATGAATTATGAATATCGCTGGCAAGATTATCCATCTCTTACAAGCGAAATAACTACTGATGTAAAGTGAGTTAACCACGGAAAGCCCACACCCTTTATTTACTTTGGGTCTAACGTAGCTCACCTCCAAAAAATGTAATCAAAATTCCTTCTACTCTTTGGGTATTTGATTTCAGCTTTCTGCAAGACTGTTATGACTAGGAGGTAAATACTGTGGCTTCCAAGCAGGCTCACACACATCTGAAGTATTGTAATCCCTAAGGTGGACACATTTCAAAGATAAGTAGAAAATACCTTCAAAGAGTAAACAAGGAAAAGGACTGTCTTGTGGCACTGAACAGCACTTTCACTAGAGTAGGATTTTACTGCTCAAGATTGCTTTGACAAACGAACCTTCATTTAAAAAAATTCTAGCTACGCTTTACAGAATAACTCAACATAAAGGTCTTAGATTTCTGTTTTCAGGCATAGTTTGTTCCATATGATGCACTTTTGCTGCAAAGTTACTAACACCTATTGTTGTACAGAAGTTTTGGCTGAACATGTTAACACTTCCCAGTTACATACATGCTCCATAAAGGATCTAATTCATTCATGAGGACAGGCTAAACACTTGTATTAATATGAATTAAAATGAGCTGCCTTATACTTAGTTCTTATGCTGTCGCCCTAAGAACTACATAAACATGTGAGAAGATACTCTGGCACCTTGTGACATGGAGTTGAACACAAGAGAGGTACCTATATCTATTTTAAAAACAGATTCTGCAGGCAATATATGGGGTACTTTTTGTTGATCTTCACCGGCACAAACTCTCAGATCCCACATGCAGGATTCTGATTTTAATGCCTTCCACAAGCTCTGATGTAGAGGTAGAGTTATAAATGCATGTTTTAAATTTACTTCCACAGTCCCTGAAGTACAGCTAACTCTGCATGAGAGCCTGAAATGGGTGGTGTAAATGATCACATTGTATTAAACTGTGTTGTTTAGAAAACAAAAGTTTTCTAAAACATATGTTCATTTTGCTTCATACTTTCCATTGCAAATTTGTCATGATTTGTAAATGCTGTTTATTTTAACTTCTGACTGAGTCCTTGAGACTGAAATACTCTTTGCAAGTGGCCTGGAATAGTGAGAGCAGCAGCACAAACCTAAATCATCATAGAATCATAGAATTAGCCAGGTTGGAAGGGACCTCAGAGATCCTCAAGTCCAACCCTTAAATCCTGACAGCGTTCAGTAGTTTATTTGATTTATACAAGCTACGTGGCATTTACAGCACATGTAAGGAGAGGAACGTGTTCTTTGGTAACCTAAAGCTGCCTTCAGCTTACAGTGGATCTATATGATCAGAGCAAAGTTTATTGCATAAAAAGTTACAGTTTTACTCATACTGAAACAAGACACAGATTCATGTATCAAAGGCATGAGGAAGATAGCTGATTAACAAATATAATGACCATGTAATTATGGTTCTTTCCAAACTGAGCTGTGCTAACAGGGTATCTATAGCGATACTTATTCTCTAATCACTTACTGAATTAACATAACTAAAAATGAAAGAAAAGGAAAACAACAACAGAAAAGATTTGGTGGTCCTTTTTATAAATCAGGGCTGCACAAGAGCTTGCTTTGTCTGGTAATACCAACCTGTCTGAAAGTGAGAATGTGTGGCTGTCACCCTCATACAGCAGGTTTGGTTTTCGGTTTCAGTGAAATGCATTTTATGGTTACTTGTACAGAGTCGAGCTCAGGAGAATCACATATTACTGCTGTACCTGATGGCAGCCCTCTGGGAACACATTTACTATGAGATGCATTATCAAATGAACTCAAACAAAGAAATAAGGCAATTTGCTGATATTCTGCAATGCCTCTCTTGAAATAAACAGAACAGATGCCACTTTAGGATGGCAATTTTGTTAATTGTTTTGTAAAGCATGCATTTCTTTTAAAAATACACACTCTGAGTTGGCCTGCTGACCCTGGGAATTCAAACCTTATTATTCTGGTCTAAACACTTGCCAATGCCTAGACAGTTAACAAAGCTAAAGCCTCTCCCAGCTGAACACCAGATTCCCTGGGGAATCCAAGCAAGCTACTTCATTCTGGTCTTTTAAAAAGTCAGGTCAAATAGCTGTTTGAATTGTAATGATCTCCACGTGAATTCTGGTTTTGATAGCAATTGCTGATATCCTCTTAGCTTCCAGACAGACATACTACTGTCATATGCAGTGCAATTCTGCTGATTATGTCTTTTTCACTCACATCCAAACTTTTAATTAGGAAAATAAAATAAATATGATAAGCATGAGCTGTGAAGCTTCAGTGAAGCCAATATCTAGTCCTGCTACAGTTTTCAGAGATTTTAAGACTTTTGACTGGATAGGTCGTTAAAAGGTGCTGTCTATGTTCAGAAAGCTGTAGTTTGGAAGGATCTCTTGAGTAATTTCAGCTGCAGTTTCCCTCGGCTTTGTGTGAAGAACAAATGTCATGGAAGAATCCCAGTATAGCTATAATAATCCTTAAGAGCTTCTCAACAGACAGCAGGGGTGAGAAAGCTTTTCATCCTTCTTTTTTTCTTTTTCCTTTTTTTTTTTTTTTTTTCCTTCTCTCTTTTTTTTTCCATTATTTATTACTCGGCTGTTTTTTACATCACTCCATCCTACCCTTTCAGCCAAACAGCAAGTAATGGGGGCTGAAAAGCAAGGGAACATTAAGAACCTGACAGTTTTCACTCACTAGGTCAGCCTTGCAGCCTTGAAAACAGGAGTAATAGATTTAAGTCACTGTGGTTATGCCTGCTCTCAGCAAAGTTAAATTTTGTTCACTTTTTAAAACCTGCACAGCTTTCTCTTAAAATATTTTCCTTAGCAGTTGTCACCAAAGTAACATTCTGGTAAATGGGAGTCTGATCTTCTGCAGACAATGAGAATAACTCTATTTACTGAAAAATTCTGCAAATTAGTGATGGTTCCAGAAACATAAAAATATAATACCTTTTCAAATGTTAATGACAGAAATGCTTCTATCTTTTTGCTTTTTTTGTGTCTAAGTTTGTCTATTTTTTTTCTGGAATAACTATTCTGTCACCTTTTCAAAGGAGTATTTTCACTAGGGCCATTTGGCAGACTTTCACCCCAAACCTTTGAAAGAGATGGTGATACCCATCTGCTTTAAATTAAGTAGTTGCTTATGTGCTTTACTGATCCAGGTCCTAAATAAGCTGAATCATGGTAAAAGACCTACTGGAGAAAAGGCCTGGGTATGAAATTTGTCTCAGGTATTTTTTGTAGGAGCATAGCATAGTAAGCTGGAGGACATCTGTGCATCCCAAAGAGACCTCTCCTCACCAGAAACTGACACCTACAGAGTTAGGTATTGCCCCTTACTGTAGCGGGGACATATATTCTACTGGGATGTTTGTTGTAGTCATCTTCTGGGAAGCAAGGATCCAGAGCATCCAATAAGTACTCTAAACAGCTGTTTCCTGTTGCATACCAAGATCTGAAATGTGTTAATTTTACTGGTAATGAAGTGCCTCGTTTGAGAAACAGTGTTACCATTTTCCTTGATGTTCTAGGGAAAATACCTAGCCAATGACATAGAGACTTACACAGAGACCATTGAAAGTGTTGATAATAAATTTATCTGGGAATGTATATACTGAGTGCTTTCCTAACTCACAGTGCTGCTATACCTTACTTGGAGTGAATTCCGTGTAATTCAAGAAATGTGGAGACAGTGAGCAAAATATATTGTAATGCACTATTGCTTCATTTACAGTGACCTCATAGATGTTTAATATGCTGACGGGCCATAAAAGCAAAAGCCCCATACAGAAGCATATGTTGAAGGGCTTTCTAAGGCTGAGCCAGTGTCTGTTAAATGTCATTTCTGATATCAGGGCACTGGCACTGGAAGGCCCCAGGTGCTACCACCCCAGCTCCCAGTACTGTGCAGCCATCCTGCATCTCCTCCAATGGTCAGTAAGCTGATGCTTGGACACTCCTTCAGCTAACACATTTACACACTATACCTCCACTTTCAGCCCTGGTGCAGGCAGACCATACTGTTCAGAAAGCTCAGAGGTCCCGGATTCACTGTAATACATGACCTAAAGATAAACAGGGTCATAATTACAGCTTTTCTGCACTCTGGATGCCCTTGCTTCTGCTTATCAAAGGTCTGCAACTCAGGATTCAGAGGTAGGAGGACTGCAGTGCATCCTGCCAGCCATCTGTGGTACAAGCTGTGCCTTGCCTTTGCTGGGGTTTTTACGCAAGTGCTTTAATTGTACCATTGTTAAAACCAAACCAAACCAAACACCCCAAACAGATAGAAGTGAATATTCCCCTGTCTTATTATCAGTGTATAAATGAATTTTTGCTTCCAAGTTAGTCAGTTTGTGAGCAGCAGAACAGTCTGGACATTCCTTTTAGCGACCATGGATTTCTGCCCTGAAGATTTTGTTCAAATTAAAGCAACTTACTTCTCACTCAACCGTCTGTGCTGAATAATTGTGGCAGATGGAGAGAGGAAAATCTGGATTTCTCTGCTTTCAAGGAACCACAAAAGCTAATGAGGTAATGTTAATTGTTCTGTGGTGGTAACTGAAAGAGGTCTCTGCACAGTGAGTACATTGCTTCCTCTTTCTCTTGAGGAGGAGGAGAACAGTGTATGAAAGAAACGCATCTGAGTCGTTATGTTACGGTGTGATAAATCAGACACTCTTGTGAAAATTATATACTGAGGCAGGAGGTAAGAAGCAATTTTACTTTTATTTCTTCCTATTCAGATAGTTGGTAGCACTCTAAGTATGGCTTGAGCTATGGAAATACCTCACATGCCCAGAATTTTTTTTTTTTTTTCAGATTACATTAATACATTTTATGTCTTTTAAAAAATAATCAATACATCTCAGAGCATCAGTGACATAAAATCCAGCTCTCTACCCATTTTTCACCTGAAGCAATTTATTTGTGCCATGCAGTATTCTAGACAAGCACAGCAGTGAATATTACCTGGTTACAAAATCTCTCATTTCATTAACCATTTTGCTGTCCCTGTTTTTACCATCGTCTGTCAGACGCAGGCCTTTGCCTTAGCAGAAAACCTGACAAAACTTGTGAATAACTAATTAAAACTGACGGGTATGGGCAAATTAACATTTCCTTCTACCTTTCATCATTTTCTGATCTCTTTGGAGATCATGGATCTCTTTGGAGGCATGGCATTTTATAATGCATGAGGCTTTCACCATTAATAAGCACTTTCTCTGTTGTTTCCTAAAAAGCCATTCACCAGATTAACAAAACAACAGCTATGGGCTAATAAAGGTCCTCTCAGCTCGACTTGAGAGAAGGACATGTTAATTCCCTCAGGCAAAATGCCATTGAAACCATAATGTCAGGACTGGTCACAAAGACTTTGACCTATAATTGTGTCCAGGGAGTTCAAAAGCGTGAGAGTTTTCAGGGGAGAGGAAGGGAGCAGATTTGCAGGAGCATTCACTGCCTGCAATTAGGGGCTGGTTTTCAGCAGAGTGAGCAGGCATCCACCAGAGGAGCTTCTGAAAAGCCTCCCCTCCAAATGCTTTGGTGAGCAGGCACTGGAGGTGATTTTTGGAGAAGGAGGGCTCGTCTGCCATTCTCATGTGTGTCTGTGGTGGATTCCTACAGCTCCATAGGGGATCCCAGGAAACCAAATTAAGGATGAGACAAGAGTAGCTTCTTTCTCTCTGTGTACAACTGCAATGAGCTGTGCAACCACCCAGTGTGTTTCAGTTTCCTCAGTACTAAACTTTCTATGGCATTTCTTTTCACCTGGGGATATAAACCCTAGGGGTTAAGACCAACAGTTCCCATGGAATAAGCACTGACTGGAATTTGCATCCAAAATTCAAACAAAATTGAACATAAGTAATATTTTAGCATACATTAGGGTAATGATTCTGCAGTCTCTTTCTATATACAATAATTTTGTTATGAAAATACAGCCACTTCCAGCATAAAATATGCCACTACAGCAAATTTACATGTGATTTAAAAAAAAAAAAACATGCTTAAACACAAGGAAGGTTGAGAGAAGCTGGTGTTCAATTATAGCTTGGTCTGAACACTTCTGCATGCACTGCAAACACCTCACAAAGCATCTACAGGTAAACAGAAATTTTGTGTTACTTTCTGGTGAAAGCTGACATATGCAGAAGTTGTCTTCACTGGCCCCATGCAGAGCTAATGACCCAATATAAACCTCAAGAAAAGACACCTATTAAACTACTTCCTGCAGTAAGAAACCTAATCCAACAGGGTCTGTATTTTGCCAAGTGCTACTTATTTTTCTAAGACTCTGTCCCTTTATCCCTCTCTTAAAATTGTAGTCAGTACAGACACATTAAGCTTCACTTTTCCTATCGGTATTTTCTTTACCTGGCTAGCTGAGCACACAGTTCTTTTGTTGAAAAAGTAAATTGTTTGAAACTATAAATTTTCTTATGTAATTGCAGCACTGAAGAAGGCTCTGTTGAGTGGTTTTCTTTCATTGTGGTTCTTGCTGTCCCTGCTTGGCATTGATAAATCTGGCCTCCCAGGAGCCTGTTCTGGTTGAGATACTTTTTTGTCTCATTGCTGTGAACTTTTTGCACCATGCAAGGCTGCAGCAATTGCAAAATATTAGAAGAAGAGGCGATACATTAGAAATCATAGTTTGTGGGGTTCTCCATCTGTTAATATTGCCAGCACATGACCTTGAAAAGTGTCTTTCTCACTTACGTTGACATATATCGTAGACACCCACAGGCAACCACCTTCTGATAGGCTTTCAAGATTTTGAACAGCGTGGTGCCTGTTCTTCATTCACATATTTTGTTAATAAGAGTTGTATCTCAGTAACTACAGTTGGATGTTTAGGATTACAATCTACATTTGCTACTAAGAAGAGTGATGGAAAGGGAAGATGTCTGTATTAATATGAAAAAATAATTGAATTTTCTGATTGGAGGGTATTACAAAATTACAGAAGTCAGTTCAAGGATTTGCATTTAACCAGATGCACTCAAGCATGTAACAGAATTCTTTGTGTGGCTGTGAATTCTGAGGAGACAAAATGTTGAATCTTATTAAAAATGTGCAGTAAAAAGTAAAGACAGGAATAGGAAGAAATGTCATACTTTCCAGTTCTGGATTGGGAAACGGTAAATGTGGTTATGCTTCAGCCCGCTGCAGCACAGGCCATATGCAGAAGTCTTGACAATGAAAATGTTTGCATAAAGTTTCATATGAATAAATATTCTAAGTGCAAACCCAAGCTTGGACGAAGATGCCATTTTCTCTTTAGATTCTTTCCACTCCGAATTGCTCTGGAAGTTTTTAGTCCCATCCCCTGCCTTTCCAGTCTCTGCCTCTAAAAAACAATTTTCCTAGGATTTGCCAATAATGGAAAAGGACCATATTTTCTGCAGTGTGCCAGATGGTGCTTGTGAAGACCAGACGTGCAGGAGGTTCCTAATTAAAGCTTTAAACCTGGGGATGAGAAACGGCAGGCACAGTCTGGTGGGTGCCCAGAGAGTGGACACACAGGCAGGCTGCCTAACAACCTTTTTGAAAAGCACCCTCAGATCAGTCCTCAGGGAACTCACAATGACAAGAGGCAGTTAATTTAAAGCTGATTGAGAAATCTCTTTGCAGTCTTCACATAAGAAAACAAGGTGCTAGACCTCAGCTGGTGTTTGTACCCTGAGAGGAAGAAAATTGCCAGAATGGGGCTGCAAAAATTGCCATCTTGTTCTCACCTGAGGCAAACAAAGCAACTGAACCCTTGAATGTTTATGGTTTCAGCAGCACTTCAGCCCATAAATAAGAACAACTAAGGGGGAGAGCCTGTGGCTAGGAACAGAAATTAAGCATATAGCACCATAAAGGCGGTTTTTTCAGCAGTAAAGACCTTGCAGAGCTGAACAAGGCTTCTGGCACCACTGCCTAGCATTCCCTCATCTGCCAAAAGTGTTGAGTTTTATTCTGTCCTTGCTGCCATCTGACACTTTTCCTACAATTTTTATGGCAAACAGTGCTACATCAAGATTTCTGCTTCCACTGTTTTATGTTTCAAGGAAGCAGAGAAGGAGAGATACTTGCACTAGCTTGTAACATGACTAGCATAAAATCTTACAAAACAAACTGTGAAGCTAGTCCCTACAGTCAGTTAGTTTTCAAGGGCAACAGATGTGAGCAGAAAACAGTGTCTGTTTCCGGTGCACAAGTGTTCCTCACAACCTCTGCCTTGCCCTGCTGAGAGCAGAGAGATGGATGTTGACTGCAGGTCTTGATCTGCATCATTGATGTCTAAGGCAGCTCTTGTGACACTGAAAAAGTTGGTCCTGCTCTTTTACAACACTGGTCTCCCAAGTACCAGGAGGGCCCTTTGTTCTCAGCTTCCCATCAGGAACAAGATTCCCAGCTGAACCTCTGGAAATACAGATTCTCCATATAAGCCCAGTTGGGCCAGTTAGCATGAATAAAAGGGAGAACAGCTCAGGTTCTGGTGCTGAACGTTTACTCAAATAAACTGATGAGATCCAGTGGAACTTACTGAGGAGAAGAATGTTTAGAGACATGTAGATCTTTGATCATATCACAATGTAGTTTAGGATCCCATTTGATGCTATGTCCTTCACAAGTACCTGGTCTTCCCAGCAAATTTCTTCCCTTTTGGCCTTTCCTTTATTCTCCTCAAAGTCACCAGCCCTCACCTCTATTTTGAACAAACTTTTACATTTGTTAGAATAAAGTTTTCTTAACATCTAGTAAGTGTACCAGAAAAATTTCCATATCCTGTTGCAGAAGCATGTATTTCTCAGTACCATATCCAAACACCAGTTTGTCTACAGGCCTTAACCTCTGAGTTGAGCTTGCTCATTGACTCCCAAACACATGGGTAAAATTTGAGGGAGAAGGGACTAGTAACAACTTTTGGAAGGGATGGCAAAATCTGAGCTATATCTCTGCCTTCTGCTATGGAGAAGTCACAACCACTGGACCCCTGTTGTAGCTGAACTAAATCACCAGCACTTACTACAGCAGAAAAATTGCACTGTATAACCACTTCCCCTGGCCTGGCTGAAGGTGTAGGTCGTTATTACATAAAAGTTGGTTTAAAAGATCCCCACCTTTTCCTGCCTCTGGTTCTCAGTACAATCCCTAAGTAACACTAAGCCTCACTCCTTGCTGGTCCAGTGATGCCATGGGACTACAACTGGCAGCAGGTCAAGGATCCAGGCTAAACTTCAAAGCCCATTTTTTTTATTTGTTTTGGAAAACACAACACCAAGCAACACTTTGAGAAAACGATTTTTCTCTTTCTGAGGAATCCAAATGTTTCTGACTTGCAAGCAAGTCCCAGCTACAGTGCACAGACAGAAATACTGGAATTGCTTGAGTTCCATCTGCTTTCATTGGCTGCAGAGCTGACCCTCTGCTTCCACTGAAATTAGGGTCTAGACACCATGTGTTTTATAAACTGTAAGGACTAATCCAAGAAGTAAGTGAATGTACTCCCATCCTTATTTTCCCCAGACTCAGCCTTTGGCTACTGCTGCAACTATAGAGTTATGGGTGTCTTATAAATACATATTACCACAGATACTCCTGCATAAACACATTGTAAAACATGCTATAGCAAACTGTAACATTTATAAAAGTGGCTGAGGAACAGTTTCATTTCTTGAAAGTTTGAAAATCCTTAAGAACATGATAAGGAGGATTTGCAATGTGAGTAGATTCATAACATTTGTATTCTAACAGAAGAAAGTAAATTATCCATGAAAGCAGTATTACATGCCTGAAAAAGAGCCTGTCTCATCAGGGAGCTATGCAAACTAATCTTCAGGGTACAGAAAGTATGAGAGTAGCTTTGCAGAACAGTAAGATTTAATTAAGATGAACCAAATTGCAAAGCATGTATTATTCTACTTCTGAAGGGCTTGGGAAAGACAGCCATTGGCAGAAGGTGGGGAAGATGGCTTGAGAGCTGGAGAATAGCAAGGACTGCCAGTCAGTGGCAATGCTGAGGGCTGAATGTACCTCCAGGGAAGGCTGAAACAGGGTGGAGGTAACGTAGGGTGGAAAAGGGCAGCTGAGGTAAAGGAGCTTGTTCTGACCTGAATTTTACATTCATTACTGTCTCTCTAGGGCCAACCCAGCTCTCTCAAGGCTGAAGAAAAGAACCCATCAAGACAAGTAGCAGAAGGATGCACAATAACATTTGACTTCAGAGCGAAAAAGGTCAAGAGTTGTACTTCTGAGTAACTGAGATTCAAGCTTATTGGTTTCAGTCCAGTCAACAGCACTATTTGCCCTGTGCAATATAAGGAACTGATCTGTGCATTCAGAGAACACAAATTTAGCTGTTAATTTTTCCTGGTCTGCTGGGTCTGGTACTGCAATAATTCACAGTCATAATTTTCTGGACACTAACATTGTAACTGCTGTGCAGCCTTTGATGCCCATACATGGAATATGCAGAGGGATCAATGTCTCAATTTATGGAATTATACTAGTAGTATTTTAAAATGCTAAATTCATCAGACCTTCATCACTACTCTGCAGTTTCCTAAAAGGAATAGTATCTTCAACTACTTCAGCTACAAGACTTCAAAGCAAGCACCGTGCCACTGAATGTTCCTGCAGATTTCCTATGAGCAAAGTGGTATCATGTGTGAGATGAAGTACATTTCAGGGTGCAGTCCGTCGTGCCTTCTGCCAGCTTTACTGGTTGTTAAGCAGCAGGTATGGCCGATAGGTCATCATGATTGTGTCCCCTACAGAGAGCTGATGGAAGCCTGGCAAAGGATGCTGCTGTTAGTTCTCATCTAGGAAAGGACTTTGTGGGGAGCCTGCCTGTGAAAAGCCTTCCTCACTTTGCCCTAAGCCCCAAGCTAAGATCACCAGCTGAGCTCAAATAGTCCTTCAGATGTCTTTCTGTCTTTTCAGGAATACAAGACCTATGTAGGTGTTTGTCTGGGGTTAGTGCAGTGGTGTTTTGGAAGCAGGGGGGAGGGAGCATAGGGGTGGCTCCTGTGAGAAGCTGCTGGAAGCTCCCCTGGTTCCAGTCCCTGCCCCACCTCTGCCCAAGGCTGAGCAGATACGGGAAGCTGGATGCACCTCTGCGAGTAATGTGTTCAAGAAAGGGAAAATGAAACTGCAAAAAATATGAAAAAAGAGACCTGCAAATCCAGGGAAAGGAGGAGGTGATAGAGTAATGACAGAGAAAACACACCAAGGTCAGTGAAGAAGTAGGGGGTAAGATGCTGAGTAGAGATTTCCCCACATGGTGAGATGGCAGCTGTGCCACCTGCTCCATGGAGGAGCACGGTGGGACACTCCTTGAAGAACCATGGTGGGGTAAACGTAGATTTGTAGTCCCTGAAGTGTCACAGGTGGGCAGATGCAGAGCTGCACACTGTGTGGGATCACAGAGAGGGTCAGATGTGGATCTGCAGCCGTGTAGGAGCCCGTGTCAGAGGAGGTGACTGTTCCTGAAGCAGCCGTGACCCTGTGTGCAGCCCGGGCTGGAGCAGTCTGTGCCTGAGGGACTGCACCTGTGGGAGGGACTCATGGCCCAGGGGTTCAGGAAGGACTCTCCCGGGAGAGGGACCCCGTGTTGGAGACAGGGAAGGCTGTGAGGAGAACTCACCCTGAGGAGGAAGGAGCGGCAGAAACAGCGTGTGGGGAACTGACCCTAAACCCCCCCTGCCCCTCCCTGTGCCCTGAGGGGGAGGCGGCAGGGAAGGGATCTGGGCCTGGGAAGAAGGGAGGGGTGGAGGAAGGTATTAAGATCTGGTCATATTTACTCTTGTAGCTTAGTTTTTTCCTTCCCAAGTTGAACCTTGTTTTTTGCCCTTTACTGTAATTGTGGGATGCAAACCTCCCTGTCCGTGTCTCAATTAAGGAGACTTTAGGTGAACTTTCTCCTCCCTGTCCTATGGTGGGGGTGGGGTTTAGGAAGCAGAGGCCTGGTTGGTACCATCTGGGTGTGAACCTCGACATCTTTCAGTAGTGAGGAAAAGAAAAGGGTTGGTGGTAGCCAAGATAGAATTTTTGGAGTGAAAAGAGATTACTTGCTTTAGGTACTAAAAGCCTCACAGCTATTTGTTTGAGGTGTGAAGAACACCCCACACAGGACAGAGCTGAGCATGTAAGTGCAATAGAGGAACACAATGTCTACAGAAAATGAAATGTTGTATACCTGACTCAAATTACTGAATGTGTGTAAAGGACTGAGTAGCTTACTGATGGAGAAGTTACCTGGTTTTGTGGCTTGTTGCTGGTTGGCTTTTGTTGTTTTTTCTACCCCCTTCCCCTCAGGAAGGCAAACTGGATTTTTTGCACTTTTTCATTTTCCAAGAGTGTTGGTCCCCAGTAGTCCCAGTTTACCCAGGAATTAAAAGGTTTTGTTCCCAATCTGTTATATTATCTTGCTGCCACTACTTTCAGTTCAATAAATTCTACTCATTTAAGCCTGGCAGATCCAAATGGGCTGTGCTTTGTCTGCCTGCCAATGTTTCACCTTAGCTGATGCTAATAGCTGCTGTAAAATTGATGTCTCTGTGTGTATGTGCATGAATGCAAATGAGATCAGGAAGAGTAAGCACACAGCTAGAACAAAAAATGCAGGATCTTTTTGAAAACAATGCAGAAGAAGCCAGAGGAAATTTGTACTGATGATTAACAATGTGAGGGAATGGTGTACCATGTGTCAAGCTGGGGAAACATGGCAAGGGAGTAAAATTACAGTGTCAGCTTCTGTCTGTAGCTACACATATTAGAACAGTGAAGAATTTATGTCAGCCCTGTGGGCATGGTTTACCCTAAAGGACATCAGGAAATGCTGATTTCCTGCTACTCTGGTTAGGCCTCACATCAGGCCCACGGGCAAGCAGCTCTGCAAAGCTGCATGCAAAAGGCACAGGGAGGCAGCAGACTGGGCATGGATATACCCACCAAACACTCACAGAAAAGCATGTTTTGGTGCTCTGTTCATCCTCACCCTCCTCCTTCTGCTTCTTCTCTTTCATTCCGTTTGACACAGTCACCTCCAGCCTGTGGATCTCACACACATCAAAATGAAGTCCTGCTCCAAATGGGCTCTGTTTCAGCAGCTTCACTGGCTTTTATGCTTGAAGACATTTGAATTTCCTGTCAGTGTGGGTGTTGCCAGAAATTTTCTTTGGCTTTTTTTCTCAACATGTAATTAAGAAGGCACAGTAGTTCTTTGTAAAAAGGCTGCTTTTAGGATTTTCAGCAGACAAACAATAGAAATGGTACAGATGGTGCCCTTCAGATTTAAGTTTTTTGCAGTATTCTTGGAATTCAAGATCATACACTGTCTACATAAGCCCCCTTTCTATTTCCAGACAATCTTGTGAGATGTAACAGGCAAGCAACAAGGTATAACCCTAATAAATACAGATATAGACTTTTTTTTTTTTTTTTTTTTGTAAAGCATTTTATAACCGTGCAAAATGCTTTTTCACTTCTTTGGGTATTTCCATTTATTTTTTTGTATCTTGCTAGTCAGAACTGAGACCTTTCTGAGCTTCACAATATCTTGTGCTACATTTTGGCAACTGTCAGGTTTAAAGGTTATTGAGAAGACCAGCACAACACAAAAACATCATTAATAAAACATACCACTACCTATAATTAACAAGGTATAAAAAAATCCATTATACTATCCTTAGGATGAGGAAAAAAAGCCCTGTCTGAGGTTTTGCAGCAAAGCAGGGTCAGAGAGTATTCTGAAATGGCTAAAAGAGATGGTTGCAGGGGAAATGAGAGTGTTATTGAGCAGTGGAGTGGTATTCTGTGAGATGGGATTGAATAATGGCCTAACTGGATAACATTTCTGTTCCTCTTCAACATTAAGGCAGCATTTTATTGAGACTTTGTGCTAGGTTGTTGCACCTTAGAACTTCTGAATTGAGACAAAGGTGTAATCCTGTCAAAATTTCAGAATCTGTGTTGTCAGATTTCATCCCAGAATAAAAAAGCCAGGGAAATTGTTGAATTTGCAAGAACTCTGGCATCTTAAGAGGCAGAAAGTCTCCTTCCATTTTAGTTTGTATCTAAATGAGAGACATCCAAAAATTTTAAACTGAAGCCATAAGCTCAGAAATTTCTGACCCTGCTCCAGACATATTGTTGTGGGGGGTAACAGTGTGGAAAGAGCATTTAAAACACGGAACTTTGGATTTACTCGCTGAAGAAAACTGACAGTTGTGAAGTTCAGAACAGCATCTGGATTTTGTCCAAATTAATTTTTTTCTGGCTTGTGTGGCTCACGACATTATTTGAGGTAAAAGACTTATTTCTTCTCAGAAAATACTGTATGAGTACAAAAGTGCATATGTTTATGTGTATTTATGCATGCAAATAATAATAACAGACATACGGACATTAATGACATTTCATATAGGATATTAATTTCAGCTATAACTACCAGGTAAATTAAGCTAATTCTTACATTTTTTTAATGTTGCTCTTCCTTATTCAACAACTTACGAAAATGTAACTCTTGGCTCATGATAGAGCTTGTAGCAGTGAACTTAGCCAGAGTGCTGCTGGATGCAGTAGAGGAGTGATCAGGGAGGAAGTTCTCAAAGTATTAACACCGAGCTACACAAACAGAACCAGCAGCCTGTGACACACACAGATTGTTGACACAACTGTATTATTGCTTATAGAGGAATACGAGTTGTTGTACACTTTACTTCCTTCAGCCTTTCATGTAGGCAGAACAATAACCTCCACACAGCTAGGTAGGTAGTTGCTTTCACTAGAGGCTCTGAGGGTAATGTCATCTCTTAATGGTGCTTAACTATTAGTTCATAGATGTTACCATAAAATTAATTATGGTCTCTACAAGACGCCTTAGCTTTAATTTTGATGGCTGTGTTATTGATTAGCTATTGAAATCCTTATTGTGCTGGTTTACCAAGCTCTCAATCCGACTCTCTGCAAAATGCTCTTTCCCTGGGCTTCCTGCAAATCTCCCCAACAAGGCACCTTGAAAAGGTCAGGACTACTGAAGTCTGTCCAAGACTGTACTGCCTTTAACTCAGCTGAAAGTGGACTTCATTAGGACAGAAATAATATGTTTGCTGAACTTCCTTTCATGAGGCAGTTATCTAGCTGATGATGAGTAAATCCAGGACACAGGCTGTCTGTTCTTAGGCCTCATAGGGATTAACACTGAAATGTCATGGCTTGACAAAAAAAACCAAAAAACAAAAGAGAATGCAAGAGTGAGAGGAGTGCTGGCAAGAGGAGATGAAGGGAGGAAGTAAACTCCCAATATTGGGCCCCATAACCAGACTTCTTCAGGAAACAATGCACTTGCATTTCCTTGATGTGTTTTTTTATTTTTGTTTTGTTTTGTTTTTCTATCCGATAGCAAGTGGCTCTGAAATTGAAAGAGTAGCACATGGACATGGTTTTGAACATCTCAGGCACAGGATGTGACTACACTGTGAAGAGAGGGTGGTAGAACTGATGCTGGGGAAGTCTGAGGTGGGCAGGGAGAGCTCAGGGGGAGCAGAGAGCAGAGTGGCACAGTGCAGGCCTGGCTGTGCAGAGCTCACATCATAAGCCCTGATTTTTGGAAGGCTGTACCCACTGCTGGGCTAACTGCCTCCTCACCTGAGATGGTGTTGAAGCAAGAGCTCTGGCATCTCTGGTTCTGATGGAGGCATCTTGCCCATGCTGCTGGGCACAGCTGTCCCCTGTCCCCCAGTGCCTCCTTCTGCCTCCCTGCTGGAAAGCACTGTCTTTTGGTGCCCTTCTGTCTTTTGGTAGCCCCTCTGCATGAAGTTACTTTTACTTCCTCTACACTGAACATCTCAGGACACTCAAGGACAAATAGCAGAGCATCATATTTAGTTTGGGGTTGTTTTTTGGTTTTTTTGGGGGGGGGGTTGTTTGGTGGTTTTGGTTTTTTTTTGGCTTCAGGACCACACTTTAACAAAATTAGGTTTTCAGTTGAAAGCTATCTTACGCTTTATAAGTCATCTTTGTATGGTGGCTGGGGTGTTTTATACTTTATAATTTCAATTTTTCACATGGAATTTCCATTCTAGTCACAGCATATATTATGATCAGCTTGCTTCGCAAAAGAACCTTTATGACTTTCTGACTGTTTTTAACAGGGAAAGTGTTTATTTCCATTCCCATTATGGACTGGCTTTCACGGTCTGATTGAAGTTTGTGAACAAGCAGAAGATGGTTGCCAACCTGAGAGCCAAACGGAAGTAGATGACTACTTGATTGTACATGCAGATGGCTGTCAGTAGCCATTTGTCCACGGATTTAGCTATTTAGGCTGAGGTACCTTGCAGGGTCTTATTAGTCAGAAGAGTGGATGCAGGAGGCACCTGGCTGAGAGTCTGCAAGGAGAGAGGGTGCAGGAGAGGTGCTGTGGGCTGTTGCAAGAGAGGAAGGGGCACTGCTCCAGGCAGAGAGGATCTGGTGGAAGAGGATTTGCTCATTGCCAGGGAGGAAACATGAGCTGTGCATGCATGTGTGGTGGGTACACAGGTGGAAGGGAAGATGTCACACATGTCCTGTGCCAGGAAGTCATTTCATCCTTTTCCTGGAGCAGCAGAACTCAATTTTTTTTTCTGTGGTTCAGAGGCACTTGATCCCTCCCAGCTACTGTAAGATAATTCAGTGACAGCAGGCCGAGATTGGTGTCTACCTATGACAGCAGAACAGACAAATGTCACCTTTTGTGAGTGCTACATGTTGAAGAATTTTATGGGAGCAATTGGTCTCATTTGCAGGAAGGTGAAATGAGAGAGAATTGGAAAGCTATTTTTGCTGTAATCCAAGCAAAAACGAAAAAAGACATCAACTGTTTTGTTGACCTTCCATGGTATGCAGTGGTTATAATAAGCAGCATTCATTCCTGTATTTCTGAACTTTGAACTTTATTTCATTCTATATTAAAGTCCCCACAGGTATTTTTTCTCTTTATTATTGTGCTGTACATCCCCTTAAATTAGAATATTAATTGAATTCTGAATTAGAATCTGATTGCAATCAAAATTGAATAGGTAGCTGTGACTTTCCAGTTTTCTGCAATCATAAAATGACATGCCTGAGAAAGCTTAATCTAATTGTGTGGGGATTTTTTCTTAAACCTCTTTATGCTTCTGCACTTGGTTTTGTATTCTAATAAGCTCAAACTCAAGAGGCATTTCTAATCAAATAGCTAGAATTTCATGTCTGATTATGGATGCATATTTGTAAGAAGAAATAATCTGGGAAACAGCTGGAGAAGCCCTTCTAAATGATATGAATCTAATGTCTCCCAGCTGATAGCATTTTCAGCATTTCTTGAGTCTATTAGTTTTTAAACTCCAGTGGCCCAAGAAATGCATTACTGTTTCTACAGCAAAACAGTAAAAAATAGCAGAAGCAGGTTTGATATTCAGTACTCTGAACAGTGCTTTGTGAAGAAGCCAGACCCAGTGATTCCGGTGTTGTTTCAGTCACCAGTTTGGTGAATCCTGCCTATTTTTAAACACACAGTCCTATTAATTTATAGTGAAAAATGTGCTGGAGAAAATCCAAAGGAAGGCCCTCAGAAGTGTGGGCATAAGGACTCATTTTTTTAAGCAGCTGCTGCATTTTGTAATGTGTGAAAGACAGTCATTTTACAAAGACTCCCTTATGGGTGCTTTCACTTCTGTAGCTTGATATGGACAGCAGTGTTGGTCACAAAGCTCCTCTTGATTTCACTTATAGCAGACAACAGTTTAGGTGCCCATCTGAAATTCTTGGGAAAAGCTTTTGGCTTCACTGAATAGATAAAGACTGTTCCTCTTTTGCTTTGGTCATTTAACCAAGGTGCCTACTCCAGGAGTTTGGTGACTGAATGTCAGATGTGCACCTCTGGAGGCCGCCCGAGCCTGCAGCTGAGATAAATACACACTTCCATCAATGCCTCCTTCCCCGCGCCAGAATGGCCAGGCTGGCTGTGTGCCTTACCTGGGTGCCTTGGTTAGCTGGTCCAGCTTGAGGATGAGTGTGTAACTCGCATGGGAACCACCAGGTTCACTTGCTGGTGAGTCAGTGAGAGCCCAGAGACTTTGGCCATTTGGAAGGGATGCATAGTGTCCTCCTGAAAGGATTTGTGCTTGATTTTTGGAGGGGGTGTTCTGTGAATTAGTCAGGCAGGTTCTTCATTAACTTTTGAGTCATAATCTTAAGGAAAAAAAAATGCCATTGTCTAGTGGCACATACAATATACTAGCAATACAATATACTAGGAAAAATTGTTAAGAGTATACAGATTTGCTTCTGTTATGCCGTGTTACCAAAAAAATTTGTCTGCATCATGTGAGAGTCTCACTTCATGCAGATTATAAAGCCACAGAGCTACCTGCCAATGGAGGGGAAGAGTACTGCCAGAGCTGTCTCTTTCCTGAGCAAGCCTGGTGGTGGTCACAGGCTCTGTCCTGTCCCAATTGCTCTTCCATACTGCTCTAAATTGGCTGCTTTAGGCAAAGGTCACGTTGTGGTATCAATTACTGGCTACTACCTGGAAAATTTAATTTCATGCTTTGCAGTGGGCCTGCCTTTCTTCTCTCCTATGATTGACAACTGTTTCCCTGCTGGTAACTAGGATAGCTCTTCTGATTGAGGTGATTAAAACCCAGAGACTCCCTGACTGGGAAGGGCAGCTTTGTGTTGCTGGTGTAACTCAACAAACTCTTGCGTAAATGCATTCAGATGAGTTGAACAACAGCTACTTCTTGCCCTTTGCAAGGCCTCTTAAGATTTGTATTGTTTGTGATTTGTGTCACATCAATCAGTTCCTTGTCATCCAGCTGGTGTTTAGCTAACATACTGGGTATGTTTCCTGCAGGTCAATTGTGCAAAATGAAAACCAGAGGAAATTAGTGAGCTAAGAAGTGCCTAATTTTAGATAATAAGACATCAAAGTCATGTTAATGTTACTTATTTTTTAACCTAAACACTTTTGCTTGAAGATAAATTGTCAAATCTTCTTTGTCTTTTAGAGGCCTCTGAGAAACTTTTTATACAGCTAGTTTGCATTTTTAAAAGGACTTAGTATTACTTACAAGATCCAGAAAGCTGGGCTTTCATATATTCTCAGAAATTGTTTCCTTCCCAAAGGATATATTATGTCATTGATTTGAAGTGGAACTACTAACCAAAAAAAGAGGGATTTCTTCTAGAAAATAATTTCTTTAATATAGACATTGATAGGGATTAAAAAGAGATTAAAAAGTGTCTAGAAGATCTTGCTTTATGATTTATCGTTTTCCTTCTGTGTATGGTTGAGATACAAGGTGCTGTTTCAGCTTCATAAGGAGCAAGGGTTTGAAAAAAAATATCTGTGAGGAATATAAAGAATTATTAACTATTATTTAGGTGAAGAGAAGCTTATTTTACAATGTTTCATGGTTGCCAAGTACTTCAGGACTCTCACAATTCAGACTCACAATTCAGTTCATTCAGTTCATGGTGACTGGGTGGCAGTCATCAGACTGCAGGTGTGCTGCTGAAGCCTTCCATAGAGGACACGAATTCTGTATAACACAGAACAACTGAGTGTTGCTTGAAAAGTGTTTCTGCCAGGTACAAACACTCCTGTGGTGGCATCAGGAGCTTTTGATAAGGCACCAGTTTAGAGCTTGTCCCATAACTGAAGTATACAACACACTGAGTTGTGGGACCCAGTATTTTCTTTAGTAGCTGTCATGGAGTTCTGCATGTCTTTGAATTCAGATCAAATTGCCTGGTCACTTACCATGCACTTTTTTGTCCTACTTGCTTGCAGTACTGCTGGAGTGGTCAGTGTTGCACCACAGGTAAAGTTTACTAAGTAGGGGATATACCCTTACCCTGGAAACATTACAATTACAGAGATCTAGACATCACTAAAACTTTTTAAGAAGACCTGGGAGATATAAACTAAAATTTCTTTTATAAGTATATTCAGTATAAGTTACCACTAAGAAAAGAATGAACAAGGAACTCAACTCTACACATTACCTCTTTTCCTGGAAGCATAGTGTTCCAAAGGGTAAGCCAATTGCTAGCACCACATCCTGAAGCTCTCTAGTGGTGTGTTGGATGCTAGTAGTGATCCTGTTCTATTTCATAAACTTGCAAGTCTCCAGGTGAAGTGGTGAAACCTACAGCTTCAGAGTCCTTTGGACACTTGTTTCAGTGCCTACCTGTGTGGGGCTTAACATTGGGCTTTTAGTGTTGCAAGCCTGGTCCAGAACCACTACACTCAGTAGAAGCAGTGAAGCATCTTCAAGGTGAGGAATGATCAGAGTAGATTAAGCTTTATATTTCTTTCTCTGCCCATACATTACACTGGGAGAAGGAAAACTCCCTACTTCCAGCAAAGCTGTGCTCTGCTTGTGGCAGCCTTGGTTCCAGAGGCTGGACAAGAAGATGTGCATGCTGTCAGCTTTCACATGGCAAAAGCTGTGGATCTTTGTCTAGTCAGGCTTCTGCAAAGAAAGAAGGTTTTAGGGCACTTGAGTAAGTGTTTTTACAGCACTTGAGATAAAAAACCAACAATAAGTCAAGTGATAATCCAGATGCTTATATTAAGGATGTTTATCCTTTGAAATCATTCCGATTTTTAGTATTTCAAAGTACATATGCATGAACACACTCTGTTGGATGGCAGCCGAAATCTACTTTTCTCCTTATTTGTTTTTGTAACTTCTTAATGAGATCAGAAATGTGTCTGGCACACACCTGTTACAAATAGTTCTACTAAGGAAAAATAAGCTAATATTGTCTAGTAAAGTATTGAGTTGCCAGAGCCAGTCTTTACTGGTAGGAATGTAATGAGTTGTTACTGATTTGGCATTGCAGTATCATAGACAGCCTGGAGGAAATTTGCAGGTGTCAGAGCAATGTCATAGCTCTCACCCCAAGAAGGTGAGGCAATTCTCTCACCTTGTTCTTTTTGAGGAGCCACCCCTCTGTTGCTTTCAGGGGTTATTCTCATACAATAATGCTTGCCATTTCTAATTACTTCGCAGTTAGGGAAAAGCTGGAAGGTATATTACTTTACTACCACTCCCAAGGAAGTTTGGAAATTTCACTGTTGATGCTTACTCACTTCCAGACTGTGAGACACCCTTAGATCTACCTAAACTAGACACAAGTTGTGTGCACTGCCTCAAAAAATAACATTTTTGATGACGATATCGTTTAAATACAATGCATTAAACGGCATTTGTTTCCTCTAGATGGTCAAAAGACAGAGATGTAAAGCTGGTCACAAAGTTTTTTAGGCTTTTAAATTCTTCATGGAGCATATGCCACATCTTATTAAAATTTTAAAGAAACAGACGCTTTTAATTTTCTCTGTAGGATGAAATGACTTAGCCTTCCTGCAGTGTGGGCTGATACTTTGGGAAACCTGAAGTTCTCTACCATTCCACAAGCGTCAACAAAACAAGGGCCTGCAAACCTGTGGGCACCTGCTGATCACTTACATGTCTCCCCTCATCTAAACTTTTGTACAGATTAATAAGGAAGCCTCCAACAAAATTCTAGCAAGTAAGCCTTTTTGAAAGAATCCAAACATGAGCTATAAATTTGGTACTTTGCCGCTGTTGTGAATTTAAAGTATCATAAATCCTGCTCCACATCTGGAAATGGTTTTTTTAGAGTTCATTGGCTATTTGTCTGAGGAGAGGTCTCCAGTGGCACAGAGGGGATTTAGATACTGTGTAGGACTGAAGTACCCAATTCCCGTTTGTGTCTTTGAAAAGTTTTCCCACTGAGGCCTCTGAACTGGAGTAGAAGGTCTTACCTTATGCACTCTGTTAAAATACTCCGGGCACTCCCCATATTTTTAATATCCTAAAAAGAATTTCAGGTGTTAAAGGAATTTTTGAATTTACATCCTAAATATTTAGAGAAGAACAAAGATTGTGATCATTTCCAGGGGGAGGCAGCAAAATACTTTAATACTTTCTTTGAATTCTAGTCCTGTTCAGAGTCTCCTTACTCGAGAGTAGGTATTGACAGGTATCCTGTGGTTTTATTTTTTCCAGTTCTCTAGCTGAAAGTCAAGACCCACAGCTGAAGGAAATAAAATGGCTATATTGCAGTGCTTTAAAATTAGTGTGGTTCAATTTCAGCCCAGAAGTAATAGAGGTCTCTGCAGAAGGCATTGAAGCTCTTGATCTGTGCATCTGTCTCTCTTATAATGGAAAGAACATAAGCAGCTGCCCCACTGAAAAAAACCAAAACAAACCAACAAAACCCCAGAAAAATCTACCACCTACCTCTTTTCTGCACTTGACAGCTAGTGTTCGTCCTAGCTTGGTAATGAAAGGTGATTCCACCACTTCAGCATCACATTATCACGTAGCTTCATGTTGTCCTTAATCACCTTTTTAATTTTTCTCTTTTAAAGTTTAGATTAAATGATTTAACAATGCCCATGGGATTTCCCCATAAAGACTGTAGAATTGGTCTCCATATGTTGTAAGTTAGGACACACCAGAATGGGAAATTTGGACAAACTTGTTCCATTGCGGTAATAACAACCTCCCTTCCCTCTCCCCTTTCTCCTTCCCTTTGCCAAACCCAAAACCACATAACCATATGGCTGGAATTGTAAAACATCAAGGCCTTGGTCACAATAGCAATCCCAATAAAAGAAACAAGGTAGAAGCCTTTACAAGGCTTAACCTTCGTTTACAGCTGATCCCTGGAGTGTCTAGCTCTGCAGCTTTAAATACTGCTCATATGCCCCATAAAAAATGTCTCCTATTTAAATAATAAAAGATTTACTACATGAACATCCTTCTCCCACACTCTTGGCTTACACCTGTCTGGGGACAAAATACCAACTGGTCTGGGTAGAACACCTGACTTACTAATAGCATTCATCAAGGAGCAATGCTGAAGAGCCTGACAGCATGCAAAATCTCAGCCCTTCTTTGTAGTCCACAGAGTTCCTGGTGGGTCAAGCAGACTTCAGCCTGGAGGAACAGGTGCCTCTCTGTCTTCAGATAGCACAGGATGCTGGGAAAGTGGCACTGCTCAGAGAACTGTGTACTCCCCACCCCAGCCCCATGCCATTATGGTGCCACCACTACCAGCTGAATCTTTGCCAGCTCTGAGGTGGTCCCAGGAGTTCTCTCTGATGGGCTAACATGGGGTCATCATCCCAGCCCAGACAGGCCAGATTAAGGAGGCTCCTCAGCATCCTGCAACTGCTCTGCCCTCTCTCCCAGGAAGGGTAGCTGACTTCTTAAGCAGGTCTGAGTGATACTGCTGAGTGACTCTGCTAGGGCCAGACCATGTGTCTGGCCTGCACTAAGCCTGCCTAAGCATGTGCTGCATTAGAGGATGTTTTGGCCCGCCCAACATTTTCCTCTGCCCCAAGCTCCCTGTTACTGATACACTGATGGACTTAAATACTACAGTGCTCAGATGGTTTACATGGAACAAATTCTTGTTCCAGGCTGCCTGTAGAGGAAACTGGACAGTTGTATTTTCAAGGTGTGCTTTGGATCGTCATGGGCTAGAAATGGATTTCCTAGCCTAAGCACTAATGAAAGTGAAAATTAGACCCCTGTGCATCTGAAGAAGCTGGGGTCCTGTGAAGAGCATTTAGAGCATCTTTACTTTAACATAGGTCTATATACAAAGGGGTACCTCCAAAAGTACCAGGAGGGCTGCAGAAAATCTATGAATTGATATGTTGACATTAAACTGTGTCTCTACTGAGGATTACTCACTAGTGCTTTGAAAGACTAGTTGTCCATTAGAAGTACATTTTAATGATCCACAATTATATTATACAGCCTACAAAGTCCTCTGAAAGTCTGTGACATGATTTAGTAAAAAAAAAATCTAGCTGTGGTTGCAGACCTGTCTTGAAAACTTTCATCCATGAATCTCACTTGTACAGCCAAAACCTTCCCCCTCTTTACTGTAGGCAGCTTCTGCCATTTCTGCACTTCAGTAGCATTTGCTGACATTTCCATGGGTATGTCATATATTAGGTAGCACTCCAGGCTTTGGTTAGCAGTAGATGATACATCTTGAAGCAGTTAGATTCCTCATGTCATTTAGGAGTTAAAACCCTGTTTCATTTAAAAGCTGGACTTCTGGCTGGTAATTTGTCTGGAATAGTGGGTGGCAGGTCAGTGCAATTTGAAATAGCCAGGACAGAGTAGGAAACCACGAAAAATGGAGCAATTTCTCTGCAGGTCAAGGTTTGTTAAAGGGTGGCATGGTTTCAATTTGGCACTGAAGCATGGCAACAAGGCTACTAGGCATGCTCATACGTTTTTGCTATCTGCTGTTTCTGCCATTTGCAAGCAATATTTGAGGAGGAGGAAGGGAGGAAGGGGGGAAGTGGGAAAATGTAGGAGATAATACAGCTGTCCTGAAGATCTAGATTCTTAAAAGGGATTTTTATTTTTTTTTTAAAGGAAACAATTGTTAACCGAAAGTTTGGAATAAAAACATCCATGTGAAACTTTGAGAACTGCGAACAGTTTGCCAGACTCAAGATCAAAGGTGCTTAAATGGATTGATACAATTTTTCTGAAAATAAAAAATGCACATCTGGCCTGAGAATTGGTCTGCGAAGTTTTACCCTAATGAACTTTGAAATCAGCCTCTCACTAACAATCTGCTAGATTCAGGTTTCTAGTAGAGTTGCTGCACAGTCATTTATATCCAAAAGGTGCTTGCATAATGACAGTGTTCTGAGCTAACACCTCACTGACAGACTCCTGATACAGTGTTGTTTTGTGCTAACAGAACTGCTTTCAATTTGTCCCCCATCATTTATCAGCTGGCACAGGGAGCCTGGATGTTAAAATGCTGTCGCATCAGAAAAAGTACACGTAGCCATACGTCCAGCTGTGAAACACACATCAAGAGCAATCTGTTTACACAACACAGATCTTCCATATTGTACTATTCCTTTTACTTTATGATGCAGACACAAAATTGGTTGAAAACTTTAGAAGCAAAAAAAGCTTTTGCTGAAGCTGGTGTTTTTTGGAAACACCCTTTTGTTCTGTACTTCCCTGACTGCCAGATGGGAGGAACTATGACAGTATGAAAGAAGTAGAGGATTCTTGTTATGCTCGGCCCAGAGAGCTGTAGCCTACATAACCAGACTCTCATGAAGAAAAAAATATTTTCTGCCTTGACTAAAGTGTAAAGCATGTTAAATAAACCCATTTAGAAAACCCCTCACCATTTTAATCTCCTCTTGAAACCAGTTTTCATGATGACATGTAGAGGCAGTCATGACAAAAGGAGTTTGGAAAAAGCTGTTGGCACTAGCTGATACTTACGGAAGACCAATCAGAAAGACTTTATGGGCACAAAGTTTCTTTGCTTCCACATAGGTGAACATGTAAATGTCCAATAATCCTTCTGGGACATGCTTCTTTTGTGGACCAACAACATTTCTTTGGAAATATATTTATTCCAAAACCACCTACCTGAACTCTGGCAAACTTCAAATGAGAAGGTAATTAAGCCTCAGCACCATTTGTTTGGGATTTAAAGCGATGATAGCACACAGAATCTCTATTACTAAATTACTTCTCTTTCTGCTTTCTCTACCATTATTAGGGGGGAAAAAACTTCCTCCTGGCTTTTTTGATACGAAAACTTTATATGCTCCCAGAAAGTAATATTCCTGAATTTAGGGAAGTTAAAATTATCCTGATTCAGCTAGAAATCTAGACAAACTCTTGAGAATCCATCAGTTACACTCTCAAGATTTTTCACCGATTCTAAAGACCAGATCCCCTTAGTCAGATTCCCTAATGGAGCCCAGCTCAGATGTGGGTTTCTGTATCTGTAGACATCAGTATGAACAATTTCCTCTCAGAGGGTTCCTGCCCACAGTCGTTGGTAGAGGACCTCCATAGTGCACGGTTCTTTTGTTGGCAATCAGGGTCCACCTTTGACAAACAGATTCCTTGAGCACAGCTAATGTTCTCAGAGCTCCAGCATTATAGTAATTCCTCTGAAACTCCCACTTTACCTTCTAACAATAGAACCTGTATCTTAAAATGTAAGCTCTCAGACAGAGAAGTATTTAATGAGAGAAAACAGAAAAAAAAAAAAATACCCAGATAGCAAATGAATGTGGGTAAAAAATGTGGAGAGAGCCATCTCTTTCTCAGTGTACATAAGAGATCAGAGAATGTCTCAGAGTTGCTGCTTCTACTTTTTTAACTCAAGAAGAAAAGGAATCCAAAGAAGGAAAGGGATCCAAAAGCTCTACTCTTCTAACTACAATAAGGAATTCACGATATTGATTTCCAGATTTTAAAAGGTTTTAGCAGAACTTCTTCAATTAAATAGATATTGTAACTTAACCCATGGCATTCTTGTACAAACTTCTCTTAATATTATTTTTTCTTTTCTGAAATGTTGTTGCCCTGATTCAGGGTGTGCACATCCCACGGCTAACATGCACAGTTTTAAATTTACACTCTTGCTTTTAAATCAGGTTTTAACACTAGGAACACAACTGAGCTCCCTGGGCGGAGACCTATGAATATACATTTTTTTAAAGTCTCTGTAGGGGACGTAAGTGCACAGATCTTGTTTACAGGTAATGGATTTGTGCTTTCTCTTATACACACAGAGGATTATGCTTGACAAACTATACATTTGTTGAGGCAAATAAATTGAGTTTCATGATTGTTTGAAATGACAACAATGCAACAGTAGTCTATCATCAGAGTAATTCAATCCAGGTAATTTTATTAAAAATAAAAACATTTGCCTCCTTCTATCAAAGTTATAAAGTTGTCTGGATACCAGATGGCCAAATAAGTGTTAAATTTTTTTTTTTAAGAGTTGAAGAGAGAAGAATACAATTCTCCTGCAGGCACCCCCCACTTAGAATCGCATTGCCCAGCAGCATTTCGTCCTCTATATATGGGTGCTCACTGTTCTGAATGGTAATTGCTGTGCTTTGCTATCTCTTTGAGTATTGGTAACCGCAAGATACTCCTGGGCAAGGCAGTGAGTGCAAAAGAAAACATATTGCTCACATCAGGTATAGAATCCTCTTTGTTCTATGCAGACCAAGAATGGGCATCTATCAGCATCAGTCACTCAATAAATTTTACATTTATATTACAGAGATATACCTATTAATATTTCAGTTGAAATTCCAGAAAGCTGAATGGCCATATCTCATATATATATTTCAGACTATAGCCTACAGTGTCTATAACCTATAATACAGACTATAACCTTCAGTCTACATCCCACCATGCTCCCAAATCAACAAAAAATCTGTGGAACTTCTTTGAAGAATGAACCGTTGCCCAAGAGATAAGTGAAAAAGATCCTCTATAGGTACAGACTAGAGGAAAGTGGACGAATAATCTGAAAATCTGCCTATACCATTTTCCTGAGCATTATAAAAGAAAATTATAGCAAAATCAGGACATTTTTTAGAAACACTTGTAAACAGCTGTAGTGATCAGCAATAATGTATTCTTCATGGGAAAGCTGTTAGTATCTTTCAACAAATATTATATCTGAATGCACTGATTCCAAGCATCTGCAACAAGTGTGACAATTGTTTTCCAGCTAATGCTTAACTAGTTCACATTGACAGAGCACTGACCTGCTTAAAATCATCTCCATTTAAACTTCCAGTCAAAATGTCTCCTGACAATCGAAACAATCAGTGAATGGAAGAAGGGTTTTGAGTGATCTCTTACTGCTCCAGTCTTCCTGCCCTAACTCTCAACTGGGTCATTCCCATCCCAGATAGTTTTAGGCTGTCTCCTGCCTGTAGTGTTGCTGAAATCAACCTTAAAATTTACAGTGACACTGTTTCACAGCAGAAGGCAATTACCAATTCTTTGCAGAGCTCTAGGAGGAATTATGCCAGTTTGCCTTGGAGGCACAGACCTGCCTTAATGGATATATTGAGGGTCTGGGCTCCCCTGCCTCAGGGCTGACTCTACAGATCTGTTGTCCGTCCCTTGCTAACAAGGACCCCCACAGTTTCCTGGTGTGAAGCAGGAGGAATTACACTTCCATCTCCTTGAATCATTTTGGGAACCCATCCCGTATGAGATGCATGTGTGAATGGTGGCTGGGGTTGCAGCATGGGTGGCAACAAGGGGCATATCTCAGCTTTCTCCTCTCCCACCTACAGAGCATTGTGTAATTCCTTCATGTTTCAAGTTTCTTTGAAAAAAATGGTGAGATGGATGCATTTGCTGTTTTGCAAGGATGCACATGGCGCTGGAAGTACCTGATTCCGGAAATTCCACTTTATGTCTATAAGAAGAGCATCTCCCAAGATGAACTCCCCATAAATATCTGGAAAATGTCACCATCAACTTACATGCTAGTCAAGATGTGAACCTTGGCTGACCTGCTTGTGTGGTTCCCTGTAATCCCCCACTTCCTCACAAAGCTGGGTGAATGGTCTGAGAAACCCACAGACCTCTTGGTAAATTATAAATCCACTGGGTTGTTAGTTTGGGGGATTTAAGGAACGGATTTCAGGAAGTAGGAAGGAATAATGATGCTCCGGGATGCTTCATTTTCCATCCACAAAAGAGTTTACACGTGTTGTCTGTGACTTCCCTAGTGGATTTCAATTTCCTGCTTGGAAGGAACTGAACTATCTCAATGTTTATTTTTTCAGTGATATTAATAAAAATTGTATTTTAAATGATAATGCTCTGTAATATGAGAATTGCCATATTTTCAAAAAAGAAATAGGTTGTCTATACCAATAAAAGTCAGACCTTTAACCTATGTTTAAAATAGTTCAGTATATATATATATATATTCTTCTCTGCAGCATTATTCTACCTTCTCATTTTGTCTTTAGGCAGATCATTTTCTATACTTACAATGTGCAAATGGCTGGCCTGATGTGAAGGATGTGGAAAATTCAGAAATATATACAAGGATGAATATGCAGCAACACGTTGCACACGTACTGTCAGAAATAATCAGTCATTTAGCCCCTGGTTACCTGCTATTTGCAGTCATCCCAGGGCTCCAGGTACTCTGGCTATTAGAGAACCCTGCTAAACAGCTTTGAAGGTTTATTAATATGTGGTGGCACTTCCAGCTTTCTATTTTTTCAAAACTCAGACAGGGCAAGTGTGAAAGTGTGTCTTTTCAAAAAATATTGAGACAGCAAAGGAGAGACAGTGCAGAGAGTCTGAGGTAGCTTTGAATTAACTAGTTTGAAGCTGAGAATAGCCTTGTCTTGGCAGCTCAGAGCTCAGTGCAGGCTACTTTACCCAGCTGAATAGCCATCACATTGCCTAATAATAATCTGAAACTGTATTCACCTTATAAAAGGTTCTCTGAGTTATTGACATCTGATTCAGTGTAATTTCAGGCAATAGATATTTTCTCACCAACTTCCAGAGAATGCTAATTGGCAGTGCAGGGAAAACACTGGGGAAGGACTTCTCCCTTCAGCATTCACAACTAATTAGAAAAAATCTGCTGGAGCATTTCATCCCTGTGCTGAGGCAGGATTATTTCTGAGGAACAGCAACTGAGCTGTCCTGCCAAAATCACACATCTGCAATGCTACAGTTGTCTGGGGCCTCCTCTAGAGCTCAGGAGAGGGTAACACATACAATAAATGATGTGGAGAATAACAGATAGATGACAACTGACTACAGAAACATAAAGGGATGTGCTAAAGGAGTATCAACCATGCTTTTCACTTAATGAGGTAATAACAAGAAGCAATGGATTTAAGATGCAGCTGGGAAAATCTGTCATTATCATTGGCCAGCATTTGCAAAGCTCAGTGGTTAATGCTAAACTCCTAAATCTACTTACAGATATTTAGAGAAAAATTGTTCAAGTTTTCAGATGTGGCAAGAAGTTGCCTTTCCAGCCATCATTCTCTATGGCACCAAACATGAATCAGGCTAATAAAAAAATGTTCAAACACACCAGAACCTTCATCTCCTACAGACATTTCTCTCTCAATTACGCTGGTGATATGCTTCTTGTTCTGTCAATGTTGTCTTATTAAAGGAATTGGAGTATTTTTTATACACCTGAGCCAAATCTTTTCTTGGATGGCTCTTCCTTGCCTCCACAACTCTCTCTGAAGCAGAAGCATCAGCACGTGGTGACATGACTGTCTCTGCTCTATCATTAAAATGCACTGAGACACACTAAAACAGAGGGCTGTAAAACTCCCTGCTTTATAAAACCATATCCTATAACCATATGTGTGCAATTACTGTGTGCTGCCAGGTTGTTAGGAACACTAAGCAAATGAAGAGAAAAGTCATATTTTGGACCCAGCTGGGAGGTGAATAAGAACCATGAGTCTATAAATTAAAGACATTCTAAAGTATAAAAAACACCCTACAAACATAAATCCAGTGGTTGGCTTTTTGTTTTGTTTTTTTGTTTTTTTTTTTTTCATTTGTGGTTATTTTTTGTTTTGTTTTGTTTTTTGTTGGGTTTTCTTGTTTTTCTTTATGTAAACACTGCTGGGAGGCCTTGGCTCCAGATAATACAGAGCAGGAAAGCCTGTAAATAGAAACTTGCTTTTTTTTTTTTTTTTTTTTTTTTTCCTTCTTCTTTTTTTTCCCCTTTTGTCCTGCTGATGCATGGCCTGAACTTAGATGATAATGTGTGGAGAAGCTGATACAACCAGTTCAGTAAAAACTATGAGATTTTTTTCACAGTATAAGTTACAAGAGGAGTTATTTGCAGAATGGGTAGGCCAGAGGGCATGATTTTAATTTGCTAGTCCCACCCCTTGTATCACAAATTGTTCTTCTGCCCTTGTGGCCTCCTGTAACCCCAGAAAAGGTGCCCACTTCTGTTTATGGCCAAGGACCTGTGTACTTGTGCTTCTTTTTTCAGATGGCTTGCTTTCCTTTGCTTCTAGCTGGGAGGTCCTAACCCTCCTTTGAAGTTTAGGCAACACTTAGGAAATTAGGAAGGCCATTTCCCTTTGCTAAACCCAGACCAGAACCCAAGCCCAACAGCTCACTGCTTCCTGGGATGAGGACTGGCTAGGAGAGAGGTGGAGTAGCCCTTGAATAGGTGCTGTGGCATAGGGGATGGATCCATATTGGGGTCTCGGGAAATAACCCATGGTAGGAGCCATACTGCCTAGCCCTGGCGCTTACTGGGAAAGCAGACTAAAAAGAAACCCAACCAACAACTTTCTCCTTTTCCCTCTGGTGTAAATGCAATTTTTAATTTTATCAGAGGCCTACACCCCGTGTCTGTCCTTATTTCCTGCTGTTTTAAATAGGGCCTGTTATTCTCCATAGCTGCTGGGGTCAGAGGCAAAGCAGCAGAGGATGTCCTGGGGGGGATGACATATCTACTTCTCCCTCTGAAAAGACTGTCTCACCAGTAGCATTCACACTTCTCCCAACAGTATTCTCCCTCCTTGCCTCTCTGTCTCTCTTGGAAAGGACCTACAAAGGAATCCACCCTCTGCTCTGAATCCTACCTCACTAGCAGAGAGTCCTGTGCACATGGAGAAAATGTTGGATATGGGGAGCTCATGAGATTGGGGTTGAATTCCTCATTTTGAGACTCTGGGACAGACAACCAAGGTCTGAAGACTTTTATGAGCTTGAAGATACTCATCTATGCTGAGAAAAAAAGTGCCTAGTTAGGGACTTCTGGATAATCTCACCAGGAAACTACCTGCCACTTTTGTGGGCTGAAAGACTTTGTAAATGTCAAGTCTCTGTTCTTCAAGTCCTTTTATGAGGATGATTGCAGCAATGGCTGTAAAACCCCTCAGATGGTCCTTAATGAGAGACACATAAATGAAGCAGACTCACTTTCTTCCCTTACATTGCAGTGTATGGAAGGTATGAAGCTTTTTTAAAAAATAAAAATGGACAAGCTGAATTTCCTTGCTGTAACAGGGCTAATTTTTATGAAGGGCTACAAGGTTACACCAAACAGAGCTAGGAGCAAGGTCTGGGATACTGAAACTGCAGGAATTCTGCAGACCTCCAGCCAAGACCAGTACACCAAACAACGTGGAAGGTGTGCTGCCTCCACCAATCCAACCATCTGTGGCCTCTTCAAGAGCCAGACACAAAAGGCAGATGCTCTGTTACAGTCATGTTCTCATGCTGGGCATTTACCACCTCACCTATTGGGAATTACTGCACAATCAGATGACAAAAAACTCATCATCTTCCTCCCTCTGTTCATGCAGTGTGTCCATGCAGGCTGTCTCTGCTGGCCGGTGCTGACAGAAGCCAGTGTTGATAATCAAGGCAGTCAGTGTGAGATCAAACACTACCCACATGTGAGAAATCTGCATATATACAGGTGCCTTGAGTGGTTCTTGATTTTTAAGTAATTTGCTTTGTGGTTCTGATGTTTAGTGCCTACTACATGGGTATAAAGAAACTCTTCGTGATAACTGCAAAGTGTTGCAATGACTTTCCATAACAAAAAAATTGTAAAAGCAATTTTTTCTCATTGAATTAAGCTACATTTTATTACTTATAATAATTTTTTTTATTCAAGGAACAAGTATCTGATTTTAGTATCCTGTTCTGCCTTTCATTTTTACCAACTCCATTAATGGATTTTAATAAGGGTGCTATAAAAAAAAGATAATTCTGTTTATAGAGATGAACTTAGATACAGGAAAAAAAGTTAGAAAAACACATACCTACTTTGGTTTTGAAGTACAAAAATGTACTATCTTAAGCAACATATTTACTACAAGCAGAAGAAGGACAAGCAAATGTTTATTGCTTCTGTCAGCACTTATGCAGAGTCCCTTTGGTTATTTCTCTAATACAAACAGCTTCCTGGTAGATCCAAGATGTGAGGCCTTTCTATAATGATTTGGCAAGAGAAAGGGTCCAGAACTTCTCTGCAAACACAATTAAGTTGTCACAGACAAGTCCCATATTTGAATTAAAACTATAAATCTTTCATCTGCACCTACTCTACATCAAATAGCAGGAAAAGAGGCCCTCTCATCTAACAGTCTTAATTACCAGAGCACTGTAGCGTTTGAGCACAAAAGAGCCAATGATAGCTGACCTTGTGCTCCAGCCTCAGAATGGGATCAATGTGATGAATAGGAATCCCTGCCTGAAATATCACAGCAAAAGGAACAGCTTTCAGGTGGCAAATTAAGTGCCTAACAAACTGTTGGAACTACACAAATATATAATAATGCCCTTTGCTTTGATCTGCTTATACGGGAATGAGCAGTATGTTGAAGGCTTCAGTGTAAACACGTCAAACTTTGCCTAGGAGTGAGCAGCCCTTGTCACCTCCTTTCCCACACAAAGGCAACGTGGGCCATGGCTTATCCCTTCTCTGATGCCAGTGCTAGATCTGTCACACTTTGAGTAGCAGAGATAGGCATTGTGTATTTGATGTTTTTTTTTATACGGCTCTCTCATTATTCCCCATGGCCCAGAGCAGGCAAGATAACTGTGGATCTCCAGGGAGAACAGGAGAGAGGAGGTTTCATTATACTTTTCACAGGAAGCAGGTGAGTCAAATGTTGGGGCAGCTGGCTCTTTGGTTATCTTAGAGCAGCAGTTCCCATGCTGTGTAGTATGGGTAGTGAGTAGCCCTTGAGGTCCACAGTGGGGGGTATTCTCTTCGAAGGTGGATTCTTCCAGCTCAAGGTTTGTGATGAAAAGCCAGGGCAATCCACGTGAAATGCTTACAATAGCTTCTTGGCCCCAAACTTGGCAAATAAAGGTGTCAAGGAAGGGCCACATTTCCTAGGTTAATTTCTGAAACAACTATGTCTTTGGATGGGGCTGTCACACCTTGTGGTGTATGGATGCAACCACTTTGTCCTCCTGAGACATTTCTGAAATTCTGTCTCTAATTTCTGTAACGACTACTACTGTACATTTCCTTCCTGACCTTACTTTTATTTTATGTCTTAAGAATTCAAAGTGTATTCCCTCCACTAATGGGTCTTGTTAGCTCAATTATGAACTCCAGCATGCAGAAGATCTTTCTGTTTGACTGGTAGTATCACTTATAAGAGAGGAGCTGCATATGCCCTAAAGAAGGACCCATCTCAGGAATGGCATATCAAATATAGAACATAAAATATTTTAATTGAAAATACATAGAAATGCTCCTTCATTTTTTCTTTTTCTTTATGCATACACCCTTCTCAGGAATGGTATAATGATTGCGCAGGTTTAGTAACACAAAGCTATGAAAATATGCTTACAAAAAAGTTCTGTAGCAAATGTTGTAGCCGTATAATGAATTCTTCTAATAATATTTTCCAGAACAAAGTCCAGAGTATGAGCGCAAAGATTTCTTGGCACAGAATACTCTTGCACAGGTAAATCATCCACACTCAAATTTTACAATCTTATTGTATTAGGTTTCTATGATAAATAGAATACAGTATCTTGTATTATACAAAAACATATCTGTGTAGATCTAAACATATGCATATGGGTACTTGTCTTTCTGTATCAATTTTTTTTTTTTTTTTTAATTTCACAAAGAAATAAGTCTGCGTTTAGATTTATGCATGGTAATGAATGTCTGCCACAAAAGCATTTGAAATTCCCAACAAAAGCACATTAAAGCAATAAAGAAAGTAAAGAATATTAATCCTTGAGAAAAACTATTTGAGGCATATTTTCAATCTGGTAGGCTGACAGATTACTTTGATATGGGCATTACCCCCATATCATAGGGACCTATCCTGCATAAGAGCAGATGGGAGCAAAAAAACCCACAGTGATGGTGAAATTTATGTTGTCACCTCTGTGTCCTTCATATATTCCTCAGAAGCTGCTCTGTTAATCTCCTGTGTGCTTAAGAAGTGGTGGCCATGGGTTTGTTGACTTCTCCAGATCTGTTCTAGAGGGATGCATCTCCTGATGGATCATTCATGTCTGCAGCCAGAGGCTGAAAGTGCAGGAGAAACTGTGAGATTCAAAGGATATAGCCAGATCTACATGCTTTGAGGAAAAATTATGTTACTGTCTTTAGGGGTATAGGCAGACCAGGCTTTTCCCTCCAGTGCAATTAGTGGAGATGCTTCATTAGCTTGACAAGCAAAAGGGTGGGGTAGGAATGCAAAAACCCTGATAGGAGCATAGCCTTCCTGAATGCCTGGGAGGCCTACCACTGACTTTATCACAGGTTGAATTTCACCTGATGAGCTTATGTTCTCTTGTTATGGAGCATGAATAATAAGGATGGAAATGGAGTGTCCATAACCACATATTACCAAAAAGGGATGCAATCCTATTAAAAGAAATCCACTTCTGGCAAGAGAACAGTTACTATGGAATTTAAAACAGGAACTTGTGTGATTAACTGGACATTTCAGAGCAATATTTTGCAAAGTACAATAAAAATACAACATGAAATTAGTGGCCCAGATCCCCAGGATATAAATGAGTAGAAGCCCAATTTACTCTCATGCTGCAATGGAACAGTGTACGTTTATTTTAAATCAAGTGATTCCTCTGTGCAATGCAGCACACATGCAGCATTTGCAGGATAGAGAACTTGCCCTGCTAGGCACAGCTTCACTCTGATCTGTATTTTGAACAATATTTTGTCTTTCTATAGGCTTTCCCCAGTGTTTAAGGAGTGAAACAGAAGAGTGACCGTACTTTAAAAGGAACTGGCAAAGATATCTTTAGAGGTAATGAGCATGACTCTGAAATTGTAGACCAAAAACTGTACTCTAGCATCCCTCACACTGTATGCATGGACATGTTTTTACTTGCACTTCTTGTCCATACTGTATCTGTACACGGTTTAGTGGAGTCTACCTGTTCTGCATGGACACGATCAACATTCAGTTTTTACATTTGAAATGATATAATTTGTGTACACTAACAGTTACTTAACTGAAACTTAACTGTCTGGGCAGAATACCCTCAAATCTGTGTGCACTCAGTTATGAAGAGGGTTGAGCTATTACAGTCAGATCAAGTGGAGCTTTTGTGCAATATACTTCACCAGGACCATGTTGATGACAGGTGCATTAGGAGTATTTCTAGGGTTATGAATATGCATGTGTCTGTACTTGCAAATACTCAGAGCTGCAATGTATATAAATAATTTTGCATTATGTACATTTCATGAGGGTGTTCTTCAACATAAAGGAAATTTATCTTCCAACTGTATCTCTTCCAACACTGTAGTGTATTTTTTGCAGTATACAGGATCTTTCACATAGATATCTGGTGAGCCACCATCCTTGCTTGCTGGTTGCCTTAGGAAAAATACTCCTGTAGATGTAATTATTAAAGGTTAGAGTTGCTCCATATGGTAAGAAAAATTGTAGTGGTGTGGCTGGGCACTGAAAATTTACAGAGGACAAGAGACTAATTCTGATAGGACTCCACTAAGAGGGACTGGCCCTTGTAAAAGGGCAGGCTTTGCTGCTATTTGACTACAGTCTGCACTCGTCATTAGATTTCATGTGAAATAATATTATTAAGAAAGTGGAGAAAAGTAAATTTGTTTGTTATTTAAACAAGCCCACACATGCTAAGTGTCTGAATAGGGGCCAAGACTAATCCAGTCACCTCTCCCTGAGCAGCATCAGACAAGCAGGAGGTCATGCTTGTAGGGGGGAGCACAGCAGACCATGGGTCCCTCCTTCTCCTTCTCACCTTGGAGCAGCCAGCCAGGCAAACTCGTGTGTGGTACAAGTAGCAGGCTTGTGCTTACCCAGCTCACGTGGGCCAAAGTGTAGAGGGATGACAAAACACTATCAGAATGTAGGATGGGCATGAGGGACCAGTAACTTCCAGCTACCATGGGGAGCAGCAGTCAGCAGTGGGAGATGGGCTTGGATGTGTCGCCACGGGTGGGGTGAACAGCTGTGAGAAATTTAAAGCCCTTTACTAGAGTACTGAAAGAATATTTGCTAAATTAATTTGTTAGAAAGTCAAGATGTAGCAAGGCTACAGCTCTGTCTGCCTAAAAAAAAACCTTCAAAAGGCAGGAAGATGATGCTCTGTCTTACGTGAACAGCTGATACACAGCCTGGAAACCCAGTGCTTGACAGTGGTAGTAGACAGAGCATGAACTCCTCAAAAATGGCATCTGTCCTGTGCTGAAGTATCCTGTTCCCTAGGAGTGAAATGACAAGAACAAAGGTAAAAACATTGATGATTTTCACAAAGCTCAAAGCAAATTCTTCAGAGATAGGGAGCATAAGGGAAAGGGGTTAAAAACAAACCTATCTTGGTTACCTTTTCTTAAAACTGGCTATCACTGAAACTGGAAACCCAGACACATCATCACAAAGATATTACTGTGATGTTTCTGTTTGCAACAGAAGGTAGAAGTAGGATTAGAGTAGGAAGTACACTAGGATTGTGTTGGATTGTGTAGAAGTAGAATTTTGTGCATGCAAATCTCAGCCTCTTCTGTATGCTCAAGAGATACTGACAACTTGGCTGCACATCAGAAAACCAATCACACTATACAAGAAAAGTTTTTATGTATCACTCAGCACTGTACATGATTATGTTCAGTGCCCTGGGTAGAGGCTTTATGTACTTAGTGAAGCAAGGTTTCTCTTACCTTTTGTCTTTCACTGTGATTGTAGTGGCAATGGGCAGCCAGCAAAAGCTCTGACCTCCTATGCTTCTGGACACACTCTTCTGGTTCCTCAAATCAGAGCTGGTAAGGACTGAATCTGAGCAGGAAATTATGAATCCAGCACTGAAAGACCTTTCACTGCAACCATTTCTTGGGCTTTTCTTTGACTTCTGATGGCATACACATGTTCAAAAGGATATTGTCTGTAAATTAGAAAATGGGAATGGCTCAGTCAGTTACTTCTAATCTGTCTGGCTTCTCTAGCCACATCAAGCAACTGCAGAAACCATGCTGGCTGTAAGAAAACCTGGTGAGTGAAGGGAAAATGAAAAGTTACCTGGCTCTGTATTAAAAAAGATAAGTTACATTGGCAGCCTGCTTTGGCTCTGTTCTTAGTGAGACCCATCTGTTCTGAGGGAGCTGAGAACCTTTCAAGTAAAAGCATTTGTAATCTCAAAAACTCCTTTACACTTTTAGGGCAAAAAGTCAGATCTTACCTCAACAGATCCCTGTCCCCAGAGTCAGAATTTGAGACTACCTAAAGGACATTAGTCATCTCATACCCAATGCCCATAACTCAGCAATTTCAACCCAAAACAATTGATTAGGTGCAATTGGATCCAGGTGGAATGAGCAGATCACCTGTGACTTCCCTTTCCTATTACTTTTTACTTATTGAGTCTGTTTTAGAAAATAAAATACTACTTGGTACCTAAATAAACCTTCAGCTACAGATGGTAGTTAGATTTGGGAATAAATGATAAAAAATGTAATATAATCTCTGTTTCAGTTGATAGTGCCTGAAAACTACTCAAAGAGATATGATTTTGTGTTCTAATATTATGTTAATATGACTCACAAAGTTATGTTTCTATCAGAAATATGATCTTTGGTGCCATCTAAGCAATTAGACACAGTTGAATCAGAGGATGGCAGTCTCAAGCCATGTGCCAAGAAGGAATTTTTTCTATTATGCAAGACTAAGTTCAGTAGATGGTTGCTCCAATGTTTTCCATCTGGACATGAAGAATAAGGATTCTTCATTTTCTTCCTTAAGCAGTGAGGGGAGAAATCAGTGAGGAGAGTCATTAAAAAAAGAAAAGGAAATACTTATTTGAAAAGTGACAGCTGAGAAAACTGGAGGTTATCTAACCTGTCTACTGGCCATTCCAACAAACATCTCAGAATGACATCTCCTGGTCTTGCTGGATATGGCTTCAAAGTGACACTGCTGAGGGCTACAGTAAGAAAGTTCTACAGCATCTGAGCCCTTAATGTGGGAAAAAGCCTTTATCACTACCAGGAATTTAAACAGAGGAGCTAATACAAGCTGAAGGGCGTTTGATAAAAACACAAGGTGGAGGTACATAAATGAGTCATTGAAGAGTGAATTTGGAGGTGAATTTACAGCGTATCTGCTGACCTGCTCTAATAGTTTGTGTACCAGCTCTTCCTCTTCACACAAGGGAGGCACACTTGCAATTATTTGTCTTTCACAACAGGATAGAAGCCCACACACTGTCAGTTAATTGGGGTGTTTCTGATGCTTTGTTCACACAGCCTCTTTTTACACATCTGTATGCACAATCTAGCCAAATGCTGAGCCTTCAAGATATTCCAGTCTTGCTTACTGCAAAGTTACTGTTCCCAGCCTGTTCTGCTTCCTCAGCTTGATCTGAATTAACTAACCCATTACCTGGGCATTAATAGAGCAGGGGAATCCTGGGGGTGTTCATTAATGTAACCACTTTATAAATAGTGTCCCACAAAGCACCACAAGGCACTGACCATTTCCCAAGTAATTTTATTTCAGCTTCCTAGAGGACAGAAGATAGACCCCCTTCAACAGAGAAACCTTTCTTCAACTGGCCAAGAACTTCCATGGCCTGGGAGAGGGGACAAAGCATTATCCTGTGCTTTTGGCAGATACTCTCAGGATTCATCATCACCCAGCTTTCTCCTAAGTAGTGCTGGCTGTCTGGGAAGCAGGATGAGAGCAAAGCACATTCTCTGTTCCTAACACAGGATAGTCTACAGCTCCTACTAGTACATCTCCAGTCTTTGCTTCCCAGGTCCTCTCTGTTTGGTTTAGTTTGGTTTTTGGGGTTTTTTTTTGGTTTGGTTTGGTTTGGTTTTGGTTGGTTTTGGGGGTTTTTTTGTTTGTTTGGCTTGGTTTCATTTTTTTTATATCTCTTTTGCTTTTTACCTCTTGCCTCAAAACAGAGGGGAAAAAAGTTAAAAGAGAAACTATTTCCTTGTGAGTGAATACTGTGTACTGAAACATCCTTGCTGAGCAAGAGCTACATTCACAGCTCCTCTGCAGGTAAAAATGCATCCCAAAAGAGGTTTTTATTTTTCATGTAGAGTGAAGTATGTCTTAGGCTAAACCAAAATGATTTAATCCAAACATTAAAAGATTGAACTCCAGCAAGTTTCAGGTCTCAGGTACTTGTTTCTAGCATGCTATCAAATACAAGACACTAGGTAGTCTCACCATGTCAGCACTTAACATGGACTGATGTGAAATCCAAAAATTGGCAGTCTGTGAGTTTTAGTAAAAAATACCACGTGATTTTCTCTTTAACACGCATCACATGCGGTACAAAAGTTCAGCAGGTCCTATAAACAACATTTGGTTCTGAGACAGAATTTTTTTTCTTCTTTAAAACAGGAACATAAAGGAGAGTCACCAAGCACCCTGCTAAAAGATCAAGTATTATTCTTCCCCAACTAACCTGCTCCTCTATGCACAGTGAGCCAAATCATGAGGTATTTGACAGGATGATGCTCCAGTTCCTCCCCAAAAGCCATCTCAGCATTACTTAACTAATCCTGTGAAACCCAAAAGACAATAAATACAAACTTTCCTAAATGCAACCACCCTGCTTTTCAGAGGGTGATGGAATCTGTATTCCTAAAAAAGAAATTCTTTTCTCAGTGACTGCGTAAGAAGTTAGGGCTTGGCAGTTTTGTAGTGTACTAGGAGCAACAGTGCTCACTGTTGTCCTGACCTTAAACACTGTAGTAAGTGCACAAATGTCTGAAGCATCAGATCAGTCTGAGTGTCTTCACTCCCTAACCTCTTTGTCATCAGATAGATGAACTGAAATAGATAACAGAATATCTACTCTCTCCCAGTCAAGTTTGAAAAGTTTCCCTTTTCCTCCTGAACAAAAGCCTGTTCTTATTTGACAGTGTTGCATTGCTGACAGTGTACTTTCTTGTATTTTCTATTTTTTTCTGTTTTGAGGGAAGATGTCAGGCTCAGTTTCAACAGATTTTTTTTTACCCACTCTCTCTCTCTCTCTCTCGTTCCTTTTTACTCTTCCTGTTAATATGAATCTACCTTGTTCAGTCATCATTCTTGGTGTGAAGACCTCTGAGGAGCTGAACCTCTGATTTGGCAGTTCCTACTACCCCCTTCTTGTTATCCTGTCAAAACTCTGTGAAGATTGTGCTGTACCCCATTGTTCACTGCAAGTGAACAGAACTCATTGCTTAATTACTGCTAACAGGAGAAAGTCTTCCAGTGCTATTTAATAATAGTGTTTCTGTTGTAGAGCTCCTACAGCCATAGAACATGCAATATGAGCAAAAAGATAATAAAAACAGAAGTAATAAATTCCCACCTCTAACGCAAAGTGACTTCAACATCACACTGAGATTGAGGTCTACTCCAGAAAGCTGGAAAACAGACATTGGGGTGGGGGCACTCTGTGCTGGGTTAGAAACTGGCTCTCCTGCTGTGTTGTCTCAGGACTGCCTGACAGAACACAATACAAAGCTGAAAATGTATGTTTCATATAAATAAAACTGTGCCACTACTTATCATTCTGTATTTCAACATATTGTCTTGCTTGAGTGTGAAGGAACAGGTATATAGAACAGGAAAGTGTTATGTACATGTGTATTCTCACAGGCCTATGGAAAGATAGGATTACCCAGATGTACAAACATGGATAAATGATTTGCCTAGAAGCAAAGTAATTTCAAAGTGATACTAAGATTCAAAATAGGCACACACATGGATTAGAGTGCTAGATTATTCCATATGTCCAGTAAGGAAATATTGTTTATATTTCATATTTTGAAAGACATGAACTTTCACTAGAGATAGAAACTTAAGTTTGGGAACTTGTTATCATTAGAAATTTCATGGTAATCTATCATATGTAGAGACTGTCTGAGCCAAAACCCTGCTATCAGCCTGAGTAATTAATTTTGGACTAACTAAAATTCCTGCTGCAACTTCACATGGAGGTCTTGGATATCCTTCTTACACAAAAGTATGAATATTCATCATACTAGACAAGAATGAGGAGAATTTTTTATTTTATTCTATGTATGACTCACTATGAGGTGAAGAGCCCTGATTTTAGTTTTGTTTTTCTTTATAAAATGAAATCTTAAAGCAGGGAAACATCAGACCTTGATTTCACTATGGACAATCAATAGAAGTTTGGAGTGGCTCAGGTAAAAAGTTTTAGCTTTATGACATAGTGAACAAACAAAAAATATTATGTCCAATGGTGGACATACCTTGAATCTTGATCCTTTTTAATTCAAATCATCAAAGCTTGACCCAATTAATGGGAAATCATACAGAAAAGCAAGGACTTTGGACACAGTAAACCTATAAATAATACAGGTATAGACAGTAAGATTAAAGTGCAGCACAGGGAAGAAAAGGTTACCTGAAATTCAGGAAATGTTTCTTCAGAATCAGATGTGGTGCCATAGATCTTAAAATATTCTTGCTCCTTATGCCCATTAAATAAATACATTATGATAGCTGATTTCATACCACAGCTACTTCTGGTGGTGACTAGCAAGTGTGAAGACAGATTCTGCAGAACTGAGGCAAGGGATCTGGGGGTTCTGGTCAATGGCAAGTTGAACTTGAGCCAACAATGTGCCCTGGCAGCCAGGAGGGCCAACAGAGTCCTGGGGTGCATCAAGCACAGCAGTGTTAGCAGGTCAAGGGAGGTGGCTGTCACACTGTACTCTGCACTGGTGCAGCCCCATCTTGAGCACTATGTGCAGTTTTGGGTACCACAGTACAAAAAAGACAGAGCGTATCTAGAGGAGAGCTACGATGTTGGTGAAGGGTTTAGAAGGAAAGCCATGAGGAGTGGCTAAAGGCACTCGATCTTTCAGCTTGGAGGAGTCTGAGGGGAGACCTCATGGCAGCTTACTGCTTCCTCACTAAGGGAGGAGGAGGAGGAGGAGGTGCTGACCTCTCCTCTCTGGTGAATGACAGTAGGCCTGAGGGAATGGTAGGAAGATGTGCTGAGGGAAATTTAGGTTAGATATAAGTAGAAAGTTTTTCTCCCAGAGGGTGGCTGAGCAGTGGAACAGGTTTCCCGGGGAAGCATTTATGGTACTGAGTCTGCCTGAGTTCCAGAAGCGTTTGGATGATGCTCTCAGGCACCTGGTGTGATACCAGGGGTGCCCTACACAGGGACAGGAGTGGGACTTGATGATCCTGATGGGTCCCTTCCAACTCAGCAGATTCTATGATAGGAATGTATGAAAAAAAAAATGGTACAATTTTTCAAGGATCTGCTTATGGTCTTCAGGCAACTTTGGTCTCTTTTTGAAACAGAGAATAAAAACTGGGAAACAATCTCATTTGAAATTCATCCCAGCATACTGGTCTCACTTAAGGAACACTGTACTGTGAAATGGCTTCCTACAACGATTTATTATTTGGATTCAAACCAATCTAAAACACTGAGGTAATACCTAGGTCCTGTTATGGCTGGTTCACAGCTGTGATACTTCCACATCTTTCTTTAGATACTCATGTTCTTCATGGCAAGCCAGCCTGCATGCAGTTGACAGTGGTCCCTTTCTAAGCATGTCATAAGAAGCACCTATGAGGAACAGCCTGTATCTGAAGAAGAAATGGTGCTCAGTTTGCCGTGCATAAATACAAAGCTCAAAATAACCAGTAATCTGAAGTTGACAGCCCAATATTTAAGTTAATGTTACTTACCAATTTAAGTTACTTATCTGAGCAACACTTTCTGCTTTTTAAGAGAATCTAATGTTAAAGCAGAGAAGTTAAAACTGAAAATGTTGATGATGTAGAAACTCAGATTTTGGAAAGTGAATTTACTTTTCTTTTTGAAAGAGGCTAAAAGGTTTTTTTTGATCTAAAAAAAAAAATTAATGTCAGGGGCATTGTACTTTCCAAGCCCTCTATCTTGTCCGAATTACATAAAATATATGTTTTGGAACTGAAGACTACCATAAAACAAAACTCTGCTGATCTGTTGATCATATATCCAGCATAAGAGGTATATAACAACATAATGTTGAAGTATTTACAAGCACTGCTTCTAATGTGGTACATGTAAATATTTGCAAGACATTGAATATCAATAAAGTTTATGTAGAGGTATGACACCTTTGCTCATTGCTTCCATTTGAATCCTTCAGGTCACAGAACCCACAAAACATGTGTATGCAGTTTATTTGCCTATTATGTCAATCACAGTAATGTCAAGATCTAGATTCAGTTGTCACAGAAACTGCTTATATGCTTTTTTCAAGCAATCATTTCTCCAAACAGCTCACGGTAAAACTAAGCAACATGGTGCATTTTTCACAGTCCTGATGTCCTTTTTCTCCTTTGCCACGAACTGTTCATTTAAAGTTTGAATAGAAAAATCAGTTTTCCAGCAGATACATGAACACTATCCCCAGAAGTGGCTGAATTTGATATAGCCTACAAATTGTTTTTGGACAGAAAGGAGGGTGAAATAAATTTTTGTGGAATGATTTTTGCATTCAGCTCCTTTTCATAACTAATTGCATGGCTTCTATCATACATTCAGCATCAAATGTTGATTTCTAACTGCCATAGGTTACTTCGAGGGTGTTTTTTTTCTAAAATATTATCTGCTATCACATGTATTGTGTTTCCCTAAGCTGACTTATTTTACTTGCAGTGAGCTTCAAGTTGTGATTTATGCTACTGTCAGACTTAGGAAACCAATTGCCTCAAACTGAATTATCTAAAAGCAAAGTGCTGTAAATTCCAAATCAACATTTGCAATTGTTTTCTTTTTATTAGCTGCACAAACCTATTATTCCCTTGGCACAGACATCATTTGTAATGGGCTGTGAAATGTATTTGTTAATGCATTCACTCTCATCTTAAGCAATGTTCTTCAGCAAATCCAAGAGTTGAAGCATTAAAACAAACAGAAAAGGCCTTCACTAGCATTGACTTTGGCCTCATATGAAAATAATTTGATACTTCAGGCTGGAAACAAGCGTTTTGTTACAGAAGCTGATCGTTCCCTGCTGTAACTGATGCTAGCAATTTCTTTCAGATGTGTCCTCACTTGAACATTTTCCTCAGCCAGATTGCAGCTCCATGGAGCCCATAATTCCATCATGAAAGGCATCTCTCTTTGACATGCTGTCATGCATGAGGTATCAGGAAAGCACTGAAAATCATGTGGTCAACACATGCTCATAATGATATGCCCCAAGTGTGTCAGCTGGTACCATCTGCAGTGCCAGGAGCAGTATCTGGGACACTGTGACAACTCAATTGCGGGCTGGAGATTTTGAAAAATAGTGGGTAATTACTATTCCCTCTTAGGCAAAAATGCTCCTATGTACAGCGTTAGCGAGGCCACATCTGTTGCAACAATTACCAAGTCTCTGCTGATCATCAATATTACAATAAAAATAGTCGTCACTCTGGGTAAAAATCTCCAGTTCTTTTCAGTTCCAGCCCACTGATCTAGTCAAGTTCTAACTCATAAATAATAACTCTGTCACCCTTTCTTTTGTGTGCTTTTCTATTCACTCTTATTGTTTTTGGAAACTATGAAGGATCCTGCTAAAAAAAAAAATATCTGTCAGTGACATAAGAGGGCAAGAAAGATAACTGTAGTTACTCTTGCAGAGAGGAGCTGGGTATTTAAGAGGAATATTGAATGTGAAATCCTAGTTCACGAGTTTTGTGACAAGCCACTGCTTTCAACTAAAACTGGTTTTTACTTAACTTGGGTAAGATCTTCTCTCTTAATTGGAAAGCTGTAATGTCTCCTTTACATTTAATAGCATGTATAGGTTATCTAAATTAAACTTAAAAAAAATATTGCAGGAGCACTCACTCAGACAAAGTGCTTGTGTCTAACATACAAATAAATGCTGGTTTTAATCAGCTTCATTTTATCCTGAACTAAAACCTTACTGGTCATTCACACCTCTGTCTGGGGTCTTTCTTAGTGCTGACATGACATTTGACAAATCATGCCATTCTTCACACTTTTTGTCCAGCACTGATGTGTGGAGGCTTGATACTGTGAGTACTAGAAGACAAACCCCAAATATTCTTACTGTAAAAATTTAAATATTGGATGTGGATTCCTTCCCAGCTGGGTCAGCTTGTCCTGCATTTTATGTAAAACCTACCAGAAATAACATGACAAAGCAAAATTGCCAACTGGCAGAAATAAAATCTGAGCTCTTGGGACCATGAAAGAAGGTGCATCTTGAAATGGCCAGTAATGGAAAACATTCAAGGGAACTTCTTACATGATAATCTGCATTGCCTCAGAACTGGTAATTCCTGAAGGAAAGCCTTCAGTGCTGTATCAGATATCTTAAAACAATGGTTGCTGCAATGTTCCAAGTTTTGTTTTCTTCATACAGTCTAACAAGAGACATAACAACAGATAAATATCAAGAGAAATTTGTTAGTATTGTATTATTGGCAGACAAAAAAAGATCACTTTACATTGGAATGCTGAGATCCTGCCAACCACCAACAAGTGAATAGCTCTGTTTTAGAACTTACTGGTAATGGGAAAAAATACATGAGCTGCACAAAAATAGAAATAATCTGAATGCATTTGAAAATGATTAGGTTGTTCTTCTATGAGAGTCTCTTGAAAATCAGCTCTGATGGCAGAATTTGAAAAATACATTTTGTGTAAAGGCAATGGCTTTTAATTTTTTCAGTCCTTTACATCTCTGTAGTGCTCTGTGAAAGGGAACAACAGTGAAGCTGGCAAATAATATCAGTCTAACTGAGAGATACAGACAAGAGAGAAACAAAGAAGAAATTACTTACCTAGGGCCACCCAGAAGATGGTTAGATACTAAAAATAATGAGTTGGGAAGAGACAACATAAAGTAGTGGGGATGGTTTGAGAAGCACGTGTGTCTGAGATGGAATTTAGCTTCAATGTATATAACTAAAGGCTGAAAACTATTTAAATTTTCTTTTATAGATGAAAAAATATTATGGAAACATGTTTTTTTTTGTTGTTGCTGCAAATATTTTGAGGCAGTGAATAGGTGGTCCTAAATGCAGAGAAATTCTTAACAGTGTGTGGACCAGGTGAGAGCTGAGATTTATGCTCACAATGCTTCCAAGAAGCCTGACCCTGTCAGGATGCTGATGGTAGTCCTGCAGATAATCAAAGTTGGCATTGTGTTTATGCAAGGATCTAGAGGTTCACTGAGTTAATGTAAAACTGGTGTTGGAAAGGAAAGAAAGAGCCTGGAAAGGCTGTTTTATTGCCTCCTCTTCATGGGCACATTTCCTTTGCCTAGGGAGTGAGACCATCCACTGTCCAGCTTACAACACCCTTTTTACAGCATGTCCACTGAATTTCAGTCCTTGTGTATTGGCAGCCTTCATGGAAGGGGAACCATAAATAAAACACAGGAATTCATCTGTTTATTGCTTCAGGGTTCTCTTCATAGAATCATAGATTCATAAAACAATAAATTTTATTTTCTTCATTTGTTTTTCTGTATCAAGTTATAGACAGGTCTGTGGATTAGGTACACCAGCCACAAAGACAATGAGAGAGATCCCACTCCCACATATACAAACAGGAATGAGTCATTTTGCTGCCTCTGTGAAGTCACAGGTAAGACTATGGCATGGGTATTGTATAAAAGTTTTGTTGTATGAGCCTTTTCCATGGCAAGTACTCACACACACACACACACACACAAAACCATTGAGAAAATTGGTGCAATAAATACATTTTACAGAACAAATGTACGGATAATAAACAATGAAGGACCTGAGCCCACATCTTCCTTGGGATTCTGTAAGAAATTGAAGTAAAAAAAAAAAAAAAAAAAAGAAACAAAAGGTTTTGATTGATCTGGTAAATATGGATGTGACTGGAGCCAGGAAGAATACATTAGAGAAGTGATTGATGGCCTTGATTATGGTCAGCGCAGTGAAAATATTCGCTTTTGCTGTGGCTGCAGACTGCACCTTGCTCATCCTTCACTTTCTGTCTGACACAGCTTCTGTTTTTTTCTAAACAAGGCTGCAGAGACAAATAACAACTGAATTGTGATCAGACTGATTTTGCTAAAGGTCAGCTAGTGTTTGCACTGTCAAATTCCTCTGTCAAAGACCCATCTTTACTAGAGTTCAGCACACTCTTATGGTGGATCTAGATGGCAATACTTAATTGACCGTATTTGGTTTTTAGAATTGCTCCAGAATGGAAAAGGCCAATATTTATTCCTATTCATATGAATATTTATTACAGTTATTATGTATATTATAAAAATTATTTATTATATATATTTATTATATTTATATTGATTCAGAGGATGATATTTTCAAATCCATTGTCATTACAAAATGTGGTTTGCTCCAGTTTGCCTGCCTTACCATTTCCTTTGGGTTTTCAGCAAATACATCTCTAATACTATAGTTTAAAAGAACCTCTAGCATATATCTGGCTGCATCTCACCATAATGAAAATGTTTGTCTAATGCTGGAGTTCTATACAAAAGGAGCATATTTCTGTATGACCATTTAATGCAGCAGATTGGAAAATATATTCTATTTTTTCAAAAAAATGAATATATCTAGCATATATGCAGCAAGTGAAAGTCACAGGCAGGCAGACTAGATGGGGAAATGAAAGCACAAAGGTGTCAATAGCAAATACAGCAATAGCAAGGCATACAGATCACTCTAAATTGTTTTTCCTTGCTCTCTTGAATGCTGAAAGTGCCAAAAGGAGGTGGCTGTAGGAGCAGTTTTGGTGAAGACAGGGTAAAAGGGAGTGGAGGCCCTTGTGGAACAAGGTAGGTAGTTAGCATAACTGAGTGGAAACCACAGGGTAGAGAAACTACACTTGATTTAGAGAGAGGAGCTGCACAGTAGAAGATCTTCACGGCTAAGACATTAGATCTCTTTAGAGAGCACTGAGGAAACAGACCAACATTCAGAGAGACAGAAGCCACAGCCAGAATAAGAAAGATGTTTTTGGCAGCAATGTCCTGACAGATGAGCAAAGGGAGAAATCAGTCTGGTGAGGAAGACTGCAGCAGCTGAAGAGGAAAATAATTAGGTGTGTGTGAGTGTTTTGGCCGTAGGGATGGAAAGGAAAGGCTAGATGGCTAAAATGCTGTAGCAGGTGGGGCTTATTTACTCCATCTTCTCACAGGAGGTAACAGGAATACACACAAAAGGACTGCAGTTCAGTGGGGTAACATTCAAAGACACTGCAGGAGGTTTACACCAGATAATGATAATGTGTTGTGCTGTGCTGTTGCTTTTGCTACCTGTGAAGGACATTTACAGAGAGGGATGTTATTTGAGATCTTTATCATACTGGGAGTGCACTGTCACAGACTTTTATTCATTGACTCAATTCATTGACTAGGCTTGTCTACTTCCTTCATTCATGCAATGTCGCATTCACTATATTGCTGTACAGAATAAGCAACTCCTTATTTATGCTTAACAGAAACACGTAAACTCTCTTCTGGAGAAGTAAGTATCTGACATTTGTATGTAATTGCTGTGACCTGATACTTGTGTAATAGAGGACGAAAATGCTTTGCTTTATCTGAAGTGGATTTTCCATTTAATGACCATATAACAAAATTAGAGATGGATCAGCTTGCTGAGAGTTAATATGAGGTCATAGCAAAAAAATGTGTTTAAACAAACTTCATGTTCAGATAGGTCTTGACAACCAGCAAAAATGCTATTTCTCATCCTTTGCTAAGATGTGATCTCATTACACATGAACAGTCACTCCAACACATGCAGCAAATGGCATAAGAAAAAACCCTTTCAGATACTATCTCGGGTTTTCAAGTGTTAGATTCAAGGCTAATAAGCTTTGATCCAAGTGCCAACCAATTTAATTCTCCCCATTATCTTGGCTGAATAGGGATACTTATTAGGTTTCCCCACACGTCCTTGCTGTGGCACAAAGGCAATGAATCACTCTTATGCCAGAATAACAAAGCTGGGCTTGACTGTCCACCAAGGGCCAAAGCTCTGATTCTTGCTCTGCAGGAAAAACTCAGAACATAGCATTTCTCCCACAAGCAGGTGTACAGGGTGGACCACACTGGGGATCTTGTGCAGATAGCATTCTGATTCACAGAGAAAGAGAACTGAGTTACTGAGGCAAGTTGCATTGCAGTTGCAAGTCTGTCAGTGAGGAAGAGGCAGTGAAACCCAATATTATCTTTGGACCATTACTTTTTTTTTTTTTTTTTCCCTAGATGAGGGACTAACCTCTTCTAACTAACTAATAAACTAATTAACTAACTAACTAACTAACATAGCTGCTCTGTGTTCTATGTCACAGATTCCTTAGCTGCAGCAGCAGTTTCTCCTATACTGTGCTACTGATGTACACAGACCTATCACTGAAGAATAACCAGAGGAGGTAGTGCTATACAAGATCACAGTTCCTGGAAGTAAAAAGAGGAGAGGAGACTTATTCAGAGACACCCTGAAAGAATAACCAAGAATGGCTTGTGTGCCCCAAAACATTCTTCTGAGAGGTATGAGAGGACCTCACATCATGAGGTTATGAACCTAATATAGAGTCTCAAACTCAGCTGACATGAATAATAAAATACATATGTATATATATATAAATTTTAGAAGCTGACATGATTTGGCCTCTCAAAGTATGTTACTTCTGAAAATTAGTCAGTGCCTGAAACCCATGGATTCAGAGGAGCACATGAGCAGGTTTAGTGTTGAAGTAAGTAGTAATACAGCCCCTAGCAACTTGTGCAATTGCTAACCTTTACTTAGCTTGCTTTTAGTTTTGGATTTATAAAAGCAAGCATGGTGAGAGTGGGAGGCCAAGGTACAAAAAATAAAGAAGCTGACCTTCCCTTACTCGAACCTCTGCATTTTTGTTGTACTTAATAAAGTGATGTGATGTCTGGGGATGAAATGCCAAGCCCAACCTTGAATGTTTCTTCTTTTCTCAGATTCTGTCATCTGTGTTTCCTTAACATTATTTCAAGATCATTTAGGTATTTAATTCATTAGACTGAAAAATCCTGCTAGACTAGCAGGGCATTTCCTAACCCATTAGACATGTCTATGTGTAAGTTCACACCCTTCTGATGTGCCAGCTACAGTTCATAATGATAAAGGTCTATTGGAGGCTTTTCAAATATATTCCATTAATCAGATTCAAGGCAAAGTCTTTCTCAGCCTGTCTCAAACAGATTTTAAAGCCAGCATATACCATACAGCATTGTTCTCCACTAGGAAGACAACATCTGATACAGAAAAAGTTCATCAGCAATCCATGTTGCTTCCAATGTTCCTCCTCTACACTGAGGAGATAAAAATAAGACTCTTGGGATTTTCATGATCAGCCCATCCTAGGTCTCATTTTTACAGAACTTCATTAAGTTTTATCAGTACACAATGACTTAGACAATCTGACCATTAGTAAGAAGAAAAAAGCTAAAAGCCCGTGTAATTCCTCAACAATTAATCAGAGAGAATAAAAGGAAAAAGACACTTCAAAAAGAAAGAGACAGAATAACAAATTGTAACAGGCCAAATATAGAAGAATCAGACAATATTTCACCTGGGAATTTCCCCTGGAGGAGGTAGGTTAAAGGATTACCCAGCCATTGAGGGAAAGGTACCGTATCTTTCCACATACCTCTGATCTTTCCAAGATCACAGACTAGACACCTTTTTAATAACCTAAAGCTGACAGCATATTTAATGTCGTGAATACTGAAATATTGCATATTTTGTTGGGGGGGTTTTGTTGTTTTTTGTTTTGTTTTGTCTTTTTTGTTGTGTTTTTTTTTTTAAAAAAAGCAAATCAAAACAGAAATGACAATAACAAAAACACCAGCAGAGAATTCTACAACTTACTCATTAATTTTATGAGACTTGTCACTTTTCAATAGCTTAGGATTTTTTATGGAGACAGGGAGGAAACTCAATCGTCTCGCATCCATCCTTATCACACTGTAGGCAAACCTGCCAAGTTCTGGTCACTGAACAGAGTCAGATTTGAAAAATACACTCTCTGAGTGATGGTTCAAGTTTTCCATCCAAATGTACTGTGAACCTTCAGAGGTTTATGTGAGACTGCTTCAGATTGCAGGAGACTCCAGCCAAAAATGGGAAGACACACTGAAACTCAGAGAGACTTGGCAATGTGTTGACTTTGCTGAGGCAGGAACAAAGGCTCAGCTAACAGCATATGCTATCTATTAAACGTTGTTCTTCTTGTCTGTAGACAGCAAAAGGGAGAGCATAACAGAGGTAAGAACTCCAGACCTCTTTTGACTTCAGACAAAGCTTTTGCCCAGATTATCTTATAGCTAAGGAGTCTGGAGAGACCCAGACATTTTAGAGAATCATTTCACAGAGCAGAGCTTTAATTTGGTGATCTCTCTGCTTTGTAGGAAACACAAATTACTGAACACAATTTAAACAAGTTCATTAAAGCATACATGAAAGCAGGAACTATTGTAGCAATTGTCTGCTTTGTTATTGATGAAGAAAAGTAGTGTTTGCTCGTTGGTTTTTTTGATTGTTTTTGGTTTTGTTTTGTTTTTTCTTTGTTTGTTTGTTTTTTGTTTGTTTGTTTGTTTGGTTGGGTTTTTTTGCAGCCAGGACATTTTTTCTAGCTGGGAGACAGAAGATGTTTCCAATGAAGCTATTTATCCATGTCTTAGAAATGTATGGTTAACCTAAATGGGAATTAAAACAATTCCTGAGATTGCCCATGAATATTATAATGCGTAGGTAAAGCTCTGGAAGAGAGCCATTTTGCTTAACAGTATTGCAGCCAAGGATGCCCAGCAATGAAGTAGGTTTGACCCAGTGTCCTTTTCTCAGGGACTGAAGTCCTTTCTCCAACTAGCAAACAAAAAGAATTTAAAGTGCGTGTGACAAAGTCAAAAAACCCAAACAAACATGATTTTGAAAAGAAAATCTAAACATCTCTAGGAGGCAGTGGTAAAAACTTCTCTGATTTCAGTATCACCAAGATTTTACCCTTCATTTCCAAGGCCTGTAACTTAGACAGTGGGGTTGGGAAGCCTGCCTTGGCCCTGAAGAGCCTTCTTTTCTCACATTTGTTCTGTTGCTTTTTGAGAAGCATTATTGACACTAGTACATCTACAGGAAGACTGGAAGGAGTGGTTGATACAACAGAGGGTTGTGCTCTACCATCCAGACAGAGCTTGACTGGCTGGAGAAATGGGCTGACACAAACCTCATGAAGTTCATCAAGCCCATGAAGTGTGAGGTCCTGCACTTGAGGAAGAATAGCCCCATGCACCAGAATATGCTGGGGCCTTGGATAAGTTCTCCTCCAGTCACAAATGCACCTTTTCATCAAAGAAGACTCACAGCATCCTGAGCTGCATTAGGAAGATTGCTGCCAGGTCATGGGAAGCCATCCTTCCATTCCACTCAGCACTGGTGAAACATATCCGGGGTATTCTGTTAACTTCTGGGTTCCTCAGAATGAGAGAGAGACAGGGACCTAGCGGAGCAAGTCCAGAAAGGGCCTCTGAGGTGGTTAAAGAACTGGAGCACCTGATACACAACGCGAGGCTGGGAGAGCTAGAAATGTTCAACCTGGAGAAGAAAGGGCTCAGGAGATGCCTTATCAATATAAATAAACACCTAATGAAGATGGAGGCAGATTCTTTTCAGTGGTGTCCAGTGACAAGGCACGAGGCAGGAAATTCTATTTCAACACAAGAAAAAATCTATTCTAGTCAGACTCTGGAACAGCTTTCCCATAGAGGAGGTAAGTTTGACTTCTTGGAGGTGTTTAAAACTTGATGTAGAATCACAGAATCATAGAATGGTTTGGAAAGGACCTTTAAAGGATGTCTAGTCTAACCTCCCCTGCAATGAACAGGGACATCTTCATCTGGATGAGGTTGCTCAGGGCCACATCCAACCTGACCTTGAATGTTTCCAGGGATGGGGCATCTACCACTGCTCTGGGAAACCTGTTCCAGTGTTTCACCATGCTCATTGTAATATTTTTTTCCTTGTACCTAGTCTAAATCTACACTACATTAGTTTAAAAACATTACACCTTACTATCACAACAGGTTCTACCAAAAACTCTTGACATAGTCCTGGGCAACCAGCTCTCGGTGGCTCTCCTTTAGCAGGGTGTTGGACTAGACAGTTTCCAAAGACTCCTTTCAACCTCAACCATTTTATGAACCTTGGCAAATTCAGTAGCTGCATTACGACTGCCACACATAACTTTATCTGTGCTTGCTTTTCCAAGAAGCTGAGCAATTAACTAATGAGTTTCTCTGTGAAAGGTTGAATTTTGTGAAGAATCCTTCCAGGTGGCATATTGATTAGATCAAAATGGAAAAAGTTCAGTATAGCCACTGAGCCATGTGGTAAAATGTGACAGATAGTCCTGAATGCCCAGATAACTATTTTACCATATATTTGGCAAGTTTGTCATTTTTGAAACATGATTTCGATACTGAAGTAGAAATTAAACTTCCATCTGTTGGTACAGGCAGTCTGTGACACCAGGACGTACCTCTTGATTTGGGTTGATATTACAATGAAACACTACACTTCAGGCAGATCAAGGACTTGGATTTGTTTTCTTGTAGACTATAGCAATACACAGGAGAACCTAAGTAGAAAGCATTTAATTTGGCATTTTATAAATGTTCCAGACAGACATTTTATGGAAACATTTCCACAAATATAATTTTGTTGAGGGGGAAAATTACAAGAAGTTCCAGTTAACATATAATTGCACCTCAGAAAAAGAGATGATAAAATTGACAATCAACTGTTTCGCTTCCTCTCTGGAGTAAGACAAAAGATAGACATCATCTTCAGTTACTGAACAAATTACTCCACCAGCACGTCATCAAGAAATGCTTCTAAGTTTTTAATATAAATAAGGGCATGTAGTTTATAAAAGGATGTCAGACGTGGTAAAGTGATCTTGAACCATTTCTTGCTGCACTACATCTGCTAGAAATTTTTGTCCTCACTTACTAAGAAAACCCTGAGGATGCATCTCCTCAGATGTCTGCTCTCAGTAGAGTACTTCAGCCCACACAACTCTCCATGCAGCCAAATCTAGACAGGGCTACCATGCATCCAGCTTTTCCAGATGTGTCTCCCCTTTCCATTCAGATATTGTGGTTTTCCCTAGATTTTTTGCATGCCTACTTAGATCACAGGCCATCACAGAGCTGGAAATCTCGGACAATTAACTTACTGCCATGTTGCATGGGTAGCCTACCTACCTGTTACTGCCCCAAGTGTGACAGTCACACTAAGGCCAATGACTCCAAGACAGCACCAAATTCACCATGCAGATACCATTCTGACACAGGAATCCCAGATACAGGGATACTTGGGTATCTCAGCTTCTTACAGTGACTATGTCAAATTGCTTATATAAGGTGCAGGTCTTGCCATTCCACACTAAAGCATGCAGAGGGAACACAGCTGCCCTCACTGTGGCGATCATGAAATAACAGAGTTTTCAATATTCAGGGACACAAGGAGGGTCATCAATAAAACCTCTACGCTGGACTTCTGGAGGGCAGATTTTGGCCTATTCAGAATACTAGTTCAGAGTGTACCCTGGGAAACAGCCCTTGAAAACAGAGGGGTCCAGGAGGGATGGACGCACTTCAAGAAGCAAGTTTTGAAAGCACAGGAGCAGGCTGTCCCTGTGTGCCAAAAGGCGAGCCGGCGGGGAAGACGACCGGTCTGGCTGAACTGGGAGACTCTGAAAGAAATTAGGGTTAAGAAGAAGGCCTACTAATTATGGAAAAAAGGGCTAACTACTCAGGAGGAATTTAGGAATATAGTTAGGTCATGTAGAAAGAAAATTAGAGAGACAAAGGCACAACTTGAACTGAATCTCGCCATCTCTGTGAAGGATAACAAAAAGTCCTTCTACAGATACATCAACTGCAAAAGAAGGGGCAAGGAAAACATCCATTCTTTACTGGACATGGGTGGGAATATAGTTGTCAAAGATGAAGAAAAGGCTGAAGTATTTAATGCCTTCTTTACCTCAGTTTTCAACAGAAAGACAGGTTATCCTGAGGACAGATGGCTTCTGGAGCTTATAGAAGGTGACAAGAATCTGAACAGCCCCTCTGAAATCCTGAAGGACACAGTCAGTGACCTGTTGAGCTGCTTGGATCCCCACAAGTCTATGGGACCAGATGAGACCCACCCAAGGGTGATGAGGGAGCTGGCAGGAGAGCACACCAAGCCTCTCTCTATCATCTACCAACAGTCCTGGCTCACTGGGGACATCCCAGATGATTGGAAGTTGGCGAATGTCACGCCAATCCACAGAAAGTGATGGATGGAGGACCCAAGAAACTACAGGCCTGTCAGCCTGACCTCAGTGCCTGGCAGGGTTATGGAACAGATCATCCTGGGGGCAATCACACAGCACCTGCAGGATGGGCAGGGGATCAGACCCAGCCAGCATGGGTTCAGGAAGGGCAGGTCCTGTCTGACCAACCTGATCTCCTTTTGTGCTCAGGTGACCCGCCTGGTGGATGAGGGGAAGGCTGTGGATGTGATCTGCCTGGACTTCAGCAAAGCCTTTGACACCGTCTCCCACAGCATTCTCCTGAAAAAGCTGTCAGCCCACAGCTTGGACAGGAGCACCCTGTGCTGGGTTAGGAACTGGCTGGAGGGCCGGGCCCAGAGAGTGGTGCTGAACGGTGCTGATCCAGTTGGCAGCCGGTCACCTGTGGTGTCCCCCAGGGATCAGTGTTGGGCCCAGTCCTGTTTAATATCTTTATTGATAATTTAGATGAAGGGATTGAGTCCATCATCAGCAAATTCGCTGATGACACTAAGCTGGGGGGAGTGTGGATCAGCTGGAAGGCAGGAGGGCTCTGCAGAGGGACCTGGACAGACTGGAGAGTTGGGCTGATTCCAATGGGATGAGGTTCAACACGGCCAAGTGCCGGGTCCTGCACTTTGGCCACAACAACCCCATGGGGAGCTCCAGGCTGGGCACAGAGTGGCTGAGAGCAGCCAGGCAGAGAGGGACCTGGGAGTCTGGATTGACAGGAAGCTGAACAGGAGCCAGCAGTGTGCCCAGGTGGCCAAGAAGGCCAATGGCATCCTGGCCTGGATCAGGAACAGCGTGGCCAGCAGGTCCAGGGAAGGGATTCTGCCCCTGTACTCAGCCCTGGTGAGGCCACAGCTCGAGTCCTGTGTCCAGTTCTGGGCCCCTCAGTTCAGGAAGGAGATTGAGGTCCTGGAGCAGGTCCAAAGGAGGGCAACCAGGCTGGTGAAGGGACTCCAGCACAAGTCCTGTGAGGAGAGGCTGAGGGAGCTGGGGGTGTTCAGCCTGGAGAAGAGGAGGCTCAGGGGAGACCTCATCGCTCTCTACAACTCCCTGAAAGGAGGCTGGAGACAGGGGGGGGTTGGTCTCTTTTCCCAAGCAACTTTCAACAAGACAAGAGGGCATGGTCTCAAGTTGTGCCAGGGGAGGTTTAGGTTGGATATTAGAAAGAATTTCTTTATGGAGAGGGTGATTAGGCATTGGAATGGGCTGCTCAGAGAAATAGCGGATTCTCCGTCCCTGGAGATATTTAAAAAGAGACTGGATGTGGCACTCAGTGCCATGGTCTGGTAACGACAGTGGTAGTGGATCAAGGGTTGGACTTGATGATCTCTGAGGTCCCTTCCAACCCAGCCGATTCTATGATTCTATGATACCTAATGTGGCCTATTCATTATGGTACCCTGCTTCAAGGAGTGCCTAAATTCTTGAAAAAGTTGTTCATAACAGCTATTAGGAGTATCGTCTGCCCACAAGAATAAATTGCTCCTTAACACTGTCATTTGGTTTATGGCTCAATTCACACAGGTGTGGGCCTCTATGTATTTCTCCTCTTGTGCAACTAAATCTTTCAATTCCCATTGCTCCCATAGGTGTCTAACTCAGCCATTATGCATTAAACAAATTGGGTTGTTTTATTGGTTGTAACTGTTTTGTTAGTCAGTTTCATGTCCCCACGCTTTTATTTTGTGGGAAAGATAATCTTCTTGTCAGCAGTAGTTATTTTGTACACTTCTGTCATCCTGTCACTTCTTTTTCCTCTCTAATCTAATGATCTCTACACTTCACACACTTTCCTTTGATAAGGAAAAAACCCCAAACATTTCTATTATTCTAATCATTCTTGTCATGTATTTCCCTGGACACTATTTTCAACCTGGCTGCCCAGGAAGGAACAGAGAGGTCATGTCACTGATTTATAGAACTATATGATATTATTTTCAATATTGTTTTCTATTCTTTTCCTGCTACATTCTATCAGTTTGCCAGCTCTTTTTCTATAGTTTGGCTGAGATGTCTGTTGTGACATATTTTTTTTTATTTTTTGTATAGTTGTGATTAATTTAGAGCCAAGAAGCATGTAATTCTGATTTTTCCTTCCAACTCGCATTAATTTGCCTTTGTCTGCAAAGAATTGAATCTACCATCAAGACACTTAGCTTTTTCTACCCCAGCAAAAGTTCCTCACACATTCATCTCACTTGAGCTATCTCATCTATGTCTATGTCATGTCCAAATCTTATTTCCTTACTGTATCACTTTTTTCCTAAGAAAATACATAGAATAGTTTGGGTTGGAAAGGACCTTAAGGATCAACTAATTCCTACCCCCCTTGCCATGTGCAGGGACACCTCTCACTAGACCATCTTGCTCAATGTCTCATCCAACCTCACCTTGAATGCTTCCAGGGATGGCAATCTATAACTTCTCTGGGCAATCTATGTCTTACCAGCCTCATGGTGAAGAATTTCTTCCTAATGCACAAATTCCCTGAAAAGGAAATGTATTTCTTTCCTGAAAAGCAGAAATTCTATCCCTATTTCACAGTTCCTTTCAAATTGTCTGAATTAGCAGAAGCACCCCCTGCTGTACCACAGACACACTAACTTAGTGTGACAGGTTTTTTTCCTGAAGGTAGAGTGATAGGGAAATAACAGTCAGCACAAATTAAGCAATTGTGATACACTGACAAACCTTATCTTGCTTCAGCCCAGGGAGTTTTTCACTCTGGTGCTTGTTTTCTCTTGAGAGAAATAAAAAATATAAAAAAAAATAAATAAAAATTTTCCCACCTTATTCCTTAAAACGGAGAAGAAGATCTTTGTTCCCCATCAGGAAAGAGACTGCAGGGTCTGGAAACAACCTCAAACAGGACTGCCAGGAAGGATCTCCCTCTTAGAGCCACAAAGTCCGAAGGACTTTTGTGAACATGGCAGTATTAAATCTGAAGAGACTAATATTTTGTATTGTGAACAGGAAATGTGGGCACACAGAGGCTGATGGTGGAGGTACAGAAACAAGAGACAAAGCCATACGTGGTGCTAAGTGAGGGGCAGAGGGTGAGAGAAGAAGAGAAGCTGGTGATCACTTGCATTTTATGACTCCAGCTGGGTTCACTTCCTTCTCAGATAGAAAACTGCAGTTTCTCTCTATTTCTTTGATTTTGCTTTGCCTGACTAAGAACTGATAAAATGGCTTTGTCTTTCCCTGTGTAAGAAGACCATCCCACTGCTCTTACATCCCTTAGTCTGTAAGGTGAGAGGGGAGGCAATCCCAAAACAAGCCCCAGCTCCTGGCACTGCTCCACTACCCCAGTCTCCTTCACACTGGCCTCTCCTGTCTCTCAAGAGTTCAGGCACTGCTCCAGATGAATATTTCCAAGTAGGACTGGCAAGGTGGCAACAGGGGTAGGTAAGGAGCAAGTCTTTGCATGGATATGCTAAGGAGAAACACAGACCTGAACTTTTATTCAATTTGAGAAATAAAATATATATTGAAATTCAGGTCTCCAACACAGTTGCTGAATTTAGTGAGCTCTTGTTTTGTATTTCTCAAATTACATGCTGTAACCTATTTTTGTAATTGGAATAAATTCTGCAAATCTTTTAGCCTTCAGCAGAGCAAAGTTGCTTATCATTGAATATTATAATCTGCCCATTACAAACACTATTACTAGGAATTCAGTCACATTATTCCTTGATTTCTTCAAATCTCTGGATGCCTCTGGTTCCACTCTGGAGACCCCACTGCTATTTCATGTTTCTTCCATTTTACATTTTGACCTCTCAAATTCTGGCATTTATTGCTACTTGGAAAACAGTCACTATTTCCCTGATATATCAGTGATTGACTTAGGCAAGTGTTTTATCAGAACTGTCACGAGCACAGAAAAATTGCAGAATCCAAATACTGCCATCAGTTGCCTTTGCTCAAACCTCTTTAGCATCTGGAAATACAGTATATCTCTGTATAATCTCTTTCCCATTGCAGTTTTAAAGGTCTGCAACATTTTTATAGGCTCAAGGACCAAAGTAACTCAAGACTAAACTGTGTTGGCTCACCCTGGGGTAACCTCTATAAATGACAAACAAATCAGCATCTCACAGTTAAAAAACAACACCAAGTGTTCTACAAAATCCCCCAGAAGTTTACTGCAGTGATACTAACAATGCTAGACATTAAGGCAAGGAATTTCCTTTTTGCATTTCAAGGGAAAAAACACCACAGCTGTTTCTCAGTGAATTCCCAGCCAAGTTGAAAAGGTCACTGACCCAGCCATGACGTAACACCAAATACTGCAAATGGTGTTTGCAGCTTTTCTCCAGAGCTCTATCCAATAATAATTTTCATGCCACAAGGAAGGTACTTACCTACTGCACATCTTGCAGTAAAGACTCCCGTAAAAAAGGGTGGCAAATCTTTCAGCTTCTGCTGATTGAACTGTCTGCACCCTATGTTTGATTACAGACTGGTAGTAATAGGCAGAATCTGTTTCTGAAAATTAGGTGCATTACCTTTGAACACTGGGAAGTGTGAATGGTTAAGAGAAAATACTGTCTTAGGCTCAACACATTGTATAATCTATGATGTGCTTCATCAGAAACTGCAAAGGTACTGATTCCCAGGAAAACATCACAATTACTACATAGCCTAAAAAAGGAAAGGCACAAGCCAGCAGCCAGAGGAGCTTTGGTGCTGTGACTCACATGATGATGCAGTAGTGGAAGTCCTGTAAGTGAATTTGTGGGCAAAAATCTTTGAGCTGCTCACTTCCAGAGGGGCGGAAGCTGCACTAGGTCGTTTGTCAGCATTTTCCTTTCCGAGATGCTGGGGAAAACAGAACTAGGGAGGGTCCAAGCAGCAAGGGAAAGATTAGTGGGACAGTAACAGACAACACCCACCTGCACTAGACTGGCACCAGTGGGAACCCTTAGGGAAGTAGCTTACTGGGAGTGGAAGCAGTGAATGGGATCTTACACCATGTGACAACCGGTATAAAGCCTTCTTCAACAGGACAGTGAAGAAAAGCAGTCATCAGCAATTATTTCTCCATGTGTACTTGGTAGTGAGTGAATACAACTTTGTTTTTCACAGAATTAATATTTCCCAACAGATGTTCTCTTTATAGCATCTGTATAGCCTGCACTTTGAAGGGTAAAGGTGTATACCATGCATGAAATTATCTGGAACCTGCTCTTAGATTTACAGCTAGATTCAAGTTGTTCAAGTCATGTAACCTTACCTCATGCTTAACCTAAACTATTGCCTGTGATAGTTTCTGCTTCCACAGAACTGGTCCTCCATCAACTGAGCCACGGGGATTTTTTAGGGTGCAGCAGCTGGTGGGAGAGCAGACATGTTTCAGAATTCACTGCAGTACCCCAGTGTACATAGAAGAGGAAGAAAACAGCCACCTTCATAAAGAGTGGCTGGCTCTAGTAAGGATAGTGCCCAACTGACCACATTGTCATTGGTAATAGCAAAGAAAAACGGCCATTATAAAGTCTACATTTGCACATAGGGAGGGAGGCAAAATGTAAACCAAACTCCATTTGCTGGCTTGAAGGATTATTTCCCTTGCAGCTCTCTGCTGCACGCTAAACAAACCTTGTGTACCTTTGCACTTCTTTCAGGTGTTCAGCGAACAGTTTTTATTTCAAAGCACATTCACACTGACTCTCCTTCCTTACTCAAATTACAAAAGACTTTGAGAAGGAAGTGTGTGCTGGTAAACAGAATATCAAAAGCAGAAAGAATGAAATACTTCTGTGCCATTTCATCTGCCCTTCCTCTGTGTCTAAAGCACCTACTTTGCCTAGAACACGTCTTTTTGGGGCACACGACAATTTTTACAGTCTCTCATTTATAATGACTGAAAAAAGCCAGAAAGGTGCAAAGTTGTCACATTATAAACTCATGTTTTATTTTCCTCTGTAAAGACTACAGAGGTGGCAAGTCAGTGAGGGCACTCTACAAAAGACAGAATTGAAATTAATATCTACAAAGATGTTTAAAAGGAAAAATGTCTTTGAGATTAAGATGGCTATGGGTCTAAATTCCATTTTTGACTTGATAATTCCAATCTTGTTTATGCTGCACACTGCAGTGCTGAGTAGAGATTAAAAAATGGGTATTGTCAGCCCATCTGTGTACCAGTTGTGATAAAGCTCTGTAGAGATACATGGATCTTCCCAGACCAACACAGAGTAGAGGTGGGAGACTTTGCGGTTGTGTATGAAATGCCCATGTAAAAGGCAACCCCAGTCACTCAAGTGCTTCAGATGTGATATCCTTAATTTCTGGAAAACCCTATGTGTATCTCTGTGTGTATATACAGAGCACTGACAGTAATTCAAAAAGCTTTGGAAAAAAACCATAACTGTTAGCATCTAGGTCACCCACTTGATAACTCAGGTTGAAAACTATGGAATAGAAAAATGTCCACATGAAAAAGTAAAGTTAAAACAAAAACAAACTTAACTTTCAGGCCCTTACTATGTATGTCAGAAAAAAACCCATACAATTCCAGTCAGCAAAAAAATCAATTCTGTGTCATTTAAATGACTAACTTGTCACTTCATTTTGAAATTGGATTTTTTCTGTTTGCTAGCTGCTTTCCTTTCTCAGGTACTTAACTTCTGTGAAGTTTACCTTTCCCACACTTTGTCTATTAATAAACCTTGCTTAGTGACTGATTAGGAGCCACTTTGTCATCATTCATATCTCTGGATTTGAAGCTGGGAAGCTAAAGGGAATCTAGCTAAAAGGAATCTATATAGATAATACCCATCGCATTTTACTCCTTCTAATAACCAGCCAAAGAAGGAAAGAACAATAGATTACCTTTTTCATTTAAAAAAACAATAAATTTGTGTGCTATAGTGAATAGTAATGTAATAAAAATATGTCACATTATGAGAAATAACAAGATAGTTTTTTTTCTTTAAGATGGAATAGAATTTTGGAATATACCCAGTCACTTTTTTAAAATATCTCTGCTTCACAGGGAAAATGAGTTTTATGATCATCTGTCTCACTTTCAAGGCTGGTATTTCAAACTCATGCATTTTTGTACTGCAGCATAGGAATGCAGTTGTCATATTTCTGCTTGGTGGGCTTAAAATGACTGAAAAGACTTTAAAACAGCCCACGTCTGTTCAAAAGTTTATGATGGAAAAAATGGGGTAAACTCAGATACTACAGAGGAGTTACCCAGGGCTTTCAGAGGAGCTGACTGACCTCACTCTGGCAGTGCATGCTGTCCCTCCACCCTGTGAAAAGGGATAGTGAGAGAAAACTGGTCAGAATTTTTAACAAATTTGGGGTTTGTGAGGAAAAAGGCAGTTCCAATAGATTTCCAGGAAGCCTCAGGTAGATTTTAAGTTTCATCTCATGAAGATTATATCTGTACAGGACATGAGATGCAGACCAGCTCCACCATTATCATTGTGTGAAATGCAGGTGATACACAGGCTTACTGGGAAGACAATGGCTTTGGCACTTCTGCAGCAGCAGCTGGGTTATTAACTGCCCACCCTTGCTATCATCCAGCATGCAACCACTGCTATAACGAGGCTGGTGTGCAGCAACATTGCAGGGATTCCAAAGTCTGCAACTCTGAAGAAATCTTGCTATGGGAGTTACTGAAAACTGGGGTCAATAGGACTCCTAAGACTTCTGTTTCTCTTGTTTGGAGACATTAGATCAGAAATCTTCACAACTCTGGGAATCATGGCTGACCTGTGGCATTCCAAGTTCAATCTCCTTTTGAAGAGAGACCTTTGGGAGATTTTTAAATTTTGGGTTGTTTTTTTTTTTTTTCCTTTTTTTTTTTTTAATTTTTTTTTCCTTTTCTTTTTGTGGGGAATGTTCCTTCCCTCATCCACTTTTTAAGCTAGCAGTGAATATTTTCCCTCAAGAATTTTAAGGTTAGGATAAAAGGAGGGAGAGAGAGAACTGGCCTCACCATGTAGTCCAGGGGCCCTGGCTCACCATGACCCACCTGCACCCCCTACCATGCTGGCTCTGCTATGGGGACACTGGCAGTTCAGATGGGTTAGATCATCTTCAGTTAAATATTCAGTTAAATCCAGAAATGATGATGAGTCAGAGCCTCTGCGTTCATACTTTACTGACCATTGAAGCAAAAACTAATCCGAACCATCGTTGTAAAACCTTGCACTTGAAGTGCAAGCATCTTCAACACAGCCCCAGCCTGACTTGTGTATTTGTATGATTTCAAAGAGTATAAGTTTTGGCTTTAAAACTTCAGGCTACACCTACACTGTGCAAAGCAGGGCTGTGTGGAGGGGCTCCCAGCTGTGAGGACCCACAAGGCTCAGCAGTAGGGGCAGGAAGACTGCAAGAGCCAGCAGAAACCAAAGAGCTGAGCCTTACTCCAGCATCGTATCAATGCACTACAGCACCAGGGTGGGCAACCTGGTGTGGCACTGAGACATATAAATGAATTCGTGTGCATGGAGCTCAGGGGAATCTCTGACAGGCTCTGCACTGAACCAGGTAAACCTATCGTCAGAGGGATGCGTCAGTATTAATCATCCTCAGTGTCAAAAAGGTTTATTTTCTGTCTTTCACAACCATGACAAACTGCCCACCCTGTAATCATAGTCTGCCTTCTTCTCCTTCAATAAAGAATCATCTGTTACCAGAAGACTTTTCCTTTTGATTTGCAATCAGATAAAGCAGATAGATTGAGTGTTTGAAGTTTCCCACCACTAGGCATGTTTTATGGATCATTCATTCACTGAGTCATGTAGTTCTTTTAAACTATTGTCTATTTTGGCTTTTAAATTATTGTCTATTTTTCAACATCAAGTGGGCACTCTGTGTTTGGACACACTAGTGCATTTATTAATGTCAAGTTACAACAATAACCACGCTAGCTTCAGTGGCTTTGAGATAAAATATCTGCTTTTCCCCTATGTTCACATTAAGACCAAACAAACTAATGACCCCAGCTGAAAGAATCAGACTTTTACTTCTGTTTAATTTACTTATTTTTATTTTAAAAGGAATTTATTCACTTTCTAGATTCCTGTATAATTAAGATTTTAGAAAAAGATATATATTCTGGTTTAATTTGTTCTGGCTGAAAAAAACTCATTCTCCATTGAAAAAAAAAAACCCAAAACCAAACCCAAAATCAAACAAACAAAACCCGAACAAATAAATAAGTGTTTTAGTTTGCTCAGCAAATCTAAAAATCTTACTTGAAGAGGTAAGGTCAGGCACATGGGATCTTCCATGTCATCTTTCCCTTTTAGTGCTGCTGGAAGAATTCTCTTTCCAAGAGAGCTTGCTTTCATGGCAAACACCACAGCATCAAAGGAGAGAGTGCATGATCTTCTATGATCAAATGCTGGGAGGAAGAAAGCCACCTGAATTTCCGAGGAAGGAAAGGAGGAAGACCAACTAATGTACTTATTTGAGTCACTGAGACCTGGGGAGACTTATACTGAGACATTTGGCTTCAATTTTATGTTGCTATAGTATCTCACAGCACCTCAATCCCACACAAACATACCATTCCTGGGAACAGGAAACAGGTCAATTTGGTTGCTTAATGCCTAAGAAAGCCAGTATTTTATCATGTAGGTGGTTTTTTGTTTGTTTCTGTCAGTGTAGCAAGTCTGTTTCCTCCTGTTTTCCATTTTCAGGCTTTTAAAATAAGTGCGTTGTAGAATAATTTTAAATAGAGGAAAAGATTTTGTGTCCCCAGTCAGCAACAGTGGTGGCTACCCCCATTCCTCAGCTATGTCTTGCAAAAGCCAACTGCAGAGTGGGGAAAGGAGTTTTGTGTCCTTGCAGTACAATCTATATGATCACCTAGTCTATCACCCTGTCAGTCTAATTTGATGCCTCCAGCTTATCTTCTCATATTTTTTCTGGGGTGTCTCTTGCAACTGGAGGCTTGAGATGATCATGAGGCCCCAGAGACCAACTTTTTTCCTGTCCATCTCCTTCAGAAAGTTGATCTGTTGTGAACCAAAATATAGGTGTGTATAATTATACATATACATGCATTTATGTAACTGTCTATAATTTCAGGGTTTTGAGTTTATTTGCAAAAAGAAAAGAGACAAAGACAGAGTAGCTCCTATTTAATAATTAAATAATCTCTTATTTAATAAAAGGTATGCCTGATAGAGGTTCACAAAAACATCTGTTATTTCATTTTGAGAAATGCCAAGTCTGCAGTAAGAATGGCATCCTGGCCTCCTTCCAGCCTGGATAATTCCATTCTTCGTACCTGTGAATGTTCCTGCCCTTTCAATTGGATGCAGCACTTCTTCCACCATCCTTGGCCAAATTATTCCATGCTACTGCTGCTGCTGTGTTTCAGTCCAGAGATGGCTCCCCATCTGCTCACGAGCAGCACTTGAATCCTTGACAGATCAAGGATTCAGCCTGTTAGGATCTCTGCAGGTATAAAGGGTGTAATTATCAAATCTTTGCTTTGTGGCTTTGAGGCTGAAAAATTTGGAAAATATGGTGATATGGCCAGCTATAGTCAGCTATTTGTCTGGGCTGGAAATTTCATTTTCAGAGATATTTAGAAACAATGGCCATGGTAATATACAGCAAGTGCTGTCACCAGGACAGTGCCAGGCGTGCCCAGCTGCACTGCCTCTGAAGCAGGGCTGGGGCTTTGCTGGCTTTGGACCTGGGCAGAAGCACCACATGGACCTCCTCTGAGTCATAAGCAGGCTTGTCTAGTGATGAATTTTCTGTCAGGTGTTTTCCAGCAGGAGTGGGGTGAAACACAGGTAAATGCAGAAAGGGTTTTTCCATGTTCATGCAAGGCAAAAGTGGACATGTGGGTATAAGTGGGTTTTGTTTCAAGTTTTGAAATGATTGCAAATTGAAAAACAAATGAGTAAATAAAAGAATAAAAGATGTCAAACCTCAGATATCATACCTCTCAGGTTCCTCGTTCATGTTCCTGGTTCCTGGTGGGCTGGTTCTGGAGCCTCTTGGCACTCAGTACTCTGCATAGTGTACAGGCAGGCATTATGCATCTAAAATTGAATGAGTGTTTTTTCCCAGTAGTGGTTTTGAGTAATAAAATATTGGAAACAGAGAAAAACCTTCTGCAAGAAAGAATGGATATTCCTCAGCCTTAATCTCTGGCAATGACTTTAATTTCTGTCCATTAAGTAGTACCAAAAAGGTATTTGGTAGCACTTCAGTAGTTTTGGCTCGAAGTTTCCATTTCACGGATGTACTTCTATTTGGTTTCCTCCCAAAGTGGCGAGAGCTATTTGTGTCCACCATCAAAAACCAATGCAATCTCCGGATGACTGGTAGATGTAGGTCTTGTACCTAAACAGGAAGAAAATTTCTTTGGAAACTCTTGAGAAACCTACTTATTTATGCCATGAAGCCAGGAGGTAGCCCTGCCAAAGGAGCACTGCATGTTCCTGCAGACACGAGAGACTTGCAAAATTAACCACAAACTAAATTCTTTGTATACACCTATGTATATAACTAAACTAAAATAATCTATTAATGTTTGTTTTCATCTAAGAAAAGTCAACAGATTGAAATACTCCTAATTGCTAAAGAGTCAGTGCCAGGTTCTAATTATCCTGAGATCAGATGTGGACCTAATGTTTGTATGAAATGTCTCTCTCCTAAACATACAGTTTCCTTGGAAGCACAACTGAAAACAAACTGCTTTTGATGCACAGACATTGAAATAATAATTTGGTCACTAAGGTTAGTACTTGGGACAGATTATGAACCACTTCAATTATGGGCACTGAAGTTGGCAAGAACCTCTGGAGTTCATCTTATCCAATCCCCCTCTCAAAGGAGGGTCAATTAGAGCAGGTTGCTCATGGCCATGTCCAGTTGGATTTTGGTTATATCTAGGGACTGAAACTCTACAACCTTCCTGGATGACGTGTTCCAATGGCTAGTCATTCTCACAGCTAAAAAGAAAAGTTTTGTTGTTTTTTTTCCCCTCTGACAATGAAACGGAATTTTCTGTGTTTCAGTTAGTGCATGTTGCTCCTGCTGTTTCACTGTATTCTGCTGAAAAATGTCTGCTTCTGATCCAAGTCAGGAAGGAGGCCTAAGTATCATGTGGTTTAGAACTGTACTGGAGTAGGCTGGGGAAAGTCTCAGCACAGAAGGACCCTGCACTCAGGGGACTTGGCTTTTGCCCTCACTGAGCTGGTGAAGATCCACTCCAGTCTCCCTTGCCAAGCACTGTGAGACCAGTCCAGTGCTGGCTATATACTATTGCCAGTATTAGCCCGTGGGAAAAAGTGATAATTTCTATCACACCAGAAGACATAGGTGAGAAAAAGTTACAGATTTTCAGCCACCTGAATTTTTATAGAGTTGTTCATTCTCACTGGAATTAGAAGTGAGCTTCTAAACTCAGACCTGAGACATTGGGTGTAAAAAACTGTACAGCTTCTTTTCTGACATAAAGTAAGCAAAATTGCTTATTGTATGAAGGCATGAAACATGTATTCAAAATGCAACAAAGTCATCAACATTTGAAAAATTTGTATGTCTGATCACACTTGCAAGAACGTATTCTGGTTTGGTCCTGTGGGCAACCTGAGTTTTCCAGTGCAATTCTTGTCCCTGTGAATGCTGACAGCATTTTTGCCTCTAGCAGTGGAGTGAGGTTCAGTTCTAGAGGGACTGCACAACTAGCTCAGTTTGGACGTTATGAATGATAGGTTGAAAATTAACACATAACACTGACATAATTTTTAGTCTCATTTGACATTGACTATTCCTCTGTTCCAGCTATATAAAACTATATCTTAGATCTGTGTGTTATGCAGGCCAGTTCTTGTTCAAGTAAATTGTATTAATTTTAATGGAAATTTTGCCTGAGCTTTATCTTGAAGCAGAAATTCTTCAGTTCTGAATAGATGCAACTTAATGCAAAATCACCCACAGCTCAGCAGACATCAGGTTAAATTTCAGTCATGAGACATTCATTGGCATGATAACAGAATTTCCTGTTGATATCAGCACAAAATTTCTTCAGATCTGAAGTGCTAGCATTAAGGAGGGTTCATGCTTAAGAAGAAACATATGTCTTTGAAAGAAGATGATTCCAGAATCCTATGATGACTAAGTTTCTTCTTTCTTTCTTTCTTTAACTTAACCACGTTTCTGGTAAGAATTACACCCAGAAATGCCAAAAGAGCTGTGCCTGTCACGTAATTACTAGTTCACATCTTCAATAAATGGACCTTTCTTCAGAAAAATGTCCAGTCATATTTGTCATTGCTAACAAACACATCTCAACACATACCCTAAATGCAATTTAATTTAAGTTCAATGGGACGAACTGAGTGTGGTGTTGACCCTGACTTGTAGCCTGGAGACATACCATGTGGGTTTTAGAAGGTTTTGTCCAGCTCAGAGAAGCAGACAAAATACAAATTTCTTCAGACTTTGTCAGAATATATGGATTTGCAGTTTGGGCTAGAAATCTCATGCATGAATATGTTTTGCCAGCAATCTGGAACAAATATAGGAAGATAACTGACTACCATGGGGCAGTTCAGCATTTCTACTTACCATCTCCAAAATGGCAAAGGTGCCCAGAAAAATTAAAATGGAGCAGCTGATTTCAGATTTCTTGTAGAGTTAGAAGAGGCATGCAAACTAAGACTTGCCTGTCTTATTTTACATAGCCAAGACACCCATTTGAACTTGGCATTATTTACTTAGAGGTTGTTTACAAGACTGAAGCATCAAGCCGGATCTTATCAATTGTTCCTCCAGGCCTGAATATCTTAACTTCAATCAGTCAGGAGCAAGGATTGGACTGCTGAAGTAGAGAATCCTGACTTTAAACAGGATGTAGCCCATCTCATCATCATGACTGGGGTTTTCAGGCAGATGAAAAGCTAACAAAATAGAAATTAGTACAACAGGCTGAGCAAGATGTAGTGCTATACCTACAAAAGGAGCCTGGCTTCTTCAGATATGGCCTGGTTATTTTGTGCAAGAGCCATTTTAGTAATCAAGTTTCAAATTCACTGGCCAAGGCAGAGGGGATATCTATTGGGCAGGGCAAGAGTGGGACACCTTGAGAGCTGCCCTGCAGGACCAACTGATTACACATATACCCAGTGCATGGCAAACATGTAAGCACCCTGGAGATTGTACTGAGACAAATAAAAGAGCAGAGGAAATTTGGCTTCCTCTCCAGTTAGACAGCAGCTGAACAGGAGGCTGAAGGATCAAAATTTTGGATACAGGCAGAAAAAGTGCCAGTCTCTGTAAATGAAGCCGAGAAAGAGATTTTAAATCTGCATATCAGGCATACACTAGAAGAAAGGTGCTTTCAGTTCAGAGTAGGATTTAGCAACTGTGCATAATCAAAGAAATGTTAACAGACTGCAAATATTTTTAAAATTAGAGTTTAATTATTCTGGTGATGCTACTGTAGGTATTAATGAAAATGCAAAGCACATGAGGTAGGGCAAGAATGAAAAAGGCATGTCTTGTGAGTGAGACAGGGTCATACTCCAGTAGTAAAAATACTAATATGGTTATTTCTGAGGAGCCAGAAAAAGCCTGGATACCTGACATGGAAAAAAAAAAACAACAGTTTGCAGTAAAATGTAGCTTGGGCAAAATAATTTTTTTACATATTTTATACTCTTTATGTGAACATATTATAATATAGTGAACCTCTAATAGTTTTAAGATAATCTAATCATCAAGTTATTTTTACATTTTGCACACGATTCTAATGTGTTTTCAGCTTTACGGTGCTGAGTACAGTGGCTTTCTTATTTCTAGAATTCAAGAAATGCTTTTATAAACTTGTCTCATGCTTATTTTTTTATAAAGCTGCACAGAAAGGTCAAAGAAAAGGTTGTCTTTTATATTATGACAGCTCGCAGTGGGTTAAAGAATAAAAGTGGTTTATAAATAAAAGCCTCTTTCATCTATCCTTTGATCCCCCATACAAAACCTCCATGCAAGTATTTTGCTTGACATAGTCATCATTTCTTATTAGTTTCAAAATATGTGCAAGACAATGTCTTGATCTTCAGTTATGGGTACACTCTGCTGGGAACAGAGAATGGGGTTTATTGTGCAGGGGGAGAAGAGGCCAAAACATTATTTCTGTTCATTATTTTTGGCTCCCTGATCCTTGATAAACCTGGCTGGTGATTAATCCCCATACATTCTGGACAGGTCCATAGCTGGACCCTGCTGGAATCACCTCTAGAAGTTATGTATCTTAACCACACTGTTCATCCTTGATTAAGGTTCCAACATGGTTTTGTGCCAAGAGCCATACGAAGTTCTTCAGAATAGTTCTGCTTATTTGTGTTGGGTGATTTAAGAAGTTTATGTCAGCAGCTTTCCTCCTGGCCTCTCAGGCAGAAGGAACAGGAGATGCATCACATCCATGACTCTGCTTCCATATTCTCCTGTTCCATTTTTGATCTGGCCTGAAATCTCTGCTGAGGTGTCATCCCCCATGGCAAATGGCAGCAAGTTGAGAAGGTGACCCACAGGCCATTTCTAGGTACCACCAGGGACATGGGGTGGGTGACCAAAGAGGGAAATGTCCTGCATTGGGTTACGTGGCTGTCCAATGGACAGGCAAAGCAGGGCTCTAAGTGCAGAACCAACAGTTCCAGCCTCTTGTTTCTGTGGGCTGGGAATAAAAGGGCCTTTGAAATGGGGAGGAACCTCTCCCTTTTAGAACTCTAACTGAGGTCTGTGAAAGTGAAATAACTAATCTTACACACCAAAATATAAGAAAACAGAGATATTTTTTAAAGGGCCATTTTTAACTCTGTCTAATTATTTTTCATACTTGAGCATTTGAAAATTTAATCTATGTGTAGCTTTTTGCTTAGGCTCTCATTGCATGGGCTTTGTTTAGCCCCTTTTCTCTTACAAAATTAGAGTTTACAAATTGATTTTCATTTATTTAAAATAGTTTTCTTGCATAAAAACAATTCCAGATGATCATTAAAAACATACTTTAAGGGCTAAAGGAAATATATTGATTTCATAGAGTGGAATGGCAAGAAATATGTTTTTAATTATTGTTATTTTATTAACGTACAAGCACTATCTTATTAAATCTAAACTGGATGCTCATTGAGGAACATTAATGCTCTTTTAATGCTTGTTCCTAAGACAAAAATTAAATACATGTTGGTATATAATAAAGCCCTCATGTACAATAGAGGTGGTTTATAAAATGGTCTTCTCGATTTTTAAACAGACCAACAATTAAGTATTTCACCATTTGAGTTCATGATAAGGTCCCAAGCATGAAGAATCTTCCTTAAAAGAGCCTGATTCTTTCTTTTGTTGGAATCATATGTTTGTGTAGCTCCATTAACTTCCAGGCTACTGCTTCCAATTTTAACAGTTCAAAGCAAGGTTTGGTCTGGAAAATCTGAAACCATCCAGCTAAATTGTAGGGTAGACATAGGCTATCAAACATTGACCCTGAAAATGCATTTTATGCAACTTAATTCCTGCGTACAACAAAATGCCACTCATCTTATCTCCCCTTTCCTCCTCTCCCCAGGCAGCCATCCATTCACTGTTGGGAATCAGAGTAGCTGGAGATGTTTGCAGTCAGCATCGTGGACCAAACCTCATCTTCTACACCCTGCTGCTCTTTGACTGCAACCTGGTATTTCCAGTACATAGAAAATGCTTCTTCCTCTTAAATTTGTTTTCAGTCAAACAACATAACAGACCAACTGGAAGCAGGCCAGACCTATTCCAGCTGTTTCTTCTGATGCTCTCACACTAATCAGCAGACTCACAAATCTTGTCTTTCACCAGCATACCTAGCAAAGCCACAATGCCCACAGATGTATCTCAGGTTCCTTTGTTTAGAGCAGGCACTGTTGCTTGGGCTTTCAGTGTAATTCTGCCGTTGCTTCACTCATCTTGTTCCAGAAAAAAAGCAAGCAATTTTGATTATTCTTTAATGAAAGGATGTTATTAGGTCACTGATCTGAGCACATATACTCCAACCCACAGCAGCAGTAGGTTTGTCCAAGACATTGGGATATCAAAAAGGAATTTCCTGTGTTTACTTGGAATAGACTATTTTCTGCAACCAGGCTGAAGAGTATGAACTCTTTACAGTGAAAAGTTGAAGGCACATAGACACAACAAAACTGATTTTTCTGTCCAAAAGGGAAGTTAATTAATTCTAGCTGTTCAGTGTTTCACAACCAGTTCCCTCAAAACTCTTCGCTGGAGGTTCAGCCTGGGGATTAGGCTCCAGCATTAGGGCAATTGTGAGGTCCCGTGGGAAGATCAGTTAAAGTTCTTCTAGTCTCCTGTTAGCTGTGGGGGATATGAGTACTTCTCTTACTCTACTTACTTATTGTAAAGTAACTCTGTTTGGCTCATGGGTGCTAGAATCAAGGGGTTTGTTCCCAGGAACTAGTGGGTTGTCATGAAGACAGCACTGTGCAGTGGTGAGGGCATATATGTCATGGAAAGGAAGGTGAGATGGTGGCAGCCCTTCACAACTCAGCAAACCCACTCAGTCACTCCTTTGGCAACTTCTCTTGCTTCCCAGGAAGCTGAGGAGACAGGTGAGCAGAAAGGAATTACTGCTGTGGTAGATCTTTGCTATGGTAGACTTTTGCCTTAACATATTTTAACTTCCTTTGGAAGGAAAAACTGATGACAGTGTGTTTTCCTGTTTTGCCATGGGGATAAATCTGATTCGTTGGCTAGAAACTGGATGAGAGTACATAGTAGAAAATTCCCTACTTTGATCCATAGCCTACATTTTCCAAGATATTTAGAGAACTGTTTTTTTAAATACCTACTTTCTTTAGCTGTATTTGAGAAAAACAAACTGATTTGCAAAATAAGCCAAATCACAATGATTTCATGCAGGAAAGCATACTGTAAAATCAGTGGGAGCTTTTCCTAAGTTAAGGCCCAAAGGATTTTGTCCTAAAATATAAAATAAGGAGTGTAAGGTAACAAAGTTTCCAAAATGCCAATTGACTGGCTAAAGCCGCACATAAGCAACTTGCCTCCAGAGTTTCTTTACCCTTAAGGTTAATTTAAAGAGTCTAGCTGCTGGTATTGTAGAAGAGGTCCAGTAGCTTGCATACAATTGACATTTTTTATCTGAAAAAAACCCCAAATCATTCAGTGATCAATGACAAAAAAAAGCTCAGGTTAAACACTAGGATGCTAAAATGATCAGCACTGGGGAAACAGTAGTTTAATTACATGCAGTCCATTTGACATTCATGAAAGCATGACATAGTACTGAACCAGCAAGATGAACATAATTAGAGTTCTAATATGGTTTATGCTAGGATGAGATAGTTATAAAATGAAGCAATGTAGCTTCTTGGCCATAGTTTTCTTTGAACTCTCAGGAGAGCTCATTAAACAGATTACTGTTATGCAGAATTCAGTGTTAGGGTAACAAAATCTCATTTTGAATGAAGTATCCCTCTGTCAGGCTCCACATGAACAGTGAATGAAGAACAGTCCCAGAGGCTGAGCAAGATGGCAAAACCCTGGGAAGAAGATAGAGCTGGTTAAAGACCAGAGTTCAAGGTGCAAACCCACAGAAGGCTATTTCAAGACATGGTCTCTTAAGTCTTGTGCTCAGTTGCTCCATAACTCAACAAAGCTTAAGAAGTCAGCATGACATAGCTCAGCTGGGATAACAGGGAAGGCACAGAAATCCCCACCTTGTTGAATACATCTGCAGGTGATGGTGGCAATAGAGAGGAAAGCAGCCAGACATTATCTTTGTCAGTGATAACAGTGTTTGCCAGGGCATGTGATGCTTGCATTATTATTGGTTTCAGTTAGAAAAAAAAAAAAGCAATGATGAAACTGTAGTCCAGAAATATTAGAAATACTGAGTGAAATAGGAACACATTGTTTTTCAACAGAGGCACTAAAGTTGCTTGAGGTCAAAAAAGCACAGAAGAGGCCAAGCTCACAGATCTAATCTTGCAGTTCTAGGGCTGCATCCCTAGACACAGGGCTACATTTCTCTAGATTTCAATGCTGTATCCCTGAAAAGAGAGTAGATAGTGACAGGGAACAGGACTGAAGATTCAAAAAAAAGCTGCCAGGGATGTCAGACTTAGCTTTGGGAAAGGCAACAGAAGACCATGACCACGGGTACTGGGCAGCTTTGGAAAGGTTTGGTGCTGTAAGGCTAAGTCTAAGTGAATGTACACGATAAGAGGATATAGTACAAAAGGAATATATGGTAGAGAAAGGAACTTAGCAAGGATCATAATAATGTTATGGCTATCACTGCATACTTGTCTGAACACAGAAATAAAGGTGCGATAACTTCTTGGAACTGTGCTTTACATAACGGAGTTTAAGGCTAGTGTAGTTGTCTGAATGAGCAGCCTTAGAGTATGACCACTCAAAAAAAATCAAAGAACAGCAGATGCTTGAGTGCTTGAGAAACGGAAGGATAATGGAGAGGGGGCTAAAGAGGCCCCACTCCTGACATATTGTGACAATAAGCATAAAAGTAACTTGTCCATGGATTCATTACAGGAGAGTATTGGCACAATAGTCTTTCACTAACACAGATGAAGCTGGAGACAGGTGGCTAATGCATCACAGCCACAAACAAAAACTGAATGTAAATATGCTGAAAGAAGAAGGAGGCTTTGGACTTAAGCCATGGCTATAAAAAAAAAATTTCTTTATTTATGGGATACCACTGTTGGCTGAAACTGACCATAAACCACATACTGGTATTGCCAAGATATGCCTGATAAATACCTCTTAGAGAATACAGAGATTGTTTTTTCAGGTACAAATGTATGTTTTACAAATTGAGTAAGCCTGGGTGAGATTTAGTGATTGCAGGCAAATTCACGATCATTTCACAAAACCTGTGAAATGAGAACAGACATTGACACAAAGCTGCCAGTTTCATATCATAGCCCTTTATTTTACCTCAGTGGTGGGGCCTGAGGGTTTCATATCAATTTTTAAAGAAGCTTGGATGGAGACTTCAACAGTGACATTAAATCAATTTAATATTATTTTAAAACTTTACTTATGCCAGCAATACAAATCAGCTCCCATGGAGGAGTCAAAAGAAAAAGATGTACAAATTTGCTTGATATTATTATTTATTACATGAATAATAATGAAAATTTATTATTATCGTTGTTGTTGTTCTGTTGCTGTTTCATGTTTCTATTGTTACTATTATTTCTCCAGAATGAATTTCCTAGAAGTCACTGAAGCCAAACAGACAACCGTATACTCTGTATTCATTTTAACTAAACCTGACAGTCCAAGCACACAGTATCATCTGATAACAGTCCACAATTCAAAGGGTGTCTCTGAAATACAGATTCAGGTGTATCACCACATATTCTTGGTACTTACAGACTTCAAAGGCCGTGGAAAACACTCCGGAGATCAGAAGTGTCTATAAAATAAAAGACTGGGAAAGTGAGACTGATTCCTCCTTAGCAGCAGTGTACATAGCTGTGGGGAACTGGTGTCTGGCAAGGGCAAGCTGGAGAGTACAGTGTTGCAGGGGTCTGTTGCTGCACTGGAATGGTGGTTTACATTTGTGGCTAACAGTATTCCAAATTCCCTGTGTATCTGTGATCCCTAAACTCTTACCCTGTAGATAATTTCTGTACTGTCATGGACACATGCACATTACCTGTGTGATTACCAAACAGCAAATATAAGCATGCTGCAGAATATCAGAAGAATATTTTATGGCAGTTTCATCTGAATCTACACAGGAATGTTTGCTGAGATGGAAAACCTGTTTAAAAACTTGCTGGCAAATTCTACAGCAGAACCATGTCCAATGAGGACCATCCTTAAGGGAAACTTTCTGAAGATGACAGTTAATTTCTAGCTAGCAAACAATTATTTTTGCTGCTCCTAGAGTCCTGACATCACTCAAACAACTGTTTTTGCATTTAGACTGGACTTTTAACCCTCACTGAAGAAAATCTTGAAAACATTGAGCCCAATATCTAATAGAAGGAGCAACTGATGCACCATCTTTTTAATCTCTTTGGGGATGGCAAGGGACCTTCCTCCTTTTTCCTCTCTTTTTTTCTTTCTTAAAGTACAAAACTGGAATTTCAGACCTATATATTTACAGAAATAAAAAGCAAATCTCCTCTGAGCATCAATGGGAATGTCACAGGGTTCATTTAAAGCCTGACTCTTTTGGCAGGGGAAGCTTGGAGCAACTTCATCAGCTGCACAGGGAGACCTCCGTGAAGGGTCCTGGCTGCATGGTTGGCTTGGCTGGTGGTTGAGCACACTCTTTCCCCACTCAGTGGGTGTCCAGAGATGTACCAGAGGCTATCAGCAGGTCATTATCCTTGATAAGGATGCCAACATGCATTGAGGGATCTCTTGAAAAAAATCAACTTCCTGTCAAATAAACCGTGGGTGACTGTGTCTTCAGGGAGAGATGGATGCTCTCTCTTGATTTGTTTTTGTGAGTGTGAAGGAAAGGAAGTGTTTAAGACACAGAGTTAGTTATTTGTTTTGTTATCATGAAGCTGTAAAATGATTAAGCAAGATTCATTTCATGCTGAAAGTTAAGCTTAGAGAACTTTTTGGAAGGGCCTGGTAATTTGAGCCTGCAGGAGATAAACCGGACTCCATTTGTTGCATTTCCTTACCATGGGGTTTTGTTATTTATTTAGGCATTTATAGGCTATCTCTATCTTAATATAGATTTTTTTTTTCTGAAAGTATTTTTTAGAGGTTAGAAATTTAAAAAAACAAAAACAAAAACCATATCGTGCTTCTGTTATGACTGACAAACGCAAAATTGTGTTTTCTATTATGCAGCTGATCTGGAGAGTATAATTTCTGAATTTTCTTCTAGAAAGAAATATGAAAAAATAGATGTACTACCCTCGCCCTTCCTGCTAGTTTACATTTAGTTTACCCAGATATATATATTTTGACCTAAAATAAGACTGAACATTGCTGTCACCCATTAACACATGGTTATCTGAGACTAGCACACAAAATTAATTGCAAAATGGAGAAAGCTTTGTAGAAATCTCACAAGTCCCCCCAGTCTCATTAACAGCTGAGGAAAAGGGGCTTCTTGCCATTTGTGGGAAATAATGATAAAATGAAAGTTAACAAGTCCTTTACATCAGAGGTAAGCAGGAGGCTTGCGACTGCTTCAGCCCTGAGCAGAGTGAATAATGCCAAGCTACACTGCAGCACAGCAATGAGCAAATTGTGTGTATATGCTTGTGCCTTGAATCCTCTAGATCACTGCCATGAAGACAAAGGAAAATAATAAGAGGACATGAAAACTTTGTTTGAATATACTGTGGGCCAAATTTTTCTCTGGTGCAACCTGAGAACACCGTAGAGTTTTGCTTCATTGTTACTGTTAACACATAAAATTTAAAAAATATTTTTGTTAGTATTTCCTTGGGAAGAATTTATCTGCTGGCAACAATTCAAAATTTGAGAAAGATTTATACACTAGAGTCTCATTTTGTATTACTTGGGTAGAATCCCAGATTTCCTCAACCTTCACATCCAAGCAGCCATTACTGTTTATCAGGTAAATAATCTGTAAAAGACAGATTATACCCCCATAAATCCATTATAATTACATTGATTTCACAAGTGTTACTGAAGATTTATACCCATGTAACTGAGCTCACAGTTGGTAAGTTTTCTAAGGAAGACTCTAAATATTTCCTCAAGAGAAAACAGCCCTTACCATGTGCTATTTTTTTCTGTTCTCTATGTCCTCACCTTCCATCATAATGAAGTATTTTATATAAATACAACATGAGGTAATGACACTAACTGAGAAGGAAAATAAATTCACACTAGAATATCAAGCTGAAGTCTTACCACCTGCTTTTTATAAACATAGACCACCATCTTAACATTATTTAGTACCATATTCTTGTTTAATTTAACTCATTTTGTCCTTCGTTACCTTGCCTGCTTGACATGTGTTTCTTTTCAGTGCATTTTAACATCAGGCACATAAGTTCCAACAAGCAGACTAAATTCTCTTAGAGAAAGTGCGTTCATCAGTTATCTTCTGTTGCATACCCAGACACTAAGGCACACTTCTGTACCAAGGAATGACTTAGAAACTTCAGTTCATCTTTCATTGGAGCTAGGATGAACCCTGTGATGTACTGTGGATACTGCTTCGGAGGGGACACAGGAGTCCCAGCCACAGACCCCAGAGCCCTTTGTGCCCCTGCCCTACAGACAACATCAAGTCCATTATTTCTTGCATGAAGCATACAGAGGTAATGCATTGTAACAAAATGAGTACCCTAAACTATCAGAGATTGCATTTACTTACTCATTGGTACAGAAGATCTTGCTATCTTAAGCATATACATGGTACATCCCAGAAAATCCTTGATGTGTTATTATTTTGATTATGGGTATTTCTCCTTAGGCTGTGTTTGCAAAAAGGCAGAGAATTAATGTTCATTAGTATGTGTATTCATGAGAATGAACATCATCATCACTTTTATGGGAGGAAATCATGTAGGCTCCAGGTTGTTTATTCATGTAAAGAAGACATGTATAGTAGCTGTGCTTCAGTCCAAGAGCCCAAAGGAGTGGGAAATCTGAACACAGGAAGCCTGAGTGAATACCCTGACCATGGGGATCATATAATGAACTTCAAATCAGCAGCCCCACTTAAAGTGCTACAATACTTAAAAGTATAAGTGAAAAAACCCAAACACATCAGCATGGGGAGAAGTATCAGGCTGTAAGAGAAAGATAACAGAAAGGCACATGATGAGGTACACCACAATCTTCACAACCAGATGTTTACTATGTAAATATCGATATTTATTTTTCCTCTTCTCACATCAGTTGAATTACCTTGTGTTAGTAATTTTCTCATGTATGTCACACTTTTGAAAACAAAAAGCCTTCTTTTTATTTTAACAAAATAGGTGGGGAAAAAACATTGACAAAAATGTTTTCATCTATGACAAGACTCCTTGCTGGCAGAGACAGATCTGAAGACATTGAGAGGGGGGCCTTGTGTGTCCTCATCACCCTAATCAGTCAGGGACAAGATTGGTTACAGCTCATGTCACTGATGGATCTCAGGGGCAACTGCCACCCAGGGGGAATAAGGATAAACAGTATCAATAGCATTAGGAGAGGTGGTGTGATTAATGGTCTTAACAAGAGCCCTGTTGCCCAAAGCAACTTCTAGTCCTTCCTCTCACAAAGTAGCAGGCTTACTAGTTAACACTAGATAATACTAGTCTAACACTAAACCATGTGCCTCACTGCCACATCTACACACCTTTTAAATACCTCCAGGGATGGTGACTCAACCACTTCCCTGGGCAGCTGGTTCCACTGCTTAATAACTCTTTCACTGAATAAATTCTTCAAACATCCTATCTAAAACTTCCCTGGCACAACCTGAGGCCATTTCCTCTTGTTCTATTGCTTATTTGGGAGAAGAGATGAAGCCCCACCTCACTATAACCTTCTCTCTGGTAGTTGTAGGAAGCAATGATGTCTCCCCTCAGTCCCTTTCCTCCAGACTAAAGAAGCCCAAACCCCTTACCCACTCCTCATAAGACTTTTGCTCTAGACCCTGCGCCAATTTGTTGCCCTTCTTTAGACTCTCTCTAGCACTTTGATGTCCTTCTTGTAGTGGGGGACCCAAAACCAAACATGGTATTTGAAGTGCAGCCTCACCAGTGCCAGGTACAGGGGACAATGACTTGTCCTGCTGGCCACATAATTTCTGATACAAGGCAGGATGATGTGGGTCTTCTTGGCCACCTGGGCACACTGCTCACTCATATTAAGCTGGCTTTCATCCAGAACCCCCAGGTTCTTCTCTGCTGGGCAGCTTTCCAGCCACCCGTCCCCTAATGTGTAGTGTTGCACAGGGCTGTTGTAACACAACTGCAGGACCCAGCCCTTGGCCTCGTTGAATCTCATACAATTGGGCATGGCACATCCATCCAGTCTGTCCAGGTACCTCTGGAGAGCCTTCCTACCCTTAGACAGATCAACACTCCTGCCCAACTTGGTGTCATGTTCAAACTTACTGAGGTTGCACTTCATCTTCTCATACAGATCACTGATGAATATATTAAAGAGAACTGGCCCCCAACACTGAGCCCTGTGGAACACCACCTGTGACCAGCCAACCACTGGATGGAACTCCACTCATCACAACTCTTTGGGCCTGCCATCCAGATAGTTTTTTACCCAGTGAAGAGTGCACCTCTCCAAGCCACAAGCAGCCAGTTTCTCCATGACAATGCCATGGAAAATTATATGGAAAATTATATGAAAAGTAGTCTCCTTTAGGTTCTACTCTACAATACAGGGGTGGATTTGTGTGAATTTTCTTCTTTAAATCATCCCACAGTCAACCTAGAGTACACCCAGCCTTAACATTTCTTTTCGCATCCATCATGCATAATAATTTTCCATCTTCTCTTGCAAACATAAATGTAATCTCTCACTTACTAGGAAAAAATGTAAACGCTGTGTTCCCTGTGCCTCCTAATGCCTCCAGATGTTCTCCCATTTGCACTGCAGGGCTATATGGCAAGAAGGCTCTGGCACTGATTGTGTTCCTCTACTCTCAGAGACCTCATTTCTCAAATTGCAGCCTGGTTCCCACTGGAAAAGTTTCCAGAAAAAAACTTCTAAGAGTCTCCCCAGATAATTGCTAGCTCATCTTTGAAACTACTCAGTCATTTTGAAAAACATTGAGTTCACATCCCAGACACTTCTCTTTTTGAACCTGCAGGTATTAGTAAGTGGACACAGGAATTTGTTATTATCTTGGGGTTTACTACAGAGATTCTTTTCTATGCAGGTGTCTCAGAGGACCAGCTGAACTGAGGCATAGAAGCAGCTTTGTGCTTTGGATGTCATTCCTACCTAGAAGCTCATACAAGTGAAATTATTATTCAGTTATTAACAGATATTCAATTACAGGATCATGATCTAGATGAAGAATAATATGTACTTCATCAGCAAAACTTATGGCCATGAACCTACACACACCTGCACAATAACAAGACAATCTGGGTTTAGACTAACACCAGCCCTGAGTTGGGAATGCTATGCCATAATTTTGTTATTTGCTTGATAGCACTTTTTAATTACCCACAGTCTATTATTGTCTTCTTGCTTATAGTGCAACTCTCCCTGACACAGTGAGGGATATTCAGAATGTGGAACACTCTGGATATACCATGAGTCTGCTCTACTGTGTTAAATGTGCCACAACAGCTACTAAAACATTTCACAAGTATATATGAAGTAAATGCAAGGGAATAAATCATACACCCACCAGTAGCATGTCTGGGGCATGGCGCTCTAAAAACTTAGAACTATGAAAATGCAGTGTTCTCAGATCTTTCTGATGATGTCCTGATTTTGGCAGATGTGATGCTGATCCTGGTCACCCCTTGACAGGCCAGAATTACTATTTCTAGAAGGGACTGATAAGAGTGTGAGGCATCTGTGCTGAGGAAGCATCTCAGAGTTCCATTTTTCACTCCCAAGTATGCAGCTCTGTAGTTCAAACCCACTTGTTGTCTTCTATCCAGACCAGATTGTGTAATTTCTGGCTTATTTTATTCTGTCTCTGAGTGATTTCTTTTTAAGGTATTCACAATTTTCTGTGACTTTTAGGCTGATCAAGCTGCATTGATGCAGCTATTATTATATATATATAATATATATACATATGTATATAATTATAATTATGACAATATTCCAAGACTACAGTATCATCCTTGTTCTGTGTATTCATGGAAGTTTCTCAGTGACTTTATTCATGGTAAACACACAGTTTAAAACTTTCTGTAGGAACTAAAGGCACTGGCAGGCACTTAATTTAGGTCCTTAATCATGAAGCAAGGCAAATAACTTTTTGAAGTTTCACCTTCTGGCAAGACTCACACAGCCTGTTTTCACCTCGTTCACAAGGTTTAATGAGACATACATTGTGTGCATGTATTTATGGACAGAGAAGGAAGGATTGTGAAGACTTGGGAAACATGAGAGTGAGAGAAATAAATTCAGCTTTGTGAGCTGACCTTGGGTATCCCTCACCCTACATGGGTCTCCACATGGAAAATAGAATGTACCAGAAGATGACAAACATGCAGAAAGGTTTATGTGTCTCCAAGCTTGGCTGTTTTCTGTCACCAAAAGCACTACCTCATATAAATAATTTTGCCCTGTGTATAAGAGTTTTGTTATTTTGATCCAGACCTGAAAGAGTTTGTTCAGAGAAAATCATACTCTGTCTTCCATCAGTGGCTGGGGCACTGGCCTTACTGGTCCTGAGATACAACACCTGCAAATGGATGCACAGCTTGCAGCAGCAATTGCTGGGACCAGCAGGGCTTTGCAGCAGTGTGGCTTCATTTTGGCAAAGAAATTAATGGAAAAATAAACTGGCACATGAGGGGTCAAGACCTATCTGAGTTGCCCATAAAAAGATCTGAATTCCAGAGAAATTGAATTAATTCAAGAAGTATGTGGATTTTGTTCTGTTGATTTTGAAGTTACCCATGCATGCAATGAGTTTAAGGAGTATAGTATAATCCTAATTAATAATATCTTGCCTCAAACTTTGCTCAGCCATCTACCGATGTCACTCCGCATTGTATTTCCACTTTTAGATAATTTTTTTCCAATTCCTGTTCCACCGAACAGTCAAATAACAGTAAGTATCTCCAAAAGTAAAGAACAGTGACTTCAAAAAGGCCAGTACTGAGTAACCACTTCTCTCCTAATACTGATACAATTATTTAGTTGTGGAATTACAGACAACCACATACTTTACCAATACCTAGTGCTCCTTCTGCCAATAAGAAATCTGTTCCTCCTCTGGATTTTCAGACATTACTTCCTTGATGTTGTATAGCTTACATGAACTTTTTTTCTATTACTTCCAAGCAGTCAACTGAAGTGTGTTAAAAAATGTGTTTTCCTTCCAAGCTGTTAATGTGAGGTTACCCCCCGTTTGACTAAGTTGTTCTAACAAAATTCTCAGGTGCTGTGCTATGATTACTAAGGGGGTATTTCCAAAGTCCTGGAAAAGGAATTCATCTCATGATGCCAGCTAGGATTAAAACCTCACTATTCCCAATCAGATGCAATAGAAGACTGCAGCTGATGCTGCTCAAAACTTGAGTGTTATAGCACCAATTGAAGCAGCAAGGAAATTTGGACATTAATTTTGTATAATTCTTTACCAGATATATTGCCATTTCCAGACCTGGACAAGTAACTATTAATGTGAGGCAAATTGCAATGTACAGGCTGTGACCAAGCCATTAGATACAAATATTTAATATATTCTAGGCTGTTTCCTAAGCCACATTGTTTGTTTCTGTACTCTGAATAAAAACAGCTTTTCCAATGAGCTTTCCTCTATAGACAATTACAATCCTGAGCTGGATTTCTACTTTGTATCTTAAGTCTACAATGTTTGTTTAAATTTCGCTGTTCTGGCAAATGGTTTTGAAACTACTTTTATTGGCTACAAGAGGCACTGCAAATGGAAGAAAAAGAGATATGAAAACATTTTGAACAATTGATAAAATGTTAATGATTCTTCTCAGATAATCTTCAGAGTATATTTTCATATTATCACTTCAGTGAAAAGTAAGGGAATCTAGGCTTGCAAAGACTCTGAAATAAATTGGCCCTTTTGGATGTATGGAACAATTTAGTTCTATTGTAAAATTTCTTGCAAGATTATGTATTTCGAGTTTATAAAACTCACAACAATTAGCACAATAATTTCCAATATTTATTTACTGTAAATCTATTGATATTTTTATCACTTAGCAAAATACCTGCTAAAAAGGTGTCACAGTGTTCCAAAAACTAGCCCCAGTTATTCAGTAGGTAAAAAAAATAGCATATATTTTAAAAGAATGATGGGCTTTTCCACCTTTGCTTGAGAACAAGAGCTGTTAGTGCACAAATTATAGAATATTACTGTGGAAACATCTTCTAATTTTTCCCTGTGTGTTTTGATCCATACCATGCAGCAAGTATATTCTCTTTATGATAAAAAGGTCTCATACCTTCTTACCCCCCATCACATTCTTTTTTTGCATTGTCTTGCTTACAAATATACAGTGAAGCACCCACAGTTGTCTTCTCTCCATGTTTCCAGTAAATCCACTCTATCTTTGAAGAGCTCTGTTTCCTGTTCAGGGGATTTCCTTCATTTATTTAACTGCTGGCATCCTGGTTTGTTCACACTTCCTTGGATCCAAGGAGCCCGAGGTTTTCTACACTTGCTTTAGTCCTCTTACCAGGGATCAGACAGCAGAGGCTCCTGATGAGGTATCTTGACCCTTCCCTAACCCAGGGTCTCATTTTGAAAATTCTCAGTTGAACTCCACATTAAGGAAAGATTGCACATACTCAGCACTCCAAAGAAGCTCCTGCAGTCACAATACATGTCCACCCATCCTGAAAAAGTTCAATCTAATTTTGACATGGGTCAGGAGGATAAGTAGCTTTAGAGGGCAATGCTTTTCCATCATTGTTGTGTATTAAGAAATCCATATACTACTAGCACATGGTGACCTCACACACTATTGCATATTTCTCTACTTTGTGGGGAAAGCTTGCTGTGTATTTGCAAATGCTTTATCCTTGTTTCAACAAATACTACTTTTTTTTTTACTTTTTTTTTTTGTTTTTTTTTTTTCTAGCAATCAGAACAGTTAAAACACTGCCATAACCAGCTTAGTAACTTGTCCTGGAGATAACAAGCAATTGTAACAAGAGAACAAAATACTGCCTTGCTGCAGACTGAAGCATGTATTCTCCTACCTTTCACTGATCCAGTAAAAAATTCCACATCCTACAGACATTCTTACAAGGGCAGGTGCCCCACAGCTGAATACACATACTAGGAAGGGCTATTTTACACACAAAAGCTCTAAGTTCCTGCTCACCCTCACTCTCCTTTACTTCTCTTGCATTCTGCCAAGACAGAGAAGCACAAATTTCCTTTCCTTTTCCGCTTCCCTGACCTGTAAGCAAAACACATTTTCTTGTAATTTCTACATAGTGGCAGAACTGCAGAAGGAAAGATGGATCAGTCTGCAGGCCTTCAAAAATCCTGCAGTTCTTGCCCCACAAGTAATTTTCTGTATCTACACCTTGTACACGGGAAAAAAAAAAAAAAAAAAAAGCAGCATATATTTTCTAAAATACAAGATCACAAGCATATCTTTTACCTGGGGAGTGAGGTAGTTGTTTAGCAAGAGATGACCTGAGCAGACATAAAAGGCAACAGCAGATCTCTCTCTGTGAAGCATTCAGCAAGCAGACCTGATCAAGACTCAAGTAAGAAATATGATCTAACGATTCAAAAGAGACTTGCCTCAATTCTTAGAAAAACCTCTCAACCAGTGGCTTCAGGGCTAATCTAAAGGAATTTTTCATTTGCAGATTTCCTGCCCTCTTTATAGTGAGAAGTATTATGCAGTATCTAAAATTAACTTGCACCATAGCCCTCAAATTTGCAGCTGTCCCAGAGGAGAACAGGGCCAGGGTTACAAGCTTTTGCCTCAAGCAAAAACAGATAATTATGAGTAAGGTTGTAAGAGCTGCCAGTGCCTCTTTCTAATGATTGGGCAAAGTGGGAAAAAGCTGCAGGCAAAATGCCATGCTCGCTCCATTAGGTGAACTAATAGAAAATGTCATCAGTTTTCATGGTAAAGGGGTTATGTTTCATTTCATTAGGTCTATACTGAAGCTGGTAGAATAGAAAATATTTGCTGTCCAGCACAGTGGAACCTGGTGCTCTGTATCATATTGGTGGATCTGTAAGATGGAAAGAAAAAAATAAAGCCATTATTATACTCCTTATCTCTTTTCATAGATTTAGAGGATTTCAGGCCAGGAAAAAGCATGATTATCCTGCTTGATTTGTGAAACAGAGTCCAAGGATATGAACTTGTAATTCCTCTGTCAAATCCACGTCTTGTGTCTGAGATACAATGTAATTGTTGCAATTCCACATGTTCTTCAACTACTGTCTTTGAAGTAGCTAAGAAATCCTCATGTCCCCAGATAAACAGGACCAGCAGTCACACACTCCTATGGGCATCTCTGTGAATTAATTCATCAACAGCCATTAGACATTGAATCTTGTGATGTCTTTGTCTACTGGATTAAAAAACTCTCCCTCTCCTAGAAGTATCCATCAACCTCAGTAAGTTACAACTTTATCTTCTCCCTCTTCTTGACAAGCTATGTAGACCTGCCTATGTTTTTCACCATAAGATAGGCTTTGTTGGACCTTAGGACACACTGATCTTTTGTGGTACCTTCCTAAATTTCCATCACTGTCCTGAAATGCAGACATCAGATTGGACACAGACTTCCATTCCATATAACAATAACACCATTGCCACAGTCCTGCTCCATGCACCAATGCTCAGATAAGCTCTATTCTCCTACAAAAGCACCAGGGAGGAACTGGTGCTGTCTCCAGTATAAGCCTGGGTAGAGAGAAGCCCTAATGAGCTTCACTCAGAAAAACAGAGTTTTCTGGTGAGCAGCCCACTGCCTGGCAAGCTGGAGTCCAGGCTGGGCTCTTCCATCTCCTTGACACTCTGGATGAATGATTTCAGCAAACAAGCAGTGATTTGTCACTGACATTCATATGTAAATGGTAAATTTATATCTAATTTACATTTACCAGTTTTCTGCTCCACACACCAGTACACTAAAGCTCATTAAAAAAAAAAAAACGTATTAAACCAAAAACTACAATCCTAATTTCTGCAAACACAAGAGCAAACAAAGCCCCTGGTCATACATACCCTCACCATTTTTCATAGCATATGTTAAGGCCCATGGAGATCTGCCCAGGAAGAAAATTTGTAGAAAAGCTTTACCTAATAGTTGCACCACTAAAATCAAGAATACTTTTGACATAGGTGGAATTATCCACATGCATAATTCTTTCAACATCTAAGTCCACAGTGTTCACCCTAGACAAATGCAGAAAACTACAGTATAAACCCTGATTGCTTTCCTAGCAGGCAAAACCCACTTTTTTTTTTTTTTCCATCAGTAGAAGTGTTGATGCAAAGGTCTGCCTACACGAAGACAGTTGGGGGTTTGAAACAGAAGGGAACAAACTAAATCAGAATATATGGAAAGGCAATCCTCCTTATCCAGTGCAGCACCATGTTTGTAACAGAAGATGGAGTGGTGCAGGGAGACAGAGGTCCTTGCAGAAAGGGGAATTGCCACTGAGACATGTATAGAGCCCCTACAAGGAGAAAATCACATCTAGAAAGGAATGCAAAGAAGTAAAAAAAAAGCAACACAAGGGATCTCCATTGACCTCTGCAAGCTTCAGATCAGACCCTCATTTGCACCTTTGATTTATTTCAACCTGAAAAAGCAGAAGTGATCCCATTCTTTAAAAGACTGACACAATGCAGTGAGATACGAATTTCAAGATTAATTGTTTTGCAGATCCTCCCAAGTGTCTTTAAACACTTGAAAAATATTTTCTTCTGTAGAAGAGCCCTTGAAGTCCCATGTGGTATTTTTCCATGGGAGAGTGATCACAGTAGGCTTCTCTCAGGGTCCTGGTGAAGCATCAGAGACAATCACTGCAGTTGAACCCTAGGAGTTGCACTGCACAGCTGGGAGTGTATTTGGAAGGACACAGAAGAGGGATACTGTATGGTAATACCTGTCAAAACGCATTTCAAAAGCATATGCTTCCATTATAAGTAAAGATGCTTGTAAGGAGTTTGTCACAAAAGTCACAGGTGCTGTTATTTGTAGGATCAACATGACATCCCATACACATCTTTTGAATCACAGACAACTTTTCTCCAAATAAGAAGTAAGTTTATCTGAAGAACAGAAAGCCTTTGCTCTGCTTATATCCTGTGCATTGCAGGGGACTACTGAGCACTGAGAAGCTTTCCCTAAAGCTGAGACTGTTTGGGTTGGCTTATGAATATGAGTCTCCTCCTCAAGACTATTCCCAAATAGAGCTGTTTGTATCCTGCCACTACATATTTCACCATACGAAATTCCTGCAATACTGTAGTAACATAGCAGATCTGCTACACTTCTCTTTCAAGCTTTTATCAGCATCTGGAAAGAAAAAAAATCTTTGCTGAAACTACTAGTGTCATCCAGGTCTAAAATGAAAATTGAAGGCTATCCCATCCAGACTTCACAGGATGTGAATTTCCTCCTAGCACCAAAGGTTTTTAAAGTCCTGCTGCTCTGACAACACATTTCCTTTTACTGTTCCTGTGTCAGGACTTCAAGATTATGAGTTGTGAAATCATTATTGTAGCACTCGGGACACAGAAAAATGTTGTCCCTTACCTAGAAGGCAGCATGGATGACACTCAAATGCCACCACCCTCATACTTCTCAAAATCTTGTTTCTGTGCTTGTAGGACTGGGACACACAGAGGTCTCAGATTCCTCAGATGAGGAATCCTTTGGTCTGGCTGAGAAATTCACGAGGATCCTTTTCTTCAAGGGGACACACACAGAAAAGTCACAGCAAACAGAGAGTGCGACAGACTTGTAAAAAGTCAAGTGTACAGGCAGTGGCAGACCTCAGCATACAATCCCATGATATAACTCAAAAGTTCCCTTGCTTTTTCATAGCACATATTTTTCATGGCTTCAGTAGGACCTTGCTATCAATGACCTTTACCTTCCCCATCATCTCAATTGTTAAATACAGCTCTTTGGAAAAAAAATAAATTTTGTTGGTGTAGCAACTGCTGAGACCAGTAGGTACTAGTTCTAAGGCATCCCTGTTTCCATACATTAGTGTGGCAAGGTACATGGCAGGAAAGGGGAAGGATTTATCACCCTCAAACCTCCCAGGTGGCACAGGTTACTGATCAAAACTGAAGCAGACAAGAAAAAACATGCATTATATTAGCTTATCTGCTATAAAAACATACCAGTGAGCAGTTACTGCCTGTTATTTCCCCTCCTTTGAAGCCATCCTTATCAGTGTCCAGACTCAGGCACTCCCTCTAAAAAGATATATCTCAGCAGTCTGATATCACAGCCAACAAGAAGGCCACTACCCCTACACTGTTACTTGTGAATATGCTGTGTAGAAGGAAGTGCCTCACATACTGCCCTGACAGCATCTTTATCCCTGCCAGACAGTGCTCAGGACCTTCCCCATCATTCATGCAGATGATGTACAGCACACAACAGATAATTTTCTTTCAAGGCAAGATCCCTCTCCTGGGCCTCTTGCTACATGGGCTTTCAGTCTTCCCAAGGTGTACCTCACAGCTATCTTTGAGTGACTCAAGGCACTAATTAGTATTTTTCCAAGTGTCCTAAGATATTCCTCACTACCCGTGGCAACAGAAGATATGTGAAGTCATCAGAGCATAATGTTAAAAGGGTGAAAGATAACACCATCATTATCTACATTAGCTGTGCCACAAAGACCTATTATGGGAACACAGCAGAAAATTGTAACACAGCAGATTTTCACAGCACTCTGCCTGAAATTTACCACTAAGTGGGTAAAGAAATCTACCACTAAGTGGGACTAACCATGTAGGTTACATTTACCAGACCTTGGAGCACAGCAGATAAGTAACACTTCCTAACGATGAACTCTGAGGCCAGGTGCAGGGCTTTAGTGATAAGACTGTCATTTATGCCCATACAAATGCAGAGCCTATACACTGAAGACCATGATTAACCTTTGCATGTTTGATGAATTACTCACCTAGCAAACAGAACTTTTGAAATAGTTACACACCGCGTGGAGCATGGTAGGAGTAAGGAAGGTCTTGTGTCCACAGTGCTCAATAAAGTCCTTGTAAAGAATTGCCTTTGAGCAATGCCTGAGAGTAAAATGAAAGCCACCTCTTCTTTTAGATGGATTTGAATGGATGAAGTGACATGGCAAGATCTTTGTGTTGCAGTTTACCTCCCCCTATTTGACAAGATTAAAGGACATAGAGGAGACTAATCACAACTGCTGATGTTCAGATTCACAGGTTTGCTCTTGAAGCATCTTTGCAGCTTAGATTTTTATCCTAGTGAGAACACAGCCTTTCAAGATATTCACATTAAAAATATATTTAATTTCATTAAAATAGTCCTTTCTACTTGCAGATAATCATCCATCCAAGAGCTGCTCAGAATGAATTGGCAAAATTTTACTATCCTCACTGAGGATGCATCAGGTATGTAAGGGGGGAAGCTTTGCAGTGGCTGGAAGGGTAGATCCTGCTCACACAACCTACTGCCACTGTGATCCAGAGGAAAACTGGGTCAGTGTTACTGCCAGCACCTTTGAAAGCACTATTAAAATTAGTTGCTACTTCTCTGAGTCATTAAGGTATGGGGTGCTGTTGGAAAAAATCATAACATAAAGCGTGTCACCCAGCAAGCCGTCCCAACCTCAAGCAGGTTAGCGCAGAGCCATGTCCTCAGCCTGTCAGCTCACAGGAAAGCATTGCTATAGGCCTTTTAGGCAGGTGAATTTTTCACTCTTTTGTTGTTGTTTATAAAACTGTGATCGACTCTAAAAAAAAGTCAGAATAGTCAAGTGCTTGTTATCAACAATCAAATTTATGCTATTTTAAAAGAGAATCTGTTCTTGAGACTTTTTTTTTTTTAAATTACAATATAGTAAAAGGCATTATTCAAAACTCCTACAGTTGTCAATAACTCTCTCCTGCTACTCTGTGCATGGGTGTCATGTTCTAAAACCTTAGTCTGCACTTGGACCCATTTACCTAGATCCTAGGCTGAAGAACATCAATACACCAGGCTATAGAACCACTGATTGGGAGTTGGGACAGTGTCCTCCTTTGGAGGGTGTCATGTCAACTTGCAGATTGCTATATTAAATCAATAGATATAAGATTAATAGTGATCCCTTTCGGAAGTGAATCTCACCTTGTTGGCATGCCTGTATTGGAGAATACATTGGATTTGGAAGTACTCTGCAGTCAGGTTTCTGCAACCTAAAAATTGTACCCTGTATTCTTGGGTTAGCTTTTCAAAAGTTTTCCTTTTTTAATGGCTATGCATCTTGACCCTTGACATCTTCATATAGAAGAGAACAATGGGTGAAGAAGCAGTAATTTCTTAACTCCTTTAGGCAGAGGTCAGGCAGGGCAACAAGATGAGAGTCAAGGTAACAATGCAGCAGACTGTCCCATTGTGAGTGCTTTTTGTGTCAGTGAACTTGATTCATACATGGCGTGTACAGAGGAACTCTCAGCTATTTCAGGAATGTCAGCAATTTTGTTGTAAAGCAACTTTGATCTTGCTCCAATTTCCCAGGCTTATTCATTAGCTGAGAATGTGGAGGGTAACACAGGCTCTCTTTTTTCTGACTGCCTGCTACTTAAATAAATCACCTACTTTTTCTCTCTGTCCTTCTCGTAATAAAACAATCCCTCACAGGTCGTCTTGCCATACGATGAAACTTTTTACTCCAAGGAAATCTCTCTCTGATGCATGAGCTAAGAGGAATGCCTTTGATTTTTGAAACTAAGGGTCAGATTCTATAAACATACCACCCCAAAGATGATCACTCTTCATCTCCCCCCAAAGTAACATGAAACATGCTGGTGACCTTTTGATACTTTTGACAATGTGGAGTTGAAGAAGTTTCTACCCTTAAAAAAAAAAAAAAAAAAAAAAAAATGGTTTCTTGTCTTTGTCCTGCTAGCTCTGTGTTTTGAAGTATGAAGCATGCTAATCTATCTCCCTGACCAGCCTTTCTTACACCACGACTGTCCCCGCAGTCCCTGAGTTTCCCCTAGAAGTGCAAACACCAGCTGGACTAAACTTACATTTTTGCTCTCTCTCACCCTCTCTGCAGGGGTAGAAATATGTGCAGACAAACCTCTCTGGGAAGGGTTTGGAGCAAGGGGCTTCTTTCCTGTAATCAGAATTGGGATAAAAAATAGTATTCTGAGATGTCTTTCATTTGCACTGTTACTATAATAATACTGTTTTAAAAAAAGACACTTTTCTCTAAGAATCTTTCTTTTGGTTTCTCGAATAATTAAAGCTCATTTCCTACCTCCTTTTCTCTCCTGCCCCTGCTGTGAAGCAGGAAGTCACCTTTTAAAAAAATGTTAAGTGATGTAGAGAAAAGCTAATTGATTCATCCAAAGGTCAGAAGGTGTCAACAGAGGAAGGAGAAAATTACATGGAGCATCCCAAGTGTCCCCTGATTGCCTTTAGGAAACATGCTCTGCTTCAGGTTTCCTCTACAGCACCACCAATGTTTTTCATTTCCTCTTGGTTCTTGGTTCTACCCGGATCCCAGTTTTTCAGTCTCCCAAAGTTCCTGGCTTTGCAAGCAACATGTTCATGTGCTCAAACAAACAACACTCAGAACTCACCAGCACAGTTGTTAAGTCTCCTAATCTTACACATACTTACCTTAGGAAAAGAAATCACAAGCACAGTTGTTCAAACAATCTTTGTGCCAGCTTTCCCCACATTTTAATCTTATAAAAATGTTTCAGCTACACAAAGGGATTCAGAAACATGTTTATGAACATTTTCCAAACATTTTTGAAGATTATAGTAAAAGTATTATAATTGCCAAGTGATAAGGTTTTGGAAGCAGTGTTGGCAAGGGTATCCAATGCCTCCATCTCCTCATAGACCATTCTCTGCATCTCCTCTCATCTCAGCAAAGCCCTGGAGGTGAAAGCTCTGTGAAGCACAGCCCCTGCTTGTGCTAGGCATTTTATAAGTGCCAGTGCTGACTCGATGCAGAAAATTCATCAGTGCCATCATAAACCCAGTTTGCTAGGAGATGGTGAATGCTCCCTGTACAATTTTCCAACTATGAGCAATATGGGTTACTGCTGATGTGAGAGAAAGCCATGTTCTCTACTTACCTCTGTGGGTAAAATAATCCCTGAAGATGGCAGATACATAAACTTTTTCCCCCAATATTTTTATAGCTCTGCAGTGAAAAACATAGTCTCTTCTACTTGCTTTCAAGTTCAAAATACTGTGGTATGAGAAAGCAGAAACTATAATTCGTGGTCCTAAAAAACAGCCTCTTCCACTGCTTTGTGTGTGTAAGGAGAGGTGCTGCAGGGAAGAACAAAGTTCTCTTATCTGCATGTTCCATTTAAAACTACTTAGCATGTGGCTTCCTTGGACAATGAATGTATTTTCCCCTGTGAGGCTGGAGGATCTGCTACAGTCTTGCTCTGTGGCACAATAAATCAAACTGTTCAAGAATGCTATAATAAAAATACTTGCTTTGAAGTACAACCTTAAAAGTCTAATTTCCTCGTGGTAACAATGATGCCTTATCATGGTTGCTTATTTCCTTCAGCCTGTTTTCTCTGTACAGTTGTTTTGTTAACATGTGAGGCTGTCTGATGACTGGATTTTGGATTCCAGATGTTTTGGCAAGAGAAAGCACTAAATGGCTGTATACATCCCAGAAACCTCATACCACCCAAGTAGCTGTTATGTCAACTGGCTAGTGTAAGCCTACCGAGATAATTTCCCCCTCTTTCTCCCTCTAGATGGCTGCTAACCCTTTAGCCATCAATACAAAATGACAGAAATTCCTTTCCACAGCTACTATTACAGAAACATCCAGGGCAGGGTATATAAAGCCACATGCAAATAATATCCATGTGGTTTTGATGGAAAGAAAAGGTATTTTAATTAAATAATGAGCTCAGGCTCTTTCCTGGTGAACACAGTGGTCGACTGAATGATTAAAGTTATGCTTACACACAGACACGTGTACATAAAAACATGCAAATATGTGCAATTTTTTTGTAGGTTGTTCATGATTCTTCTGGTTTGATCTAAGCCTTTTCTTCCAGGAGAACAGAAGTAGTGAGATGAGGCAGTCACTAACTTTATGTAAGTGTTGGTGGGAGAGGTGTCTTCTTTGAAGGCTGTGATTTACCACTTGCTTCAAAACTTTGCTAAGGTGTTCCTTCACCACTGGTGATCATTAGTTGAAAGAGCAATAAAGTGAGAGATCCCAGACTGCATCCCAGTAGATAGTAGACAGCCCTGGAGCCAGCCATTAAGAACTGAAACAAGAAAAGTGTGTAAGAAGTCAGAAAAGTAAAGCATTATAGATTATTTTAAGCAATTTTCTATGCTGTCTCTCTCATGCAAAATACTGATGTGTAAATTACTGTCCCATTTCCCTGCTTCCTCCTACATTTTCATCTAGTCTGAAAACCTTATCACACTTGGATTAATTTTCCTTTCTTTGTAGTACTGGAGAGTTGTGGTCCCATCACATCCTCCATGATTTGGATTAAATTGATCTCACCATACCTAGACTTTCTCCTCCATGCTTGTCAAAGAATCTTTCAGTTTTACTCTGGATGATAGCCACCAGGAAGAAATCAAAAATGTTAACTCCTGAGAAGAGTTGGGCAAAACAGATTTTCAGCTCTGCCATTGCCAGTGGGGATCAGTGAAGGCAGATTTCTGTCTCTCACCTGTCTGGGTTACACCAAACTCTAGTGGAAGATCAGATGCTGGGCCTTGGGGTTTGCTGAATGTGAGAGAATTACTTTATTGCCATTAGTTACTGATAGTGTAGAACTTTATGTGGGAATACATGATCAGTAATGGACTGAAACAGGCAGAGCAGTAGAGTAAAAGAGAGATGGGTAATGGAAGCTGAGACTGGATAGAGATCTTGGAAGTGGGGGGTGTAATCTGAAATCTGATCCATAAGATGCTGATTTGAAGAAAAGACTAAGTAAAATTCTCAGGCAAAGGATATTATTTTAGTCAATGTATTTCTAATGGAATAGAAGACAGATCATATGCAGAAGCGTAAAATGCATTATGAGAGAGAGAAGCAGCAGAAATTACAGACAAGCACTTCTCTAGATAGGAGGGAGAGAGAGAGAGATGCTGGGAGAAGGGGTCTGCTTTGGTGTAGAAAAGTCTAGGCTGGAGCCTGCCAACCCAGTACTTTTACACAGCCCAGCACAGGGGCATGGGCAGTGGCAGCTCCTCCAGGCAAAGTGATTTTCAGCTTTTCATGTGCCCCTTGATTGAACTGACAAGGAGCTGAATGTGAAGGGAGAAGGAAACAATACCAAGACTGAACATGTGGGAGGCTCGGCAACTCTTTTCACTCCCACAGGTATAACACCTGCCTTTCGTCCATCTCAATACACAGAATTCATTAGCCCAAATGTCATGCTCCCCTACACTTAGTATCCCTCATAGTGAGTATCCCTCACTATGGCATGGAGATGTTAGAGCTTTACAAGAAGAATTCCCCCAAATCATCTAATAAGGTAACTAGTTAGTGCTGAAAAAAACAGACATGTAAAGTATATATTGCAATTATTTAAGGAATTGGACAAAAAAGACAGAGTGTTTTTACAAGCCTTTTCTTTACCCAGATTACCACTACAGACTCCCTGCCGAAGAAAAGATAGCATGCAGATAGCTGGTTATCAGCAGGTGGAATGAAAATTATCCAGTCACAAATGGTGACTGTCCCCCAAAGACCCAAATTATTTATCATTAGAAAATCATTTTAGCTAGACTCAACTACTACTTAAAGTTAGTTTCACCACTGTGAAATACAGCTGCACATATAGGACCCCAAAAGGTACAACACTTGGTAAAATTTCTCAGTATTGAATTCAGCTGCACTTACACAATTTAAAACTTAATTCTGCATCTACAAATATGAATATGGATATGGATATTTCTTTCTGGTGTAGGAAATCTATGATAATGAACAGGAATGGTGAGTATAGTGTGATTGCCAATGCCTATAAGTTGACCAGATAACAATCATGTCTGAGGCTAGAAAGACATCTCTGCCTGATGGAAACTGTGTGCAGGCGTCTGTTCTTAAGGTCAGATTTCCCTTTTAATTTTTTTTACCATTTACTGAACTCTTACCCCAGGGAGGAGTGTTGAAACAAATGCCTCTAGGCTTATGCATTGCAGACCCTAGGACATAGCTCCAGGGCAAACATTTAACAGTAATATTTAAACATCCTGCTTTAGTTCCCCAGAGCCAAATTAATCAAACTATTTTCTTCAGAGCATTAAAAAAAATCTCCTTCAGTTTCAATATATTTTTCTAGAAGTTTTTAGACCCTATGTAGTTGAAATTCTAGTATTTAGCCGGGGACACTGACGTGATCAGAATGGGTATCTCAAGTTCATTAAAAGCAAGTCATGTAAATAACAGCCTACAAAGAAAGCTCTTAATAATGCCTGAGAAACTATCAGGGCTTCAGGATCTGACCAGCTTGTACAGCTTTCATACTAAATCATAGAACAGTAAACCTTCTGAATTAAGGCCAGTTCCAGAGAGATAAGTGATGGTAAAGGGTGGACTTTTCCTTTTCCAGTTTCTACAAATGCCGTCCCATTTGTTTCAGATTGATAGGGGCTGCTCTACAGTGACCAGAAACCAAAAAGGGAAGACTGATATTTTATTTCAAGTAAAATAAAACTGCATCATTTGTCTTGAGGAAACCAAGGTGATACTATCGGGGTAAATTGTATTTTTTCATGTCAATAATTAGAGAAGTAACATAGCTAGCAGTTTCTAACCATCTAAACCTGGCTGCTAGCATACTATATGGTAGACAGCCCCTGGGATACCATAATTTTTTCCTTAAAAGAGAAAAGGATGTTTCAATCAGGTTAAAATCTAAAAACCTCATTTAGGTTTTGTTTCTTATTACACTACTTCTGGATATGAAAATACTAAAAATTCCAGACCAAAAGTGTACATTCTCTATTTCTTTATATATGTAAGCATACATGTGTGCATGTATGCATATAGGGATACATACATATTCAGGTATGCATGTAATTTAATTTATTCAAGAAGTCTACTCAAATTATTAACTTTTAAAACGTTGCAAAACCAAACTGTGTAAGGCTGATTGGAAGGTCTAGCACAGATATTAGTGAAAGTTTTAAATAGTTCTTTTTTCAGTTTGTGAATAGGTGTAATAATGACGGCATATTTCATATGGAAATTATTCCATTTTAGTCACTCCACTGAAAAAAAGTATTGGACTTCCCTTTAACATCCATCAAGAGATTATTTGTGTAACTGAAAATGACAAAAGAAGAGAGGTTCCAGTTGTCAAGACACCTGGCCAGAGACTCAGACCCCAGCTTGTTTCTGCTCTTGTTCTGAAACAGAAGAAGATGCCTACTGGGATAAAGCGAGGCCCAAAATTTCCCCTCAAAGAAAGCAAACTCTGGGTGAAAACGGTGTAACAAGTGTGTCAAATGGCTGTGTAGGACAAGAACGTGGAGGAGGCCTCTGAGCCACCAGCTGCTGGAAGGTGGGAAGGCTTAGCTTGTACATGCCTTCTGCATGTACTGAGCATCTGTAACTGACTGCCCTCAAACAGATGGGATGCAGGACAAGACAGACCTTTGTTAAAGCCCAGGATGTTGACATTTACATTCTTATACCAAGTGAAAATGGAAATACTGCACAGCAAAAAAGAACAATACAATAGAAAAATTTTATTTACCTCCCCAAAAGGCATGTGCCGTTCCTATGATAAGTATTTGTTCCCAAATCTGCCTGAAAGTACCCTGAAGTGAAGTCAATGGCATAATTTATTGCTGAATCTTCTTTCCTTCACAGTAACAGTCAGTCACGTGTAAGATGTTTGGCTTTATCTTCTCTCTATGGCTACTTACTCCTTCCTGTCCACCTGCTGCTGTCACAGCTGTCCTCATCTCTTTCTTTGACTGTTTCCTGTGCCTTCCCTCACTTTTCTACCTGCTTCATTTTTTTATTTACTGATTCTGTGAAATTTGGTCCTATGAATAAAAGCTTAGGTGCAGAATCATAGCAGATAGAAAGATGCAACTGCCTCAAACAAGGCCTGAAGTGGACTGAACACACATACATATGCCTATATACAACATATATATCTTCATTTTTCCACATCTGTTCCCTGTTTGGAACTGAGCATGGATAGATCACAGGGGGCCCAGATCTGAAACCTGCAGGTGCCTACATCCCTGTTAGGATCCTAAACTGAGAGTCACTAAGGATTTAAATATTTAAATGCTTGTTTGGATATGGTAATGCAGGAAACAAGACAATCCACTCATGAGCAGAAATACTTGTCTTTGTTGGAATATACTGAAGGAATGTACTATCTTTATTTCATGATACCTAACAGGAGATACACTGCTACCTAAGGTATCTTGTTAACCCTCTCTGTGTCAGAAGTTGAACTTCCCTAACTCTTTGGTTGCTCTAGGCACAATATTTATCTCTCTTTATCTAAAGTGAAATGGATGTCAGCTTTACCCTATCTTTTAAATTTATTTTGCTTCAGAGGAACATCAAGAAACTCTGATTGCCATGCAGTAAATTTAAACTATGTGCTTTCAACTGTATCTCCAATCTGTTGCCTACAAATCAAAACATTTTAAGTGTCACTATTCATTTCCCACTTTTCCCCCAGCTTGCTAGAAACAACATCATTAAGTTGTTTCTCTAATTAGCTGGCTACATCCATTGCCAAACAAGGTTGCTACGAGCTATCTTCTCTTACATGGTTTGTTTATTAGCAGACCTTGTTGCAGCAAAATTTAAACAGCTGAAAGATTACCATTTACTCCAGAGCAGTCAGAATATTTCTAGGATGATCACTCCAGTGCCCATGTCACTAGCAAGTGCTAATCCAAGCAAGTGACTACTGGCCTTTATCCTACCAGATAAAGGATGGCTTTATCTATTGGAGTGACTAGGACTTACATTGGGAAGTTTCTTTGAAAAACTCATGGGACATAAATGCAGTTACCATGCAGACAGAAGCCAAAGTAGTTGGAGAGCATCAGGAGAATACTCCTTTTTATATAGTTTACTACCCTCATCATCAGATTTAAGCAGTAACTACGTGTGTTGGTTGGTATAATAATTAGCAAAATGGAAAAGAGAAAACAAAACCAAACCAACAGAATTCCCCTATTTCTTGTTTCCCCTACATCTTTTAGTCTGAGACACAAGTCAAAGAGACTGCAGAATTTCTCATGGCTCTGTCTACAACTAGAGGATCTATCTGCTCATGAAATAAATAGAGTATGTATTTCCTATTAAATGGTAGCTTGCTCTTCTTCTTCTAGCATTATACAGTGCGTTCCAAGTTCTCAGCATCTGAAAAACAGCCTGGTTTATGTTCCTAATCCTTTGGTTTTTGCCTTGATTCCTGCCTGCATTATCAACAGCTCTACAAGATATTAATCTGCCTCCATAATAAGACAAAGAAAAGCTGGAAATCTCTCCTGGATTTAGAGGACGTGATCTGAACAGATTAAAGAGCCAACAATACTAGGAAAAGTCACTCAAGAAAGGCTTTTACTTGGAAATTACTCAGTACATCATCAACCCAAACAAGAAAGAACTCCATATTTATAGAAAAGACGTACACAGGGGAAGGTGATGGGACTATCTCAGCCCATGGAATCTTTCTGTAGGAATATGGCTTAGGACAAGTGGCAATAAATGTCAGAAAGGCTGAAGAAGACTAAATTCAGTAGGGTAACTTTAGAAATCTCTCTGCAAGTATTTAGCTGTATGACTCCTGCCACAGCCAAAGGAGATCATAGGCTGAAAATCTTGCAAAGTATCTTAAATATTGCCAGTATCTCTGATGCTCCTTTTTCTCAGTAATCCAACATCACTAAAAATTCTGTGTTTTTCTCTTACAGTTTAAGTAACAACTAGTCTCCGACTGAGTTGCCAGGACATAAATTATAGTATGCATCTGTTTTCCTTCTGGAGCTATCAAATGGTAGTGCAGAGAGCATTACAACAAATGGTAGGGTGAGTTTGTCAGTGCTGCAAGTCTGCTGATTTCAGAAGCTGTAGAACCAGTGCAGCTAGGATTCAAGCACAAGCTTAACTGACCAATATGTTATCCCATGGGCATGGCTGGTCCCTCCCTCATCTTCTTGGTATTCTTTAAAACAACTCATAAGTTTCCCATGCTGCTGTTTTCATGCTCACAGGGCTTTTTTCTTGGAAACTCTGAATTGGTGAATAGTATGGCTAGCAACAGCATAAGCACAAAGGTGAGGTCAGCATTCTGTTGAATGTCAATGGCAGCCCAGCTGATGTAATCTTTCACCCTTTGTCCCAATTTAAATCTTCACAGTTCAGCTCAAATTGATGCATTTTGATTGGAGTGCCTCGAGCTTCATCTCTATGCAAGTGGCTGATTTCTCATAGTTCTTACAGTGCCTGTAACAACAATGAACCAGTCTTACAAGTCTAGAATGCTGCTATATACTCTCAATGCACTTCATTTGGAAAACTCTTTGCATGACAACTCAGTGAAGTTGGATGAACCGCTCACTTTCATCTGAGGACAAATAGAAATGGGATAATGCAACACCTCCTCTGGCCGGAACATGCCTTGGATGGAAGCCTTATTGTATTCAGGTGCCTTTATAACTGTGGGCCTTGACACAAAGTCACAAAGGAGGTACAAGCTGCTCCTTACAGTGGCCTCATGCATCAGCTGTACATACAGAGAGAGCTACTGGTGAGGCAATGCTCAGAGCAGTCTATAATTGTGCTCTTCTAATCTATGGTGTGAGTGACACGACTACTAAATGAGCAAGCCAGATGGTGGTCTGTATGCCATAAAACTTCAGATGGCCTAGACAAGGACCATGCTAACTGATTTAGAGAAGAGAACGGGAAGGGGAGTGGGAGTCCTTTGGGGATGATGCATAAGCAACAGATAACAGCCCCCATTGCAGGCCTGGGCTAGGCTGGATAAGCAGCTAAGACCTGAGTTTCACTTCCTAAGTCCTCTAGGCTCAAGCTGACCCCAAATCTGGCCCAGCAAAATGAAGGGGACCACAGCAGCTTGCAGGCAGCCCATGGCCAGCTCAAACCAGCACTTTTTCCACCAGGCTAAGCACCACACCCTCACCTACCTAGCTCCTGAGCAGATGACACTGTTCCATTTGCTGAATTGCTTGCCTCTGTGAGATGATTCACACAGTCCACTGCTGCTGGATAAAACATAAACACCTGCTAAAGTTCTCCCCAGGACTATCTATGGGCATATATGTATCCAGAGGCACCACAACTGAAAATATTAAAATGCTATTTTGGGATGCAGTGAGAAACTTCAAATCCTCACAGAGCAGATTAGCAAAGCTGGCATTATTTTGCTTCACACTGAGCTGGTTCTGTCTATAAATAGATGTGGACCTTGAATCACAAAGGAAAAGCATCCTATGGAGATCTCAACTCTTCTGCTTCTCAGATTGTTTCTGACACATTAAGCTAGGTTTGATTAACAGATTAAATTCTGATGGTTTGCCCTTTGACATAAGCTGCAGTAATGCCAAACAAAGTGTTGTTGCCACACCTTGATGGCAGGAAAGCTTGAATAGCTGGCTGCCTCAGAGAGAACTGATCTCATGAGGAGGGTACTAAGTTTGCAGGTGTAATTTCCAGCCTTACACTGAGGTGCCAGGCCTTCCACCATGTCATGAACCATCCCTGATTAAACACCTGGTTTGCAGAAACTAGTGAGCTGGACTGCTGAACTACTACTAGGTGATGATGCTGGCTGGCATCAACACCAAGGCACCAGCAGAAACAGGAATATAGTGAGAGTGAGTCCTCCTCTGACACTGCTGGGGAGAATCTCTGAACAGAAAGCCAAAAACATAAGGAGAGATTTGGTTATAGGAGCAAAGAATGTACCTAAGTCTGCAAAAAATCACCCCAGGAAAAGAGCCCCCTCTACACCCACTGTCCCTCACTCAATCTTATGCCAACCCACTATGCTTTCATTTGAGTTAAAATGTTTCATGCATTAATTTCAAAAGACAGCCTCCTTCTGTCACCATTGAGAATAGACAGAAAATTGCCCTGCTTTTCTGATAGTGGTGTTGAGGTCCTTCAACCACCCAGCAGACTTTGAATCATTAAAAAAAAGGGATCCCAGGCTGCTCCTTGTGATGGGAGGCCTATCAGTCTAAATGAAACTAGTCAGCTTTTGTTCTATAAATAAGCTACTGAATATATCACACTGAAACCTTACTGAAATAAAAATGGATCCAGTACTGAATACCCACATACTGCAGACAGGCATTTGCTTGTACACAAAGTGGGAGTGGCTGAATGCATATTGATCTAATCTAAAAATGACAGCATATTATCAAATTGGCATCAAAGCTCAAGTCATTAAAATGACATCTGAAAATGGCAATTTCTGTGAAAAATAGATTCCTGTCTGACACCTCCTCAACCCTCAAATAAAACCTAACTAAAATTCCAAAAGGCAACAAAGTGTTGAGTATTCAGTGCTGTCTTTCACTTTAATACCCATATGGAAGTACCTAAAGGTAAGACTAGCACTTTATATGCAAAACAAAAAAAGAACTCCTTTTTTTTTTTTAATAATTTATGCTATAAACATGCTCCAGGGCCTAAATAATGAGGCAAATTTTGAACCGTCTTTGTTCTTCTGTAGGAATCCAAAGGGGAAAAAAATGGCCTTTGAGGTTGTAGGAAGTGTTACTTCATGTTCTCCTGGGAAACCCATAATTCAATTATAAAAATGCTCTGGGCTTCAGAACAATTCAAAGGTGAGAAATGAGACAGAGCTGTATTCCAGTGAAATCCTGAGATATGGCAGACCTTCCTAAGAAATCTAATTCATACAGCTGTGGCTTTATAAGAATTAGACACACCTAAAAGATCAAACCCAGATGCCAAGAAAAAGTTCCCAAGACTGAAATGATAAACATGCTGACATCATAGTCATTGATTTGTTTTTAAAATGCAAAGGCCTGCACAGAAAGATTATGCTCTGATAAAAATCCCATCACTTGAAACATTCAGCTTTCCTAAATATTGCTTCTCAGAGCAGCTGGAAAAACATGATCTACTAGAGATAAAACTGTTCCTGCAAACACAATAAAAAGGACCACAGGGAATGAATTATAAGACATCTGAATTTAGAAAGGGATGTCACTAGTTAGTAGTAAATGACCGTTGTTCCATTTCAATCAAAGACAGTGTTCCCAGGTTATTAGATGGATTTAAAACAAAATCTTTGTAGGAGCTTTCTCAAATTCAAGTTTGACTCCACTTCTCACACACTTCTTTTGACTAAATAATATACAATTTGTAAACATTCACCCAGTATAAATTTATATCCACTGAGAAGCAGAAAAATTTTTTTTATCAGGGTCAGCTGATACGGTCTATAAGCATGAGGAGAACAACAGCATGATGAAGCTTACACAAAAATTAGCATGATGTGATTTCTTTTTGAAGGTAAAACCTGCTGGACAGAAATTTCCAATTCATTTCCTTCCCCCCACTGAGAGCTAGGTTTACACCAACGCACTGGCACATGGAACAGGACAAACTTACATAGATCTTGGAACATTTTTTTGACAAGATACTAAAGTAGGCTAACTGTTTCTATAAAATTAAGCTCAAAATGACCAACTATTCTCATTTCAAATATCAGTATTCTTCTTCATGGGTTTTTGTGTAAAATGTAATGCATTAAATCAATTAAAATTAAATATAAAACATTGCTTTAAATGTGTTCTACTTCACAACGATTGAATTATGAATGATAAAAATATCTGCACACTGCAATAAATAAATAAGTAATAATGGTTACTGCATATTATAATAAAATATGCTGGAAGGTCAATTAAGAAGCACTATATTTATATAGAGCATAAATATTTTATGTGAGGAAACAGGAAGAGAGTGTTTCGAGGTCATTGGATGAGTCTTCCAATTGCATTAATACAAAAGTGGCAACAGAGAAGATATGACATTTTGGCTAAACAAGTACTTTGTACAAGCCCAGATGAATAAACTGTTTTGCAAAGTGTGCTTCAGTTGGATAATGTGGTGGTAGTAAAGAAAGGCAATAACTTTTTAACGATATACAGAGCTCCATTATCTACTCTGCAAGTGCTCCTTCTCTCCCTCCTTTTTCCCAGCGGGAAACGGGTGTGGAGTAGATTCAGACAAATGTTCATTCTAGAGAAGAGGCTCATAAAATTTAAAGAGATTATTTGGCATTAATTCATAGTAAAGAATTACAATGACTGACAGACAGCAGAAGTGAAATGAGTTCAGAGAACTTTTCCTCAACAATACTTGACTTTACGATTGTTCATCAAATATCTGTCTTGCAACGAAACCAAAGTTGTTTTACTAGGGCAATTAGCACAAGAAGAAGAAAGCTTGTCATTGGTATTACAAAATAAAGTGAACTGATTTAATAATATATTTATACATTATTACACTTTATCTATACAAACAAAACTCATTTCAAAGAACATTTGTCAAAATATTTACTGCTCGGTGATCTCAACTTACATATTTGAATTTTATTTCCTCTTCTACTACTATTCATAAGACACAGGCCCAGACTTACTGAGGAGTATTATGTTAGGTCTTTGGCCCATTTTGGAGCCATCAGAAACTCACCTAACAATCACAAAAACCTTGTCTGAACATATTCCTGCACCTATAAAATTAATGACATAAATAACAGAATGGATGTAATTCAGAAGTTTGTCAATCTGCTCATGATGTATATACATCCTTGCTCCAAATTTTCAAGCCAACCCACCCAAACCCCCTTCTGTTAACCTACAGCCAGATGCAAGTATTTTGAGAACCACAGCTGAATCACAGAACCATAGAATGGGTTGGGTTGGAAGGGACCTTTAATGTTCACCTAGCTCAGCCTTCCTGCAGTCAGCAGGAGCTATTTTCAAGTTTGCTCAGGGCCCCTTCCAAAGAGACCTTGAAAGTTTCCAGGAATGAAGCATCTACTACAGCTCTGGGCAACTTGTTCCAGTGTTTCACACCACTCATCATAAGAAATTTCTTCCTTACACCTAGTCTGAACCCACCCTCGTTTAGTTTAAATTATTTTTAACCCTTGTACGTATAAGCTCCCTTTAAGTACTGAAAGGCCACAATAAGGTCTCCACAAAGCCTTCTCCGTACTAAAAAACCCAAACTCTCAGCCTGTCCTCAGGACCTGCTCCAGCAGGTCTATGTCTTGCCTGTGCTTGGGACTCTAGAGCTGCATGCAATACTCCAGGTGGGAGCCACCTGGATGCAATACTCCAGGCAAACAGACATTATTGATCTGTGGGTCTCATTGCCATACAAGTCCAAAATTACAGATGGGTTCAAGCAGTGATGGGACATATTTTGCAAAAAAATTGGACAAGAGCTAGAACATACATAACATTGGGAAGACCCTTTGACTCCAAAGTCCAGACTTCAGTTTGAAATCCAGACAGTGCAAAATGGGGAGTATTCCTCAGTGTTTACTCCTTACCTTACTTGTTTCCCCAGGTACCTGCTACTAACCACTCCATGGGTGGGACAGTGTGCCAAACAGATCTTTGGTCTTAGATGGTAGAGGATACAAGACTCTGCTGCCAGCTATAGAAATGAAGGAGAGAATACATGCCAGGTAAACCATGTTTCCACTTTGGAGAATCACAGGATTTACTTTTCTCACTTTGCCTTTGTTATTCTTCTACTTACTAAATACTTAAGAAGGAACAACATAAAATTTCTGAAATCCATCCCCTAAGCGTTTCTTTATTTCACTTACTGAAACTGATTTTTGATGATGTGTTCATATTGTCTCTTAAATCAAGGTTAATCAGAAGTAACACTGAGTAGCACTCACTGTTGATGAGCTAGATCCACAAACTGAGGATAATAACAATTTTTAAAGATTACTATGAGATTTTACAGCCGCAGTGTGCTGAGCCTAATACTGTGTTCCTATTGAAATATCTAGTAACTGAAAAAATACTTTGCATAGAGTTACCTCAGACAAAATAAATCAGAAAAGATGCAAACTTATTTTTATCACTAAGACAAAAGCTTTCAAAAAATTTTAACAGACCTAGAGCAATGCAACTTAAAGCTACTGGAAAAACTACATCTATTTTTCAGAGAAATGTCTTTCATACGTCTCTCTCCAGATAGTGCAAGGCAGCCCCGCGCTAATGATCAGAAAGGTCCAGTTCTATTTTGCAGTGGTTCTTCAGTTTTGAGACTCAGTTTGTTTCACTATAAGTGAAAAGCATTCTGAGAACAATCAGACAATCAAACTGGTTAACGACTGTATGCTGTCATTTGACTAAAAAGTTTATCTTTTTATTTTACCTCCCATGACTCTGTAAGCGAGCAATGTGATACCCCTAAATCTCAGAAGTCCTTTTATCAGTATTGCAGCAGTTCTGAGAGACAAGGGTTTACTTCAGCAGAACAGCGTATTTCCAAGAAATGTGTATATTCTGAAGCACCCAGGGCTGCTCTACGGAGTATTATTTCTTATGTAAAACAACTGGAGAACCTGCGCTCCTTTGCTTTGACAACCATTTGTTCCAAATAACTCTAATGAACATTTTAAGAACCACCGTCCTTCTACACTCCCTGCCCCCAGGCCTCTTTGCCATGTAAAATTAAATTAGTTCAGTTCGGATACGCTTAAGAAAGAACTATCTGCTATAAATAAACAAAGAGATAATATGACACAAACAAAAGCTGAGCCTGCCAAGTCATAACAAGTCAAAGAGATGACATTGTTTGTACACGCTTGAAACCACTGAGCAGTGAGTGATTCCAATCTGAAGCAAACATGCCACGCCAGCACAAACAAAAAATTAGTATGTCCACACTTCTGAGAGGTTTCCTCTACTTGGTTCTATACTTGGCCACCTTGGAAATTTACTTGGCATGTGGTTTTGGTGCTCGATCAAATGGCTGAAAATTATCTCTGTACTGGTCCTAAGGTGGGCATGGGCTCCATATCTTGGGGTGATTCTTTGTAGTTCTCTGAAAATCACACCTTTGCATTTTTAAGCACACTTTCTTGTTTAAGAGGAACATTTTGTACCCAGAGCATGATTCAGAGGGTTACTGTGAATGGACAAAATATGAGCTCTCTGCAAAACCGAGTTTCAAAACTCTTCAAGATCAGTTGTTCCATTGACTTCAGTGGGTGTTTATCACAACATTGTCATCTTTCTATTTTCCTTAGTATCAAAGATCTGCCTAAACCCACTTTTGGTTAGTCTAGGTGTTGGAGAAAGGGGTTGTTAGGGAAAACAGCAGCCAGTGTTGTACAGAAGTTTTCCATTATTTTCTGATATCTTTATAATGGAATTATTTTATAGGTGCTTTTATCAGTGCTTTTACTATCATGTCAAATACAGAGTTTTCTAACATGTGATACCTGGTGAGAAGTCACTGAAGTAGAGAATTTCCAATTTAATTCTCTGAGATTCTGTAGAAAGGAATAGACTTGTGGTTCAGCATACATTTTCCTCTAGCATCCTTGCAGTTTACTATTTAACTGACTGGGTTTTACGAAGGAACGGGAATCTGCTTCTGATATAAAGCGAAGAGAAAGCTTATTACATTATCTGGAACCACAGAGGGAGTTCCCAAAATGAACTTATGCCATAGCATGAGTACTTAGAAATGCCAAAAGCTGGTGTAAATGACAAAGCACTCTGGTTTCTGAACTTGTCACTAGTCTGTGTGACTTTATGGAAAACTGAAAGTGAATTAGAAACACCATGCTTTGCATGATTCATGTGCAGTGACAATATTTTATGATACACATTTTTTTGTAATTGTATTCTTGGTATATACATTGCCATATACAGCATCATCATTTGAAAGTTCTGGATCAGTAGCAAGACTTTTTCCACAAGAGGAAACACATCTGTTTAATGTATAAACATTTAATTTTCAAAGCAGTATTCTATAAGCCCTTCTGTGCAATCCCAAATCTGAGTAAAGGAAACTAAGAAATATTTAAACAAAGCAGGGGGGGAAAAAGGAAAAAAGGGAAAAAGGAGAAAAGGGAAAAAGAAAAAAAAAAGAAAAAAGAAAAAGGAATAAAGAAAAAAAAAGAAAGAAGAAAAAAGAAAAAAAAAGAAAAAGGAAAAAAAGAAAAAGAAAAAAGTAAGAAATCAAAACCTCATTCTGCCTTTGAGGAGAGAAATGAAAGATATATTCTTAGAGCAGCTGGTGGTCATAGCTCCCAAGCTGAAGCTGAAGATCAGAACTGAGAGGAGCCATTCAGGAAGCCAGTGCCTCCTGTCAGCCCCCGGCTCAGTCAGCCCCCCGGCTTCAGCTTGTCAGCTGAGATATTCAGTGACAACGAGGAAATCAAATAAACAGAAAACCTGTTTTTTAAACATGCCTATGAAATGGTTTACGCAGGCAAATTGTGGTGAGAATCTCAACAGTAAGGACAAGGCCAGCCTAAGACTTGGTATTACCAGGTGCCAGTCCCCAGAAGGAATGCTCACCAGTACCTCTCCACAACTGAGGAATCAGTTTAGCAGCAGTCCCAACTGTGGGCAATACCCAATCATCGAAGGCAATAAAACTGCTAAAACTGGCAGATAGAATAGCATTTTTCAGGGCTGGCTGACAAGGTGCAATCTGAATGTTTGCCAGGAAAATGGGATAGGTTGCTATTGTTCCAGTACAGGATGCTATTGCACGTAATTTGAAGATGAACATGCAAGTGCTGTGTGTTTACCCATACAGGGTGGCCAAAGTATTCTTTAGTGGCTTCTTTCTTTCAACACTCCTAATTAATACTTGCAGAATTTCTGATGAGATAAAAACAAAACACACCTACAGGGCTATATTTAGACAGTCTTTTCTTTGACACTGGGTTTATATTTGGCCCATCTGAAGTAGAAACACAAATAGAATAAGCTATACACATGCTGCTAAGATGACTAACCAGAATGAGCCTAATAATCAGCTCTAGGTATACCAGGATTCTTGGAACTCCACAGATACCTGTTATTTACCCAAAGTATTAATTTCACCTTTAAAAGTTAAAACCAGAAATATTAACTTTTCCTTTTATCTTCATTTTATTATGATCTTCCTGGCATATAGCTGTTTTTTCTTCCATTTTGGTGTCACCACCAACGACTGAACAAACATGGAGAAGCATATATAAAGGTGTGAGACAGAACTTGTGGTACAAGGTAGCAACACCCAGATTATCAAGCAGGGTATTAAATCCTGTACAACATCCTCACCTGACAGAATTATTTTTCTCCAGGGGCCAGAGATATTTCATTCTCAACATTCACTGAATAATTTGCCATTCTGCTGGGGAGAATTAACAGGGTGACAGCTAGAGTGTACAACCACATTTCAGTTTGGATTCAGTATTATCTAGTGATCTTTGACTGAGACTCAGATGTTAATTTCAAGTAAATCCACGTGTCTTACTGGCATCCCTCTTTATTGCTACTGGTTTGAAACCCCAATTAAATCTTAATCTGAAGCTTGGTTGGCCAACTAAGGAGTATCAAAAGAATGCAAATTGAGGGTCTGTTTTAGCAAAAAAATGCAAAAGAATCAGTTGGGAAAATATCATTCAGGGATAAAGCCAATTTTCATTTCAGCAGAAAAAGAATTTGGTCAATATAAGCCAAATTTCTCTAATTTAATCTCTTTAATTGCATGGAAGCCTTTAAAATGCCTATTGCTGTTCTTCGCTGTAGTCCTTATGGAAACAACCACTGACAGGGTCATAAGAAAGCTTCTTGGATGCAATGAAGGCCAGCCCAGTTGTCTTACACATTGGGAAGCAGGACTAGAGACTTTCCTTTCCTTTGCAGTGAGTGCACTCTTTTCCGTCAGCTAAGTACAAATAATATCATTTTCAGTTTTACCTCTTTGAAGCTGTACTTCTCAGTTTCCTAAAAATACAAATCAAAATCCTTATAAAGCCATATGTATTGACATATAAATGACATACTGATGACATATTGACATATAAATGTATCTTCCTCAGGGAAGAGCTTTTTCCTGCTCTTTCCTCCTTTCTCCTACTTGCTTCACTACTGTAAGTGTGGAAGAAAAACTGTGTATCTTTTATTATAAATGTAATTACACTGGGGATTTGGGGCTGGAAGGTCTTAACATGGTCCTGCTAAATTCACACACATGAGGAACTTTGATGTATGTATGTGCATAGGAAATTATCATCCTATGATATCCATCACTGCCATACAAAGTGTCTATGAGGATCTGTGTGCAGGCTCTAGTAAGTGCACATCTGCCAAGATATTCACAGGGAAGCAAGCTCACAGAATTATAGAATAGTTTGGGTTGGAAGGGACATTTAAAGATCAACTAGCCCAAACCACTGTGGTGGGCAGGGACATCTTCCACTACACCAGGCTGCTCAGAGCCCCATGCAACTTGATCATAAATATTTCCAGGAATGGGATTTCTACCACCTCTCTCGTTCCATTGTTTCATCCCCCTTATCATAAAAAAAAATATTCTTTTTATCTAGTCTGAATCTAGCCTACTTCAGTTTAGAACCATTAGACCTTGTCCTATAATTAAAACAGGCCAAACAGCACCAACTCTCTAAGCCTATACTTACAGGAGGTGTGTTCCATCCATCTTGTAATTTTTGTGGCCCTCCTCTGGACGCACTCCAACAGGTCCATGTCTTTCTTGTGATGGATGTCTTTCTTCAGAGATGGATGCAGTACTCCAGGTGGGGTCTCATCAGAGCAGAGCAGAGGGGCAGGGCCACCTCCCTTGACTGCTGGCCACCCTTTTGATGCAGACTGGGGCACAGTCAAACTTTTGGGCTGCGGGCACACATTGCCAGCTCAAGTCCAGCTTTTCATTCACCAGTAAAAAAAATCCTTCTCTGCAGGCCTGCTTTCAATCCCTTCAACCCCCAGCCTGTAGTGATACCAGGTCTTGCCTCAACCCAGGTGCAGGACTTTGCACTTTGCCTTCTTGTACATCATGAGGTTCAGATAATGTCCACTTCTCCAGCTTCTCCATGTCCCTCTGGATGATATCCTGTCCCTCAGGCATGTCAACTGCACCACTCTGCCTTGTGTTGTCTGCAAACTTGCTGGACGTGCACTTGATCCTACTGTCTATGTCACTGATGAAGGTATTAAAAAGAACTGGTCCTAGTATGGACCCCTGAGGGACACCATTTGTCACTGGTCACTGTCTGGACATTGAGCTGTTGATCACTACTAAGTTAACCACTTCTGACTTTATGATGTAATTAAACTTAAAAAAAGAATGAAAAAAATTAAAGTGCATATATATCTTAGATCTAGCAATCAGCTACATTGTTTTCACAATACAGAGACATGTACCTAGCCAGTTTTGTAAGAATGTGCCTGTGTTCAACTGATAAACCAGCATCATTTGCAAAGATTGGACATCAATGAGCAGGATTTTTGCCACTGACTTTCACAGAAGCAGGTCTGGATCTTGCCAAGAGCTCTGCTTTGCTGCTGAGACTTTCTGATCTCTCATTCTGTGGCAGCTCATGCAGTGTTCAAAAATGAAACTGTCACAAGATGAGACAGCTCCAGACAGTGAGAAGAACTAGAAGTCCCTTGCCCATGCTGTTGGGGATGTTGCTGTCTGGATGCAGAAATTTGAAGGCACATTGAACGAAAAGGAAGCACCAGGATAAATAGCATTTGAGAAGCAGGGACTATTTCAGTTAAAAGCCATCAGAGTAAATTCCCAAATCAATATCTACACTCATCAGAAGTCCCATTTATTGCACATTTTTCTCTTTTATTAGGCTACTTACCAGCCAGGAGCATGGCCAGGAGCATAGCCTTGATTTTCTAATTCAATCCACTTGTCATCAAAAGCAGGTCTGAAAATATATTTACAGAGTGAGAGAGTCAGTCTGATGCAGAAGGCAAGCTGCCAAAAGGCAGCCAGTTATTAATTCTGAGCAGAATTTTGTCTAATTTGATATTAAACAAGCTGACTCACTATTTTCTGAGCATGCAAAGACAGCAGAAAACAGTAATATTCAAATCAGAGAATGAGAAAAGTATTTTTGTACCCTAATTCTGTCTCATGGTATTTATCAAAGCTTCACCCATCTGGGACAACTGTTATCTCATTGTTCATGGGACTTAAAAAGGGCTCTTAACACTGACTTGCAGAAGATTATGTGAAATCATAATTTCTTTTTAGCACTCATTAGGGACTCACAGGGGTCCACTTTGTTAAGGCTGTCATGCAATTTTAGGACATATGCTTTAAGCGATAGGAGGACAGGGCAGATATTCTTGAACTAGAGCCAGTTTCTAACTGGAAAGCACATGGGATGTTGCACACTGCATCCAGAAACAATATGAGGTTAGACTTAATCAGACATTTAGGAACAAAAACATTTTAACCACATTTTTTAAAACCACCAAGGACTGGGTTACCTGGAGTCCTCCTCCTGCAGCTTCACCTTGGTGTGTATCAGTGGGTCTTTCCCCATAGGCTTTTTCAGCTGTGCTGGCTCCATGAATACGTGCAGCTCTAGTACCAGGCCTTTTCATACATTTGGTAGCCCCACTTTGAACTCAGCCATGATCTTACAGCTTTCATTTGAGAATCAGGTCCTCCTCAGCAAGATTAATCATGACAAACTGAATTTAAGCACTTGGCTAATTGTTCTCCAGAGTCCTGCTGAGTTTCAATTTTCCTATTTGTCTTAAATTTAATTTATTTTTTTGTAAGAGTGTCAAATTTGATCGTATTAGTCTCTTTCAGTACAAGATTGGCAGAACCCAAAAAGTAGCTCCAGTGCCACTTGGGCTTTTGTCAGTACAAAGAAGAAGTACATTTCAAGTCATGTATTTATACATGTAATTAAGATCCCAAACATGGTTTTTATTTTGTTGTTGGTTTTTTTTTTAAAGTGTCACATTCAATCACTGAATAATGTAGAACAGCTAATGTTTGCATTGTTTTTCTAAGCCACATGCAGATTTTATTGCCACCTGTGAGTGGAGATAATCCATTCAGCATTCCTCCCACCCTAAGTAGTACAATTAAATAACAAGTACTAATGACTGCATTCTTCTTGAAAATATATTTGGTGGGGGATTTTTTTGTTTGGTTTGGGTTTTTTGTTTTGTTTTTTTGTTTTGGTTTGGTTTTGGTTTTGGTTTTGGTTTTGGTTTTGGTTTTGGTTTTCATTTTGTTTTGTTTTAATTGAACATATTCTCTTGTGATTTGAAAAAAAAACAGACTTCTGGTTCTAAAGAAACACTTAAAGGTACAGCCAGAAGCAACCAGAGGCAGAGTAGGTTCTCATGATGAGAAGCCTGTGAGAAACAGAAGCCTGACAGTATTGGAAAAGACAAATAAAAGTTTAAAAAAAAAAATAAATCCCACTCCTGAGAGCTCTGCCTTGGCACAGACTACAACGAGAAAGGATACACAACAAACAAAAACTAACATTTGATTCGTGCCTGGAGTGTTTCTCTTCTCTATTTTTCTTTCCTCACCTTTCATCTTCATTACATCTCTCATGCTCTCTTTCACTGTCTTTTCCTCTGTCATTTGTTTCTCTCAGGCCTTCCTGCACAATGCTCTCTTTCTCCCTCTTGCAATCTGGGTGATTTTTTTTTTTTTTTTTTTTAATTCTCTCCAGAGCTACAACCTTGCATCTGATCTGTGCCACCCTTTTCCTTCTCTTTCTTCTCTAACACATCTCCAAATAACCACAACACAACTACAGGTTTTTCTCTCCTGCCGTTGTTTTTCTCTGCAGTTTCCTACACTTTTCCACTCTGTTTTCTTCCACTGTTTCCCAACTGGTTTCTACTTTCTTCCCTTTTACTTTCACCCTATTTTTTCTATTATCTTATTTTTTTTTCCTTAGGTATTTCAGATTCTCCTTTCTCTCACTTCTAGAATTATCAGTTGTCTTCTCCATCTTTCTTCTTCTTTCAGGTCTCTATGTTCCTCAGTATTCACTATCTTCTCAATTTCAGCTGTCCTCCCAGTGTCTTCTTCCATTTCTCTATCTTCCCTATTTCTTTTCAAATCATCTTTTCCACCTCTTTGCTTTCTCCCTATAGCACCTCATTCTGTTTAGGTTCTGCTTCAGCATTAATGATGTACAGACACCCTGGGAGTCGACAGGAGTGGCAGGGAGGGTACATGGCGGTCCTTAGCAAAGAGACAGAATATCACTTCACCTCAAAACTCAACAGAGGACAACAAAGTTAGTTTAAGGTCCCTTGTTTAATAGGTTCCTCTAAGTCCTCACGGAGTTCAAAAAGATCTGGCTTCCACAAGCTCCCACCCTGTGCACAGCCCTTTTGACTGTGGCTCATTTCAGTGATCTGTGTGGTTCATGGGGATGATGTGCTCTGGGGGATTCCTAAGATATTTTACTGGACCCATACCGAGGATTTACAGGGAATCAAAGAAAACTGCATGGGAATTTACAAATCAGGGCTAGCCTCAACACTGGATCAGGCTTCTTGGTGCCCCATTTGGATACTGTTATTTCACATTAAGAATGCCACACCAAACACTGTATTACAGAGATAAGCTCTCCCATTTGCCACATCCTACTTGTAGTGTAGGATCATCTGTTGTACACTGTAGTGTTACACTTGTAGTGTAACACATCTGTTAGCTAGAGATGTGCCTGCCCTTGATATGAAGAGATGAGGTCTCTTCCCACATCTCATCTCTGACAGGACTGGAAGGGTGCAGGGACACCAGACTGCTCACTGCCATACAATAGGAAACCCAGAGGTAGTTATCCTCCTAGCACTGCTGCTGAACTGCATGGTGAACAGTTCACAGGGAAAGAAAGCTGTTCTCTGCCACTCTACCATTACCTCTGCTCAACAGTGCTGGTATGAAATAGGTGGATTTACCTTAACCCCTTTAATCCATTGTAGCTACCAACCAGGCTGAAGCATACTATAGGTATTGAAGCAACTAGAGTTCAGTGTGGATGATCTTCAAGGCTGTCTACACTGTACCTTTTTAGAACCATGGAGATGGCATATGAAACAGGCACAATGGAAAAAACAGGATCATTTCCATAGCCAGGGTGACAGCTGGTCCTGCTCAATGATTAGTGAAGCCAAAAGAAAGCTAATCTTTAACAAAAGGGGAATTTCTAACGTTTGTTTTTTTAATGTCATTCTTTTCAGTGTAGCTCTTTTAATGATTTTCTTGCAGCTGTTGCTGAGTGATGCTGTTTGTGGAAGATGAGTGCAAACAGTGCTGGACTGTGGCTGCAGGGATCTAAATCAGTTTGCCTTTGATCACTCTCTGGGTGGAAAGAGACAGATTCCTAGGCATGACCAACCCTCTCTAGCTAGCCAAGGAGTGGTATTTCTGACAGCTAAGCAAGAAACTTCTTGTCTCTCTTCCTACCTACAGGGTAAAGGCTCAGAAAAAATCATGTGTTAATAAGGAAGAAAACAAGGGATTAAAAAATGATCATTTATTTTATGTAGGATAAATAACTCCTCTGACTAAATTGATTCTGTTGACTTTCTCCTTACTGTGGCATTGTTTCCAATGCATGGAAGCCTTCTTAGAGTTTAAAGCTGAAGACTAAAAACTATGTTCAAAAGTCTCCATGTACACAAGTATCAGCTTCTGAATTTCCCCTCCCCAACTGATTTTGCCCATCCAGGAAAGAGCAAATGGGCTATCTATTGGTTCCCTACCTTCTTATCAAGGAGTACTGTGTAATTATCAAGATGCAAACTCTAAATTCTGGATACTTTGAGGCAGCTCCTTCCTGTGATTTGGACTGCATGCCAGACCTAAGGGAGGGGAGCTGCCCACATGACCATGAAATCAGAATGATGATAAACTTCCCCTGGGCAGATATTTGGAGGCATACAAAGTTACAGCCTAAGGCAGAGCAGCACAGATTCATCTCCAGACATAAACTTAGGGCAAGAAGGGAACTGTATGTTTGAAACATCTGTTCTTTTGACTACTCCTCCCAGAAGCCTGGTTTTCACTACCTTATTGTCACTTGCAGAACAAAGCACCACTAACTAACACTGGCTGTGTCAGTAGTGAACTCTTAGGGTTTCTTAGTGAAGTCTAAGGGGTTTCCATTTTTGCAGATGGGAATTATATTCCCCTTTGCACCCCCATGATAGCAGTCCTGACAACTATTAGTAATGAACCTTTCTCAGTGACGGGACCCCATAGGAAATGACATTTGATTCTGTGCTATCCTTTCAATAAAAAAGATACTTTATTAAGAACAATAATTTTGTTAAAGCTGCTGAATTGGTCTGCACATGCCTCTTCCCTGCCAATCCTTTAATAGCAAGTCACATAAAATCTTCCTGCTGTTTAAATTACTACCTTCTGAACAGCCCCATGTGCCTTCAGCATCTACACAAAGTCAGGCAGCAGACTCATCAGTCTTTGTGACTTGAACTGCACAAAAGAGCTCCAGCAATCTGCATTTGGAGACTGGTGAAGGGTATCCCAAAATGTCCTCAGAGGATGAGGGAAAGGTGTTGTTTCTTTGTGCACCAGATTTCTATGGGTATCAACTATTTCCCTATCTGTCTGGCTCTGCAGAGGGGACAGTGATAATAAGCAGCAAATGTGCTCCACAAATTGCAAGAAAGCATCAGTAAGGGCTGAAATAATTGGTGTGTTTTTAAGAGATAGTAGGCTTGCTGCCAGCATTCTACATGCTCAGCAGGTGGGACAAAATTGGATGAGCCATCAAGGTGTAGGAGGGCAGGGCTACCTTTCAAACAGGAGGAATGGGCCAAGAGGGTTACTGCAAATTTCAACTAAGAAATGAGAAATCCTGCATGTGGGAAGGAACAGCCCCGTGTGTTGCTACAGGTTGGAGGCTTTCTAGCACTGCAGCTCCACAGAGAAGGACCTAAAGGTCTTGCAGCAATGCAGGAGTATCACCAGTAGATCCAGGGAAAAGATGATTCACTTCTATTTGGCATTCATGAGGCTGCATCTGGAATTCAGTTCAGTTTTGGGAGTGAATCCAGAGGCAGGCCACTAAGATGGTTAGTTTCTGGAGCACAGGATGTTTGAGAGGTTAAGGGAAGTGGGGAGAAAAGGACTCTAATTACTGTCTTCAGCTACCTAATGAGGACTATAAAGAAAAGGGTTGTAGAGAAGACAGATCTTGTCTCTTCCCAGAGATGTACAATCAAAGGACAATGAATAATGATCACAGTTTGCAGCTCAGGAAATTCCAACTCTTGATAAGGAATGTGTCCTTCACCATGACCACACACCACCCAGAGACATCATGGGACTTCCATTCTCCATCCTTTGACATTTTCAAAATTTGACAGGAAATCACCCTAAACAACTTGATATAACATTGCAGTTTTCCCTTTTTTCAGCAGGGGACAGGAATAGAGACTTCCCTACATCATTTCTAACCTTGAGTATTCCATGATTTTTATGGCATGTACAAAACAGCAGTGTCTGGAGTGCCAGAGATGCAAGAGTCTTGGGCACAGGGGTGTTAGGTACCGTTAAGGGCTGGAAGAACCTGGATCCTATTACTTTAGTGAAAAGGGAAACACTTGGATAGTTTCCATGGCATGAACTGTCTTCTTTAGGATACCCTTTAAAAATTAATAGTATATTATATTTCTAAATGCAGGTTTACAATAACTTCATAAGAGGATTACTCTTAGAGATAAAGCACTCTAGTTTATAGATTCCTCCTCACCAAGAAGGGATCTATTTGGGTACATTTTCTTATGGGTACATTTAACAACTGTTCTTAAAGTTCCTGAAGATATGTGATTTGGGGAAAATTTCAGGTTTTGTTTACAAGAAAAAGCTATGGGAAAACAGTCTGGCACATGTTATGATGAAAGACAACTGGTTTCCTAGAAAACAAGACCTCAGAATGTTTTAAAAACAAAGGGACTGTCAGGATTTTCAAGCTCATGGTGGTTTTCTAAGGTCTGACTTGCAGTTGTGTGATGCCTGTGGTCAGCCATACTACACAGAGAATATGTTTAACAAAATTCATTTCAGAAATTTATTACTGAAGCCCTTTCCATCTCCACAGCATGAGGAGCTGCACTCCCAGAACTTCAAGAATCAAAGTTGAAGGCAAAATCCAGGAAAGAATCAGTAAGTGCAGGCTCACCTCCAACAATCAGGAGCATTGTGTTTGTATCAAAGCAGCCAACGTACCTCAGAAAGGTCACTTGAGATTTAACAAAAATGGAAATACAGCAAGAGTTCCTGCTTTCTGCTTGAAAGAACAAGGGCCCGCATGGCACTGCTTATTTGTGCAGTGCTTGCAGAAGTTGCTGACCTAGGAGAATTTTGGTGGTTAAACAAGAGGGGTGAAAGGACAGCATGTAATAAAACTGCTGTAAAGAAAAAAATGATCTGATGGCTCTGTTTCACTTCCTGGAGATGGAAGGACTATCTCCCACTTCCTGCTTCTTTCTCCCTGTGAGATTAAAAAAGAAAAGGGCTTCCTGAGCAGCCTTGAGATTTTACTTAGTAAAGTATCTAAGCTCATTTAATTACTGTGATGAATTACATGCCTGCCATTGATCTCCTTGTTCTTATTTGCCCCAAAGTACTAATATCCTGTTTATTTTGCCTCTTAAAAGTGCAAAGTTTGAAGCAGGTTTCTGTTTACTTACATTAATAACTAATCACAAACCCCAAAATGAGCCGTATATGATTAATTGATCGCTTTGTTTTACTATTCTCCATGGCAATGCTGATAAGTTTTTCTGACAGCATGGAAATCAAGCTGTTACCATCAAGACAGGCCTTCCCTGTGAAAAAGCAAAGGGAGCAGGCAATCTGCAGTTATTAGCTAAGAAAGATAGCAGCCACTTGGGGACAAGGAGCTGCCTTTAGCTGGAAATAGCAGACCAGAGAGGGGGAAAGGATTTAATGAGCTGTGAGCACAAGAGACCTGCAGTGTAATTAACTCCCAGGAGATCTCATTGAGGATTCTGCAGAACCCCCACTCAGCAATCCTTCCACCTTCATTGGAATTAAAGTTTAATTTGGTGTCAAAGGGCAGAGGAAAGGCTTGCATTATCAAGTGTGGAAATCAACAAACTGTGTGAAAGGAGAAGGTCACAGCCTCACTTCTGCAGCACAGAAGGTCTACTGGAAAAGGTGAAGCTCAACACATACACACAAGTGCGAGGAATGGGAGAGATGGATGTTTCAGCTCATAGGCTTGGCACTACCTTTCTTTCAATGAAAAAATCCACATTTCGATGAAAGAGGGTGAGGAAAGGTTCAGGAAGAATTTTTCCTTTATACTAGTCCTTACTGTTGTTGTTTCTATAGCCTAGAGAATTATTGCAGAACTTTTTACCTGATTTAACATAGGTATCCGACAGCAGGTGAAGTGAGAATTTCTATCTTCAGTGGCCTTCATTTCAAGACATCTTAACTCAGTGCATTTTCCTGGCATTACTGGGACATGTAGCCACCAGACTACACCCATAAATAAGAATACTAGCTACTGTCAGACCCCTAGTTTCTACATGGCAAGTGAACAATGTTCTGTGCAGAATCTTTCCTGAGTGACAGCTAAAAGCCTAAATCATGAGTACCATTCAGGTAGGAGGAAGACCAGCAGATGGTGGAAAGTACTTGCTACTTTCAACTGCACGCAGGTTGCTTGAACCCCAGGCTTTGGTGGAGCTCTTTCCCTGGGGAGGCACCACACAGAGAAATCCACCTCAACAACCCCTCTCTAAATTGGTCCCTTGACTCTGATGGGTAACACCATTCTTCCAGTGAACCAACCTTTGCTCTTCCTCTACCATTTTTCATCAGCCACATGTCAGCTCCCAGCCTGTATTGTAAGTCCTGTGGAAACTTTAGATACTGTGCTGTTACTTGATATTTTCTGAACAGAGAGTGACATGCCTGGGGACACTAATATTATCATTGCCACACTGCTTGGAAACAACAAAGGACTTCCAATTCAACTTCAGAATAAAGAAAGATCAATGGAAGGACAAATCTATGTAAAACAAGTAAGCACACATACTGTCCCCAGTAATTGCCTCAACAGGTAAATCATTACTGTTGGGTAATGACAGTGTGTCCTGCCACACAGTGCAACTTAGGTAACACAAGAGTGGAGTTATTTCACAAGATTACCTCACACAGGGTGAGTGGTCAACACTCTAGTTTCTGCATAGGAAGATGGAAGCCTTAAAATCAATTAAGCCATGAGTTCTTACTGTCTTTTTTGCCAACGCAAAGATACACTTGCTGGGAAAAAAAAAAAAATTTTTGGTTCATCCTTCAAATTCTGCATGTGTGCAGAGTGCAGAAAGTATACCTTTGCATTTATCTCAGCCCTTACAATGTTTTTGGAGCTGAAAGTTTTCCTGAAATGTCTTTTCAATTTCCAAGTACATTGTCATGCCCAGGGGAATGCCAAAATAGAAAGCTCACTTCCATGTACAGGGACATCCTGAGTTGAAATTCACAGCCTTAGCAGACCACAGGTTAGTTTGCAGTTTGCCTGTAGCTGGTCTTTCAATTTTGTCTGTACTTGCAGCTAATTACACTTGAACTCCACCTTCACTTGTCCATGTTCATTGGCCTTCCCCTTCAAGCTTGCATTGGAGCCACAACTGAGCTTACCTGGTCAGCACTGATCCTTAGCAGGCGTTCTGCTGCTCTCTGCCTGAACATATGGATCCTCTGTATAACAGACCTTCTGCCACAGTAGCTTTAGACACACCAGGAAACTTTTACATCAGATGTCCAAATTACTGCCTATAATTATTCCTGCCCATCACTCAGAATGATGAGAAAATGCAGTGGAAGCTGTGATAATTTATAAGACCAAACTGCAGCAAATACCAGGGAAAGCTATGGATCCCACATTTCTACAGCAGAGAGGTGAATTAACTCCTATCTCATCCTGCCAAATCATACAAACTCAGGACTGGATGGTTCCCATCTGATCCATTCACCATCTGATCAAGCTGAGCTTTACTGCAGACTGCAGAAGAGCAAACCCACACCTTTTCAGTTGCAGCTGATGACAGTTCATCAGTTATCTCCTTGGAGAAACAGTGGAATACCATCTGAATTGCTTTCAGAATTAAGCCATTAGTTCCCATCTACTTGAGCAGTAAACGCAGAATTAATCCTATAGAAAGCAATCTAATCCTGCTACAAGTTTTGCATACAAAAAACCTTAGGAGCTATTGATATATGGTTATGATGCATTTTACATTACTTGGCTATAGATAAGACCTTCCTTATAACTTGCCTGTAGACACCATCATGTTTTCTTCAAATTTAATTTCAATGCTTACATCATTATTCAAATTAATTACCACAATGACCAAAATGTAAAAGCTGAAAAATCATCATCCTGTTTCAAATCTTTCTACAATGACCATTTCACACTGGGAGCCATGAGCTTACAAAAAAAGCCCCTGCTACTACATTGACTTCTTTGTAAAATCCTTCCTACAAATTTTACTGCACAGAAGGGGATTTCAGTCTTATATGAAATCTCTTGTGAAAAAGCCACTGATCAGTAACAGAATTACTCTCCAACTACAAACATACTTGTCCATCAGAAATGTGTTTTCATTTTCTTGCAACAGCTGTAGAAAAATTGTAACTTTCCAGTTTAATATACAGTGTATGCCAGTAGGTTTCTGTAAACTTACAAAATAAATTAATTTGGATTCATGAGGAATTCAGCCAACAGCAATAAATCACATGGCTAAGTTTCAAAAGTGTCTATTTCACAAAATGAAAGGAGTTTTAAAGATATTTCTGTTTGACAGGTCTGTATAACTGCCTTTCTGTAGAATGTGGCTAAAGTGTGAATTAGAGTTAAAATTATAATAAAAAGAGACATTCTTATTAACATTCATGCAAACTGTCTGTGTTACCACAAGCTTGCTTTGGTGGTTTTCATAATCTTCTATTCGCTTTCTGCACTGTTTAGACAAGCAAGATCTAATTCACAGGACTATTTCCAGAAAGGCTCATGGGTTAGCTCACGTTATAAATGTTTGCAGTCACCTCCACAACAGAGTGCTGGCTACAGAGGCAGCCAGTCTGTCTGCCAAAAATGGTACCATGTATCTTCAGTGTCCAACATTCTGCACCAACAATGAAAAAACAGTAATTTACAGAACTGTCCTGGCTAATTGTCTACAGAAAGCTAAAATGAAACTGCATCAAACACTCATTGTATAATTTGAAGAATGAAATGTTTCAAAGTCGTGATACAATTATGTTGCAGGCAGCAAAATGGGTGAAAATCAAATGAAGGGAGAGAAGAACGTTTTAGGCCACCATGGGTGGACTAAGAACATGCAGCTGGTGAGCTGCAGTGGTGGAGGTAGGACAGATCTCAGTTACAGCCTATCATTTGCCCATGCCTATATTATTTGCTGGAAATACCACAACGATTATCTATCCATTTATTCTGTAGAAAGTCAAGCCAGAGTTTACTTTACTTCTGATTTTTTTTTTTTACAGTGATTTTTAATTTTCTAGGGTGCTGAATTGCTCCTGCAAAGTGCTGAACTCCCCAAAACTCTGCAAGCCTCACGGGACAGAGCAGACTAAAGTTTTGCTCCACCCTGAAGAGGATCTTGCACTGGGTAGAACTGCTTTGAATGACAATGCATAACTCTGCTGGGGACAGGAACAGAAGCCTGTTTGGCCAAGAATTAATCTTGGCTTGAAGCTAAAGGCAGAGCACAGTCAAGAGAGCCTCTTCCCTCAGAGATGAAGGCTAACACTCCCCCACCTTGCTCCAGCCAGACAACCCTGTTATCACACAGAACCAACAACCCCTGCTGACCCTCATGGGCTTTCTGGGCCCTTCCTTTGCCCATGTGTACTTTCTCAGGGCACGGCATTTCATTAGCAAATGTTTAGTAGGTCCTCAGAGAAAAGAGGCACACAAATGTGTTACTGATGCAATATATTCCCCCGCAGAAAGCAGGAAATAAGGATCCAGTCATTCTACTGATGGATGAGCACTGCATACTGAGCATGGTTAACATGTCAGCCCTGTGGCTCTAGGGGAACTACCTGTGCTAGGGAAGTTTCCAAGTGAAGAATGTTGACCTCTGGCATGAGGGAGCTGGAAGGCTGGCTGGAAGGTAGTAGTTCTTGACACCACAAATTCACTTCCTTGCATTTTTCCCAACATACAAATAGTTTTCATAGACAGTGCTAATGCCAAAGCTGTCGAAAGCCAAGTAAATCCCTGTTCATGGCATATAAACCTTCTGGAGTACTAATAACCAAATCATGACTCTTCTGTTTGTGAAGATCAGCTACAAAGCCTGGCCAGCTACAGCACTCATCAGTCCCACCACCTAAAGCCTGTATGACAAAGAACACTGGCTGCACATCATCCGTCTTCAGTTATCAGTGTTGTTGGGCCAAGATAAATGGTGTAGCATTAATTGTCCCTGCAATTGATGAAACCACGTACTTCCTGGCAGAGTGGGTTTCTCCATATGCAGACAGGAGATGTGCTCCACTAACAAGGAGCAAATATTTAATTGTTTATAAGGATGCTGGACCAAACAATTAATGTAGGAAGTGATGCCTCAAGAAACCTAAGTATGGTGAAAGAAACTAGGGAGAAATCTCAGACTACAGCATGGAAAGAGTAAACTATAGGAAACAGTGAGCTAAGATTTTTTTTGCTAATAGATTACAAACACACATGAACAAAAGTTCTGTTCCCTTGAGCTCACTGAACCACCCGTCTATTAAAATTACTTCCACAGACAAGTCAGATTCACACATACAGAGAGAAACTGTAGCAACAATTGAAAAAGTGCAGCCTCCTGATGCCTCCCACTACCTCCAGTAAAATTAGTAATGTAGGAGTCCACAAAGTCCACGTAAGGCAGTGAGTCTTTTTATGCACTTCAATGGGTAAGTCACTCAATAGCAAGTGTGGCATGAAGTAGATTCTGTCCCCAGGACAGATGAGGGAGAAAGTAACCACTTCTACCCAAGCAGGTTCTGTGAAGAGAGAGGTACAGAAGGCATCAAAGCAAGGGAACTCTGACTCCACTTATTTCGTGCATAGACAAGAAGGATCTGCAGATACACCACAAGCTTTGCAGGACTTGATGATCCTAGAGGGCTTTTCCAGCCTCAACGATTCTGTGACAATCCTGCAGAGTCAGGCTGAATGCAGTTGTTCACTGAGATATAACAGAATCTCAGATAAGAAGATGGCACATCTTCAAGGCCTACCATAGGGATGTACCACCAGTAAGACCTTCTGTTTATTCATGTCCTCTATTACTGTATCTACTGAATGCCATTTAAGACACACACACCACAAAACAAGACTAACTGGTACAGCAAGATCATTGGGAGCACTGCTGACACCAGATATCTTTAGTTTCTTGTAATTTCAGATGTGGCTTGCAGCAGAATGCTGTGCAAGTTATCAAACAGTGTTATCCGTCTGTGGGGATAACCTCTGCCTTCCTTGCATATTCACCTATACGACACAAATGTTGAACTGGTAAATAGCCTAAGGAAAATCAGCTCCTAGGTATAAAATAATTCCAGTGCAGGGCTTGTGGTATCCAGACTTTACAATGGAGCAGACAGGATTAATCTCTGGCCCAAGTTAAAATAAAACAAACAAAAAAGCAACCAACCAAAGCTCCCAATTTATCTGTTTGTTCCATGCTGCAGATATTTCCATTCAAAAAAATGCCTTCATGACTTTAAGGAAAAACTAATTTCTATATAAAAGTACTTTTGTAAGTGATTATCACAGAAATTCAGAGAACTTCTCAGAATCTGGACTGATTAGTGTAACCAGGGAAAACAGGATAAGCCCTGGCCATTACAGAACTGTTAATGCATAAAGAATAAGACTTAGTTTTGTCATCTGAAGGCTACATTACTTACTTTGGTTGGAAGTAGGTCAAGTGCCCTCAGGAAATAGCTATTTGGTACTCACTGAGAAGTAATCTGATACTCACAAATACTCCAGCCTCATTAAAACCTCAGTATGAGGCATAGTCAAGGATGTCAGCTTAGTTTCTTGTTGCATTGAACAGAAAAAGGGTGATGTTTGAAAGGGAAATGTTTATTATTTTTAATCAGATGCTCATGCAAATCACACTGCCTATGAATCACATGCAGTGCTGTTTAGTTTCCCAGCAGCCCACACTAGATTCCTAATGTGAGGGAACAACAGAGCACCTAGAGGGTTGATCTTGCGATGTGGTACGCACTGCAAGACCATGCAAGAGCTTAAATGTGTGTTTAATTTAAAGGTAACAAGCAATCCTCCCCATTATTTTCTCAAAAGAAGCACTTTCTTACACAGTTGGCTGAGAATGAGATGAGACAGAGGATGTAAAGAGAATCACCCCTGCATGCTAATAAGAATGGTGGCTACCATGGAGTAGTAGTCACCAACAAGCCCTACAAGGGATTTTTAGGGATGGCTGTGTGCAGGCCATCAACTTTTGCTTCTCCAGATAGAACTGATGTAATCTACCAAGTACATGCTCTATCCTTCAGTGTGTTTTTATTATTTTTAATCATTACTTCTACAATACTTGCTTTTCCTTGAGAGGAGGTAATGATGATGCAAATTAGGTGAGGGAAGTTAGATGCATTATTTAACTGAGGTGTGTGATTCATGCAAGGACTGACACTAGACCAAGTAAGCTCCCTGCGATAGATTTTTTTTTTCTATTTGCCAGGGGGAATAAAGTGATGCAGCCTCCAGCTTCAAATGAAGGCATAATTCCTCACTTTGCTTTCAGATTTGTTACAAAATTCATGTGATACTTGTAGAAAAACAAAGTCATGTGAGAGAAACAACATGAAGCATCTCCTTCTAAAAATGTGTCCAAATTTTAACTATTTCAGAACATAAATCTTGGACTAAAACTTTGAAGAAGGTTACAGGGAAGGAAGGTGGACAGAGTAAAGAGTCATTGCTTCAAACGGCAGCTGTGGTAGCAATTCTCACTTCCCCATACCACACTGACAACCTGCTTTGACCTCCTTGTCTTGTTCTGAATGTTCTCCAATCACTTTTGAGAAGTAGAGTCCTGTTCTTGTCTTGACCATCCAGGATCTAACACACTAGCTGAAAGTAGCCACAGGGCAACACTAGATTTTTATAGTTGAGCCCCATTTAAACTGGGCTGCCCATCCTATCTGCAGGAGGAAGGTCTCCATGGGTGGCAGATGGAGTAAACCAGTGGGGATCACAAGAACAGGTAGCTCTAATGTAGCACATCCTGCACACAAAATGATCTGCATATTTTCTGCAGAACTCTGGCAACTTACTTAAACCAGAAGTGAGAACAAGAGAGCATCCTCACTGCACAGGGTGGGGAGCTACCTGCCCTGCCCTAAGCATTTCTAAGTGCATCCCTCCTCATTGGCACACTCAGGGTGATGACTGTACCATGTCTCTGCAAGAAAAGAGAGATTTTGATAGTTTTACCTGAAAAAAAGTATTTTGACAAATGGATTAAAATAGCAGTTCTAAAACATGCAGACTGAACATGAACCCTTAGGGCAGCAATGGCTGCAAGAGCAGCAGTGGCACCAGATTCATCAGCACTCAGCTAAGTCACTCTGATTAGCAAATTCCTCTGCAGTACAAAGATCTGCTCTGGAAAGCAAGCAGGGAGCCAGTACAGAAACTTGGATTAAGATATGAGAAGCCCCCAGGGGCCTTTGCCACTCAAGAGGCTGGTAGAGAGTTGTGTCAGAGCTGCAGCTGCTCAGTGGACTGCCCTATAAGAGGCAGCAATATTGCAGCTACTGTCAAAGTGAGGAGACCATGGAAAAGCACAGAAGTGTTGCCCTTGAGAGTAATGGCTGCAACCTTTGGGCTGGATGAATGCATAGAAAGTCTGGCAGTAACTGTGGATGCAGAAAAGTCCCTAGGCTATGACCTGTTCTGGCTACTGGCAATGTGCAGTGGAGTAAAAATTTATATCCTATAAAGACCTGTGAGAATACATGCTTAGAACTGCTTGGATTGAAGCACATAAATTAACTTCACTCTTTGGGGAAAAAAGGAGAATGCATCCAACTTGTAGCAGGACAAATCATTAGCATGCAAATAGATTTTAGTGCAGCAAAGACATCTACTAAAGGGCATTAAATAATGTTGAACACAGTAGACCTATGCATAGCTCCCTTTTATTTATTTTACTTATTTATATAGAGGAAAAGGACCTGCTTGAGGTACTGCCTGTTAGCTGAAACAGAAGGGAAAACTATTTATCACAAAAAAGAAATGTTTTGTTAAAACTCTTGTAATGGTGAATTTTATGGGAAGTGTTACAGATCAGTAGATCAGTCCAGGTGGACTTTAAATGTTTAAGGTTTAGTTCAAAGAATACAAAGTTTAACAACAAAACAGATCCTATTCAAGGCATTTAGTAAAAAACAATGAAAATGAAGGCCTACTCTTAGGCCCACATACTAAATAAGTGAAGTTGAACAAGTGTCTCTAATTAATCAGTAACTCAGAGGGCAGGAAATTCAGTTCTGGTTATTCCCTGAATAGGATTTTATATTATATTCAGAAAGGAAACTGACATGATACATATATAGAAATGCCCTCAATTTATCCTACTAGTGTTCCATTTTGTTATAAAATGCTTAAGTACTCAGAAACCAAAGGGAAAGAAAATTACTCTGTGATTTTATGATAAATGGGATGCCACCTGAGAGGCAGTTTATGTGCTTCCATCTTAATTTAAGGGAACATTTTTTACAGAGCAGAAAAATATGCACAAAAGAAACTGGGAGCAAACCAGCAGAATTTTCAAGAAGGACTCTGCAGCTCCAGAGGTGAGTGAACCTTCTGAAATGAGGTGGAACATAAAGATTTGAATTCCAGGTTCCCATATCACAGACAAGGATGCTGGCTGGTATCTCTTGAAGAGAAAGAGGGATCAGCACCTCCCCTGCTTCATGAATGCAGCCAGGAAAAAAACAATTCAGTCCAACAAATAAATCTTGATTCCATAAATACAGATTTGCAGCAGTGCAAAACTGATTAACCACACTGGAAAACCTACTAAAGATTTCCATATTCCATCTACTAAAGAGATTTTACAGCTGAGGTCAACATGCTCTTGGAGCCATGCTGTTTCCCCGTGCTTTCCTGATTGAACCTGGTGGGTTATACACTGGGAATATTTGCACTTCTACTGTTCTGTCTCTGGCATTTGCTGACTCTCTAGTCCAGCAGCAAATACCTGGCCACCTCAAAGGATAGGAATATCAGTCTGGAAGCATAAATACACACTCTCATGATTTGCTATGGAGGAGAATACAGCCACAGGATGCAGATTAATGAGTCTCCTCTTGGAACAGGCTTCAGTCTAGGATTCACCAAATAAGCAGTGACATAAAGGTACTTGTAAGGAACAGCATATAAAGGCTAACTAATAAGCATATTAAATGCATAATTTTTTCCTCACATTAAAATAAAAATTGAAGAGATGCAAAGATTCCTTTCCACAGGATATATCTTGATTAATCATAGGATTAATACATAGTAACTCTGTTTTTACAGTATGGACACTACTTGATAGTCAGATGGCAGATGAACCTCTTGGAAAAATGGGCCCTCACTGGTTTTGTTTAGCTTTTAGGATTGTGTCCAAGCTCAAAAGAGGTTCAGACATTGCCATAATATAACCACATTTTGAATAGAACCACCCTGAGTGAAGTAAAATTGATACTACATCCTGAATATGAGGGAAGGCCTGTTAGGAGAGTAGCTGTGTCTTCCCTCCAAGCTACAGAAAATTCACCAATTCATTTGTGATCTTAATGAATGACAAGTCTGGACCTGGAACATTTTCCTAATTTTTTTCATGCTGTCTCCAGCAGTAGGCACCATTTCATGGAAGAGCAGGACAGAGACACAATTACTGTATACATCATGCCCTGTGTAAACCAGCATATCAACAGCACATACTTGGGACTCCAAAGTTTAGTGATACCCTTGTTTTTCCTCTTTGACTTCTCCGTTAGTATGTTAATCTACTTGCACTCTTGTCATCCACAGATCCCTGTGAAAACTAATTTTATAATGTAACTACGTGCAGTGTAAAAATGTACTTTTGTTTGCTATAAAACACTTGTCCAAATTTTATTCTTCTCTTTGGTAGTATTTCATGTTTACAGCATAGGATTTCATGTGTCACTTTACCATGTGGTTACTTAAATACCTCAGATCCTTCCACAGCTCTTTAAAATAAAGTTCCTTTTCAGCTAATCTGAACACTTTTGTATTATCTTCTAATTCTGGCACCTCACTGTTTGCTCTTCTTTCAGGTCATATGAGCATAGTGAACAGCACAGATCTTGTCACAGGCCCTGCAGAATTCCTTTCAGACAGTCCTTTTCCCTGTCCTGTATTTTAATCAAGCATTTAATACCAAAAGAGACTTCTTTATTTTTCCTTTCATTTTTCCTGCCATGGCAGTTTAGGAACCTTGAGCTTTTGAAAATTCACTTTTTTTTTCCAAAAATCCACGTATTCAATATTAAGGTCTTGCTGACTCCAATGAACCTCAGTGGCTTTCAAAGAATGTCTTTTGTTTTTAAAAGCTATACTGACTTTTCTCACATATTCAATTTCTTCCTGATCATATTCTTCATTATACTACCTGCTTTGTTCAGAACCCCAGTCAGGTTTATTCATTTGTAGTTGCCTACGTTCTACCTGGTAACCCTATTTAAATGTTAGTGCCTTATTCAGTTAGCCTCTAGTCATCTGACACAAAGCCACTACAAGCTCCAGGTAGTATAATGATTCTTTACTCAAGCAGCTACACAACACAATACAGCCTCATCCTGGTTGTTTACTAGTCTTCAGCTTATTTTTTATTATTCTAATTTGCATTGGTTGTCACTTCTAATGCAACAGCATCAAGCTGAAGAGACTCAGGCCTTCCAATATAAAAGTCTACAACTTCAGTCAGTGGTGTTGAGCTAGACAAGAGTGGTAAAATTTAAGTAACTCTAGGCTATTGACTTAAAGAGTCTGTCTATGAGTTTCCTATTTATTAAGGGAATAATGATAATTTCTTATTCACACTTCTGGTCATCTTGGATCATCCAGTGTGGAGGTGTCTAAAAAAATGTTCTACCCTTTTTGAGGGTATCTTAGACATTTGGTACCACCACCCATAAATAATTACAGTAAAGCAACACTGTTACAACAGCTGAAGGTGACCTGGCATCCTTTTTTAGTTGGAACTGTTGGGACTGCCCTTGGTGTCCTGTCAGCAGTCTTTTTTGGGTGTTACGTCATCTGGATTTTTGCCTGGCAGATGATTTTTTTTTTTTTTTCCTGTCTCCATCCCTAGCCAGGGCTCTGGAAAAAGGCCTAAAGCGATTACATGGAAATCTTTTCATCCCCTTCATAGCCCAGTCTGCAGTTAGCAAAACCTTGTACCTACTGAGAAAGTTTAGCTCTACTGTGGAATTTAGGGACCTGCCACCTTTGTTTCAGGAATGAGTCCCTGAACAAGGTAGAAGGTCTCTCACAAGACACCTATATTCATTATACTACTACCTCTCAGTTTTCTCTTTACACAAAGTTGGTTACTATAAAGTTGGTTTAATATAAAATATTTCTTTGAGCATTGTTTGCACTCTCTGCTCCCTGTTCATCATGAGTATCCACCCTGAGCTCACTGTCTGGATGCCTGCGACAGCAGCACTTGTAACACTGGCATCCTACAAGAATAGGATAGCTCCAAGTGGAAACAATGCACATTATGATCTGTCTCTGTATGAAAGCCTGAATTCAGTAAAGCTGGCACATATTGTGCTAAAATAGCTCTTAGAAGCATATTGAAGAGTAACTCTCCTTAGTCTTCTGAAGCAGGATCACTTTAAAGACCTTTTTGTTTGAACTGGAATTCACAGGTCTGCTTAGAGAACAGCAAGCCCTTGTGAGGTAACAGAGCTGGGCGCTGGAGTTGCTGTCAAAGGCCTCCCAAAAAGTAAACCTGGAGAAAAATACACTTCAGCTTGTGTTTACAAATGGGCAGGGAGTCTACATGAATGTGTGAAGCATCGGCAAGCCATGCATCAAAAGGGAGGTACCTGAAAGTGTGGGAAACAGAGTTCTTACTACTGGGTAAGTTGCCACTGTTGGGACTAAATGACTTTCAAAAGTAGTCATGTGTTTGCAGCCAGACCTGCCAAACTTGTACATGCATCTGTGGCCCAAGCAGGTTTTCACTTAATGAGGTGGCTATTTTCATAAAAACACAGATGCTGAAGTAGCACTAAGCAAGGTCATTAGACCGGAGAGAAACATGCCTGTTTGCTTCAACACATACATCAGTGGAGCCTGCAGGGATTTTGGTAGATTGTCACTAGCAAAATGGCTGCAGGGATGCTGAAAGGGTAAGGAGGGCAGCCACAGCACACTGCAATACCTACTTTCATTGCACCAGCACCAGTAATATTCACGGTCACTGCAACAGCTGGAGCAGAGGGGTGGTGGAAAGAAGCAGCTGAGATATTTTTGAGATACACAAGTCCAGGCCACTGCAAATGAGAACCTGGCCAAACACATGTATCGACCCAGCAGGTCCTTGCAGTCTCCAAATTTCTCAGACTGCTTCAGGCTTACCTACATTAACCTTGAGGGAAGAAAATGAGAAAATCGACTGAGCAGAAAATAATCAAAAGCACACTACCCTGAACTCTGAGCCTTTCCTGTATTCATTGGGTCAATAGGTCTTTCCCAAGCACACTGGGGTTTTTTGCTGCTAAGAGGAATGCATCAAAAAGAATAACTGTTTTGTCTGCAGAGGAAACCCAGAGGCCAGAAATACCCACACAATTAGGGATGTGATGGGACTGCTGTTTACTAGAGATGGTAGGAATGCAATTTAAGGAATTTCCATGTGACATACACAGGCAGGGCCAGACCCAGGTCATTCTCTGAGCAAGATCCAGTGCCAGTGATACATCCTTTGACTGGCTGCATAGGTAATTGCCCCCTTTTTCTCCATGGCCTAAATCATGAACACCACCAAATTTTGTCATGTTTCCCAGGGTAATTTGCGAATGCAAGAACAGGGTAAAATCCGGTGTGTCTGAAATTGCTAAATAAATCTATGTTCTTTTATGGCAAGCAAAAGATTAGCAAGGGTTGGTCCCTACTTCCCACAATGTAAATCAAGAATAAAGTGCAATGAAATCTATTTTCTTACATCTGAGATTCATTCTGGAGGTACCAATAGCACTACAGCTATCTTTACCTTTCTAAAAACCATCAGCTATGCCCACATGCAGAGCTAACATTTATTGGGACAATTTTCTGCTAAGCAACACTGAATTTTTATGGTCCAGACATAAGTGCAAGTTGCTAAAGCAGAGGGACATGGATAGTGCAGTAACTATGGCTATTTATTAACAGTCTTGAGAGCTGAAACATGCAATTCTTAAAGCACGTTAGTGCCTGGGGGTGGGAAGTTCTCAAGCAGAAATTCCTCTTTTAACTACTACTTTTCTTACTTATGTGCTTCTTTACTTCCACTATATGTCCCAGTATTGCTCACTTCTTAATACAGCTTCTGCTTGTGCTCTCCTAGCACTCTGTCCATTGTGACTCTTGTCATCTCACTTTCTTTTCCTAGTAGACTGACAAGGTCTTCCATAAAAGCAGTAGACTGTGGATGATCTCCCAATGGGTTATCAGCATGCAGAGCAGAGAGAGAGGTCAGTTATGGGAAGGTCTTGAGGAACACTTTGTCTCCACAGCCCTGTGGAGCACCTCTAGGGATGGACATTTTGCCCAGCCTCGTGCTCCTACGACTTGTGGTGAGCACTTCAGTGACACCTTCATGCCATGCAGGGTAGCTCTTTTGATCATGCAGGAGTGCAACCACAAATAAGCACAGGGCAGCAGCAGATGCGAACCCCTTGACTCTGAAGAATGTGCTCTTCCCTTCCTCAGGGGGAGTAGAGATGGAGGAAAAGCAATGCACTGATCACAAGGCTCAGGGATTTGTTGGTGCTTTTATGAAATATCTGTTATTTTTCAAAAACGTCCAGAGGATCTCCTGTTGCTGCTGCTTGCCCACACAGACGCTCTCACATGCTTGTCTTTACTGCCACCCTTCCATTCCCAGCACCCTGGAAGTACAGCACTACACAAGACTGCTGGAGGGGGCAGCTGGCAACATTGCAGTGATTCCTCAGCTACCCAAACCCTCTGCTCTAGGGAGAAAAACACCCTTCAAGGGATACAGACTTGCCCTTCTGTTACCATAGATGACGGTAATCTTATTCTGTGCTCAGAAAATTTGATGCAAAGAGGAAGGTGGGTGAAAAGTACTTTGAGATGATGTTTCATCTTTTCCCATCAAAAATCAAGAATAACAGGAGCCAAGGAGCCCCCCCACCACACACACACACACACTCTCTATGTGGCATGCAGCATTTAGTTACATGCTGCCAAAAACTTGCATGCTACTGAGGTATTTCTCATCCTCTTTTTCCCCTATGGCTCGTTCAAGACAACAACCTGCATTAATTTTTCATGCTGTATCAGCAATGTTTTGCTTTTCAGTGTCTTCTCTCATTCCATTGAACAAACTGTACTCCATTTAGTTGATCACAAGCCTTCTCCTTTACTTTAAAAGACAAGATTATAGATTGGCTCTGAGCAATATTCCCATTCCAGACTAGGAAGGATTATTTTTGTTCAGTTTAGATTCCTTTCCTTATTACCATCAATGAAATTAATAAAACCAATTAAAAATTAAACTAGGATGTCAAAAATTATATTGGTTCAAGGTAATTTTTTTTTGCTTATGTCTTTTTTTAAATTAAAACTGATAAACCTAATTATTCCTAAGTTTTTATATACACAAGTTCTCAAATACACATGCCCAATATGTGCATGGCATGATATTGCTCCACATTTGCTTGTGCATATGTAGATGCTTACATTTGGAAAGAAAAGCTTAAATTCCTATACTGTCTGCAAAGAGGATTCCTAGTTTGGGAGGACAATTTGTTTGTGTGACATCAAAGGCATTTCAGAAAGAAGAGAAGAGAAGAGAAGAGAAGAGAAGAGAAGAGAAGAGAAGAGAAGAGAAGAGAAGAGAAGAGAAGAGAAGAGACCCAAGCCATCTTATGATTTCTAGATTTTAAAACAATATTGTCCAGGTAACATTTTGAAACTTTTGAATATATTCCCACCACCTACACAAAAGCTTTTCATTGCCCTTTACTGAATTTGGAGACAAAACATATCTTTCATAAATACTGAGTCTCTAACTATCATGAACATAGGTGATTTGCCTTCCACGTGGTATGGCTGTCCTGTGACTGTAATTTGCCTCCACCCCCATGGCATTTGTTCACTTTATTACAACTGCTCTGTTTGGAAGAAGGCAGCCAGTAGAATGAAAGAGAGCACAAATTGAAGGCGATGGGCTAGAAAGGAAAAGGTGCAGCTAGCAATCAAAAATGCGGACTCACACACTGCTCAGTTCATGGCTTTCATCCACCTTACATCCATAATCTCCCTTGACAGACCTGACATTGCACACAATGAAATCACTGGCAAAGGAGGAACATAAACAGATGCAGGAAGGTGTTAACAAAGGGACTGATGAAGGAACAACAGATGAAAAAACCCTCTTGTTGGCATTAAATATGTTGATCCCAGGAAATGTAGAGGCTTTACCATAGAATAATTTGGGTTGCAAAGGATCTCTAAAGGTCATCTAGTTAACACTCTCTACTAAATCAGGTTGCTCAAAGCCTCATCAAGCCTCACCTTGAATATCTCCAGGGGTGAGACCTCAACTACCTCCTGGAGCAACCTATTCCATTTTTCTACTACCCTCATGGTACAGAACTTTTCCCCTAACATTCAGTCTAAAAGCCATTTAGACTTTCTCTAGTTTAAAGCCATTGCCTCTCAACCTATCACTCCAGGCCCTTGCAAGCAGTCCATCTCCAGACTTCCTGTAGTCCCCCTTCAGGTGCTGGAAGGTCACTAGTAAGTCTCCCTGGAACCTTATTTTCTCCAGGCTGAGTGTAGTACAAAATTTATGTAGTATAAACTTGGCTGGACACATGTAGCTCAGTTTCACAGTGTGGATGGATTTTGATTCAGACACTTGTTTTATCACTCACAAGGAGACATTTAGTGCACTCTTCCAGCTCTCATATTTTAGTATTCTGTGTGATGATTTGGGTTCCCTGAACTGGGATGCTACAAAAATACCCACTATTCAAACACAGATGCTTTTGCATTGCTAAAATAAGAGATTATCTAGCTTTGCTGCTTCTGGAAAATAGGTAAAATTAATAAACAATTTTTTTAAATTGGAGTACATCACACTTGTTCCAGTCAAAAAAATGGACACTCATTGGGGCATGGGCACACGTTTGCAGAGCAATAAGTAGGGTTTAGGAGAGTTACTTTTCTTTGTTTGGAACATTAAGCTTATTCTAATTTAAATACACACACTGAAGTTGCTCTTGAAAAAAGATAATCTTAGATGACTGGAGTAAAGTAAGTAAAGAGTATTGTTCAGACTTGTGTGGTCCTTCTTCTCTGCATTTTAATTCTGTTGTAAAGGCTGGCAGATTATTGATAGCCTTCTCTAAGGTCATGGCTCAGACATGAAAAATCATTGTGCCATGGATTCCCAACTCAAGCTGCAGAAATACAGATTAAGAAATAATCTCTCATAACAGAACCAAAACTCTGATCCATTGAACCGCATTTAAATACACAACATCAGGGTTCTGCCATGCCTTTACCTTCACCCCATATTCCCAAAGAAACTGTCTGAATCCTTGCTGTCCCAGAGCACACCAGGAGAAATACAGGTATGTGAAAACAAACCACAGCTCACATATCACTTTTAGATCCAGCTTTTCCTATACTACAACTTTTTCATGGAGGGACAAAATAGTCCTTGCAAGAACCCACTTTGTGGTGCAACTGACACCACTGACATTTTAGATATTGCATTCTTAGCAAAATTTGAGAGAGGTTTGTGGATCCAGAGATACACTCCCATCTCCATTGCAGCACCCTGTGCATCCTGCTTGTGCTAAACTACTAAATGTTTCAGAAAATGCCTAGTTTCCATTTACCTCAGCAACTTGCTCATCACCAGGCAGCATCCAGCCCTAAAGCTCATTTGTTGCTCGTCTTAGAAAGTTTGCATTCTAAACTTTGCAACCAAGACCTAGACACATATTATTGCTTCTCCTTCGTTAGCGTATTTGAAGTGTTATCTGAGTTGAAAGAATTGATTTCTGATAGCTTATGGTTAAAAGATCTGAGAACCATGATTTTCTGCTTATGTAACAAGAGCCTGAGAATTGCACCAACATTTAATTGAGGGAAAAGTAACTGAAGGAGAATTGCTTGGAGATCTGCCAGGAGGATTTTAACAGCTGGAAGTTGAAAAGTGATTAATTTTGACAGAATTAAATGCTCTGTGTTCATAAGTAATTATGTTTAGGTTTCCGAGCTGCTTGAATTCTTTTCTGTGTGCTATTAACATTTTATTATCCAGATGGGAACTTGGATTACCTTTATTTAGAAAATTTATGAAAACCCACTTTTTCCTTAGCAGATGCTCACCTATCTTGGGAAGGAGTGGATTCAGCATGGAAAGAATCACTCAGAAGAATTGATCTCAGCAAAAAGTGACTACATTGCAGTTATCCCATCTCTTGAGGGAAGGCAAGAGGCAACTGGTAGGCCAAGCCCAAGAAAAGAGAGAGAAACATGGAGTGAGAAAGCTCTAGCTTCAAGAAGCTATGATCTTCCTGCTAGTCAGTTTTGTTAGGTCTCTTGACATGCAACAACTGCTACCAAAGCCAGGATGGTTTAAGAATGTATCCTCCTTTGAACTGCTGTAAGAATAACCCTAGCTACAAGAAGAAAGGGAAAGGGCGGCAAGGGTAAGCTAAAACCATTCTTCAAGAGTAGCACATAAGCAAAGAGCAGCACTGGAGTGATCAATGTGAAGTAAATTGACTGGAATCCATGGCTTTGTGCTGGATCTTGAAGATGCAGTGGGAACAAGCTATGAGGAATGAGGAGTCTGAACAGATACCTTTGGAAGTTATCTTCTGAGGGCAGGACATCCCCAGACATTTCTACAGACATGAGTGTGTGGAAACAAAGCCTCCTGGACACCCACTGTCCTAACCACAATCCAGTACAAATATACAGCCAGCCAGAAAGGGTGACAGGTATGGTCAGATAGGGAAATGAAAGCATTCAACTCTTGAGTTGCAGATTTCTCTGAAGTTCACCCTTGAAAAAAGCCAAGGTACCACTGATAGGCAACACTGATCCCTTAACTGTGTCTGAAAGAACTCATGGAGGTGAGTTCAGGTGCAGCTGAATAAAAGAGAGCTGGGAAGAAACAGATAAAACAACCTCCCTTAGGAAAGAACATGGCTGGGAATTATTTTTCTCACAAATGTTTTGGTTATGGCTGTAAGAAAGCCCTCCACTACTAAGAGCAAGGGAAGCCTGCTGTGACAGTCATTTCTGAGGGGTTGCTGGTTCTGGCACTCAAACCTGCAAACCTGTGAGGATCTCACGATGAAGCACTACTTTCTGAACACACATGTTGCCTATTTGAGGCAAAAGCAGGAGGTTCAGCTTGTGGCAGGTTTCATGGGGCACACCCTGTGCTGGTAAGACAGGCATCAGCCTTCATGTCTGCCCTCACTGGAGACTCAGCTGAACAGGGCAAGTGGCAGTGCAGCCCCCATGCAGACCCCCTCCAGACTGGGGAACGCTATCTCACCATGCAGTCATAGCAAATCCATTGATAATCCATTAGATAAATGCGTACATGATACAGTGTGGAGGGAGAGAATATTTCAACAAGCCCTTTTCTCTCTGCTATAGATTACTTAGCATCTAGATTCAGTTAATAGAGGCTGATTTGTTGCAGTGTACTTTTGTCCAAGCACTGGAGATTCCTAGGTTCATGTATAATCTCCTGGCTTTCTTCCTCATTATAAGAGGCATTTAAAATATTGGCCAAGCCCTTGGCAAAGCTTTTCAAACAAAGAACTGGTAAAACAAGAAGAAAAATGTGGTAGCAGGAAGGCAGTTACGTTTTGGAGGTAATACGTGGGAATTCTCCCATGCTCCTTTGATCCAGATGTTCAGCTGGTATTTACATTGGTATCTTTCAAAGCCAGTGATTAACTCAGGCGAGGTACACAGCTTTCAGATGGCCTCACTTCAGGCAGATGAGTTAGCTCGCAGGTTCTTTTATAGGTTTAGTTGTAACTGTGTGTATTTCCTACACCAGAGCTCCAATAGGAGGATGTACCCCATCTTTCCCTTCCTACTAGATTCCAGGCTCAGAGATAACCAAACAAAGAAAGGAGGGTAGGGTGAAACAGAGAAGAAAAGGGTAGATAAAGCATTGAATGTGTTGGGCCACACTATAATTTCCAAGTGGGTCTGTTGAAATCAGAGAGAGATCTAACACTATGGTTATCATCAGGTTTTCCTTCATGTGAAAGATTACATTGGTCCTGTCAGCTGTTAGAGACCTTTCACAGCAGTTGAAAGTGAAAACAAGAGCATCAGGCTCAAATATGGAAAGCCTATTCTCCAGTGATCTCTGAACCAGAAGTCTTTTTGGGTGAACATCCAGACTGCTCCAATGTTAAAACTGAACTTTGCTCATATGAGGCATCTGCAAAGCTACCAAGAAGAAATGGACATTTCCTCCTCTGTAAGCTCCAATGCTTTTTGTTTCAGGGAGGCCTGAGCAGCAACTTGACATTATTCCCCAGGAAGCATTATACCTATCTAGTCCCTTCTGATTCAACACAACCCTGATTTTAAGTAGCTTCAGCTGCAAAATACAGCAGTATGACTGCTACTGCTTCCTCTCAGCAATGGATTTAGCCAATTGCTTTATAAGGATACAAGTTACTTCAGTCTCAGAGGAAGAGAGCCTCAGGAAGATGGCTGAAATAAGCATCATGTGATTTTAAGTGGTCCTGATGTTCAACATCATGATGCATGACAACACTGCAAAATGGATTAGACTCAGAAACAGTCTTCTTTAGACTATACTGGTGCATGCCTACTAAGCCTCCATCTTGTGAGTGTAAAACACAAAATTCCTTCAAAAACAGTTTACTTCCACTCTCCTTTTGCTCATTCACTCATCAGCTTTTTCCATCAGATGACAGCAGGAGGACAGTGAATGCAGGACTGGCTGGTAAGAAGCATAAATAACTGTTAAAATGGAAAACCCTGAAAAACACTCTGGCTGAATATCCCCTTTTAAAAATCTTGTTTTCCCCGTGTATTAGGGGTTCACAGACACAAAGAGGGTCTTAGTGTAAAAGAGAGAAGATGTTGAGCCTCCTGCCTGGGCAAAATAGATTGAGGAATTATTTAGGTCTATCCCAGTTTGCCGAGGTAAGTGCAACAATTTTTACCATGGCTCCAGGATTAAAGTTGAATGATTCTCAAACATGACACAGTAAGAACAGAGAATTACAGTCCTGACATTTTTGTTTGCGTTAATAAAATATATAAAACATAGATCCCATCTCTAGCAACAATACCTCTCTTTTTCCTTGTTACACCGAGTTTTGTACTGCAACCTTCTAATAATAACTATCAGAAAACTACACTGACAGCCACTGCTAAATGCAGCTGCATATTTGCTCTGCAGAGTGTGCAGAGAGGCAGGATTTGTTAGCACATTGCATGGAATTGCACTGTTTTCCTCACTGGTTGTTAGTCATCTAAGATGCTATCCTACTGTTGGCTAGCTGGAAAGCTAGTTCAAATGCTAATCTGTAATAAGTGGGAATTTTGACATAGCCTTCAAAATCTCAGGTTAACTGGAAATACAGAGAGTGCAGCCTGTTAAAGATTTGTTCTCTCACCTTGGAACTGAGAACTTTTCATACTTGATAAGAGCCAAATATCTTCAATGTTTTTCACTTTTAACGAGATTTACGTATTTGAAAGACCTGTGGTGAGTTTGTCATGGGTTCTCATCTCCCTGCCTCATTTGGCTGTACATCGAGTCACATGAGTGTAACGACCATGAGCATTTGTAGTGAACCTCAGTAATACATAAAACAGGTTATCACAGGGGAGTCCTTCTCCTTCTTTCTAATATTGTCCCTCGAGATACAGCAGCATCTCCTGCACCCCTCATGCTCTGCTACTCTGAGCCATCTTTATCACTGCAGAGATGTTTTGGGTTTCTCCATGGAGGTAATTAATAGTATTTATTACTAGCTACAGACTGCAAATCTAGACCCTGGAAGATAAGTCTATGAGTCCTGGCTTTAAAGCTGGCAGAATCAAACAGAAAAGGATTTTTTAGTCAGTTTTCTTCCCATAAGAGGTCATGCAGGACAAAGTTATTTGTTCTGTATTGCAAAGCAAGTATGACTTTGACTGACATCCCTTTTCTTCTTTGCATCTCCCAAGGTGAGGATGGGGTTAAAAGAACAGATTTCCTAAATAGGACTCTCTTCCAATAAGGTTTGGGATAAAACTAGCAGCAATTTTGTACTGTTATTAAAATAGCACCTAGAGGTGCATGCCAAGAACCTCGCTAAGCACACAGAGATGATCCCTGCACCAAAGAATTTTCAATATGAACAGACAGGACAAAGGCAGTACTGTTAGGCTCATTTTGCAAACACTGAACCAAGACACAGAGACTAAGTCACAACAGCACAGAGATTAGGTCACTTGCCAAGGTGATATGAGGGATCTGTGCTACAGCCAGGACCTGAGTCCATTTATATAACTCAGTCATAGTCCTGTGCCTTGTAAGTGCAGTACCTTATCATCCCAAGTTTCCAGAATTGTGCTGGTCCAGTTTTGATTTTCAGAACCAAAAGCCAAAGATACTTTACCTCAAAATCCCACTGTACCCAATCTCCCCAGCAAAAAAAGTTCGAATACAGAAAGAACATGTTTTTGGAGACCAAGTCACATTCTTTTTAGGCCTATATCTTGAAGAGTCTCTTATTTGGTCAGACCCAAGTTACCGCTTTGTGCACCACTGTAAGCAAGCACAATCCCAGCAACAGGAGATCTAATTGCTTGCTTGCTGTGTGAAAAGGATCATTTTTTATTACTCACAAAAGAGTGGGAAGGAATCCTACCTAGCCACTATGGGGACTGGCTAAAAATTTTTCAGGTTATTCATTCCACCAATTTTATAAAGATTATTTTAAAGAATGTCTTACTTTAAACCAGAAATCAAAATCAAATCTTTATACTCAACATGACTCCTCCAAGGCACAACATAACAAAAGGCTGAAATGCCAGTATTTAATTCTCAGTTACTTTCAAGGACATTAGACACTTGATGGATTGGGTAGAAGGATTTGATGACCCTATAAAACTTCAGATTTTCTTGATCATAGATCTAGGATGCTGTACTTGAACAATCTTCACTTCCAAAACTCAAACTGCAATATTTTATGTGTATGCAGCAATAAGACATTTATATCCTGACAGATATTTCTTATCTTTTCTGGCTGATACTGTCTTATCCCCCAATAATTTTACAGAATATGAATGGGGAAGAGAATGATGTTCCCCACATGCATTGCTTGTTTAAAAAACAAAACAAGCCTTAGATATTTTATTTGTAACAGGCTGACAATTCACAAGAGTAATTTCTCATGAAACTCATATTTCTTGTTGACATGTCATTTGTTACTGTATAGGAGCAAACCAATTTACATTACCATATTTTGCAAACATTATTTCAGGTAAATTTTTATCTTCACTACCTCCTTCACCACTGTGTGTTTACTTAGAGGTCAAATTTATAGGTTAGGTTATTTTCAATTAAAATTAATAGCTCTTTTCTGATTGTTCAAGTTAGCAGGAGTAATAAAGATTTCTGCTTTTCTTGTGGCACTCATGCACGCCTATAGACAAAGCCATGCTACCCTCATGGGGACTGCATGCCTCTAGTTAATGGAAATATTCCCTGAAAAACACTTATTTCTCCCAGAGAATTTGTCCATTGGAAAAAAATGTGACATTTCAACAGATTTGGGTAATGTAGGAGCTGAATGCCAGGTCTGAGCCCCAGCTCTGAATTCACCTCTTGAATTCTGCAGGAAAATTAAAATTGGAAGGAAGAAATTATACCTGCAATTACCCTATTATTTTTATGGGTATATTGGGTCAGGTTCGTGTCTCACTTTAAAAAAAAAACAACAAACCCACAACTAAGCAATCATATATTTCTCATTATTTATCCTACAGATCAGCACATGGATCAATGATTTCCAGCATGTCTGAGAAAGAGTGCAAGGAATTCCAATTTACATGCAGGAAGGCTCAAGTCCTACTCCACCAACATAATACTGGACATTTTATCATCTTCAAAGATATCTCAAAAAAAAAAAAAAAAAACAAAAAAAAAACCAAACAAAAAACAAACCCACAGCACACCTGTTAACTAAGTAAGTCTGGCTTTACAGATAGCATCAAACTAGCTAACACTGCTTTTAAAAATACATTGTCATATCACTGATTCATGCAGAACTTCAATAAAAACAGAAGCATTGTGTTCATTTGAAGGAATACTAACAGAATACTCAGCTGTGAACTTGAATATCATATAAGCTCTTCCTTATAGATAAATTAATTATTTCTATCCTGAATTGCTTTTTAATTTTTTTTTTAATCAAAACCTCATTAAGTCAGTGGGTGAGATGTTCTGAGGAATAATCAAAGGTAATCACACCAGATTTGAATAATTTTATCACAGCTCATCCACTTCAGGCTTCACTAGTGTTCCAAAGGATGAGATTTGAACTTCATTACAAACTGATTATAATTCAGATGGATGGGAAAGTAATTTGAAGAATTTTTAGCCTGGTAATGAGTTCGTTTTGAAGCTTGTAAGCTGGTTGCTGGACAAATTTGTGAACAGTCATTGTTTGTCTACAAGGAAGTAGGCCATTGAAGAAGTTCTTAGATTTTATTAATTAATTTTTTTTCTAAGTGGAGAATGAAGAACACTGTTGTATACCTTTCTCTTTCATCTTTCACTGCTCTAATGGCTGAAGACTTTTAATGGCCACATCGCTGAGATTGAGACCATGCAAATTTTTTTCCAGCTACATTGTCCCAGCTAACAAAAAAGATATTTTTTTTCTTACACCCTTTACATCACTTACATACATAAAGCTACTTCAGTATTGCTTTGAGAAGCTGTTAAGGCAGCATGTGCCCAACTTTCTCACACAGGCTGCATCATTGCAGATCATATTACCGGCATTATTCAGCTGTAGTAACACAACAACCAAACAAAAAAACCTGACATGGCTGGTGTTACATCACCATCACTAGGAAGCAATGACTACATATCATACGTGCAGTATCAGATTCACAACCATTACCATCTACTGATCTCATTTACCTCATAAAGGAGTTTTGCACTGCATGCTCCCAGGAGCATAGATGGTGGTGCAGGTACATCTTGGTACAGAATGAACCCCCGTGGCTCCATGCAATGACAAACAGGTGCCACTATTGGCAGTTCTGTCTGAACCTGTCCCACGACTGTGCTTAGCATTACTGTTGCAAGACAGAAGGGTTTCTGTGATTCATAGAGTCACACAGATTTACTCCTCTTAGGATACCCGCACCAAGGTCTGCAGCTAAGGACAAAGGAGACCAACAAACCTTTTCCAGTAACTGTTCCTCCCCTGCAGCTGGCAGCTCAGTACCCCACAACCACGCTGTGGCAACTGCAGACTTTAGGACCATTCATGGACATGGTCCCTGTGCCAAGGCAGAGTTGGAAGAAACCTTGAGGCCTGAGACTAATTGCCAGTGCAATTGCAGCTTGGGTTCGGGTTAGCATCCAGTACCCACAAAAAATGGGCCAGAACCCCATTTGGTAGGGCCTAAATTTGGGAAAGTGCACGTTACAGACAGCCGTAGGCATAAAAGCACCAGGTAAGCCAATGAGTTTAAAGACACATTCCAGTGTGTCCCACTAAGCCTGTAACAGTCCTTGGGTGGCTGTCTCAAAATGTGGCAACACTAATGCCATGGTCACACACCTGGCAGAATAAGTTCTCCTTTCAATTAGAAATGTCTTTAGCTCTCGGAATGCTACAATAATAAGGAGGTACACAGTGCTCATTTGTGTGCTGGTATCTACACTATTCAACATCTCAGATTATCAAGCAGAAACAAAAGACAGAAGCAAACACAGAATATACCTATTAATAAAAAACTGATTTTTCTCCATGAGCCTGTAAACACTTTCTCATTGAAGGCACACATAATCATCAGTACTTCACATATGTGAAAATCTGAAAGGACTATGAAATCAGGTGTGCCAAGATAACATTTGAGTACAGCCATTCTTGTCCATGCTGAAGGCAACATCTTGTTATCATGTATCCCAGCAGTTTTAAATATAATGCCTTAGCTCATCCCAGGTAAGTCCTGAGCATAAGTGGTCTGGGTCTTCCTCTCTGGGTCTGAGAGAAAGAATAATGCTTTTCAAAAGGACCACAGAATCGCAAGTGAAAATTTAACTTCACTAAGCAGACCATCTCAGCAGCAGCTCCTAAAATACAAGTCACAGAAACTTCAAATTCGTCTTAGTTTTTCCTGATTTTCCTCTGGCTTGCTGCTCCTAAAGGTACCAGGGCCTCAGACACTCTGTTTAGACTTGGAATTGGGAACATACAAAAGAGCCATCTCAAACTTCATTTATAAACTTAAGTTCTACCTTAAAAACTTTCAGTTTTGGGGGGGTTTTAACCTTCAACAGTTCACTTGAAAGGCTGTCATAGGCAGCCACTTTTTTTATAGCTGAAAATTTTTTTATGTCTAGCCTAAGGCCATTAAAGCTGGACAATTGAGCTTCAGCTGGTATGAAATTCTGCATCTGCAGAAGCTAGTGACTAAATTTCCACAGATCTCAGTAGGACACATATCAGTCCTTCAGACTTGCAGTATATCAATATTAATTTGCCTCAGTATTAAGACAGAAAGAAACAATCGAAATAAGACTGTGCAATACTGCTTCCAAAATGCATTACAAAAATATTAGTAGAATTTATATAATGCAGTTTCTGCAGAGATATACATCAAAGTCACAATATTGGGCAGCTTTATAGCTCGCTCCTGCTGGGAGAAGTTATTCATTGCTTCAAATTCCTCACTTTTCAAAGCACTATATACAGTGTCAACATGTAAAATGACCAGTACTTTCTAAAATATTTATTACCTCCTGCTGCAAAAGAAAGCTATAAATAAAAAGAATGTTAGGGCAGCATTCTAAAGTCTAATTACGAATGGTGAATACATCATTCTTGCTTGAAATTTGTAATTGTTTAACAATAGGGATATATTTTTGCAAAGGCAACATACTTTTGTTCTTTAGTTGTGCTTATGTCTGGATATTTTGTACAACCAAAAAGCCAGCCAAATATAGACTGGACCTTGAGACTATGCCATGCTGAAAGCTTTCACCTCTCTCTCTCACTGCTTGCTGAGATCACTTGTACATTATTTTGTCTTTGTTTCAAAGAATTTGGTAACTTGTTGCCTTGTGTCAGTAAGCAGCTTGCTCCACATCCATTTCATGGAGTGCTCTGTACCTGCAGATAGGTTGCTATGCAGGACAAAGGAAGATTTGCTGCTGCATGATTCTCCAAAGTGCTTCTGATCCCTCTGGCAATAGCACACAATCAGATGAGTAGGGGATGATGTTTTTAAATATACTTTGGAGTTCAGCAGAGCAGATGGTGAGATGGTTCAACACTGCCATGAACATGTTTTGTTCTCCCCTCACCCACCACTACCTAAACCAATCTTAGACTCCAGTTCTCAGGCACTGCTGTCTGAACACTAAATTAGATAATCTGAAGACTTAGACTTTTTTTTTTTAAAAGCAGACTTTAAAACTGGTGGGGGTCTGAAGGCTTCAAGTTGAAAGCAGGAAGTTGCTAATTAAGTGAGTGGAATGAAGCAAGCACTTCTCTGTCTGAGTGCCTGTGGCCAGTGGCAGCAAGGAAGAGCAGCCAAGGAGGCTCAGCCTCCTGATGTTCGGGAGGGAGGAAGCCAGACTCTAATTAATAGGCCTTGGCATAGGTTCAGATGTTGTCATGCCTGTGACTTGATAGTTTTAGAGGAAATAAATATCTGAAAGGGAGATCTGCCCAGAATGATTGAGTTATACTGCACTCAAAAGCATAACAGATGTATAAGCAGAAGTGGTGGTGTCACTGAAACTCAGTTACATATCCCACGGGAAAACCTTCATTTGTTGGATAAGGACAATATGCTGCACTGAACACATATCATCCTAGAAATGTAATCCATTTTTCCTGCTCTGAAAGCACGTGTGACAGCTGTTCTGCCCAGAAGCAAAATGACATTTTATATCAAAAGTGTTACTGATTGTTCTTCTTAACTTATTTTCATAAGTCATTAAAAAGAAAGGTTAATATACAATACAAATCTACAGAAATTGTTGGTCAGCCTTGAAAGAGAAGAGTTTTGTTGTTTTCTACTAGTTCTTCACGTTTCCACACCCACTTGATTTTATGGTTCTGACAGAAGAAGAGGCTTAATATTTTGCCCACCAGAGAAAAGATGGAAAAATACTGAGAAATCCTGCCCACACAAATTTCTCAAACAAAAGAGATGGAATTCATTGGTTTCAGACTAGGATAGTAGTGAGCCGTGACACGATGCAGGTAACTTAGTTACCCAGAGTTATAACCTAGTTATCCAGAGTCATGGCTGCAGAACCCAAAGACACACTATGCCCACAGTAGTGTGGTACCTTTGCTGCAGGACTTGAATTCCACTTAAATGTAGGTAAGCATCAGTTCCATATGAAATCTGTGACCTGGTCCCTGCAGGACAGTGTCTTCTCCCCAGCCCCATCTCCTGGGAGAATGGTCCCAGGCCATCTGCCTGGAGGTAATGGACCTTCACTCTAATCCCCTCCTCTTTGGACCCTGCTCCCTGAATACGAGCAGCCCCTGCATTCTCATCAGGGATAGCTTTTATGTCCCTGTGCTTACCATATGGTCTAGGACTTACTCTGTCCAGCTGGGAGGATAAACTACACCACAGATAGGACACCAGTGACTCTTAAAAGAAAAAAAAGATGGTACCTCATTAGCTTCTCAGAGAAATCCTACGTGCATCCTGTGAGTTTCTGCTACGAACTGCTGAAAGGCATGTCATCAGGATATCTTGGCCATCAGCTTAATGCTCTGCAGTTTAATTTCAAATGCCTGTGAAATGGTTCCCATGTCCTGTGGCAGAGTCAGCAAACGAACACTATGAAGAAGTCCAATTTTCTTGCTCTCTTTGGAAAGAAGCCAAGACTATTGAAAGACAGTTGTGTATTTGCAGAAAAAGGAGACAGTGTTCACTGGACTGGAGAAAATTACTTGACAATATTTGTATCGATTGAGAGAGATCAGGTCTCTAATCCAAAAGAATCGTATTTATACAAAATGGAACACCTCTAGCAGGGTCTACAGGAGCAATACCACCATCAAATACATTATAACCCTATAATCAAGCCACTAGTATCAGCTGTGGGAGAAGGGGGTTCATGTGCCATGTAGACATGAAAAAAATGCATTTCTCTTACAGAAAACTTTCCTTTCAACAGAGGAATGTAAAGTTGCATTAACATTTGGTCACAACAACAGGAAAAAAACAAAACAAAACAAACAAAACCCAAAACCCAACCAAATAAACAAAGAAAACAACACCCCACTTTTATGAGAAAATTCCCAAACAGCTCAATTTCTAATATTTATCTTCTGGGAATTCATTTACCATGTACACACAAGAACTGGGAACATTTCCTCTTTGGCCAGCTCCCCTCAGTTTTGCTGACTGCAAGCCACACAGGTAGGCTTCAGCTGCTGTTATCTGAGCTATGAAACACTTTAAAAAAGAAATATATAGAACAATATATCACTATCTTCAGTGAGTCAAAGTAAGAGGTTTTTGCTCTTGATCTCTCCTGGTAAAAAGTTATGAAGTTTTCAAGACTTTTACATTTATAGACTTTGTTTAGCTACAGTTGTCCTTGCTGATGGTCAGCTTTGCAGTAGCCATTATATTTGGCATGATGACACTTTATTGTTTGGTGAGAAATACTTTTTTGTCTGATAATGCACACATTTTATGTATTTATTGATCAAATAAGAGATTCTCAGTGCAAATAAGGAATGAAGACACTCACTGGCTTTTCTAGCCTGGTAGATGAGCTTAAGTCCTGCAGCAAATGAAGTGTGCAGCTGAAATATGTATGTGATGGAGCTTCAGTTCAGCAATGGAAGCGGAGGCTGATCCATACTTTTTAGTGGTATGCTCTGTCTCAGCTGTAAAAATACCATGCTGAAGCCTGCTAGGAGATCTGTATCTGTCATATTGGCTGCTTTCTATTCCATCTGTAGTGGTAGTACATTTTCTGTTTAATTTTGTCATCAACAAATTGATTTTGTATGTGAAACTCATCTTTGTCATCACGAATAATGTGTAATGGTTTCCAAACCTCAGTTCCCAGTTAACTGCAGAGATACTTCCTGCTCAGAATATATTGCTGACTTCTGTGCAATTCCACAGATGCTACCAGTTTTGGTTAAAGATGTTGTTGTCATCAACTCCAGATTAATCAAGTTAATCAATCTAATGAATTCTTGGCAAACATTCATTATATAGCACGTTTAAATTCTGGATCATCTGTCCTACAAGGTCTTTTGCCTGTTTTGTAGTGTTGTGTTTATGCTAATTCAGTAAGAATTTCAGTCATTAAGAGCTTTGGCAAATTTAATTTGTGTATTGAAATTAGTGGAGATTCTGTTATCTCCCATAGTACTGAAGCATTTCACTCTTTTGCTTCTGCACAAATCATATAGCACCAACCAGCCCTCCACCATTTCTTTTCTGTTCTATTGCAGATTGAAGAGGTACCCCATCTCTCACAGTTAACTCCCTTGCAGCCTCTCACAGTGACTTTGTGGTAGTTTCTCTCTTGTCAGAAATGCTACTGCTTTGCATTTATTTTCCTTCATAGTAAACACCCAAGGCCCTTCTGCTAATAATGAAATCTTCAGACCCAGCCAAGAAGTGAAGATGAAAATCTAGACAATCAGAAGGATTCTCCTTGCTCCCTCTCTCGAAGTGACATTACTTGAGTGAATGTGCACAGCTTTCCTGATCATCTTGGAGGATGCTCACCACCTTTTCTTTGCCCCTGTTTCTCTCAGCAAGCATGGCACTTCTGCTTCAAAACTAAGTATAAACTGAAAGCTTCTATGATAGAACACACAGAAATTCATCGGTACCATGTAAATAAGAGTAACACTGACAGATATAGGCACAAAGCTGATGTGATGACATTATCTTTTCATTCCAGCAAACCTCTCACAGGTTCAATATTTGAAAAGACAATTAAATAATACAGGTAGGCATATTTGATACAGATTTTACCAGTAATCACCTCTGTCATGCTTTCATGTTTCATAGAGCACACCTTGGCATATGACATAGATGGGTATAAGTTATATAGCAGGGGACCTTGCTAATTGGGCAATAACTAGAGTTAGTGATCAGAAAGATCTTTTAAGGGGTAATGTTCAGTTTGAGACAAACCATACCACAAAGCAGTCTAACTGTAGTAAGACACCAGATTAACACAGACTTCTATTTCCTTCCTGTTTTGTTTCAGAGGAACTCTTTGTGTATCTTAAGTCCTAAATTCAACCAGCATTTAAAATTTGTTCTCATGAAACATGATGAAATGATGAGACAGCTGCTTTGAAAACAATAGAAATCAAAGGTAGAAAAAAAAGAAAACAAAAGGCATTGGTACTGGATACCCAGAGAAGTGGTAGAGTCACCATCCCTGGAGGAATTTAGAAGGCACATACATGTGGCATTTAGGGACACAGCTTAGCAGTGGACTTGCCAATGTTAGATTTGTGGTCAGACTCAGTGATATTAAAGGTCTTTTCCAATCTGTGATTCTATAGTCTCAGTGGAGATGGTCCAGGAAACTTAAAGGAGACCCATGGTCTTTTGTAGTGGTAGATGCCAATTGGATGAGATAAAGTCTCATGTGTCTCCAAAAAGCATGAGCTATATAACACAGGGATTACTGAAACCCAGCATATTAGTACCACTTTTACTGTTGTATATTAGCTGTTTCCATCATCTTCTTCCCTCAGAACAAAGAATGAAGGCTTCACTCCTTCCATCTACCCTGTTACCCAGGAGTAAATTTGGGATATAATAGAAATCACTTTCAGTCCAGAAGCATACCATCCCATTGCACCTGATACACAGTGCCCAATACACTTTCCTGTACCTTCCTAGAGGCATGTGAACATTCAGTTCTCCATTGCTTAGTGCCCGGGCAGAAGAAGTGTCAGAAGTGGCCAAAAATGCACAGTGGCTGCATTGCCTCCTCTTTCCTATTTATACAAACAAATATTTTGCTATTAAAAATAAGAATATACTAACCCATAGTAGATATAGTCCTTTAAAAGATGAGTAAATGCATTTAGAAACAAACCAAAATTATGACACCTTAGCATACTCATTGAAATAAGCTTTAAGAAACACTGTTATGACCAGGGACCACAAAGAGTTCAGACAATGCAGGAGTCCTGTAATCAGTTGAAAATGGGTTTCTATTTGTAAAACCAGACAGTAAACACTAGACCTTTTGTTTCTGAGATGGTTAACCACATACTGAGGACACTGTTTAAATCCAAAGAAATCTCCAGTTCCCCATGGTATAAGTGAGCTTTTGTCATGACTCTCCCTGCACGAAATCTTTCAGTAATCCCACCTGATCTTAAAGAAATCTTTCCCATCACTTTACTTTCTTTCTTTTTGTTTAAGATGATGGAACTGAAGATTAGATTCATGAAGCCAGTGGCAGACATTCATTCGGTTGCTCTGATACCTTTAGAAAACACAAACAAATGTGTTTCTGGTGGTAAAAAAGAGAAATCCTAAACAAGTCAAAATCTCCCTGCCAGTGTATCTGTCCTATGCTGTGACTGAAACCTCTTCCATCTAGTCAGTTTTTCTGAACAATGACCTGAGTGTCCTTGTTACATAGGAAACTCTCTTGTCAGGAACTCCCTCCTGCAAATCCAGACATGCAGAAGTTCAGCACAGGAAGTCAGGCTGTCATGGCTCCAGGCATTGTTAATCATTTTTAAATGATCATTAAAAAGCAGCAGCAGCAAAAGGATGCAGCTCTGGTGAGGTCAGATAACAAAAATGCCTTTTGCGGGGGGTGGGAAGGAGGTAAAACAAAAACACATTTTGCAGACTGACTTTTAAAATACTCTATTCTCAGCATCTTGAAGCTTAGGGCAGGAAAAGAAAAATACAGGGCTGGGCTGACTGTTTCTGAGGCAAATCCTACCCTGCTTCCTGTGGCCCCCCATTCCCTACAGATGGACCCCTCTGTCCAGAGAGACTCCCTCTGTCTCTCTTTATGCAACCACAGAGACTTTGTTATAACCAATGCTGCCTTGGGTACAATGCTGCCAATATCTCAGATCTCCAAGACTTGACAATGCTCAAAAACGCTTTGCAATACTACATTGTACAATGTACAATGCATTGCATATTGCACAATGTACAAAGTACATTACAATAATATTGCTCACTCCACTGTTTCTGGGTGCAGTGCCCTGCTTTCAAAACCTGTAGAACCTTTGACTTGTTAAATCCTTTGGGTTTTAAACCTTTAAAATTCAGATCCAATTTAATGATGCAGCCCAAGTCGCTGTGTGCTGTACCTACACTTTGATGTAATTTGTGCCATCAACTAATGATGACATATATGACATTCACCCCATTGCTAAGAAAAAGAAACAGTAGAATACATTTCTTCTGCCCTTCTGAATCTTTCCTGTACACTAGCATATGGTTTCTGTAGCAAGGGAACTCCGCCATCTGGACTGTGGAGCCTAATGCCCTGAGGAAGACATTGACATAAACCAATTTACGTTAAGACCCAGACCTCAGACATATGGTATCAGTGTGGCCACACGGCTGGCCCCAGCAGATGAAGATGGATTACCAGGTCACCAATAGCTTTCTCACTTCCCCCCTCCATCGGTGGTCCAGGTTCTTGGCCGTGGCAGGCAGGTCTATGTGACCTTCTAGGGCCCAGCATGGTTGAAGACACTGTCTGCCCTGCCAGCCCTGACCCCTCACAGGCAGGAAAAGCCCCCCAAGCCTCTGGTATATCATGGCCCTGCCTCAGCCAGGCAAGAGTGGTCTTAATTGAGGTATCAGAATCAAAGCCACAATCAGTAGCCCTTCTCCTTATATACCTCTTTTTTTTTGTTTTGTTTTGTTTTTTGTTTTTTTGTGTGTGTGTGTGTGTGTGTGAACTCCCTTAGTTTAACCTTGTAGAGTCTCAGCCACACTTACACTCCTGCCTTCCCTTTACACAGGTCTTGATGCCCACTCCACCTCCAGGAACTGAGTCCTGCATCAACCTCCTTCCTCTCCTGCCTTAAAAATAACCTCTGTTTCAGTCAGGAGGAGAGGATGGGTATAGCTGAACCCTTTTCACCATAAAGGCAGGACTTTTGCTTTCAGCCCATTTTTGTTAGTGTGTACGATGCAAATGCTGCCCATCACCAGCGCATCGAAAAAACACAAAACAACCTGTGGTGGCACCTCCAGCAAATGCTGCCTCATTCAGCACCTCAAGGAAGTGCTTTGTGACCCAGGTGAAGCTCACTCCTACAGGTGAATCTCACAACCCAACAGCACCGTTGCACCAGCCAGCACAACCCCACACCCCCTAGTAGGAGACCACAGTGAAGTTTTCAATCACAATGACATGTATTTGAAGAAAACTTGAGCAAAAGTAGTGCCTGATGACCTTACAAAACAAAGAACAAATATATGCTTATTAGTCTGCACTTCAACTTTTTATTTCACCTTTCTTTTTTTTTTCCTGTTTCCTGCTTTCTTCATTACAAAGCACTGAACTGGGCTTCTTGGCAATTAATTCAGAGCTCTAGATGCTAAGGAACCACCAAAGAAAGCAGATTAGCCTCCAGTAACTTGTTTCATTTTCAAAGATGTTTATTTTGCATAAAGGCAATAACTGTACACAAAAGGGTTTATTGAACTTGGATGAGCAAGCAAATTATGCAGCATTATTTTTCCTTTCAGTAGCTTTTTCTGCTTAAAAAGCAGATGGAAAGATCTGAGCTCTTCAGGGAACAGGATTTATTTATTAAAACTCGTTCACCCCATCCAGAGCAAAACTGGAGGATGATGGCTCACAGGCTGCACTCTGTTTTCCCTCAGGAGATATGCATGAGGGATATCTGGTGTCCTCTGCCCTTTCTCTCCAGGCATGCTCACCTGCCAGCCACATCACCAGCCCCAGCCCCTGCCTCAGGTCTGACAGACAGGGAGGTCACAGCAGGTTGCTGACCCACAGGAGCCCAGAATAGCACTGCTGATAGCTGCAGTGTCATTCTGCAGACCTCCTTTTCTGCTGCTCATCTGCTGACTGCCCCATCTAGATGGCAGGGGAGGATGGGCAGGACGCCTTGCAAGGCAGGCAGTAGAGCTCTCCACAATGTCCTCGAGTGATGCCATGCTTCAGGTCATCTCCACCAACCTCTACTGCTTACACCTGCCAGAGCAGCACTGGAGCAAACCTTTTCCAAATGCTCTGCCTTCAGTGCCACTCTCCCCGGCAAGCAGCCTGACAATGCCTCTTTATTTTCCCTTGGGATGCAGCTCTCCAATGGCCTTTGTACAGCACTTTTTCCTGCACCCAGACCCTTGTCTGTTGATGCAATTTCTGGCATTTCTTCAAGTGTTCTTTGGACATCTACAGACAAATAAGAAGGAGTAAACTGCTCAAGCATTACAGCAACTAGAGACTGGGAGATAAAGAACAAAAATAACTGTAGTCCTCCATGGAGCTGCCAGGTAAAACTGCCCACAAGACTTCATCCACTAACTCTGCTGAGCCCTAACTCTGGATGCTAACATAAGCAAAGGTTTTCAGACTTCTGTACACAGACTTCTGGAGATTCACAGAGCACTTCTAAGAGGGCTTACAAAGTTAAGTGACAAAACCAAACTTATCATCAGCAAGCATATATTGTTTTCCACATTTCCACTGGCATATTGTTCAGAGATCTGCAGATCAAAACCAGATGGAAATCCAGAAACACAAAGTCTGTATCAGAGACACTCGGATCTTCAAAGTAAGGCAGGAAGTGGTGAAGAACTCTTCAACCCACTGATGCACCACTCTAGTAAGTCCTTTCACCTTTTTTTTTTTCTTTTGTTGTTGTTGCTTTTTTCCAAGAAGAAAGTCTTAGGATGACAAAAGTAGAAAAGTTTCCAACAACAAAATCTAGTGCTAATTATTATAACAATTGCTTCTAAAATGAAAATTGACATTTCCTATGGGGATGAATTTAAGCTCTGTGGGTAGTCACAGCATGGCAGGTAGAAGTACATAACACCAAATAAACACAGCCCATTCTTTAGTGAACAGCAAAACCAATAAAAGTTGAGTTGCCTGCAGATGCATGATCTCTTCGACCTTCCCAATGCAGTAACTTCAGTTACCCTATTCCTTCATGTTACCAGTGTGCCATGGCCAGTCATTTTCTACATGCATGAAGACTAACTGCTACCAAACACTGTCAAACAGTCAAGTTAAACATGCCTTTTACTCTGAGGCACTGTTTAAGGTTGCTTTCCTCTCTCCAACTACAGATTTTTCAAAACCCCATTGGGACACGTTTCATGTTAAGATTTCTATCCTTCTATCCTTTCTATCCTTTCATCCCCTTCAAACTCAGTTAAATTCGGCCAGCAGGCTGCAGAGTTACCAGGGGAGAGGGAACTGATACACAGCTGGAGAGACAGACTGTGTTACCACAGAAACCTCAGTTATGTAGGTAACCTGGCTAAAAGTTAATATACAAGCATTATATTTAGATAGAAGAAAAAAAGCTCTTGGAATATTAGGCAACCTTGGGTAAAGCTTTATGGAGAAATGGTAAATCAAAGGTAGTTCACAATATTTACACCAACTGCAATGTAGGCAGCAATACAGGAATTTCAAGAAAAGGGTTATAAACAACCTATTTCAGGTACACTGATCCATCAGGAAAGCTGTAAATGTGGGTTTAGTGGAGAGAATTGTGCACACACATTTTGTAAAAACTGATGAGAGACACATCATCTCACAGTATGTTTTGTGGGTTTGGGTTTTTATTACTAGTGAGCAATGCTATATTCTTCCCACCAGCACAAAATTATGAAGCCACATGGTACAGCTACTCAGGTGCTAGCATGGGAATTAAATTCACAGATATGTAGCCAGAAATTGAGCTGCTACCATATAGACTCCTCACATGACATTCAACAAAACATAATGCCATCAATCCCTCTTTTCTATTCTCTTCTTCTTCCCAGGAGATCCCTAATTGGGGATGTCTGTGTTACACTACCTTATGTTACAGTGTCTGGAGGCTGATGTAAATTTTTCAACATACTGCAAAATCCAGCTGATAACCAGCCATAGGTCAGTTCCTTAATTTACCATTGATTAATGAGCAATCCAGCTGTTGCAAAATTTTCCCAATAGAGCATTTTTTTAGGTCAAGGACAAGGGGGGAAAAAAAACCAAAAAAACCCCAACCACTTTAGTTAGAAATGTTGTGTAGGAACTTTTACAAAATAAATATTACAAACACTAAATTCTCCATGTTGAAGTTGTGAAACAATAGCTTGTGTTATATTCCCATGGCAAGTTTCTTTGAAAAAGAGAGAGGGCTGTAATTCCCTTCGCTGTTTTCAAAGTATGATCTCACTTCCCAGATCTCACTAAAGACAGAAGCAGACTAAAATTTTAAGGACTAGGTAGAAAGGCCACCTGTGTACCTTTTTTGATAGTCCATGAGAGACTTTTCACACAGGCCGATACAATAACCTGGCGTGTTGGTCCAAAGCAAAACTCTGACCACCGTCATGTAGCAAGACCTGTAAGAGGTTCCAAAAAGAATCAAATAAAATGTGTGGATCATCACTGAAACATGACATTGTTATCCCCTTGGTATGCTTGGAATATTTGTACGTTAGGAACTATATACAGCATCTTAATGAAGCCATGGCATTTTTTCCCAGTGGTATGTATTAAAAAAAAGTGATATCTGGTAAATGTCAATGTAATTCTTTTAACGTAAAAAGGTTATTATTCATGGTTACCTTGAAAAAAAAAAAGGGGGGGGGGGGGGGGCGGGGGAAGCAGTAACAAATTTGTCTTTTTGTGGTGTAGGATTACAATGCTTGAAACATTCTGAATTTCAAATATGCCAGAAGGTTTTTTTAAAAAGCCTCTGTAAATCAGGATGTGTACATACTCATATATTCTAAAAGTTTTAAAGTTACTACTATGAGATTTCTGGCTAAGGTGTATTGGTTTCTTCACAAGTTTTTCTGGAGAAGATAGGAAGTTAAGACAACAAGTCATTGATCTTACATCTAATTTTGTGAGCCATCTGGAATTACTTCTTGTACTTGTTCCCCAGTCTGAACACAAAGAAAGCAAAATCTTGGGCAAATATCAAGCAGAGTCTTCACGATGTGCTTACATATGTCAGTTCTGGCGAGGTGTGCATCTCTTCCACAGTTTATCACTGTGGAGAGCAATGCTATATTCTTTTCTATACCAAACTATGACATCGATGTCACATCAGTAACATTTAAGATCCGGATAAGAGAGAAAGGGAGGTGTTAGTTCTTTGTTCCAACAAGGCAAAAAGACGTATGAGTCTTCAGTCATTCAGTCATTTATGGATACTGACCTGGAGAGCTAGAATAGCTTTCATTAGTGGGATCACTAGTGGGGACAGGGACAGGACAGGGTAGTAATGCATGAAAGGGTAAACATTTTCCATTTTCTGTTCAGGCACTAAAGTATCAGTGAAGAGCCATTATGATGCCAAAACCTCTTTCCCTTTTGCTTCCTGTGTCTCTGAGGCACTTCTTTGGCTTCTCTCTCACGACAAGCCTGAATCAGAGTTGTGATTCAGAGCAGAAGTCAATGCCAAAACACTTGCGTCAAACAGCAAATTCAGACATTTGACCTCAAACGCTCTTCTATAAGTAGACTTGTATAGACTTCTTTACACAAAATTATGAGTGCAAGGATGAGCTCTACTGCAAAACAGATAACTCCATTAAAGCAGTAGCCCGTACCCTACAATTCAGCCAAGTGCAGGCTTTCTTCTGGAACTAAAGTAAGTCTAATTAGCTGTGTGTAAAAATAATTTAAAGATACAAGGTTCATTATGTCAGTGTGGATGCCCATTTTGCACAAGGGTAATTCTGCTGGACTCAGCTGATGGGCTTCACCAAATGTACCCTGAAATAAAGGAAAAGCAATTACGCATGTAACTTTAGTATTTCTTTGGGTAAAGAAATAAGTCATGGCTGCTGCTGCTGCCAATCAACCAGAACCAAAGCTTGGTCATAAACAATTCACAATCAAATAAATGCTATCAGAATGGAAAGTTGTTACTTTTGGCTGTTGCTGTTGGCACAGTCTTATATCACACATGGAAAGGCTCAAATTTTGCACAGTGCATATCAAAATTAGATAGCAAAGAAAGGATACAATTTCCTTTTGAAGTGTCTCAAGGGTATCTTATTTTGTTCAGCACATGAATAACTAAAGTAATTTACTGTGAAGACAAAGCACCTCATTAGAGTCCCAGATTTTAAGAACTACTGTAATCATTCAGCCTGACTTTGTGCAAAAACACAGACTGTATAATATCATTGAACAGCTCTTTTGTCAAGCCAAGTGCCTCCTGTATGAGTTAGAGTATTGTTCTGTTGAAAGATATTCAGCCTTGATTTGAAAACATCAAGTGATACAAAATCCGCAGCATCCCTAGGTGTATTGTTTTCTGGATAATCATAGTTATTTCTAATCTAACCTCAGCCTCTGACTGAATCTCTTATCTGCTAGATTACAGAGTCTTCTGTGATCATAAGTACTCTCTTCCATGCTTTTAACTCTCATGGGCTGAGTTTCATTGCTGCAACAAGCTGCACAGGCAAGCACTGGCTATACTGCACCAGCTGTCTGAATGCACAGGACACATAATCCACAGGGCAGACCCTGACACAGGATAACTCTGACACTGATTTTTTTGGTTTTATTGAGCTTTCAAAATCTGCATGTGTGCCAGAGGAGCTATTTTCTGCCCTCCCCAAAGGAGAAGAACTGCAAGGAGGCTGTGACTGCTGAATGATTTGTCTGTCTGGATGATTGTGGCTATAGAGTCTGAGAATGGTCTGTAGCCCGAATGAATAGTGTTCAGAGGCCACTGGACACAGTATGGAACAAACTAAGTCATCTTACTGGTTCAACAATGATGTAGCCACCAGAGCAAATAAACTCCTCACAAGACAAAAATATTTTCCAAAACATTTGTGGAAATAATTTCCAATTGTCTGACTAGCTTTTAAACAGATTGGACAGAGCACTTTCCAAATGCCCTGACTAATGCCAGACACGAGGTCTGTTCAGCTTCCCTTTTCCTCCTCTTTGTCATTCTGATCACACATTCAAGGAAAAGCTCCCTTTCCATGCACTCTAACATTGTAAGTTCATGCTCTGTTAATTATACACCATAAGCCCCAAGCCTGTCAGTGACAATGCACTGCAAAATGCAATCTCAGGGCTGTATGCTATGAGTAGGATGTACATTCCCCGTTCCTTGATTGATGATGTTGTATCTGGATGTTAAAAGGTTAACAAAAACAAGCAGCTACACAACTGTTTGTCAGCATTAGGAAATAGCCTTCAGTAGGGGGAGTACTTTTATTTAATTTACTGAAGTATTGCCTGGAATTATAGTTAAATGTCTGCTGCAAAGCTTCATAGCAAATATTATTAGACAGTCATGCCACGTACATTATGTGTCTTTGTAAGATTAGAGCTCACCAAGGTCTCTAAAGAGAACAAAGCAATTCCAAAATATTCTGCCTAAAACTGTCATCAAGAAGCCTCCAAACTGCTATCTAAGGCAAATATTGAGACATTTACAATGTTCATCAGAGCAGGACTCTGGTTTCCAGAAAGGCTTCATCAGGGTATGAATGTAGAAAAGTGAGGATGAAGAAATGTGATGAAAAATTATTCTCCTTTGTCACAGGAAAAGAAGCTTGCAAGAAAACGAAAGGTTTTCCATAAAACCAGAATGCTCCAAAAGTGCAAATATAACAACAAATCAAAAGCCAACTGTTGTAGAATATCGTGGAATGTCCTAGAATTGGGGTGTGCACAAGTCCATGTCTGTGTACAGAATTCCTTATCTAAGGCCAATTACATGGGACTTTACTACCATCCGTGCACATCTGGGATTCGTTCTCTATAGGTAAACACACTGGGTGTCCAGTAATAAGTTATGTTAGTGTGTGGTGGCTGGGGAGTGGTCACAAAGAGCACTATATAAGCTTTGTAACTGCACAATAAAGTTGAAGCTCCATTATCAATCATAGTGATTGCTTGAGTTTTCCCTCGTTGTTTCTTAACAGCCAACGGCTTTTCAGATTTTAAAACATGATTCCAGTGCCTTCTGGGTGCAACTGTGCAGGCACCTCTGGGGGAGAGACCCTCAGCCAGGGCTCCTTGCCTGCAATGCCCTACAACTAGGGAGCTGCAGAAGAGCACCATGCCCCTGAGCTGCACCTTCACATGTAACTCCAACCTTCCCAGCCAAGAAGGGAAATCCTTCCCACTCTGGAGTATACATCACTCCGCAGGCTCAAAATCAGATTCAGTATAAATTGGCAGCCATTTCTAAACTAGGCTTCAAGAACACGACATTAAGAAGGATGCCAAAATGTCGGATACATCAGTCATTGTCCCTGTTTCCAAAGTGGCCAGTAGCAGATACTCAAGAAAAGGAAAAAGAAATTCAACATGTTAGTGTGATGCATGCCAATGTATCTTTCCATCATCAGCCTAATAGCTATCCAGGACTAAACAGTGCCATAGACAGGATTCACATCTCTGTATTTAACTCTCAAAGTAACCCTTTCATAGATCTTGTTGTGACTCCATTGGCAGTTTTGGACTCCATTGGCATCTCCCATGACAATGAATTTTTCCTGCCTTGCTCCTGAAGCAAAAAGTCCCCAGTTATCTGTCTGCATATGCATCCCGATAACTTAATCAGGTGTTGATTAAATTCTGTTGGGTGAAGAATAGAATTCATAGTAATTCCATTGATATTTTTCATTTATTTTCAAGTTTTCTCAGGCCATCTTCCTGCAAACTGCTGGCTTCTCTTTAGTCTTTCCATGTATTTGAGACGAATAAGTTGGCATTACTTCCTTTCCTTGCAATATTTCTTATCTTACTTGTTATTTTAGGGATGAGGAGACCAAAACTGTCCACACTGTCCAAAAATGAATGTGATTTGTGTGACATATAATGACATTTTCTGGCTTGTTCCTTGCAGCTCTCAGAAGGATTACAAGTACTCTTTCTTCCTCTCTGACCACAAGCAACTGTTGGGCTAATATTTTTAGGATTTCTTACAATGTGTACACACACACATATGCATGTAAATGATGCCCTCTTTCTCTTTCTGCCCCACATGCATGTCCTTTGTACTTAGTGTTCTGAATTTTATGTGCCAGTTCATAATTCAGTATCATAAGATCACCTGGCAGTTCCCCAGCGTAATTTCAAAAAGTTGCATTCTTTAAAACACCCTAGCAGAAATTTTTAATTTAAAAAACAGTATAAAGAAAGCCTAGCTGCCTTTACTTCATAGTAAGCCCTTTACTCAGATTTGCCTGTCTTGGAGAGCAAAAAAATATTTTAAAAATTCAGTTAGATGCTCTATAGTCTATAAAACATGCTGTGTCCCTTAATACTTTTGACTTTTAAAAATTTCTTATACAGTTTGTAGCTTTTTTTTCTAGCTCCAAACTTCTTAGGGGGCATTCCCAAGCAGTCCCTACTCCAAGTCTTTTCTCCAGATCAACCTGTTTTTCCCAAACCTTATAAAAGGCAAGGGTCAAAGCAAAGTCAAGGAGCAAGGAGCAGATTTCCTAGAATGAGACAGTGAAATGCAAAAAGAAAAACAATCTTTCATCTGTTAACAGAGAAATCTTAACATCACACTACGGAAACAGCAAAAGCATCTTGCTGGGACAGTGGGGTCTATGTAAACTATTTCCAGCCAACACAGTCTACAATATAGTACTGATAAATTCTGATGGAGGATGTAGGAGAGGCTGTATCATCTCCCTAGCAATTAGAAAGGGGAAACACAATGCAATGATAACTGATAAGCCAGAAGACTGGCATACAGCATGTGAGAGGTACTTGCAAGGTGATCCCTTTGGGACTGTGGCTTTTGACCTCTGACAAATTTGAAATACTGATTCCAGATCCCAAAGGAGGACCTGGGAGAAGCTGGCAGGAGCAAGGAGTTCCACTTGGAAGAGAATCCACAACTACACTGTGGCCAGGCCTCCTGTGAATACCAGAGAAAATGGCAATGCTTTGAAATCTTGAATTTAATCTACAAATACTGAATTATCACTTAACCTCATAAAGTCTGCAGGATCTTTGCAGTTTACTCCCTGTGGCCAGTTTTCACCTGTCATAGCTAAAGAAGGGCTTGTAACCATCACTTTCCCACACCCAGTTCCCTGTCACTGGGCTAAGAGAGGCGAGCATCTCATGAGTAACCAAATCACTCATGGGAACAGACAGATGAGTCAGAGGAGCACATGGCACATATTCCATCAGCAGAGACAGGCAAGTGGTACAGGTGTGCTACAGCATGCTACTTCTATTATAAGAGTGTATTATCAGCTGTAACTGAGAACAGATATAAAAAGTGTGAATAAGCGGGAGGAGGGACTATCGTTTGTTCTCATCTCATGTGGTTACAATAAGTTTTTTAACAGCTTTGGTGGGTGGGTTAAAAAAAAAATTACAGTACCTAAAAGTAAATTATTTTCACACTAAAATTAAGAGCTATACAAGAGTAAGATACAAAAAGGGGAAAAAATTCTGCTAGAAAAATGAACCACATTTTCTCTTGTTTATATCTTACTATGTCAGCTGGGGAAAAAAAAAAACAAAACAAAACAAACAACAACAACAACAAAACAACCAAATAAAAAACCACCAAAACAACCACAACCCCCAAAATGCTAACTTTCCATTACTGGTTCCTGAATTGCCTGTCAGATAGGGAAAATCATTGAAGTCTTGTTGATTTTTGAACCCTGAGGTTCTGACGTGTTTTTTCAAAGTACTGGGGTTCATCATCAATGTTGCATGTTTCAGGTACCTCTGCCAACATCCTGGCATCATCAAAGATGAGACAAATACATCTGCTTAAGAAAAAAAAAAAAAAAAAAAAAAAAAAAAAACCAAAAAACAGGAATAGTAACAAAGAATTTGTCTGTAGATGGTATAAAACCATTGTGTCAGAGGGTGGTTTATATTGTTTTTAACTAAATGAAGTGGGAGATGAGTTTTTCACCTTATAACCCCATAACAGGAAAAACATGATCACTTGAGAAGAAGGTAAGCTGTAATAGGAAGATTATAAAACCACAGAGATGAAACAAGTACAGATATCCTTTCAGAAGCGAGCTTGGGAGTATTCAAAACAACCTTGTGGCTCCCAGCTTGCAGCTTGTTTAAGGTGGCCCCACTGAAACCAGTGAAGAAAACTCACACTGATTTGAATGCATACAAATCCTGACCTACTCCAAACTTGGAATCCCTGCACAAGATACACAAGGACTTCCATTATTATACATAGGATTTAACTGTGAAAGACATTTCTATCTCCTTGCCCTGCAAGCACTTAGGTATTGAATAAACATTGGTCTGCATAGAACAGTAAAACTGAACCATCCACAGATACTGCTGTATTTCTTCCTGGCCTACTCACCAGGGCAGATTTTCTCCCAACTCAAGTAGAAAACCCATGGTTCCAAACCATGGGATAAGCCTGTGGCTAGGCAGGAGGTGCTGTGGGCACAGCCTTGCATAGCAGGAGACAGCACAGCAGAGGCTGCTACCCCTTGGATTTTGCAAGGAGTCACAAAGATTTTCCCAAGAGATTGCAAAGCTTAAACACGGCTCTGTGGGTTTTTTCTCCAAGGATAAAACATCTAGAATTTCTAAATTTTCAACCTTAAAACCATCTAAAAGGGCTCCAAGCGATTTGGCAAAAAGGCTTGAAAATTCATAAATACAGACATTATTTTCTGATATTAAATACACGTACTAGAAATTAGAAAGCTACAATTTGCAACCTCTTATTTGAGTGCAAAATATTCTAGTTTTTCTGTGGAAACTCAAGAAATTGCTGCCATATCAAATAACCTTCTAAATTGATTTAGCTTTGGGTAATAAAACAGAACTGCTGATGCACCATAATTTTCAGAAAGGCTGAGGACACAGATGGCAAGAGAAAATGGAGCTGTCAGAAACTATGAGCATTCATATAGACCATCACACTATCTATCCTGGTGCTTTTCCCCCAGCACTGTGTTCTGCAATGTGCAATGCCTGAGAACAATTGCTTTTGAAACAGAATAATGTGTCTCATCTTCCACATGCAAAAGAGTTTCAGAAACCACAGAAGAAACTGTAAAAAGCTATATTTAAAGTGTTATTCTTGATAAAGGTGACAGATTTATAAAAATTGCCTTCTGCAGTCAAGGACAGTCATGAGAAATACCATAACATCTGCTCTACAACTCTTGAAAAAATGAAAAGACTTAATATTTGGAAGTACAAGTCTATATCCAAGAGCAGTCTTTGTCAATAGATACATGTCTTTTCCTTTTTCTGCTTTTTAAGTTCAGCATTGTATTTATAGACATCAAGCTACTTTACAGTGAGAAAATTAATTTCTTTTTGATTTTCTTCACTGCGATTAAACCCCCAAGGAACTCAAAGAGAAAGAGATCTGTAAAATACCCCCTCAAAACAGCACAGGAGATCTGCTATGGAATCACTGCTAGAAGCCAGACTTCTGTCACAGTCTTGTTCTTTAGACAAAAGAACAGCTTTTAATACTTTTAAAACACCTTAAGATATAAAAAAAAGAAAGGACAATTTAAATGTAAAAACCCAGTAACTTATGGGAGGTTATTTTCAGTCTATCTGAAATCAACCAGCTAGCACATACAGCCCCACATCCTCCATATGTGCCCTTGGTGACTTTATCTGATCCAACTGGAACCTGAATGCCAGCAACAGTTCTGTGTCTCAACCTGGTTCTCACCTCAGCAAGAGTGAGCCAAACACACTTTGACTTTTGAGGGAGTTAGAAATGTTTATGGATGGGAGAGACCTTCCAGGTGGTGTAAATGGGCAGGGTAGAGATGTCACACTGTAGAGATAATAAAGAAAAAAAGCAACAGGAAAGAGAGAAGGGTTCAGGTATGAGCAAAATAGTGAACCAGTTGTTTGAGGAAGATTTTGTGAGAGGTCTTATGAGTGCTGTTTCTTTATCTATTTTCATTTAGCTTAGAAGAGAGCTTTCAGTTAGCTAAAGAGAGCCAGAAAAGATGTGTATGAACCTCACACTGATCCATGATTTGACAGACAGCTAGGTCATCAAGTGCTTTCAAACCATTTGAGAAAGAAACGGAAATTTATTTTCAGTTAATTTTTTGTTACTATTATTATTGACAAGTATATAAAAAGAGATAATTAATGTTACAGGTCAGAATATTTGTTTTGATCAAAAGGAAATACTGCTTCTCTTGAAGGTCTTAATTTAAAGGAAATAAAAAGATAGAAACACTTTCAAATAAATATATCTATATTTTTAAATGTCAAAACAAAGCAAAGACTTTTTATCCAGAATACTATAAAAAACTTATTTCATATTTGAAAGAATGTTTTAAAATTATACATATTTTGGTCAAACCTATCTGGTCAAGCCAAATCTGGTTGGGTTGGTTTTTTATTAAATAATTCAGAGAATATGGCTGAAGTGAAACATTAGGTCACTTCTAGCAGTCAGACCAAAATAAAATAAAAGCCATTGCAGAGTTTGGAGTTACTTGTTGAAGAACTTCAGTGACTGTATCAGTCAAACTATGCCCTCCCCCTCTTCCTAAACACAAGTAGTAGTTTTTTTTTAATTCTAGGCAGCATCTACTTTATGGAATCCCATTTGTCCAGTTGAGGAGATTATTAATTTACAGACACTATAATTTTGTGGAAGCATCTGGTATTAGAAAGCTAATTTCCTTAGCTGCATATGTACTGTTTCAATCTTAATGTGTCTCTCCTGCAGACTAAATGAGAAAAAAATTGTATATTTGAGCTTAATAAAATACCACTTACGGACAAACCGAAGAAATATTTGTAATGTGATTGCACTTGAGAGCATCTCTCATTAACTGGATCCACCCCTCTGTGCAGAAACAGTAATTCCCATGGGCAATAAATCTTCCTAGATCCTGTTAATAATTTCCTCCCATTACATTTATTTCTATCTGACACATAGTTACTGAGGAAACTGGTTAGACAAATATGGATGCAGAAGTATGGCCAAGTTTTAAAATTACTTTTCCAAGTGTTGACAATGGTGGTATTTCTGTCTTGCTCCCACCAGTTCTAAAGCCAGGGGTATTCAATCTTTTTTTATGTCAGAGCATAGGTATGGTGTAAGAAAGAAGACCAAAAGCAGAGCAGCTTCCCCTAAGAAATAACATTTGTTCCCCAGTCTTTACTACCTTTCTTTGATAATCTGTACCTGCAAAGTCATCAGTGAACCTGGAAGTTCACCCCAAATTAACAAGCAGCTGATGGACAGCAGCCTGCCAGAGGAGTGTTTTGGAGACACAAAGACTGCCCTTCCAGACAGAAAATACTCTGTGTATTTTCCCCTGTGTTTCGTGCACATGGATGAGACTGTGAGAATACTTCCAGCAGGCAGGGAATGAAGGGCTGCTTTGTTTCTCTCTCCTCTCTCCCAGGCACCTGCAGGACACGGGATCTGAGCGTGTGCCTGGTACCACGGGTTGGGTTTGCATCTGAGGTTTCTCCATCAACAGCAGTGGAGGTCTGCAAGGACAGATCTCACCTCTCTGTCTCTCTCTCACTAGATAGGAGACCCAAGGCACGCAGAGCTTATCCAACCCTCCTTTACACTTTGCTCTCCTTTTATCCCATCACTGTTATGGGTGTCGTTGTTGTCTCTGGTAGTTCATCAACATATGCCTTGCAGGATAGTGACTCTGGGTTTTCCATACCAAGACACCTCTGGTCTCAGTATACTGTCTTTGAAAGTAAATAGATGCTAGATTTCTAAAATATTTTTTCAAAATTAAAACAGAATAATATAAAATTATATATATAATATAAGTTTTATGTAATATAAAGTTATTCACACTTTTAGTACCATGTGCAGTTTTGGGCACCACAGTATAGAAGGACATAGAGGTGCTGGAGAGGGTGCAGAGAAGGGCAACCAAGATGATTAGGGGTCTGGTTAACAAGTCTTATGAGGAGAGGATGAGGGAATTGGGTCTGTTCAGCTTGGAGAAGAGGAGGTTGAGGAGAGACCTGATTGCTCTGTACAACTTCCTTAAAGGAGCTGGCACTGAGACAGACACTGTCCTCTTCTCTCTGGTGACCAGTGACAGGACAAGAGGAAATGGGGTAAAGCTCCACCATAGTAGATTTAGGCTAGATATTAGGAAAAACTTCTTTACAGAAAGAGTGGTGAGGTATTGGAACAGGCTGCCTAGGGAGGTGGTTGGGGCACCATCCCTGGAGGTGTTCAAAAGACAGGTTTATGAAGAGCTACAATGGATGCTTTAGTGGTTAGGGGTTGTAGGGTGGACGGTTGGATTCAATGATCTTAGAGATATTTTCCAGCCTTGATTATTCTACGAAAATAATAGATAGAGTTTCTCCAGAGGAGGACCCTAGTATATCCATGCTCATTGACTGAAACATCCTGATGGTTAGAATGTAAACAGGAGGGGAAAGAATTCGAACCTACTGTCACACATAATCCCTCCCCTTCAGCCCTCTCCTGTATGCTTTGTAGATAGCAACAAAACAAAATGAAAGAAAAAAAGTGATTTTGCATGTCTGTAACAACAATGTTGTTCTTTGCAATTTGACCTATGCATAGTAAAGAACCCAGCATACACTTTTTACAGGTAATGTGCTTCTGAGTTGTATGCCTTGCCCATGTTAGTTTGACTGGTTTATGATCACAGTTTTATTAGAATACATGCTGCTGCCTAAGGACAGCCTAGAGACACCCATGAAACACCATCTCTTTCCACACAGGAATTTCCATACTGGGTGGGGAAGATATAGTTGGAGTTTGCATAATCCAGCCTCAGCAGGTACAGCAATTTCAGATTCAGTTTTGCACTCCAAGGTCTGGCAGAGGTCCTTTGTATACGACGTTTTCAAGCTCCCTCAGGAAATCCATTTTGTGGATAATGGAAGTCTTTCTAACCCCATGTCCTGGTTTGGGCCAGTGTTAAACTGTGACACCCCAGGAGAATAATTCATCCTCAGCACTGGTAGCAGGAAAGTGAGATGCCCTGTCTGACTTGCACTGTTTGCTGCATTTTGTCACTGATAACATGGAAGAGCTACAAGAATAGTGCAGCAAATCCCTTAAGTTTTTTATCTCTGTAGTGACTCTTAGACTGTTCTCCACTCTCAGGTGTAAAATGTGTGTATGTATATATGTGTGTACATTTACACACACACACACACACACACACATATCTATTGCACATGAGCAAAGAAAGAAAAATGCTTAGAAGCTACCTGAGGTGGAGGCATAGGATGCATTGACCCCAGCAACCAATGCATCCCAGCCACTGACCAACAGAAACCCATTGAGTATTTTCCTTGACAGGACTCTAGAGAGCCAGATGTGGGGTTGCAGGCTAAGAAATGAGACATTCCTGAGGGTACATGCTGCCCCTGTGCATGGGACTCATCATGCCCCTGTGCATGGTCAGTCTGACTGTCCTGCTTTCCTGGGTCCATCTCAATACTTTCACCCACAGAGTTCAGGCTGCAGCTGCAGGCAGTGAAGCAGAAAGCAGGAAAAGCTGTAGCTGAAGAAAAAGAGGTGGGAAGAGTCTTGAAGTTAGGGATTTGAGGATTAGTTTGGATGAGGGAAGGCTTGGTCAGAGACAGGAGACATCACCATCCCCTCCCTGTCCCCCACTGTCTCTTGCTCATTCTTCATAGTTCCTTGTACTTCTCTTCCCACCTCAGCCCTCAGCCTGCTCCCTCTCACAAAAGACACAGTCTTTACCACCAGTCTTTACCAGTTTTGCTTCTCCAAAGACAGGAACAGAATAAGTCTGCTGGCTTCACTGGTGGAAGCTCATGGCATTCTGATCCTGGTAAAAAGACTTGGACACCCAGCATTCTCTGGATGAGGCCATGAACAGCTGGGATAAATCCAAAAGCTGCCTTGGAGTTGCTTTTATTTATTTCCATGTCTAATCTGTTCCTGGCCAGCAGCAGTAGAGATGTATGATTTACAACCACCTTTTCTAGTGTAGCCAAAGGCTTCTTTCCTTCTTTCCTTCTTTCCTTCTTTCTTTCTTTCTTTCTTTCTTTCTTTCTTTCTTTCTTTCTTTCTTTCTTTCTTTCTTTCTTTCTTTCTTTCTTTCTTTCTTTCTTTCTTTCTTTCTTTCTTTCTTTCTTTCTTTCTTTCTTTCTTTCTTTCTTTCTTTCTTTCTTTCTTTCTTTCTTTCTTTCTTTCTTTCTTTCTTTCTTTCTTTCTTTCTTTCTTTCTTTCTTTCTTTCTTTCTTTCTTTCTTTCTTTCTTTCTTTCTTTCTTTCTTTCTTTCTTTCTTTCTTTCTTTCTTTCTTTCTTTCTTTCTTTCTTTCTTTCTTTCTTTCTTTCTTTCTTTCTTTCTTTCTTTCTTTCTTTCTTTCTTTCTTTCTTTCTTTCTTTCTTTCTTTCTTTCTTTCTTTCTTTCTTTCTTTCTTTCTTTCTTTCTTTCTTTCTTTCTTTCTTTCTTTCTTTCTTTCTTTCTTTCTTTCTTTCTTTCTTTCTTTCTTTCTTTCTTTCTTTCTTTCTTTCTTTCTTTCTTTCTTTCTTTCTTTCTTTCTTTCTTTCTTTCTTTCTTTCTTTCTTTCTTTCTTTCTTTCTTTCTTTCTTCTTTCTTCTTTCTTTCTTTCTTTCTTTCTTTCTTCTTTCTTTCTTTCTTTCTTCTTTCTTTCTTTCTTTCTTTCTTTCTTCCTTTCTTTCTTCCTTTCTTTCTTCCTTTCTTTCTTCCTTTCTTCCTTTCTTTCTTCCTTTCCTTTCTTTCTTCCTTTCTTCCTTTCTTTCTTCCTTTCTTTCTTCCTTTCTTCCTTTCTTCCTTCCTTTCTTCCTTTCTTTCTTCCTTTCTTCCTTTCTTTCTTCCTTTCTTCCTTTCTTTCTTCCTTTCTTTCTTCCTTTCTTCCTTTCTTTCTTCCTTTCTTTCTTCCTTTCTTTCTTTCTTTCTTCTTTCTTCCTTTCTTTCTTCCTTTCTTCCTTTCTTTCTTCCTTTCTTTCTTTCTTTCTTCCTTTCTTTCTTTCTTTCTTCCTTTCTTTCTTTCTTTCTTCCTTTCTTTCTTTCTTTCTTCCTTTCTTTCTTTCTTTCTTTCTTTCTTTCTTTCTTTCTTTCTCTCTCTCTCTTCCTTCCTTCCTTCCTTTCTCTTCCTTACTTCCTTTCTCTTCCTTTCTCTTCCTTCCTTCCTTTTTCTTCCTTTCTTTCTTCCTTTCTTCCTTTCTTTCTTCCTTTCTTTCTTTCTTTCTTTCTTTCTTTCTTTCTTTCTTTCTTCCTTTCTTTCTTCCTTTCTTTCTTTCTTTCTTCCTTTCTTTCTTTCTTTCTTCCTTTCTTTCTTTCTTTCTTCCTTTCTTTCTTTCTTTCTTCCTTTCTTTCTTTCTTTCTTCCTTTCTTTCTTTCTTTCTTCCTTTCTTTCTTTCTTCCTTTCTTCCTTTCTTCCTTTCTTTCTTTCTTCCTTTCTTCCTTTCTTTCTTCCTTTCTTCCTTTCTTTCTTCCTTTCTTCCTTTCTTCCTTTCTTCCTTTCTTTCTTCCTTTCTTTCTTTCTTCCTTTCTTCCTTTCTTCCTTCCTTTCTTCCTTTCTTCCTTCCTTTCTTCCTTTCTTCCTTTCTTCCTTTCTTCCTTTCTTCCTTTCTTCCTTTCTTTCTTTCTTTCTTTCTTTCTTTCTTTCTTTCTTTCTTTCTTTCTTTCTTTCAGGCCAGAGATACTTAGTCTGCCCTAAACAGACTCCCCTCTTCTTTTTTCCAATGCATTTTTTGCCTCTGCTCCTTCATGTCAATGCCAAAACTCTCATTTATTCCATCAAGTGTAGGATTTGTCTCTGCAAAACAGAGGGAGAACCATCAAGGTCCTCATTTAACATGCATGGGCAGGACATTTCACTATGTAATTAAACCAATCTCTATGTTTTCTAAGTGAACCTGCCAGTACAGTAGCCACAGTGCACGAAACAGTCCTGCACAGTGTACAATTTAATATGTGGCATGGATGGGTGGTCATGTGCCACATACCATACCACCAGTGAAGCTGAAGGCATCCCAGAAGCAATGAAGGCTTTGTCATCACAATCAAAAAAACCATCCTCACTGGGTAAGTAAGGAGTTACACACCTGATCTTTTGGCAGGCTTTGTCATGTGTCACGAAGTGCTGAATTTTCCCCTTACATTTTTTGCAGGCAATTTCCTTTGCGTTCCCTCTCATAGAAGAGAGAGACATTAATTCAGCACAAAACAACTCCTAGACAGATAGGGGGAATCAGGTTTAGACTCTGTCTGACTGGTGATTTCATCCTCTCCTGCACTGAAGCTGCCTCAGCAGGCTGAGCTCCCAGCACATCTCCCTGGCACTGACAGCCCCACCTTCCCTGTGATTTAGTCAGGACACTACTGTCATAACCCCAGAGAGAACACTAGGGAAATTCAGATACAAGCTTTTACCAAATAAAAAACAGTTCCTCTTCAGACCAAGACAGGAGAGGTAAAAAAAAGCCAATCATGAAGTTATCTAACTGACTTCCATATGGCTTTCTGTATCAAACTGCTGAAAAACATTTTCTAAGTAACCAGGACATTACACAGTAAAAAGCCATTGACTTTTTGTTGAGTCGAGCCACCCAGACATAAATTTCACTCTTTGACCAAAAAAAACCAATTCTGTTGAGATGTTCTGCTGTTGAGAAACCTGCAGCAGGCATTGAATAGTGGATTTCTTGAGCATGTAAAGTTACATCAATACCCTTTTCTCATGACAGGTGCCATTCATTTTCTGTTACAGGATGAACAATAGTAGGACCCAGAACACTACAGCAAATTAGCTATTTTCTTGTCCAGCAAGCAGGATAACAAGATAATGCACAGCTCTTTTTGCTTATAATTCTGAATTGTTTTCCATTTAGATACATATGAATTATTTTACATTTAGTTATGCTTTGGAAGCTCCAGGTAGAGTCAACAGGTTATACTGTCTCATGTCAGATAACATGGAAGGGATGGCAGAAGGGATCTATCAACAGGCCAGATAATTTCTCAAACAAAATAAGTTTCTGCATTAAAAAAAAACACAATCTTGTTTCCTATACTGTTTTTTTTTTTTTGATGGTGATTTGCCTGCTGTTATTTCAGGTGTGTAATCTCTCCCATAAGAACCTAAAATTGACTCCATACACAGCTGCCTCCCTGGTTGTTGTGGTAAGAGGATGCCTGTAAAGCAGAGAAAAACACAAGTGACTTTAGGGTTACAACAACAGCACATGGTGACATACATGGAAAAATATTATCATCAGGCAAAACAACGGACAAAACAAGCTACATTTACATCAGCATTTCAGACAAAAACATGCTCCCATGAAACGAGGACACAATTACAAGCAACTGAGGCCAAATCTTGTGGTAGCTAGTGTATCTCAGTGCTTATGACATTTCATTTCTAGAAGCTGGATGTTGCTGACACATGGTTATTTGTGGGACAATGGCATGTTGTAAGACTTCACAGTGTGTTGCACCAACACAAAAAAACAATTAAAATGAGACAGTCACTAAAGAGAAGCAACATTTCCAACTGAAACTGTCATAAATTAACAACATCTTGGCATGCTGTCTTAGCTCCCATAGGCTTTTCAATTACATTCTTGTGTCCTAGTGTAGTCCAGCCACGTATCTCTTCCTCTCCACACACAAGAGCAGATGCCAGCTTTAATGATACTGAACATGTCTGGTGATGAGGAAAGTGGGCTAGAGCTAGGAACAGCATCTTTTGGACCTCAGTATCATGATGGTGCTGTCAAGCCTTGCAGATGTCTGCTTTAAATCTATGTCTCTTTGTCTGTGATTCTGTGATTCTCTTACTGGTTGTAAAATCAGTTCCTATGCTGATCTACAGGACAGCCTGAGCTATAGGAATAGTGTGGCCTTCCAATGGGGTTTTGGAACCTTTCTGCATCCAAGCAGGGACTTGCCCTCTATGAGAGACAGAGATGGGATTTCCAGGCCACTGTCTTAACTCAGCCAGTTTTGAAATCAGTACACATAATTCCTAGTGGCAGCAATGTTAAGCTAGTGACAATCAAATGAAACCAAAAATTAACAATGCCTGTAAGTGCAAGACAGGATACACAACAGTCCCTCCTTAGCTTTTTTCACTGTTTTGCATTGACTGGTTTGCATATTTTCTTTAAGCATAAGTCAGATTCTCATTGTTCATGATAGGTGCCAGAGGCCAATTGCTTGTTACTATTTATATAGTTTATTGGCTTGGTACAGCTTTATTGAAAAAGTGGTCCTGCAGAAAGAACTTTGAAATAGAAATTAATATAAATTAAATATAAAGCCATTTTCTTCCCTCTTCACATCTTGCCTGGAAATTTTTTCTGAATGGAATCTTTGCTAGACAACATTTGTTGGATCATCAGCAACAAAAGCTCCCAAACTCTGTAACGCAACTGAGTCCTCACTATATCTACATCAGACCAGTAGAATAATTTCTTCTCTCATAGCAACATACATCTCAAAGATAACTTTCCAACTAGTGAAACTGTACACTAAAATTACCATCTACTGAATCAATATGATACATCATTTGAAGCAGTTCCCCATGACAAGGGGAGAGCCCCAGGTTTCAGGGCTTTTTGCACCAGACCCCAGGCAGCAGAGTGGGATGGGAGCATGCCTGCAGGGAGCCCAGAAGGAGATGTGTAATTCAACTCAATCTCATAAGGCATGTCTTGTAGGAAAGCAGGACAGATTTTGTGCCAAAATTACTGGCTGTGACTCTGAACAGGAAGAAGAAAGTCAATAGAATAAAAATCAGCCTTTTCAGAACTCTAACTTCGCAGGCTTCTGCCACATTTCAAATGTTTTCTGACTTGGATGCTTGCCCATCTTTTCTGTAACACTCATTTTTAGGGTTCTGATAGTTTTATTAGTTTTCTTTGCTTTGGCGGGTGGGGTTGTTTTTTGTGGGCTTGGCAGGGGAGGTTCGATCGTTGTTTTTTTTTTTGTTTGGTTGGTTTGGTTTTGTAATGATGGAAATATGGTATCAAAATACACTCTGATCAAGGAAAACTGTCCTGTGTATCAGCAGACATAAAATAGCTCCAGCAGAGATTGTCGCTTGTGGATATAGCCCCTATTATTCATATAAAGCACACTGCTGCCACTGATCATTACTCCTAATAGCAGTAATCCTTCCTGAATGTGCTTATTAAAGTGTCCTCAGCATCACTGTGGGCTGTTAATGATCTGCTGGTAAGAGCCCATTTTGCTATGTCTACTACTTAGACCACATCTGTTTCTGCTGGGATTTTTTTTTACCCACATTAATCATCCACTGAAAGCATTTTTAATATTCTTTCTTGCAACAAAGCTAGCGAAAGCCTGCTGATAGTTTTTCTGAGTCTGCTTATTCTGGATACTCTGCATAAATATACTCAGGAAATCAGCAGCTTCATATACCCTTGCCCAGACAGTCCTGCTCCAGCAAGAGCTGCAGTGGTGGCCTCTCCCAGTCTTGATAGGTGAGCATCACATTCTGCCTTCCATATCAGAGGCTCAGTCTGTACCCACACTCCCTGCCTAGGTACCTCACAGCACATAATAGAACCCTGCTACCCTGGCTGTCTGGAGAGGGTCCCTTTTTGGACATACCAGGTGCCAGACTGGAGCATCTGCATATGACCCCATAGAAACTATCCTGCTGGAGGAGAGGGATGAGGATGGATGCTGATATATGCTGGGTCATGGTACCCAGCACCCAAACTTGTCAGGAGTTTCACACATGCCAGTGTTGGGAAAAAAACACTAACCATAAAAATGGGTCCAGGCACCCAGAAAGAATCTCACCCTCTCAAGTCCACATAAAACTTCAGAATCTCACCTACATTATATAACACGGCAGAAATTCACCGTATATTTTTCTTTATTTCATCTTTATCCTAATTTTCCATTTTGCAGGAACTATAAATGACCTCAACCAGTCACATTTCCAAAGGGCTTGCACTTCTTCTGATAGCAGAAACAGTTTTTTACATTTTTAAATTAAATAAAAGTCCTCAATTTTGTAATCCTCAACATTTAGTTTGCTTCCTTCACACAACTACAAAAATAATTCCAATAGAAGATCTAAGTATCAAAATTTCAATTAGTAATACAATTAGTTCTGCTGCTGAAATCCTGTCATCTTAATTTATACGCTTTGCAGAGGTACCAGAGGAAAATCCTAGTGAAAAGAAATGCACATGACATTACCTATAGTTGTCTTCTGTTAGCTTTTGGATTTTTATAAATGAAACAACCTGATTGAAGACAAAATTTGGAGTAGTCTAAAAGGCAGAAGGATTAAGGATACTGTTCATAAGGAGTGATATTTTTTGTTGGAACCATCAGCAGCCAAGGCTGAGCTCATCAGCGATGGTGGTAGGGCCTCTAGGATAACATTTAAGAACAGGGGGGAAAAAAAAAACTGTTGTGGAACAACATTCAGAAGAGAAGATAAAAAATACGTGAGAGAAACAACTCTGCAGACACCAGGGTCAGTGCAGAAAGAGCAGGAGATGCTTCCAGGCACTGGAGCAGAGATTTCCCTGCAGCCTGTGGTGAAGACCATATCCCCCTGCAGCCCATGATGGTAACATGGTGGAGCAGATACCCACTTGCATCCCATGGAATACCAGAACAGGTAGCTACACCCAAATAAGGCTGTGACCTCATGGAGAGCCCATGCTGGAGCAGGTTCCAGGAAGGACTTTTGGCCCCATGGAGAGAAGGATTTGCTAGCAGGATCCAAGATGAAGCAGTCTGTTCCTGAAGGACTGCACCCCATGGGAAGGGCTCCATGATGGACAAGTGTGTGAAGACTTGCAGCCTATAGGCAGGGGTCATGTAAGAGAATTTCATGGAGAACTATTCCATGGGGGAGTTACACTGAATGCACACACTGGATCAGGGGAAGAATGTGATGAGTCCTTTCCATGAGGAAGAAGGAATGGAAGAGACAATGTGTGATGAACTGGCCACAACCTCTGTTGCCCCTAACCCTGTGCTGCTGTGGGGAAGAAGCAGAGAATTTAAAATTGAAGTTGAGCCCAGGAAGAAGGGAGATGGAGGGTGAAGGTATTTTAAAATTAGGTTTTTATTTCTCATTACCCTCCTCTGATTTAATTGGTATTAAATTACATTCATTTCTCCAGGTTGAGACTATTTTACCTGTGATGCTAACAGGTGAGTTATCTCACTGTCTTTATCTCAACCTATGAGCCTTTTGCTACATTTTCTCTCCCCTGTCCAGATGAGGGGGGCAGTGATAGAGCAGCTTAGTGAGTACCTGGTGTCCTGCCAGGGTTACTCCACCTCATGTATCCTTCTCAGTGATCTACATCCATCATGTGATACTTTAAAAAGCTGAGACACAGAGGCTTGTTGGCTACATCATCTGCATTAACCTTTAAGGAGAAAATTTCATCTAAATGCAACTTAAAACAGATGTTCTCTTCAGTATTCCAGCAGACCTAGCCTTTAAAGGGATACTATCCTTTTAGATAAGTGACATGAAAAAGTTATCAGTTAATCTCACCTGTGTGTCAATTTGACAATCAACTTCAATTCACTACCTTGCAATTTTTCACCCTATATTTTACTTTTGTCTTAAAATACTGTTCTTATTCAGATGGTTGGAAACAGACCAGTCCTCAAGTAAGTCCTAGGAAGTACAGTGAATATGAATAGCTTTGACAGAAAACCCCATGTGAATGCATTACTTTTGCTTTGTCTAGCTATTTCTGGTGTTCTTGGAGTCATTTGGTTATGAACTTGTGCCATTGCCTTGGAAGATCTTTAAGGTCAAAAGTGATAATGGAATGAAATGAAATTTCAAAGAGTGTCAGGGAGTCATCAAAGTCTCTTGTCATCAATCAAATTATTTTACAGCTAGATGCATCACCTTCCCCAGGTAAGTGGCTGTCCAATAACACAGTTTTTCTTCCAGTGACAAAAGATACCAAAAAAATTATTGGAAAGAAGAAAAATTCTACAATAAATAATGATTTTTTTAAATATGCATTTATATTTTATCCATACAAAAGGCAAGACCCATAACCAAGATAGGTGAACACTTACTATCTTCCTACAATCAAGAAATTGATTTGAGTCTGAACATCTCAGCATTCATGTTCCTTTAAATCTTTAGGCTGTTACTGCCTCTATATTCCAAGGCATTTTAGAATTTATTTCTTTTTTATTGTTGTTTTCAAATTGACCATAAAAGAATATGCTGAAACCTCAGTTGTCTATCTCTACACTACTGTTTTCATTTGAGTTGTAAACTGTCACTTGAAAGCACAGATTTATTTTAAAATGTTAAACAAAATCAAAACACAGACACAGTGTAGAAGAAAAGACAACAAAACAAAAGACACATACACAGAGTATTGGCCCTTTAAAGAAGGTTTTGTTGTACTAAGCTCAAAGAGCTAGCTTTCAGCTTTCACAGATGTAATGATTTTAGTGATGAGTAAGTTTAGATACCTGTGAAATGTTTGTTAAGCAAAGAATCATCAAGACCATGTGAAGAAGCCAGATTTCTGAAAGCAGGAGTATTCAAAATTTTGTTTTGAGCTATTGCAATAAAGAGAAAATGCTTTAGGCTACTACATATCCTGTCACAGTCATTACAGAGCAAGAGCAGTGGAAAGTCATAAAAAAAAAGCAATGGTTTGTTTACCCCCTACTCAGTTCATTAGGACAAGATCTTGAGGACACAGTAAAAGCCACTTACTCAGCAAAGTCAGAGACAGCATTCAGAATAAACACTTTTGACTTATTGTGGTAAATCCCAAAACTTCACAGGGTTCTTGCAGGCATTTTATCAAAGGGTGTTAATTTCCTGTGTCATTAGGAGTGTTGTGTTTTGTTTTTCCCAAGGGAGTAAAGGGCTCTAAAGGGGTGGCAAGGGTTTCCCAAGGAAGCACTGTCTGTGATGTTTTCGAAAGACTCTCTGTCTGTGGTGCTCTGAAAGGCTCAATTGACATGCACTTCCAAAGTACAGTGACATTTACTTGTCCTTTTTATTGGTCTTTCCACAAGTGGCTTTGCATTTGCACCTCTCACTATGAAGGGAAGACTGTTTTTAACTAGAAACTCCAAGTTATGCTAGTGATAAGTCACTGAGGCATGAAAGGAAACTTAGGCATTGGTGAGAGGCTCTCCAGACCACCCTTAGCATTTCAAAGACATGCTGCACTGCACACCCCTGATTATCAGTATTATTTTCATTAACCACACACCCACCTGGTCTGTGAGCCAGACTGATGACTTCTCTTCTTATCGTATCTTCAGCAAGTCAAAAGTTTATGTCCAAGAAAAGCCTCTGTCTTAATGATGATGTTTAAGAACTAATGATGCCATTTTAAAATATGTGTGCAATAGCAAATAACATTGTATACTGAGACAAACCTAGGAAGCAACAGACAAGCTAGTGAGTTTGCATTTTGAACAGTGTTATTTGGCTAATTACACAGGTTTATTCGCAGCCTGAAAGGAGCTTATGCAGTTCTCACCATTAACAATGCTAACAAGGGCAAAGCTAAGGAGTGTCCATTAAATAATTGCTTAAGTATCTGGATGGTATTTCTTGTAAAAGATATAGCAGTTACAATCTGTATCCCAAATTTTTGCTTTGTAGCAAATGCCACTACCAAAGTTGGGCTGAAGTTATGTCTTAAGAAAATTTCTTCCATCTACACATAACAGAAGCTGACACAGCAGGGTCGCGTAGCTGCTCATTGCAATAGCCTGGGTTTGATTCAGCAAGTAGATGGCATATTTAATTCCTAACTGAAATGTTTTGGAAGCAATGTCCACGTAGTATTGTACTATAATAGGGCATTAACTCAAATTAAGACAGAGACATAGGAAAAATTCACAGAATCCAACATTTACAAGATACTCTGATACTCCTTGTGTGGCCTCAGGTTGCTCTTTGCTAGTGTGCTGTTCCCTCGTAGTTTAGAAGCAACCTTATATCATCTTTGTGTCGCTTCTCTGTACCCTCTCCAGCCTGTCCAAATCTTTTTTGTATATCAGGGACCAGAACTGGATACAGTATTTCAGTCAGGGCCTGATAAACTCTGAATAGAGTGGGCTGATGATGTCTTTATCTTTGCTGATGCAACCCAGCATCCTGTGGCTTTCTTTGCCACTGAAGCACACCCTTCATACCCTCAGTGCACACTGAGCTTGTTGTCCACCAGGACTCCCAAGTTCTTTTCCACAGAGTAACTCTCCACTCAGGTGGATTCCAGTCTGTGCTACACTCGTGGGCTGTGTTTTCCCAGGTGCAAGACTTGTCCATGTTGGACTTCATAACATTCTTATCAGCTCACTCATCCAGCCCATCCAGGTCTTCCTTGGAGGGTGGCTCTCCTTTCTGGACTGTCAGCCTCCCCACTCAACTTGGGTGCCATCTGCAAACTTCATCAGGGTACACTTGATGCCAACATCCAAGCCACTTGTGAAGATACTAAACACCATGGGGCCCAACAATTATCCCTAGAGGACCCTTCTTGTGACTGGGGTGAATTTGAAGTAGATTTGGTCTACCCTTACAACATAATCTGGGATTCCAGGGTCTTTCTGCAGATTTACTGTGTTTAACTGTGCAATTTAAAGCTGCACAGATGACATCTGAAGTATATCCACTGGTACAGCCCAGGGCATACAACACTTGCAGCTGCACAGTTTCAGTTCCTTAAAAGTTTTATCAGCTTGTGAAGTTCAGAAAACAAAAAGTTTAAATTTAAAAAAAAAAAAAAAGTGCCTAAAAATGCATTAGACAGATGCTATATGAGGTAGCAGGTGGTGAACCTACCCAGAGGCCCCAAGAAATATTAATATTTAAAAGGTTTTACCTCTCACTAACTTCAGATAAGTGCATGGCACTGCCTGTTGCCTTTAGGGAGTGAGAACCGTAGAAATCACAATGAATGGATGAATTAGAGCAGGACTTCCAGCCTCTCTGAAATGGTTCTCTCCCAGCACTTCCCTAAAGTTTTTCTCCATCTTCATCAGCACCCTGGGCAGATGCTTCCCTGGGCTCCTGGCAGCCCTTCCTGCCACCAGCCTTTATCCATGTCACAGCAAGCCATATACAGTTGCACTTGTTTAGCATGGCAAATTTTGGACATGGCTGTCACCTGTCACATTAGTTCAACCTGTAACAGACACTGGTTCTCACTCATGGAGCTGCCTATCTGTAGCCACTGCCTTTTTTTTTTTTTTTTTTTTTTTCCCATATCAACAATTCCTTGCTGTTCTGGGCAGTGTTTATAGCTAAAGACCATTATGCTACTCTCTGAAATCCACATAAATTCCACTGCTAGAAAAAAATTGTCAAGAAAAGAATATCAGGTTTGCTTTTTACCACCTACTGCTTCCTCCAGCATTAAATATACATCCTCACCCAATTCAGGTAAACATGCACACAATCAGACTTTAATACCAAATCTCACAGCCTCTGAGGTTTACAAACTGGACTTTTTTGTTATTGTTGTTTTTTCAGCAGGGAAAGAAAAGATACATTGTAGTTGGTTTTGGATTTTTACTGTTGGAGTAGATGATGCATTGATGGCAATCTTCATTAAATTCCCACTGAAAAAGATGTTGAAAGATTAATTATATTTTTTTACTGTACTATAAAAAAACATGTTTAAAAATTCAACTTACTACATGAGTTCTGTTTTTCTAGGGAGACATTAAGCATTCTTGAAGAAACAATTTTTAGGGGAGAAAAGTAAGCATCTTCCCTGGGGAAAGCATTAGTAAATATTAGTATTTCCTAAATGTAAGACTTTAAATTTTGCAGACTACAAAAAATTCTGGATTTTATTTTTATTCAAGGTAGAAAATGGTATTTTTAAAACATATGGGAAATTACAAGTAGTAACTATACTTGCACTGATAACTCAAAAACATAAGTGTATGCAATAAGCTATATAGCATGATATAAAAAAAATTGTAAAATAAAAATTAAAATTTTATGGCATGAGTTTGAATTGACATTAGCAATAATGAGGATGCCTCGATGAGCTAGGTAGTGTTGACACCTGTATTTTTACCAGACTTTACATTCTTTTACTTGCCAAGTCAGCCTTAAAGAATACAAACAAGTGCTGCTTGCAGCATTGTCTGGTATCTTCCTACAAAGCAATTTCCCAGAGTCTTGCAGTCATATGAGTCTACTGGCCACCAGTACTTAAAAAAAGTCACCGGGACTTGAGCTGGAGGTCAAGAGGGGCGAGTGTTTGGTTTGTTGTGTTTTTTAAATAACTTCAGTTCTAGCAGGATCTGCTCTGATGCATTTAAACACAAAACATGGCAATACTAGTGCATGTGTCAAGTGGCATTTCAAAGTTACTCAATAACCAGCCTGACATATGGCTTGTGCAGAACAACTGCTGCGTACAGTCCAAAGGTAGAGATACGTTTCTGTCTCCATTAAGACTGTATCTCTCCAAAAGTGCAGGCATTCATCTTTTGTCCTTGCAGATAACTAATAGAATGAACTGTTCCTTATCCAGACAATGCAACTTAGTAGGTGGGGGGAAAAATAAAAAAAATAAAGGAAAAGGCGAAAGGGGGAAAAGGGGGGAAAAAGGGGGGAAAAGGGGGGGAAAGGGCGGGAAAGGGCGGGAAAGGGGGGGAAAAGGGGGGAAAAGGGGGGAAAAGGGGGGAAAAAGAGGGAAAGGGGGGGAAAGGAGGGGAAAGGAGGGGAAAGGAGGGGAAAGGAGGGGAAAGGAGGGGAAAGGAGGGGAAAGGGGAGGAAAGGGGAGGAAAGGGGAGGAAAGGGGAGGAAAAGGGGGGAAAAAGGGGGGAAAAAGGGGGGGAAAAGGGGGGGAGAAGGGGGGGAAAAGGGGGGAAAAAGGGGGGAAAAAGGGGGGAAAAAGGGGGGGAAAAGGGGGGGAAAAGAGGGGGGAAAGGGGGGGAAAAGGGGGGGAAAAGGGGGGGAAGAAGGGGGGGAAGGAGGGGGGGAAGGAGGGGGGGAAGGAGGGGGAAGAGGGGGAAGAGGGGGAAGAGGGGGAAGAGGGGGAAAGGGGGGGAAAGGGAGAAAAAAGGGGGGGAAGGGGTAATAAAAGGGGGGGAAGTGGAAAAAAAAGGGGGGGAAGGGGGGAAAAAGGGGGGAAAAAGGGGGGAAAGGGGGAAAAAAGGGGGGGAAGGGGGTAAAAAGGGGGGAAAAGAGGGAAAAAGGGGGGAAAAGAGGGAAAAAGGGGGGAAAAGGGGGGGAAAGGGGGGGAAAAGGGGGGGAAAAAAGAAAGAGGGAAAAAAGGGGAAAAAAGGAAAAAAAGGAAAACAGGGAAAAAAGGGAAAAAAAGAGGGGGGGAGGGGGGAAAAGGGGAAAAAAGGGGAAAAGGGAAAAAAGGGAAAAAAGGGAAAAGGGCGAAAAAAGGGAAAAAAGGGAAAAAGAGAAAAAGGGGGAAAAGGGAGAAAAGGAGGAAAAGGGGGAAAAGGGGGAAAAGGGGGAAAAGGGGGAAAAGGGGGAAAAGGGGGAAAAGGGGGAAAAAGGAGTAAAGGGAGTAAAGGGAGTAAAGGGAGTAAAGGGGAAAAAGAGGGAATAGGGAGTAAAGGGGAAAAAGGGGGAATAGGGGAAAAGGGGGAAAAAGGGGAAAAGGGGAACAAAGGAGTAAAGGGGAAAAAGGGGGAAAAGGGGGGAAAGGGGGGAAAGGGGGGAAAGGGGGGAAAGGGGGGAAAGGGGGGAAAGGGGGGAAAGGGGGGAAAGGGGGGAAAGGAAAAAAGGGAAAAAGGGGAAAAAGGAGGAAGGGGAAGGTGGAAGGGAGAAAGAAAGGAGAAAGAAAGGAGAAAGGAGAAAGGAAAGGAGAAAGGAAGGGAGAAAAAGGGAAAGGGAAAGGGAAAGGGAAAGGGAAAGGGAAAGGGAAAGGGAAAAGGAAAAGGAAAAGGAAAAGGAAAAGGAAAAGGAAAAGGAAAAGGAAAAGGAAAAGGAAAAGGAAGAGAAAGAGAAAGAGAAGGAAAAGGAAAAGGAAAAGGAAAAGGAAAAGGAAAAGGAAAAGGAAAAGGAAAAGGAAAAGGAAAAGGAAAAGGAAAAGGACAGAAAGAGATATTGAGAGGGGATTTCAGAGTTCAGTCACTGTGAGAAGCTGTCAGAGGTCTGGAAGGTTAGCCAAAGTCATGAGGAACCTCCCTGCTATGGGCATTGGTGGTCTGTCATGAGTGAAATTTTTGCTATCCAGCTACAGCTTCATATACAGGTGGGACTAGGCTGCCCAGGTTAAGTGTTAAAACCACATCTTCAGCTGATATTTACCTTGATTCTAAGTTCAACTTACTGGTGTTAAGCCCAATAGACATAGGCAGATACCATTTAGGGAAGGTCAGGGTTTCAATCTGCTACACAAAATTATCGCCTTGGGGAAAGACTGAAAAGAGATGAATGAGCCAGAAACTCCAGAGAAAACGAGCAGCTGCAGAAGCCATAGGATTTTCTTCAGGTCTCTTCTGGTGAAATTTTGGCTTCTCAGTCAAGTCTGATGTTCAAGCACCTTCAGGGTAAGGCAGTGCTGAGGCAAACGCCAGTTGCTTTAACAGAGTAATTCTAAGACTTCAACATCAAGAAGAACTTCTCCGGTCCACAGCATGCCATGGAGGATGCCATCCAAACACTCAGACTGTCTGCAATAGCCCAGGAGGCCAGAGTGATTACCTAGTGTGATGTTGACACACCAACACCAGAACTGTTGGGATGAGAATTATAATGCCTGTATGTGCTGCACAATAACAAGTGGCTCTGCCATGCACCTCACTGTACAGCTATGCCTTACACTTTTCATTATCTATCTGGAATCATATTTCTTAAATCACACTTGGGAAAAATACAGTTCTCCAGTTTCTCCAGTAATTCAACAAACATAAATTAAAGAAAGTAATGGACAAGTACTTGAAACATCCAGCCATCTCTCTTTACAACAGTATCCAATATTCGCAGGCTCTAAGAGGAAAACTCTGATTTCCAAATTCTCTGGCATGACCCTGTAGCACTCCTTGATATTTGCGCTGCATTTGACACAAGAGAAGCCCACCCTTCACTTGTCTGTCCAGCACCCATCACATAACTTCAATGACCTTCAGTACCAAGCAGTTCAAGGAACACACACAGGTGTGTTTCAGCTGCTGCACTCCACTCTTTCCTGGGGAAGTGACAGCTATTCAATTCCTCTCATTATTCATCAGTCTGTCTCTCTACCTATAACAGCTTCTGCAATTTTTCCATCTTTTACCTGTCTGTCAAATGTGGTTGAAGGCTCAGAAATAAAAATCTCCAAGAAAAGTTATAAGAAGTCACACATGCGTAGAAGACTGATTAATCACCTTTTGAGGGTGAAGAAATAGAAGACTGAGTCAAATCACCTTTGGCAGTATTAACAGCCACTTTTCCTTATCAAAACAGAGCACATAAGTGCTGACCAACCAATCTGCACGTGCCCAGCTTCCAGTCAGCAGAATTGTACACCAGTACCCATCTGGACAGCTGTGAGAGGAACAAATAAGGCTGTGGGAATGGCACTGCAGAGAGCAGTGTCAAGGCCATGGGAAGAAGATGAGATGCTTCAAAGAGAGGGCTGTAGTGTTTGGGGAACACACAACACAAACCCTTTGGGAAATCAGGATTCATTAGTTTCAAGGATTATGGCATGAAACACAAACACAGACAGTAGGGAGGAACCCAGAATACACAGTTCGTGGAACACTGATGCAACAGCAATACATCTTAACTCTGTGCCATATTAAAAAGAAGTGACACTATGAATATTGATCAAAGCACAAAGTCATGTCATCCTATGGAAATAGTCTTGGTCTAGACAGTCTGAGCAGACTTAGCTCATTAAAGAAGACACCACCCTCAGCCAGGAACTTAATGAGCACTTTCACAACACCCAGGCAAACTTTGTAACTGGAACATTCAAATGTTGATAGTGAGCACTGCTCCATTCCCTGCAATTGGGAGTCTACATTATCTTCAAAACAGCAGGGACTCAGGATCTCTGGAGCATGACAAATCTTTCTCCCATATAGTGAGCTCTCAGTCACTGTGGGTTTTTTGACTAGCAAAAATACATATTGAGTGCCAAGTGAGCAGCACTCTCGTCACACTAGAAGCTGAAAAGTAATCTAGAGCAGTTGATTTATTTTTTGGTCAATATTTGATCATCCAGAAGCCAGCAAACAGAGCAGCCAAGCACTGTGTGCCATCAGCAGCCTACTGCTGACCCCCTACAGATTACTAAGAAATGGAGACTCATTCAGTGATACAGTATACAATATCATGTCAGCGTCCAAAGTTTGTACCTGGTCTGAACAAAGAAAAGAGCACATCATTCCAGAAGCTTTATTCCAGACAGGTTTGTGACAGAGTCTTTGTGCATATAAAAGAGCTAAATTTTGGTACTTCATCTACAAGCCCAGAATTTCAGACATTCCTGAAGTTTTGAAATAACACTTCCCGCATCGCCCCCAACCCCCTTCCTTAAGTACTTGCTCCAAGAGAATTTTGTGGATCTACCTTTCTAGACATTTAGCTTGGGCAATATGTAACTGCTGTCAAAAAATGTTATCCAAACTATGGTAAATAACATAAAATTTTATGAAATGACAAATACTATCAAAGATCTACTAAAAATAACATCTGTAAAGTGTGTTGCTTTTATTTGGTGTAACTGGGATAAGTCAAAACAATTTGTCCAGAAACCTGGACAAACTCCTATCTGCATTACTTCTGTATTTTTTGGTGCAAGGTAAGACCTGGCAATCTTAAAGAAGCTTTTTCTGAACCTAAACTTTGCATCCAACTTCAGTTTTTACAGGAAAGCCATCATCCTAACTGGGTTTGCTGGAATGGTTTGGCTTCATACTTCAACGTTTTAAAGAAAGTGGCTGCATTTATTTGTTGTTTGAGACCCCCCCCCATGCCTGCCAGCATTTAGTCAAAGCTGAAATTACATTCAGCATTATCATAGTTTTTTTTTTTCCTGCACTCTGGAAACATACTAATAAAAATCCCAGCGATCTCTTACTGCAGGAAATCTTACTCACACTTCTGAACTACCTCTTCCTTTGCAACTGAGTGCAAGGGCTTTCTGGAATATCTTTTATTCAGGTGTTGAGATGTCTGATAAGACCAAGTAGTATTTTGCCTACTTAATACAAACAACAATGTGTGATAACAAAAATAACAGAACAAAGTGATAGAACAGTCAACTTAGTCTACAGAGTTGAGATATGCCCTACCCTAAACAGGCAGGCTAAACAATCGTACTGAGTACCTAGTTTCTACCATGAACAGTATAAATCCAAGCATCATGCAAGGTGATAAAGAGGAGAAACATCTTACTCCAGGGTTCACAGTTACTATTTCCAATGTCACTATTGCCCAAAGAGATTCCCTCTTCCACAGGCAGATTTCTGACTCTCACAGCTGTTACTATCACCTTGTCCATAAGTTCGGTTTGAATAGATTTAAAGAATTTAAAAGACTAGTTCAGATTATGAGGGTGGTTATTCTCTTGTTTATAATACACCACCAGCACAGCCAGTTCTAATACAGCTGAGTTACTGTTAGCAAGAAAAAACAGTAGTGAAGAGGAAAGGTGTGTATGTGACCAGGGGATGTGCCAAGAACTTGGAAGATGCAGGTTCATGACCGAAAACAAGCATGGATAGCCTTGGGCAAGTCACTTACTCCTTGCCCCTCGCCTACATGGGGAAAATAAGCATCATGCTATCCTACAGAAATATAGATAGAGACTGTACTGCAGACATTTTTCCTAGTAAAGTCTTTCCTAGCTAAGGACTCAGTAGACTGTTTTTAAAAGTACAATAAAGGGGTGCATTTTATCTTGCAAAAGTGAATGTTAGAACCACAAGCTATGTAAGACAGCAGCTCATTAAAGCCAAGACAGCCTGAGCTATGTACAAGTGCCACTTAGGACTGAATAAGTACTTTTGGTCACTCTCTTAGAAAGATATTTGCAAACATCAGCACTGATAGCTTAAAGATCATGGGCCATGAGATTTGACAACACCATAACTCAGATATGATTGTTATCTTCCAGTTTTGTAGAGCCACATGTGAAATTAAATCTTTCCCAGGATGCAGAACTCTGGGAGGTGTCATTCACACTGCCTTTGGCTGACACCAAGCATTAGTTGGGCTCTAGAAGAGAACATAAACAGATTAGGGAAATTAAGATGACTTGTAATTTACTTGTGTGTTCTTCCATAAACATGCTCACAGTAAATGCTCCCATCATTCTTTAATACTGTATTTCTCTGTCCTGACTATCAGTTTCACACACACCACGTTTTTGTCATCTTCCTTCCTGAGACAGACTGACCCTTTGCTGCCTGCGCCTCATCTGTACATGGAAGGGAGAAATACCAAATATTAGCTTCCAATGGTGCCAGACTGCGCAACCCAAAAAACTTCTTTATAAACTAGACAGTGGTTTTCTCAGTGGGAAATAGCTATATTGATAAATTACAGATTTTGAACTTAGAAATAAATACATGCAAAACCCTATAGCATTCAGAATGTATTCCTGGTATTGATTTATGTTACAGGAATGTGTACTTTTATTCCCTGAAAGAAATAAATAAAAATTACTAGCATTAGTTGCATATTCCATGCTCATTAACTTTTTGGCTATTTGGCCTCAGTAAATAACTTCCTAAACTGCGACATATTTGCATTTAGACTACAATAATCTTACAGACTGCTTCACTGAAGAGATTTTTCCCAGACTGTTAAGTGTTTTCTCTGACATTTCTTTTCAAAAACAAGTTTTTAACTAAAATAAGACTAAGCTCACAAGAAATCTATGCCTTACTAAAACTTTTGAGACTACTACACTAATTTTCTTCAGAGCTGGCTTTTCTCCATTAAAGCTCAATGAGATACTGTAGCCAGCTGCCTGCATTGCAAGATCGTGAACCAGTTGCACAGAAATTGCTTTACAAAGTGAAGAAAGCTTTTATTAAAACTCTGCAATACACAGCTCTTTCAGCATCAGTAGGTGAGTAATCCCTCAAATGGCCCAGCTGAGAGCAAGATTTGTAAACTGTGTGCCCAATGGTACTGCTGGCTTGTACTGCAGTAACACATAAAGGTTCCACCTAGGGAATAGGACTGTGTGTGCAAATAGTGCATTTTTCTCCTGGATAGGAAAGACATGTTTTTTTCTGCATGGTCTGTGTATTTATCCAATGTGAATAACAACTGTAGAACTAAGAGTGAAACAGAATGAGCATACTGCTAGTTACAAAATTCCTTTTGCAAGTAAAGTTTTTTGCTTGGAAATTCCTAACAATCTATTTCTGTTTTTCCTCGTCCCTGTAACCTAATGTGCTGCCATCAGCACACATTTTACAGGACCCATGTTTTTCCTGACTGTCATCAGTGGGCTGAATGGTAGCTTGAAATCATCTGTCGCAACAAGCATGGAAGCCTACAACAGAAATGCCAAGAAAAAATGTAATGGTCAGATTTATGATGCTGTTTGCTTAATGTTCCTCTTGAGTCATAATTTATAGATGAAATTCTGAATTCAGAATTCATGGAATGAATTCTGATTAGGCAACAACTAGTAAACTGATATAAAGTAAGTTGAAGATAGGACACCAGAAAGGGCACACGGTAAAATATATTAAACCTTATAACATAGTACAAGAGGTTCTGAGCACTGTAAAGGTACCTCTGGCATGTGATTTATGCTTGCCTTGATTGAAATGACCTGGTTATCTAAATGCCTTTCAGAAAAAAATTCCAGTAAATTAATCCAGGAGAAATTAGAAGTTATTTTTTATTAGGAACTCCATCAAATCCATCTCTTCCTGCCTATTCCACAATGAATATGTTCTCTTCTATTCCTACTGATATACAAATATGATGCTTCAGGCTCTGGGATGAAAAAAGGCCAGAACATGCCAGCCCTTGCATTGGTAACCTAAGATACAAAAGGAGCTGCACAGTGCTGTGTTCACATTTCTCAGATGTGAGTTGCTTTGTAACCCACAGACTGTTTAATGAACGTCCTAAACTACTGCCCACCAATGAATTTCCCATAACCCACCATATTATTGCTCTCATTCAGCAAGCTTTACAAGTTAGACCCATCTAATTAATCCCATTTAAAGACCAGTCTAGTTAATTAATGAAACTACTCTTCATGGGAACACCTCTGACTAAGGCAGGATTACAGCTCTGAGCTCCTCTAGGCTGAGTCACACAACAGCCCTTCCACCCATACCCAGAATGGGATCTGCTGGAAAAGGACAGGGATCCAGAAGTGAGTCAGCTATCTGCTAATTGGCACATTTAATGTAGAAGTGAACTAAAAAAACAAAATAAATGAGCAAACAACAAAAAACACTGGGGCTGGTTACTTAAATGAAAAGAAATTGATCTTCAGGTGTCTGGTTTGGAACAAGTAGTTGCTAAGTCAAAGTCGAAGCTTTTTAAATAGCTTCAAGGTTTGGGAACACGTATCATCAAAATTCACAGATTTTCATATGCCTGGCTGGCAAGGGCTGGTTGGGCTTTTTAATTCCTTTAAAGTCTGTGTTCCAGTTAATTCTTCTCGGGCCTTGTTAGTTTTATGTGAATTGAAGCTATGTATGAATACAAGCCATTTGCCTTTTTTTTTTTTTAATAAATTATATATTTTTACTTAAAAAAAAAAAACACCACACCCCACGTACAGAACTTCAAACTTAAGAAGCTACATATTAGTGCATTGTTTCAACAGTCTGGTGGACCAACTGGATGGTGCAAGTCAAACATGATAACCTAATTATGTAGGATTTACTTTGAGTTTTCCAGGCAAAAAAAATCTCAGTAGTGCAAAAAAAATCTCAGTAGTACAAAAAAAATGTTCAGTTGTAGATTCCATTCAACTACACCTCTTCACTTTCCTGGTCTAGATATTTGTTCCATCTCATGTCTAAGGTATATATTAAAAGGGGAAAGAAATCTTGACAGTTTGTTACCCAATATTCAAGCTAAATTAAATCTCTTTTCACAAACTGCTTTCAGCACTAAGCTTATCAGATCACTACTGGCTGAACACTTGCAAGACTGAGGGTCTCCAGCTGCAAAGCAAAGTGTTTCCTGAAGTGATCTGTCAGCCTTAGAGGAGAGAAAATGATGTAGCACTTAAAATTACAATAGAAAATAACAAAATTAAACTCAGTTGGTTGTACTAATGCCTACAATAATGAATTTATAGGATACCCTGAAGATAGCAATAGTGTGTCATAGAGCAGGAAAAAAAAAAAAGCTGAATAGCTAATAATTTTTGCCATGATTGTAAGCAGATTGTGTCATTGCATTCTTACACTATTATCCTAGACAAAAGGCAATGAATACACAAATAAATAAATTTTAAAGAGTGGTTTATATTGAAATTGCTGATCCAAACGTTTACTGTACAAGCAATGATGCCCAGAGAGCCATAAACAAGAATGAGCAGTCTATACTCTGACTGTAGAAGCCTCAAATTCTTGTGTGATTGCCTAATTTTTGTCTTTGAGGACTTGAAAATGATGAGGCGGACTTGATAAAAATGACTATAAATAGGGCTCTTCTACTGAGACTCCTTTAACAGGAGGCCCCTTTGGACTCGGGGTCCATCAGCCAGCCCATGCTGTGAGGCAAGCCATGGCAAAGCATCCCACTGTGCTCTGTCAGGGGCTGTAGAGTTGTATCAGTCTGCAGTATTGCACAGTAACAGAACAATCGATCTAGATTCTAAAGAGAGTTCACCAGTTTTGCTGCAAGCTTCTTGGAAGACTTTTAGAGAAACTCTTCCAGCACTGTATTTGATGGTTTGAAACTCAATTTTGCCTCCATTCTGTCTAGTTTATCCATTGGGAGCCAACCCTGGAGACCTTCTCACATGTGGTTAGCTACCATGTACTACAACAAATACCAAATGTTGTCTGAAGTTTTTGGGGCCAAATACTAAATCTTGCACTGCCAGGATCTACACACTTTGCAAAACAGATCTAGGGCTCCTAGAAGTCTCCAGAACAAGACCCTGTAATTCATTAGGAAAATAAAGAACTTTTATTTTAACCATATAATATTATGATGCTTGTTTTCAAAGTTAAATCACCATCAAGAAAAGAAGAGAATACTGCCATCAGCATTTTACTTTGAATCACAGACACACTTCTGAAACAAACCTCATACTATCATTATTTTATTTGCACTGAGGGTGGTCTCAGAGCATAAAACCAGATTCCTTTTGGATGAAACTAAACCAGAACATACACACAGGAGCATACCTAATAGTTTCTAGCTTCCAAAGGACTTTAAGCTTACAGGACCAAAGTGTATCACACACATATATACAGTGAAATGTACAGATCTGTCACAAAATGGAGCTAAGTGGGGATGCTGGGTCTTCAACACCAAACACTGCACTACATCTAGACATTAGGATTAAGCCTATTATTAAATGTCAAAATATATAAAAGTTGTTCAAGTGTACACATTATTTAAATAAGAGGAGCAGTAAGATTTTTACCAAAGTCAAAAGTCCATAGAGAAGAAAGTGTCAGCCACAATCAAGGGCCTCAGCAGAACCTATCAGGTCATCTGGGAGACTCAAGACCTCCATCAAGCAACTGGCAAGACAAATCAGGTACCTACACAAGTCCAGCCTCTATGAAGTACTATTGTGATACCACAGCTTCAGTCACCTTACCTCATTTTTCCTCCTACACAGCCACCAGCACCCATGTTTGCAAATGCAGATCTTTGTCTGAGACTGGCTAAATGCCACCTTCTGAAATAAAACATAATTGAAATCAGAGTTTTCCTGATTTCCTTTCCTTTGCTCATCACATCCACTTCTCAGAAACACTCATCAGGACTTTGAAGCAGCTCTTCCAGCTGAGAGAATCTTAGTACCCTCTGTCACCCCACTTTCTTTCTCTTCCCTCCCACTCTTGCTCCTGCTGTTGTCCTCTAGGTCCCACTCCCTTAGCATGTGTTAGAGCCCTTCTTGAGCTGATTCACTTTGATAAAACAGATGGAAACACTTTTTTTTTTTCTTTCTGAGGTAGGTTAGGGTTGGCTGAGCTAATATTCTACAGGATAACTCAATCAAACTAACTCGGGGGAGAAATAAGAGACACAAAAACCCAAAACCAACCAAACAAAAAAAAGGGCAGTGAAAGTATACAGCCAAGACAGACATAAAGAAGTCTTCCTTCAGTATATCTCAAATTAGGTCACATGTAACACTCAATTTCAGCCCAGTTATCCACAGTCTCCACACCATTCAGAGCATTTCGTAACTGCAAGCTCTGTCTCACAGCACCGACAAGCAATGTATTGCAAACAAGATTCCTCTGATCGATGTTGCACAGAGAGCTCCTGATCCACCACAGACTGCCTCAGCTTCTCCATCCCAGTCTCCCCCATCAGCAGACAGAGACTTGTTCCCCTCTCCATCTGCCCTCAGGTGAGCTGCAGTCACACCTCATTTGCTGGCCTTTGGTGACCCTTTTTCTGGCCAGCATGGGTTTTGTACACACCATACCTTTAGATGACATAGCTCCTCTATCATCTACACTTTATAATAATAATTCTCCTTGGACAGTATGAGAATCAATACCTTATCAGTTGAACTAATGGATCAATTGACATTACAAATCACAGGAGCCTAAGCACTCATTATCAGCTTAGATGTTTCTAGTTCTAAGAAAAGTTTATACACAGTGTGCTGAAATAATTGATGTCAAAACTAGGCAGACAGCATTACTGCTGTGTTATCTCAGAGAGCCTTTTGTGTTTCCTCCATTATGAAATGAATATCTTACTGTATTTCTCCATGTGTGAAATATTAAAAAAAAAAAAAAATTAAGACCTCATCATGAACTCTGGTGATTGCTTTCCAGCAGCTTTTGTAAAACAGTTGGCTTGTTTACTGTTACTGGAAACTTGTATCAATATAAGATAAATTTCAATACAGGCAGATGTAGTGTCCTGATGGACAACCCTATTCCCACATAAATATCTTTCTCTAGTATTGCTTTGTGTTACTTTAGAAATATTTCTCCAGTACCACTCCTTAAGCCCACATGATGACAGAAATTAGCCACTACAGTGTGATCAGCATGACATCCCAATGCATACAGAGCTGCCCCAACAGGCTTCTCTTCTGGTAACAAGCAGAGATCCTAGGTGAAGATGCCTGAACCCTAAAAAAAATAAGACTACTAAGAGTAACAAACTTCTTTGCCTTCTTAAAACTAACTTTGCAATCACACAAGCCTTTTTGTGCAGAGGTTTCTAAATATCCAGGTTATTTCAATACTAAGAAAAATTTCTTAATGTAGAAACCAAGTTTATTTCTCTTGAGAGTCCCTGGTTCAGCAGTCAGCAACTGTGATGGGAAATAGGAGGATGTTCAAACCCAGTTTTCAGCACTGAGGTAATCTAGAGTGCCAAATGTACAAACTTTCAGAAATAAACATATTTTGCTTACCTTAGGAGGTAACAGCTTTATTGCAATCCTATTAACAGGGGCTAGTATTTTTTTGTTTTTATTTTATTTTTTTAAGAATAAGCAATTTTGCTTGAGCAGGAAGTGCTGCAGAGTGGTATCTGTGCTCTGCTCTGTTTCTAAGGGTATGTTGGGACACTGCAGGAAAGGAAGCAGAGAATGACAAAAGCAGTAATAAAAAAATCCACAGTTGTGATTTACTCTAAGGGACTAAGTAGCCCTGGATGCTAAACCACACTTTTTTTCTATTTCAGAAAGGCACAGCAAGAAGCAATAATCAAAAGGTGAAGCCAGATGCTCTCAAAATTACCTTAACAGTGTGAATTGCTAACCTCTGGAACAGATTACCAAAGGAAGGGTAGATTCTCCTGTCCCCATTCTTTTGAATCAAGCCTGAATGCCTTTCTGAAGTGAACTCCACAAGGTATTTGCCACAGCCATGCACCCGTATGCAAGTAATATTCAATGGGCTAAGTGGGATTAGTTTAGAAACCCAGTGATCTGTCCCAAACTCTGCAGACCTGTGACTGACACACACGAAATTAGAAGCAGGATCAGGCTGCATAAGTTCATTAACTTAGTGAAAAGAGATCTAATGAATAGGTAACTCCACAAACACCCAGAACAATGACTTCTATTTGCACCCTTAAAGGCTCCTCACTCCAGCTGCTTGTCAGGCAAGGGAAGCCTGTCATTCATTCCTTTGTAAATCCACCCATTGTTCAAAAACCCTTTTCTTCTCCGGAGAAACCCCTTATTTTGTTCTTTCCGAGTAACCTTCAAGAGAGGAGAGAGGGAAAGGGAGCCTTTAGCTCAAAACAAAAGGAAATAGAGCTTCTGCCAGCAGGAGGCTAACAAGCAAATGACAATTTCTGTCTCTAGAGATGGAGCACAGTCTCTGCAGGCAGCATCAAGCCCTGAGTCAGCTCACTGCCCTGCCAGCCTTCCAGTGGGTCAGGATGTCTACTCAGGAGAAAAAAAAAAACAACTCTCTCCTCCGGGAAGCTTGCCTGGCCAGCTCCCAGGCACAATGTTCCCTGGCAAGGGCAGCCCAGCATGGTACCCCCTCCACACCCCTGAGGCTGGCTAAAGCCCTAAATAACAGCGAATTATAGGCGTGTTGAAATAACCAAGTACCCTTAGCAGCAGAAGCAGAGCATGAGGACGTGCCACGTGGACTCTGCGTATCATGTAATGTGCTGTATTAATAGTCATCATTTTGACAAATAATGTTAAGTCTGTGCCAGAGGAAAACATGATTTGAATTTGCCCAGCATACTAGAAAAAGAAGACAGAAAAGACAGCAAGTTGGGTGGCTGCACTAAGGCAAGTCATGTAACATCAGAAGTTAATCCAGCTGCAGAAAGCTATTTCTCTCAGCTTTCTAGGAAACTCGTCTTGATTGACAGGGAGGAGAGGGGAGAAATAATTTCTCTGCAAAGCAGCTCTATTAAATCCATCACAACAAATGCCATAAGGAATTTTCTCCCATTGAAAACACAGAAAAAGTGGGGGGAGGCAAAAAAAGGGGGATAATACAATCAAGTCAGAAGAACACAGAAAGCAACTCTCAACACATGGACCCTCCTGTACCCTATGAATGCATTACAGCAGAATAAGGACCATAAGGAAGTGAATGCACTGCAGTTCATACAAGACACCAGGGTCTGGCTCAGAAGCACAGACAAAAGTCACAGTGCCTGTAACTCAGCAGCTGTAGTATTCAGGACTCTTTCTGAGGGACCATAATTCAGAGTAATTCTGAGTTGCCTTCTTTTAACATTTTTCTAATAATTCTTTTTTCTGCCTACTCCCTCTAATTGTTTTAATTCCTAGACAATGACATTTGTAACAGAACAGAATGGCTGAGGGATGAGTGGATGAGCTAAGTCTGCCTCACTTACTGCATATAAAATGCTCTTCTAGATGCACCTTGTGTTCTGTGATAATACATTTCTGGAAGTCATCTCCAGTGACCAATGCTACTGGTTTCAAGGGAAGCATCAATTTTGCCCAGCTCCTGCATGAGGAAACATCACATTAGCTTCCAAGGGACTGCAAGCTTTTCTACTCTCAGACCTCAGAGGGAAAAAAAAAAAAAAAAAAAAAAAAAAAAAAAAAGCTGCAGCTAAATTAGTCAAAGAGAACCAAGCAAGAGTTCCCCTCCTTTACATGTTCCAACACACATACTCTTTGTTTTTAAATAGTCTTTTGAGACATACTTCATAATATTTCTTTGATACAAATAATTCACTTTCTGCCTTTGCAAAGCAGTCATGAAAGAATAGGCCTTTTTGTGATAAGAGCCTCCAAAAGAGTCAGAAATGTTCTTTTTTTTTTATAGAACTGACCTCTTAATGAGTAAAAACAAAAAGATCATTTATTATAAGTGATCTTCTGCCAACAGCCCCCATGCCTGTTACCAATTTCAAACACTTTATGTTCCCTCTCCAGAAAGGCTTTGTACTCTTTCCCACTCATTAGAAGATGGCTATTGTAAATAGCACTTCCAGCATTAATATTAAATACGGGAAAAATATATTTCCAAACCAGGCTACGGCTGTAAGACAAGTTGACAAAAGACAGGAAATTCATAAGTTAAGCCCAGCTTTAGCTCATGCTGTTGTGAAAACAAACATGTGGGAGTTAGCAAGGTGCCCAGGGTCAGCAAAAATTCTGTGCTTCCTGGCTTTTGTCAGACAGTGTCAAAACATGGACCTGACCCAAACACCAGATTTGCTGGGATTAAAAAGGGCATTGCTTGCAAGAAAGAGGGAAAGGAACACCCACCTTCTGCTTGTGACTATCCTGGCTTCAAGGAGGAATGCTGCATGTCCACAGTGCCTGCCCTGTCTCCCAGGGTGACCCATCACACCTCTCAGGGTGGACACCTGGGTAAAGAATGATCTCATTTGTTTGGCTTGCCCTTACAGAAAAAAAAAAAAAAAAAAAAATCAAAAGCTTTTTGCAGGCATGCTGCAATTCCCCTTGTCTTCACCTCCTAAGGATCACAAACCTTTTCGGGTGGAAGGTGGGTGTAGAGGCTGGGTTTGAAGGACTTGGCTGCTGGGGTACCCAAGGGAGAAGAAGGGCAGAAGGGCATTGTTGGGGCAGAGGGCCAACAGGGCCAGCCTGCAGCACTCATGCACCTCTTTATACACACCAGTGCCTTGCAAGGGGGCAGAATCTCACCTGTTCTTCCCTAGCAGGGGGAACTTGGGATCATACCACCACTCAAGATGTAGCACAGCTTTTGCACTCGGCAGCAGCCCTGTGCATCCTCACCCTCTTGAGAAGCCTGTCCCCAGACAACTTGGGTCACCTGCCTGGCCACACGACAGCCCCAGCAACCTGATGGTAGCTCAAGGAGGCAGACAAAGGGTGAATGGCCTGAAAAATGCTCATCTCATTCAACAAGTTAAATTACTTTTATGAACACTAACTTGACAGTGAATATTGCAGTAAATTTTCCCAATAGGCAAAAAGATCATCACAAGGTCAGGGGTTGGGCAGAGAGGAGATCAGAACAAAGGGAAGGGAACTTACCAAGAAATATTAGTGCTTTTGTAGGAGTAGTTTTTTCTTGTTCCCATACATGTATGTGTAAAGTCTGTGGGCCCTGGTAGTCACTTCTAGATCAAGAAAGTGGCAGCTAATCTCTGTCTTGTCCATGAGAGGGAAAGAGAAATACCTTGGCCTAAAGCCTCCTCCTTTAAACAATGTGTTGGGGAAAAAATAAATCATAAATAGTAGCTTATTTAAACTAGGTAAATGAAAAGGCTTCAAACCTCTTATCATTAGAAACACACTCTACAAAATTGTATTCAAACTTACTCCCTTCAGTTTAAATTTAATTGAAAAAAAAGGCTGAAGCAACTCAGGCTGTTGGTGCAGCTTTTTGGACCAGTTCAGCTGACACAAAACCTCTCCTACCCCAGTGCAGATCTCATCCAGAATACCCTCAGGACAGTAAATATTTAATTGTATGACAAATATTTTATCTGTCTTAGGAAGCTGACAGGAATACAGGTCATCAGCTGAACATAAGCTGAGAGAAAACAGGTGAGTCAACCCCATACTGAAGTGTGAGCTTCTTATTCCATGGAGCCCAGTCTTTGAAGAAATACATCCTCTATAACCTAAGAGAAAAAGGAGGAGCATGTTTATGGAATTAAATGTTCCAAGCATCTAAGTCAAGGAGAGTAATTACAGTGTCATTTATAGAGATATTAATAATTTTTTTCATTTTCAGAAGAGGTGTATTTGATACACCTCTGTATTAGTGCTGTATAGTTTTCATTCGCATGCCAGCCAAAATAGGACACTTTTTGTTTGTTTGCACCAGGCATTTTCCTTCACTTTAATCCTTTATTTAACAGTGCATTTTTGTACCTTTCTTGGTTTTTTCCAAGCTGGGAAGAAAGCAAATAACTAAAACATACCACGCTTTGAAAATTGAGAGGTTTTTTAAGTTTTGCTTCTGTTCTGTTTGGTTGAGATTTTTTTCCCTGTAGATAGCCCATGATCCTTTCAAATAATGCAACATTATGGCTTCTTCACCTGTCATTTATCCTTTTCATTGGTGCTTTTCAGCAAAAGTAAAGAATCATATAAAACAATGATTCATTCAGAAAACTGCTAAAATACTATAACTGTTTAGGCCTGGAGCCTAAACAACATGTATATATATAGATATATATATATTTAGTTAAGAAAAAGAAAGTCCCCTCTCCTTTAGCCTCAAAGTCTAAATTACAGGCAGTACCGTCTAAGAGTATGTACATCAAAGCTAAGACTTCAATTAATTCTGGAGTTATTTATTAAAGCACAAGTTTCTCATTGGCAAGCTACTACTGGAGGGCCCCAAGAGGAACACAGAGGCAACGAGGGAAATTCCGTAATTCCCACCCTCCAACCTCCTCTCCTGGGCACAGGACCAACACTAAGAAAATAAAACAGTCACCAAATATAGCACAATGGGCTTTTTCCTCGTTAATTACCTTTAAAATTCCCATCCGAGCACGGGGACCCCACACAGGCTTTTTATGCTACGTATTAGCACCGGTTCAGCTGAGTGATGAACCTCAGAAAATAAAAGCTTCATAATGGAGCTGCTGACGCAGCAGAGAGCAGCCCCGTATAAGGACCTGGTTTCAGAGATGCCGATTCACTCCATCGTTTTAGGGAGAGGCGTTTCTGCCTTTGAAAGCCTGTCTTTTGTGTTGCTCACACTGCTACGGGCTGCTCCCTGCCAGACTCCTGTTCCTTGGAGGCTTCTGCAGCTTCCTACATCAGATGGAATTTACCTTCGTGTAATTATTTGTTCTGGGAGCTTTGATCTCCACTTCCCCTGTAACTGCAATGTAGTCACACTTTGAACTACAAGAAAGTACCAATTTAAGGCTCTTGCTGCAAACATCACAATGGTTAATCCTAACAAAAAGGTGTTAATTGGTCTCCTGGTGGTTCTAAGCCGCAGTCACAATAGGTTCTTGTATTTGTTTACCACCGCTGTATTTCCTCCTCATCCCAGTAAAAGTGCATTAGATCTGATGCCATTTAGACAGGCTTCTCGGTTTTCAGCTCGCGTTGCTGGTTTTTTTTTTTTTTTTTTTCGGGCAAATCCCCATCCGGACCACTGCCGGAGGAGAGGTTCTGGGAGATATCGGAGGTGATCATGGGCTGTCGGATTCATTACAGCCATCAGAGGCTGCCAGCTCACGGGTCAGAGGCAGAAACACAGATGACTCCAAAACTCTTTCGGAAGCACAATAGAGCGTCTGTATGAGATGAAAGCTGCTTCTTCATATAATACATCCACTCGAACCTTTGGCCCTGACAGAGATTTCATAGAGCTGGGGAGAAGCGTTATTCTGTTCCGGTTTTGGATCAATTCCCTGATCAGCAGTCCAAGAAATTTAAACTGAAGAAATACTTAAGCTTTAACGGCTCAGACTAATGAAAATTAGTCACTTTGGACTGCCTTGCTGAGTTTTCAAGAGTTTCTTTATTGCTAAATCAATTGTTTTTGTAACAAAGCCCTGATACACACCTTCCCACCAGAAAACCATACTCCAGTCCCTTCTCCTCCAGGCAGGGTGGTGCATTTTACTTGTGTGTATGTGTTTTTATGCCTTCAATGTGCAAACATACCTATGGCATTACACAATGGAAAATTAGGCATATTTGGGTTTTGTTTTACACAAAAAGGTCCTTACTTTTATCATGGACACTAAATTCTAGTCAGTTATAAAATCTCTCTCAAAAAAAAAAACCAAAAAACTGGAACTGATTTTGTCAGGCCCTCAGGCTGTTTCTCAGTGCAATGACAAAAGGACCAGACAGATCTGTAATTTAAGTGTTCTGCTCACATATCCCTCGAGTGCAGAGGAGGTGGCTGTTATTACCCAAAAGATAAACATGGAAATGGCAAAGGACACCAGTATCCCACCACACTCTTCCGACATCCTAGGGCTGTTTCATCAGGCTTAATGATAAGCAAACTGCCAGCTCTCCCCCCACAGACTTTCCCCTTTGGTATTCTCACAGGCAATTAAAGTATTTTTGTTTACTTCTGTTAGGCTAACCCTTCCCATTGACCATCTTTCCCGAGGTGAGGTTTCCTGTTGTCCTCTTCCTGTGATTAGAGCACTCCAGAGACAAACACTTCAAAAGTCCTGCTGAAAATACCTGGAGAGCCCTGGCTGACTGAGAACAGCTCTTGAACCCTGACTGAACTCCCAATTCCTCCTGGTGGGTAGGGCTGTAGATTTGTTCCAGCACTTGCTGTCAAGGTACATCCTTGCAAAAAGTGCTCTTGGAGGCTCAATGCAGGCTCCCACAGAGGACCTGTCCCCCCTCCCAGCCTCAAGTGAAGGGGCCACTCTCCCCCAGAATGGTCCTTGTTCCCCCAGCTGCCCTTCTTTTCTCATTCCTAAAGAAGCAAGATAAATCTTTATCCCCTAAATTATCTATGTAGATGGTTCATGCCATGCAACTCCTACCTGGTGCTCTTCTGCATGCAAAATACCTCTAAGCCTGTGGCAAAGCAGATGAAATTATATCATGATCCATTCAGACTGCCTGATAAGCTTGGGAGCTCAGAAAGGGAATACCAACTATGAGAGAAGACACTGTGCCCAGCAAGCTTCATGGGAATAGAGTGACCTGTGTATAGACTACAGTATGGGAGAAAGACAATGATTTTTCTTGCTCAGACACGAGCAAGAAGCTTGATTACCCAGTGCTCTGTGTATTCAAACCAGGAGCAGTTCATGATACTTTTGTATCTGGACAAGTTTTAGCAAGTTATAGCAAGATGGCAGCCCTGAAATTATAATGATATTACAAGAATCTGTGTTGGAAAATATTTTGGGTTTTGTCCTGCACAAATAGGGTCCTTATTTTTAACATGGGCCCTAAATTCTGGTAACAGATAAACCATGTCTCTCCCAAAACCAAAACAAAATATATTTACATATTTGGATGAAGACACTGGAGCTGATTTTGTTCAGCTTTTGTTTCTTTTTCACATTTGTTTTGCATGACTTCTTATAATCTTCTGAACACAATCCAGACCTTTGGCAGCCGCAAGCCATGGTCTGAGGTGCTGATAAATTTATTTTGCAAAGTATCTGCAGTATTGTCATTTCATCACAGTGCCTCCTGTGAGTGATGGGAAGGGGTGAAAAATCTGTCTTATTTCCCAGAGATGTTACAGTTTAGAGTCTATGCATTTCACATCTGGGGAAGCTGACAAACACTCTGAAAACATTTTTGTTCTCACAGTTAAAACTTGAATCTGTGCCTTCCATTTCTGGCTCCTACAGGCTCTTTTTGTTTGGTTGGTTGGTTGGTTGGTTGTTATTGTTGGTTTGGGGTTTTTTTTAGTTTTGGGTTGTTATTTGTTTAATCTACTGCCATTAGATAACTCATATTACATACAATTTTATTATATTGCTGCTTGATTTTCTTTTTTTTTTTTTTTAATTTCAGGATTCTTTGGGGTATTTTTTAATCTAATTTGATAATGGAAAAAGCTTTTATAACACTATGTAGTATCATCCCAGCTGTCCTGTTCTCAGGTTATTTACAGCTCCATCTCCCTAGGACAACATGGGGTTTTACAACAGCAACTTGATACAATAAATCTAACCTTAATACTAAATAACACTTGAAAGTCACATTTCAGGATTATGTAGGTTTAGCAAAGAGGTTTTTTTTAAAAAAATGTAAAAATCTTGCTATGACAGATGACAAGCTGAATTTTAACATCTTTGACTTCAAAGTGCAGTTCCTAGCTGGGAGAACAGGTCTCTACGGTATCTTATATAAACATCCCCTTGCAAGTTAAGTGTCTGCACAAAGACAATCATACCTTTTTTTTTCTCACCTGGGCACTTTATGGTTCTTGAAGCCTGCAGCTCATATTACAGTGTGAACATGCAGGAGGGGAATTAAAATTACGTGATTGCCTGAAGTAGGGTGAAAGAGACTGACGAAAGTTTTCTGCTGTTTTAATTCTGTCAAAGTCAAAGTCAGAAGTGAGTTTCATTCATATCTGGGGCTTGGGATCAGGCAGATTTCATTGCCAAAAAACAGTGCTTCTGGTAGCAATGCTCCATCCTGTTTCTTTGTTTCTTTTACCCTACTTGCTCAAAAAATAATCCAAGGGAATCAGATGTTTCATGGCTGCCTGTAGCATACTAAAGATCTTCACAGTCTTTGGTAGGTTCATCTTCCATATATAAGGTAGGAAACTGAAGCAGGAAATAAAGGCTTAGAGTGAGTAAACAACAGTTTAATGCAGCTTGCAAAAGTTGTGGAAAACAATCCTTGTGTGGGATCTGTTCAGCATCAAATGCCCAGAATCAGATCCTATTCTCACCCTTCTTTGCAGGACTTCCAGTCTTAACCATCATTAATGTCTCTTTGCAATTTTCCTAACCTTCATTTTAATTACTGATGTCTCATATTCTAAGTCAATCCAGAGCAAAACTCATCACCAAAGTCAGCAGTAAATGAGGGCACTTGCCACTTGCAGTGGCAATACATTCAAATTCCTTGAAGTGCTGTTGCACTACATGTCATTTAGACACCACAATGACAGGCATGGCACCTACCTCAGCAAACCATTCCTCTGTGATCTTATAGTAGCCACTGCTCCATTCCTCAGCTGAGGAAGCAATTCTGTTAAGCCATGCTTCCTCAAAAAGTACTAACATAAATAAAAGTATTAAATACCAAAAAATAAGAAAGCATCTATTTTTCATATTCTCTGGGTGAAATGCACAAAGATCGGTTATATACACAACTGAATATCTGTAAGGACAGATTTTTCTCTTCCTAAGTTTCATAGGACTCCCAGCTGCCATCAAGGGAATGCAGCACTTTGGGCAAAGCACAAATGAAAATGGTGGAGCTGTGAGTGTGTGGATACACCATTATGGTAAATTAAAATAAATTATTGAAAATTAAGTAATATTTGGATGAGTTTTGGCTGGCATACTTTATCTATTCCCTGGGAGCCTGTGAGTTGTGCCTTGGTTACTAGTCTGCATACTGGAATTTCAGAATAGGGAAAGAAGCCATACTTCAGTCTGGAGGCAGTGTCCAATGCAAAACTGCATATAGTCTGTGTGGATAGTGCTTGAAAGATCCTCAGCTAAAGCAAAACAGTAGACCATGAAGAGCCTTGATTTCTCAACATGCCATCCCTTCCATAACACATGCTTTTCCCTACACTCCATAATGTCCTCATAAATTTCATCACCATCTCCCTTTCTTTTTGTACATCTTTCCCATGTCCCTTCCTCCTTTTTTTCAGTGTCCTTGGTTTACTGATTTTTCCTATACAATGCTATAGGTTTCAAACAAAGGTCACTCTCAGACTGCAGCCAACTCACCTCACCTATACCCCCACTGCAGCACCCCAGGGTCCCTCAACTTCCCTACTAAGACAACACCATAACACCCTAGGTTCAAACCCACATCCCCTGCCCCCCACAGTGACAGCCTCAGTTATCCTTCCCCCTCCTGTTCTCCCACTGCATCTTCAAGATCCTTCCCCACAACCCTCCTACAAACCACATCCCCCTTACAGTTCCACATCATACGCTCAAGTTGCAATCTGTGGATTTATTCTTCCTTTGACTGAATTGTTTACAGAGAAGAAAATCCATACAGTAAGAATGGGCAGTGGTTCATTTTTCCAGCTGTTGACGAGAAGTTTTTGTTCAAAACTTTCCATTACGTATGGAAGGACCTGTCCGCCACTCCTGGTCCTGCATGCTGCTTTTGCCAAAATGAGGTGGCTTTTTTATTTCTTGTGGTCATCTTCCACACTTCTAAATCCCCAGAAATGGTCTGCTGACACATTCCAGAGGAGATATGTTATTGACAGAAAACTGGTTCCCATGGTCACTATCTGCAAAAGTCTTCCCCCTGGGCTCATGCAAGGGTGGAGTGTGTTCTTTCCTACATCATCCCAACTGAGAACAATGCCGGGGAAACCCACCACCTACAGGGAGAGTCACTGATCTCTCTGTTGATCCCTGACAGTTTTGCTTGCCTTGAAGAAGGAACAAATATGCATGCTTGAGATGAGCATTCCTAACTCATTATCTGGCCTTTAGAAAGTTGCCAGCTGTGTTATCTAAAAATAGCTCAGGTCCCTATGAGAAAAGTTACCTGCCAAGCTCTGAGTAAACTGGAGAGGTTATTGCCCAATTGGCCTCTAAAAGCCAGTCTGAGAGGCAAGCACTTTCACACCTCAGAGGTTTGCAAATCAGGTCCCCAAAGAGGAGGCTTGTAAGGTGAATTTATTAGGGTAAATACTTACATTTGTTACTGGAATAGCCTTTGGTGCACTATTCTCTAAACTTTTAATATTCAGGGCTCTCTGTGGCCCGTCACATCTGCATTGGATCTTGCATCTTACCATACAAATATTTCAGGATCATTATGGTCTTCAGTACAGCACATGCAGTTGCAACAAGTCCCAGTTGGACCAGTTAGTACTTCCTGACTGACCTTAACAGCTCCTCTAATCATGCCCATTCACTGCCTCCTTTCTGTTCTTCTTCCATGACTCTCTATATGTAAGGCACGAGACGTGGCTTTCTAGTGAAACAAATTTCTCCCATGTATACCTTTTTCTCACATGAATCCCATGCCCTCACCATTCCAAGCAAACAGATTACCAGTCAATGTTCTACCTTGCCATCCTCTCCAAGTCCCTGTACAACTTACTTTGTCTCAACTATTCAAGACTACACAACCACAAATGTAATTTTTCATGGCTCGTGCAGCCACATACACATGGGAATGGATGTATTAGTGATGTGGAAGGATGCAGTTTATAAAGTTTTTCTTGACAAAGCTGGTTTAGAAGTTCTTGTACATGCCTTCCAAGAGCTGCCCATTTCTCTGCTGTGCCACAGACCTGCATGCCCTTTGTCATACTATGCACTACTGCAACCTGGTTTTCAGAATGTCTCATGAGCACTTCTCATCAACACCAGTGAAAGAGTGATGGTTGCAGAGGAGAGTGGAAAAGAATGAATGAAAGGCTGAGAAGGAAGAGAGATTTCTCAAGATGACTTTGTTGTTGAAGAAAACATGTGCAATGACATCCTCAGATGAGAAAGATTTTTCTTATCTGCCCTCTTGCCAATTACCACCCCTCCCATATCCATAATGCAAGCCAGCACAGTTACACAGACATGTAGGAGATTGCAGACTAATCAGTTTAGCTACTGCTAGAGGCCCCAGATCAGATCAGTTCTTAAGAAATCTGTCTGATAAGAGAGGAGATTATACAGTTCTTTCCAGACTGCACTTGCCAAGCATGCAGTTTGAACACTCTCTGACTATTTGAGACAAAGGGGTTGCACATGTTCCTTCAAGCTGAAGTACAGAGACACTCAGGTGATACACCATCTGTGTTCTGTGCAAAGAAATCACCCCATGATGACAAAACCTACCCAGGTGCTACCACCAGATTCATTGAGAATTAGCTAATGGTAACCTAAACCAGACTGAAAACCAAGTACAGTGCTTTTGTCCACAACCCCTGCATGTTCCTCAACCCTGCTTGAACAGCAAGTCTTACTGAACAAATGTCTTAACATCCCACATGAAAGCCTCTCTGAAGGCACAGTTTGTACACATACTCTGTGTAGTATATCCAGAAGGCACTGGGCCTCTAGCAGATGTGTTATGCAGTGCATTTGGCCATGCAGACTTATCGCATTTCCTAAACATACGAAATTTACTACCCCCGAATTAAGCAACTGTGCAGACCACGTGCAATACCAACATCAGTCTTAGGTGACACAGTGCTCCTGCTCATGGCCATGCCTGGGGACTACATCACAGAAACAGTGAAGTTCCATGGAATTGCTTCTAACCCTCTCTTATATTCAGTTGTCATTTCTGGTGTTAACAAAAAGTATTTGAAAGGCACAGACTCTTCAACTTACCTGTAACCATGCAATGGGTTGTTGGACCACATTTTGTGATTCTATGATCCACTTGTTCTCCTAGTCTTAGGCAGGATTCTTTGATTGTCTCCAAGTAGCTTCATGTTTCCTAGGAGATCAAAGGACATAAGAACATGGGCCAGCAAGGGATTGTAGATATGCCAGAGTCTATGTGAATTAGTGTTGCTTCATGAGTACCATGATCTTTTCATATGATTATAAGAAAATGCAAAATATATTGGAAAATAATGAAACTTGTCATTCTTTATGCAGAAATTGAAAAAGGGAAGAGGAACACTTTGATCAGGTACATTACCTCTCAAGAACATAGTTCAATTAATTCTGGGGAATAGGTGGCAAAACTTCTGTTGATTTTAATGAAGTCAGGATTTAACCATTTCATGAAAACATGGACAAACTGTTTTGACCAACAGCTATATTACTCAAAATATGTGGGACAGACAAAGCTAAAGACAGTACAGAATTAAACAGAACAGAGTTCTAGACTGAGTAACTCTCAGAGTAATGTTTTTCTGTGCACATAAGCCATGCATTACCAACTTCCCATCATTAAAAGTAAAATTGTATAAGAAAAGCAAACCAAAATTATCACTAGACATAAACTTCCATTTCTTTTACCTACCTAACCAGTAATATTTCTGAATCATATGTAAATTAAGAGCTTTAAGTATGAAAAAGACGCATTGTAAAAAACAAACCAACCCCCCAAAAAACACTACAGTGTGAAAAAAGAAGCCCACTGAGACTTCTCCTATCATGTCAGGAGTTGGTAGGGACATTCCAAGAGATTTCTTTGACATCGTGAGCTGAGATAGCACAGTTATATAAATGCCAGAACACAATTGTTACTAACTCTTGTCTCTCAATTTGCCCTTTGTATAACCAAGATTATTAGGGTTCAGTGCATGAGTCTGCCTGGTTACACACAGAATTACACAAAGAGAAAGAAAAAGAGTATCTCAAGATACTAGGCATTTACCAGATCTATAAAAGAAAAGAAGGTACTCACAATTAAATGACAAAACATAGTAGGAGGTAATATAGACAGACCAGACTTTCTGAGAAAGTTTCAGGAGAGGCAATCATGTGGACAAAACAAATATTAGGGAAATAATCTCACTCAACAGACAATGAAGTGACAAGGCCAGAAAAGAAACAAAGGACATGCACAATGTAAGCTTTATATCAACTCACTCTGAATACAGGATAGCCAGGAGTCCTTTCCAAAGTAAGCAATTCTTATACCAACACTGAAGGGGAAAGATACAGTAAAATAAAAATACACAGTAATGGAAAGAGTTTAGAAAACTAGTGACTGCTGAGTAGATAAGACACTTGCAGGAAACATTTTAAAATATCCCAGTGCAGCATTACACTATTCCATATATAAAATGTTGCAAAGTCAGACATAGGTGAAAGGTGAGGGAAAATGAAGAGTAAAACGCATTTTAAAATCCCATCAAAGCTATTTAAACGGTTAAATCCTGACTCCATTAAAATCAACAGAAGTTTTGCCACCTATTCCCCAGCATTAATTGAACTATGTTCTTGAGAGGTAATGTACCTGATCAAAGTGTTGCTCTTACCTTTTTCAATTTCTGCATAAAGAATGACAAGTTTACCTTAGCTATTTCAAGAGGCTTTGATATCACAAGAGAAGTATCCTACCACATGAAAAACAGAGATCTTCAATTAAAATGTTGCAAAATAGGAAGAGATTTTTAATTATTTGGCTCAGTAGCCTTGCAAACAGACTTCTGGTGAAATTTTGGCAGAATGAATACTGTTACATGAAACTTCTAACTCCACCCTTACTAGCCCAGCTGCAATATTGTCTCTGGATATGAGAAATCCCTCTCTTGCATACCCTTTTATGGATTTGTATATTTACATTAAGAAGTATTTCCTTCTCTCAGGGAAGCCATATTTTAACTAAGTCAAGCAAGAGACCCTTCTGGAGGACTTATTAGGCAGCCCAGGACAGGATGAGAAGCCCAGTCTGAACATACCATGGGTCACTAGAAACCAGAGGACAAGTAGAGAGTGATCATATGGGTTGTGGGATGTTCCTCCCCAGAGTTGGTCTGCTGAGCCACAGAGATCAGAGTCCACTTGATTTTAAGAAAGTAACATGCCCATAGCACTCACATGTGCTTTCAGTTGAGAGTTTCCCATGTCTCAGCCGATGACTACAGGTTTATTTCTCTTCACTGGGTTTTGTTCTAATCATGCACTAAGGAAATCTGCATGGACAGCCCTGCTACATTCACCTTGCAACTCCCCCCTACCCATTTCCCAGTGTGAACAAAGCCAGGCAGCAGCCAAGAGCAATTTTACTTTGTACCATCACTTACTTCTCCATCTCTGGAGCTGCTAGAAGACAAGCCTTCTCACCAGTGGAGATGGTTTCCTGATGCTTTCTGCTACTAAAGAGTTATCTGAACTTTCTCAAAAATTACACAGAAATAGATCTGAAGAGAACAAACAGAAATTCTGCATTCTGTGAGTTCCTTCAGACACTAAGTTTCTGTTTTGAAGGTAGGATGATCTCAGCTGCAATGAGGCAAATGCAGTAAGACACCTTACAAGGTATCTCACTGAGGCAAGCAAGATACGTCTGTGACACACAGAAAAGTTATTTCCCTGTGCTGAAATTGTTTTAATTCTTATGGAGAATTATAGAAAGATACTTGCTTAGAGTTTGGCCTGTAAGTGATTGAAGTATAAGCCCTGCATTCGCTTCATTTTTAAGCATAAAGACTTGAGATGATTGATACAAGGACAATCATATTGCAGCTTAAAGAATAATAGATTTCACTTGGTGCTATTCAGTGGAAAATTGAAATCAAATACAGTGGCAGAACAATCTGTCAAGGAAAACTTGTTTCACTGAGCAGCAGAACCCACTTAAAAGTATATAACTCATCACCATATGAAAAAAATTACATTTTCATTTCTTTCATTCTTTATGGGGTATGGTATCTACTGTATAAGATCCATTATGGTAAATCAGAAAAAACTAAGAGTAAGAGAGAATGTCTGTAGTTTACTCTGTATTTAAAATTGTTCTTCAACTTTACCTTCTTCCCCAAGGCTTATCTGTCAGCCACATCTGTCTTAGTAAGAATGACATAATGAGAAATTGTTACAGGTTTGAAGAATTTGTAGAAGAATGACTGACTGAAGGATTAGTCACTGAGCTTCCTGCATTCCATAGATAATGACAACGTGCTGTCTTTGTCACTAAAAATAAATTTTCGGGTTGTTGTATTAAACTCTACCAGGTGATTTGGAAGAAAGGGCTGGCTGCAAAACATACTTACAGCTTTTCACAAGAGCAGCAGAAAGAGTTTGTCATTCAAAGTCAATGCTGATGACTGTTGTGCAAGCCTTATAGGAGAGTCTCTGAATAAGTAATTTAAGTTGGAATTACTCAAGCTTACCCATGCAGAATAAAATACATAGTGTTTTGAGCTCCAGTGTCCCAATGCTGATCATTCAACACCATGAGGAGACAGAATTCTATTTATCTTTTTTTATTATTATTATTAGAAAAAGGGTAGTTTTTACTCACCTTTCCTGCTGGTTTCAATAGCAGTAGTTGAGAGAGGTTAAAACTCCTGCTCTTTGTGAGCCCTCACTCTAAAGTTGTCATTTACAGAAGATCACACAGCTTGCCCAGCAACTGGAATCCAAGGTGACAGTATTTAGAGTTCGTAGGCAGGGCTGTTCAGTGTGGCATCCTTTAGCAAGAGAATGGTTGGAGAGGCAGGTATGGTAATCTCCTTAGCTACTGCAACAAAAGCAGAGGAACCATGGCTCAGAGACCTTATCAAGTGATTGCCTTTTCCTCCACCCCACATCACCCCTTTTCATACATATGGTATTCCCATGTTCTTTTGGACCCAGTTTAGTAAATATAATTTGTGGCAGGTATCTTGAGGCTAAATTTCTAACTTGGTCATGTTAAACTACCATAGTGCCATACCCAAGAAGGAGCTCTCTGGATCCTGCTTTAAACCTTTCCTGATCCCTCCAAGCCTGCAATGCTCTGACAGGTCATTCATACAGTATTAACATGTATATCACACATAAGATCTCTCAAGCATAAATATGTATTTCTCATGGATTTTCTTGTACTGATGAGCCTGTGTTTTCCTCATGACACTTTGTCTGTCACTTTATGTTAAATGTGGGTGTTAAATTTTTAGAGTGAGGAAGAAGTCTCTTGGGTAACAAGAGTGTTTTTTCAAGAAGAGAAACATGTGTAGAAACATGTCAAGGATATCTTTGACTGTAAACTATCCCATTACTTTTTTTTATTTTATTATTTAATATCAAGGGGGGAAAATCACTTGGGGACTATAAACCATAATTGCAGACCCACTAATATTGTGTTTCAAGGTGTCACTCTAAAGCTGGCTGGAAGTCAAAGACATATTGATCCATACTACTTCATGATCAGCAACACAAAAATTTTCAGCTTCTGTTTTTCTGTTGCTAAATATACAGCTGATTTTAGTGCAAGTTAGGAGGGAGAAAGTACTGTTTTGATGGAAAAAGCAATACATTTTTCCTTACTGTGTCCTTCAGTTATATAAAAATGTAGTAAAAAAAGCATTAATGAGCAAAATACCTACTTGGAGATAACATGAAAGTAGCTCACCAAAGTAAAACTATATGGCTATAATTTCACATTAATTCTTTGTTCCAAAAAAAATTTAGTTACTTGCCATCACATCCAGCATATATGACCAGGTCAATGAAATGTCTTCTCTGACTCCCTGGAGAAGGAATCAAACTTGGAGATGGGAAGCACGCAGTTTGGTGAGCCAGCACTGAGAGATAGGCAGCAACAGAAGTGGACTTGATTTAGAGATGGAAGAGAAATTCATATTTCCCAGTCCTGGTATGCTGCCACTTATGAAAGAGATGTGCAACTCATTTGCCCTGACTGTGGGAGATGTTGCTCTTATCATTTACCCATTATTAATAGGTACTATTTTCTTAGCTAGGTAGATCACACTGCTGCATTGCCTTTGTATCAAAGGCACTAATAGTCTCTTTTAGTAAGGTACCACCACCACACCCAAGGGCAATGAGGAAGAAATTTATCTGATGATCTGATGCAAGAGCAAAGAGGGAGAGGATGGAGACAGCACAGTTGTACAAAGCTCACTGACACCAGAATGAGAACAATACCTGTGACTTGAGCAGACAGCATGTAACAACAGTGGTGGAACAAGCCCAGAACTGGCTACAGCATTCAAATCCTAACTCCTGGGAAACTGCATGTTTTTGGAAAACACTTTCTTTTAAAAATTAGAATTAATATTTGATGAAAGGCCATAGCTACACATACACACTGACACTCTTCAAGGTGCTCACCTACTGGGAAGCTCAGACTGTGGCTTTTGTTATGCCTGACCTGAGACTGAACTTAGGATGACTGGGTGAGAACCCTTACTGCTGGGCTGCTGTCTGGCTTTAATGTGCTCAACATCTCTCTCTTCCCATTACCTTTCAGTGGCGAATATGCAAAGAAAGGCATCACCACCTACATCTATAATTTTTAATTTTTTCCATGGTCATCTTGTTCCAAGCACTAGTAGAAAATAGGATCTTTGATCTGATCCAGTAGAAACAGGTATGCGTGTACTCCCTCGTTTCATCCTCCCCCTTTCCTCTATCACTGTCCTCTGAAGACCCAGTCCTCCATGAGAAGCCCTTTCTAGACATGACTTCCACAAAGTTGATATCTTTCTCAAGAAAGTTGATATCTTTCTCAAGAAAGTTTTCTTTTCATCAAATCAGCATTTTACAATGTTTAACACAACAGTAAGATTTCCTGTCTTAGCCTTAGTAAGAACTTTCTCTAAGACAGGCAGAAGTTTATCCTTACACTTTGCTGACACCATTTATCTTGTCATGCAAATAAACTCACATTGACTGTGTGTGCAAGACTTTGAAGTCTGTCTCAGGCAGCAATGTTCCTGACGTCTCACTAAAGTCCATGAAAAGACTGCTGTATGTTTCAGAAGACTTTGGTTAAACTTTCTCTACATAACTAGCAGGCTGTGCCAGTGTAAGATAAAAGATATATCTCCTTACATTAAAAAAAAAAACCATAGCTTATTAAAATTCAAACCCAAACTGTACCAACTGATTATCCTACTTTGACACCTGTGCAACTCCCTTAAAGTGATACAGATTATTTCAAGAGTATTCCTAAGAAGACTGAGTCCTTGTTGCAACATTGAAAACAAAACAGATTTTGTTGATCATAGGAACTAAATGTGGAGGGTAGATAGAGATGGCAAGTCAGGACAGCACTGGACAGACTGCTGCCCACACCAGCCTGTCTCAGCATGTCCCCAGTTCAGAACAAGGAGGAAAGATAGAGTTGAGCTGTTATAGTTGAGATTCTTCCATCCTTTTAGTGCAATGGATGGTGACAAAAGGGTTGTACGCAGATGCTTCAGTGTGCCATGGTCCTGAAACACTTCCTAGAGACTGACTGTTTTCCAATGACCCATACAGACAAAAGAAAAGATCAATTAATTACTCTACTATATTCTCCAGCGATCCAGAACCATGACCCTAGAAACTTCATCTGCTTGAACTTCACAACCAGCAAGTCCCTGAATACCACAGCAGGCAATTTCCCAGTATGTAGAATTGTCATTCTGACCCCAATGAAATTTCTAACAGCTCCAATGAAACTGTCTTTTTTACTTCCAGGCCATCAGGAACGATTGCATTGAAGACAGTGACAACACTGAATTAATTCAGACTCCTCTGCCACACTGAACGTGTGAATTGTCCCTCACAAAGTGGACTCTGCCTGCATTCAAATAAGAAGGAAGACAACAGCACTAAATAGGGATGGAAGGGACTCCAAAGGGTCACTACAACCATCCCCCTGCCCCAAGGCACATTCAGCTCTACCTAACCATTTCTTACAGATGTTTGTCTAACCTGTTCTGAAAAATCTCAAACAGTAGGCATCTTATGGTGTCCTCAGGCAGTAAAAAGAATTTTTTCTGATTTTCCAGAACTCAGCTCAACACATGTACCAACTTATTTAGAGTACAAAGGTGAGGGGGATATCAACTTTTAATTGTGCCAATAGGATTTAACTTCTTCTTTTTAATGAAGGCATGGATGGATACAAGAGTGACAACACAATATCTGCACACATTTATATTGAAAGAGAAGGTGGCCTTCTAGAGATACTAACAAAGGTGTGCAGGCTAGCAGCTGGTCTGTTCTGAAATAAGATCTGTAACTCTGGACTAAGCCATTGTCCCTGCGATCCACCTGCATGCACTCAAGTGCATCAGTCCCTCTGTACTTTGCAGAGTAACCTTCAGCTGCACCACCAGCAGGGCTTGCAGCCTCAGTGCCTAAGAGGCCTGGTCTTGAGAGAGATCATCAAGGTGTATCCAGTGTGATGTTCCCATACACACTCACTTGAGAAGTCACCAGAAGTAATCAGTGCAGATGGGTGCTGCCATTTCCCTGGGATCTTCCCTTCTCTGAGAGATAGAAGGGAGACAGTTTCTCCATGGTAGGTTAATGGTTGTGCTAATTGATAGTGGAGGGAAAAGCAGAAAAAAAGGATCTGACTCTGTAAGTCTGTATTTGCCTATCCAATATGGATGTGTGTATATGTACATTCATATGCACATCTTCCACAAATTCAAGAGACAAGTCTCATAAAGTTCAGCTCCTGGCTTCAACTTTTTCCTAACTTCCATTCCACTAAAGCAAAGCATAAAGATCATTCCCTGAAAAAGTAGATTGTTCCTTGGCTAAAAGTTGGTCAAAAAGATAACATTTATTCTTTCCCGTGGCCTTTCTCTCCACCAGGAGAGTGGGTGCACACTGACGATGTTGAACACAATTAGACTTTCACCTTTCTCACAATCAGCATGTCTTGAAGCTGTCTTCAAAATTACCCCAAAAAAACTTATAACTTCAAATAATTGATTTTATGATAATTATGCAGGCTCTTCTTAGGCAGAAGGTGAAAGATAGGGTGACTAAAAATCAAGTAGTGACATTTGTAATGGAGAATACAACCAAGTGGGAGAGAAGCTCCTCTGTGATTGATTGATGAGCCTCATCCAGATGAAACACTTGAGGAATCTACATCATTGCTCTTCTCCCTGGAAAAGCACAGGTAGGGAGACATAGCTCTGAGTTACTCCTGGGCAGAAGTGTGACTCCTGAGATACATAATTCATCATGTAGATCTGCACTGGATGCCCCAAAGTTTTCCCCTCACACGTGGCTGTGAGTTGCTTTTGCAGTATCGGTGACCTGAATATATGAATTGAATCTTCCCAGGAATATGAAAGAGATGGCATTCAGGTCTTCATGGGCCACTAGAAACAGTTAAAGGTCAGAAATAAAATATCATTGACCTGTAGATTTTCTTGAGACTTGGAGGGCACCATGACTTCAGCTCTTGAGTTCTTCTCACAACACAGGGATCATAAAGGGTCTTGCAGGTCACCAACCCCACACTGCATGAAATCAGGAAAATTACTGGGAAAATTAATCTGCATTTTATTTGGCTGACATGGAATTTAAATAAATTACTAAGCATTTATCACTGATTGAGAAAGCTTATGAAGGGCACAAGTGATTCTCACTACGAAAATACTAAATTACATTCTGTGTCCTAAATTATATAGCCAGTCAAATGATGAGGTCATAAGGTTCTATCTGATCTTACAGGCACTGAATCCTTGTTTATCCACTGTAGAAAAGTTATGTTTCTCTGTATCTGATTCCAGTTTTCCCTGTGTTCCTTAAATTATACCTCTAAAGACCTTCCTAAAACCTACACAGTTACCCTTTCTTCAAACAAGCACAGTCCATGCAATATATTATATTATTCTATATTACACACTAGAAAGGTTTGGTTTTGACATGCTGCCAAGAAAGCTTGTGAACACAAGTCCCTCTATCACTTTGATCATGAAAGACAAGTGGTTCCAGTTATTTGAAACTGTATTTGACAGGACGGAAGTAAGATAGGAAGTGAAATGTTAAACTCCACCATAAAGATCGGTGCTTGAGAAACATGTAAGTGAAGCAGAACTGTGGATTTTCAAAGGGCAATACAGGACAATCAGGGAAAGGGTTTTTATCAAAATTTTACCAAGTGTCCCTTTAAAAGCCTGGCTGTGGTGCACATGATTGTTGCTCTGCTCAGAGCACCCTCACTAATTCTAGAAAGCCACTTGTTGGCCACAGCAGATTGCTAGTGTTTAGCAGTGCTAATCGGCATCAAAATGCTGGTGCAGCTTTATGAGCACCTTTTCACCCACATTCTTCCCTCACAGCAACTAAATCCTTGAAGTCAGTAGAATTAGCTGTGATCAGGCTGGGGGAAATGAGAGGAGAATCAGCACTTGTCCCTTCAAGTGATAATCCTTGTAATAGTCTTTTCCTAACAGGAAAGCAAAAGCAACTGCCTGAAGGAGTTACCCCATCTGCCATCTGGACTTTGAACATTTTGCACACAAAGGAAAGCTTTGGTAAAATTACTTCAGTAGTGTATACATATTTTAGTGAGCTTTTCCTGACATTACTGAGTAACTTCAATTTTGCTTCAGGCCAAAAGCATATTTATACAGATGAAAGACGAATAGCTTACTCTAGCTAGCCTGATGACTATTAGGATGGGGCTGATCAAGAGCATCAAGATATTTTTTTTTTTTAATTGTAGTTTTATTAAAAGATCCTCAGTGATGAGGAATTCTTTGTGGTTTTTTCCTTGTGAAGTTTAGATTCAAAGTCTTTTAGCAGCCAATATGCTAATCAGACAGAAGCAAGCACCATGGTGACTGCTGTTTCTGAAAGCTGTTTCTGAAAGTAAACTGGATTAGTAGCCCATGAAGCATTCAGCTTCCCTCTAGCCAGGAGAAGATATATCTGAAGCATTAATCACTTTAGCCCACTATTATTAATCCCTTCACCTGAGTGTGTAACGCAACACTCTCCGCACCCTGCCATAGCCATTAGCACTTTCTGCACCCTGCTCTATGTTCCCCTGGATACTATGGACAGGGACTTCCAGAATATAATCATTGAATAGCAAGAAAGAACTCTTCAATTTTTTTTTTCCCAGAGAAACTGCCCCTTCATTTGTCTTTTTAATCCCACAATATCACTTGACAAATGCAAACTGGTCCATCCATTTTTCATCAAAGGGCATACAACTTCAAACTACCTCACCCTTCCAGGGAGGAGATGCAGGCGTGGGAACCTGCAGACCAGCTGATGTAGAGTAACCTGTTATCTCCAGGGACTTGGACTCCCATGCAGTTCTGCAGTAGTGACACCAGCCTGCTGGGAAATCCCTTTTCAGCTCACGTATGAGAATCAATGGCCTTTGGCCAGTTCTAACTAGGGATCTATGAACCCTAAGCCTAGGCCACCAACCTTCCTACTACTGATGTGTCTAAGAAAATTACTTCCAGTTGTTAGCCTTTTTTCCTCCTCTAATGAAAACCTGATTATTATTCCTCTGAAACCTCAAGTTCACATCAACATTTGCAATATGAAGCCTGGAAAAACATATTAAAATGTCAAGAGCTGTTGTAGAAATCTCTGAGATAACATCAGTGACAGACACTGTTGCAGCAATCTGGCTGACAGGCCAAATCAGAGGCTGGTACATTGTCTGACCTGCTTTCACACTCTTGCCAGTTCTGAGCAGATTCTGAAGAAGCAAAGAAAATAGGCCATTTCCATCAGACTCTTCCAGGAGACAAAAAGAACTGGAAATGTGGTGGTAGGCCTCAGAATGACCACTTAAGCATTGATTAACCTGGCCTGATGTCCACATCTAGAGCAGAGTCACCAAAACCTATCTCCACTTAATCTTTGCACTGTTTCCTCACACTGACATCTCAAAACACTCCATTTCTGTTTCTCATGCTAGACATCTTGCTCAGGGCACAGGAATCATCTTCTGGTCTGCCCTGGAAAGTCTGCATGCACCAGGCAGATCTCATTGTGTGGGGTGAGAGAACTTCATGTATGGTATTAGAACCATAAGAAGTTTCCATTTGCTTTTGTAGCATTTAATAATAACTAGGGATACTCTAACCATTCATTCCAGCTATGATGGGCAGCCAGACACCTGGATCTCTTCTGTTTCCATTTACTACTACCATTTACTATTGAATGCCGGACTCTGTTCCCCTCCTGTCCAAAAATACTCAGTGATCTTCTCTTTCCCTTCCATAATAGGGCCATTACTAAGAGCTGAAAGCCTTCTCCTCCACAGCTCATTGTTTACTACATGCTTACAAATTCAATCCAAAAGCAGAGCTGTCATGTACTCTGACGCAACAGAGAAAGAACAAGAGAGAGAGCATTCCCTTAAAGAAAGAGACAGAGAACCTCATGGTGCTCTTCCACAGCTGTTTAATTTAAACATTTTCCCTTAGCTCTTCTCAACCCCATGCTTATAGAGTTGGAAATCTGGGCACTGCTGCTGCTGACACAGTGCTTGGGCTAACCCCAGGCACCAGTGCTCTTCAGTAACTCTTGAAACAGTGGTAAAGGTTCATCTTAGCACATTGTGGTGGTGACTGGAGCAATAGGGGTATTTTCACACAGATTAATCCAGCAATGCTACTGTATAACTATTTAAACTGCTCTCTGAATTGCAGTAACTGGTCAAACCTGTTCTAACAGCTTCTGGCTTTGAAAGCAAGCACAACTGCAGTGAAGCTGCTACTGGAGGGGATCTGATGTTTCAAATAGAAGCATTTTACACCAGTTGTACATTCTCCAGGCAACTGTAAATTATTTTGGGGACAGAACAAAGTCCTACAGCTATCTCCTTAATTCAATAATCATTCTTAGTTTGTAGTATTAGATATTTTTATTTTATTTTTTTTTCACCCTAGGACAACACATCATTTTAGGCAGAGGCCATATTTTTACCAGGTACTTTAACATAAGCTGTTAATGACTTGTGACTTCCTTATGCATTCAGGCAGAGAAGACTTGTTTCACACTAAGCAGGTAAGCAAAATTTAAACCAGTTGGTTCCAAAAAGGAGGGGCATTGACAGAAGCAGGATTAACATAATTTTATATAGCTAAGCTTGGGGGGGTGGGAGAAGCATGGGAGGAAAGTAAAAATACATTAAGAGCTTTCAGTGCTTACTTGAAAGACAAGACAAGCAGCTCACTTCTGGAATTCCAGAAAAATGTCAGTTAGAAAGTTTTTGGAACTACTTATAAATGTTGACCTAGAACATTTGTTTAATCTAACAAGGTTCTTGGCCACCCTCTGGCTTGTATGGTTGGACTGTAAAGATGAGCTGCAAGGCATTAGTCATGTTAAAAGGAGAAATAAGCCATGAGAAGACCTTTTGGAATTTCTCGAGCCATCATTTAAATCTAATTTCACCTGCCTTTCCAGTTCAAGCAACAGTGCTACATGGATGTATAAATAAGTCGTCCCCTTAATGTAGCAGCAGCTTCAGTTGGAGTGTAGGGGTGATGCAAATGAAAGCATTTCGTAACACTTTACGAGCACCTCACTTTGCTTGAACAAGGAGCAAAATGGTATTTGCAATCAAACTTAAATCCGGTTACAGTAATTAAAGAGATCTTCCAAATCTCCTCCTCAGTGGCAAGCGACTCTATTTGCTGGCTAATTAAAGAGTGTACCTTAAGCCCTTTCAGAATAGATATTAAAAAAAAAAAAAATAAATTACTGGTTAGGCTTTAACAAAAAGCAAAGGTTTACATCAATCCACCATGTGTGCCTATGTTTTGAAATGTATTCATTCTTTTGATACAGTTGAGGGTGAGAAAGAAGACACACACCTCCTAACAGCTTGGGGGCCACAACTGAGCTTACCAGAACCCCAAGGCCCATCTGGGGTTGGCTGTGGACTATGATGCTGGCTCACTTGGGCTCTCACATGCCCTGACTGCATGGCATGTCTCTCCATTATTTATGTGATGGGGGACCCTGAGCATACCCCAGGTGTCTAGGGACATGATGTGTGAGAGAGGAGGAATGGCAGGAATGGATAGATTAGCACAGCTGGAATATTAGCACAACTCTATGGCTGTCAGATGGATTGAGCAAAAGTGCATGTGTGATATCTTTAGATGTCAGCATTATTTCATTTTGAACAAACTTTCCCATATTTCATTCTAGCCATTGAGCTCAATAGTTTTAACAGTAAGGGTGGTCCCGCAGTGTTGATGCTGTTTAGACCTCTTAAAGATCAGGATTTTTTCCCGTCCCACACCACAAAGTTCCTTTATAATGCCTTGTTTTCAAAGTGTAAGACAGTAAAAATTACACCTTGCCTGGTTATATTCAAGTGACTCCCCAGATTCAAGTGATTGCTCAGTAAAATTCCCTATCATGCACACAACTCTCTGCCCCTCTTTGCCAAGGCACAGTGTGGAGCCTCCCGTCATGGACCTGTTGTAAATACAAACACACTAGAAAGCATCTGGATTTTGGGATCCATTTTAGTGGGCACAAAACAGGTATTAGAGCGAGAGGAACATATTTGGGCCTATCCTATCACTAACCTGCAAAATCAATCTTTCCAAAGCAAAGAATTTTAAACATTTTGTTAATCTATCTAAAAGCAAGTTCTTGCAGAGCTGGTGTTGAACTGTCTGTGAATTGTCACTCAGCTGGACAGAAATGAGTCCTCTTCTTGCTTCAAACCAACAAGAAGCAGCATGCACAGGTCAGTACAGTCCAAGTGCATGCTTCTATTACTTCATCTGGTACACTCTGACCCTCTACAATGCTCAGCTCCTCAGACTTAGTGTCATGTTATCTACTCCTATATGATTTTCAGTCACTCCAGGCCATGAACAGAAAAAGTACAGTCTACTCACAGCATACTGTAGGGACATGCCAATTCTCCCCCCCTTTGCTGTTAAAAAGATTCCCCACCATCCATAAATGTAGGACTCTGTATGTGTGATGTTGTTTACTGCAAAATACAATATTTAATTTGATAATACTTCTCTTCCTTTCAGCCAGGATTAGAAATTATTCACTTCCAGTACAGATGTCTCTTCTGCCCTAAGCAGCTTCTTACACCATGTTTGTCAGCATAAGACCCAGTGAATTGAAGTGGTGTGCTGAGCACATGTGGGTGATGCAAAGGACATCTGAGGGGCAAGGGATACTTTGTAGATGTATACCTGTTTTTATACGTGCCCACATGTACACAGTCTGCTATGCTTTGGTTTAAAGAAGCTGAGGAAATGTGAGCATAAAGGCAGCTTAATGGGCCTTTTATTCAAAGGAAGTTACTTTCACATTTTTCTACAAACCCCTTTTTTGCTTATTCCCTTGCTCACTTCAGTTTTCCCTTCCCACGAATGACTTGTCTCCTGCACTGGAGGTCCTAACCTTCCTGTGGAAGTGCTGGGGAGTGATGCAGACTCCAGCCCTCCAGCCTTGCACCTGCAGGACTCAGTGATCTGACAGAACAGCACTGCAGAAGCCACACACCACAATGCAGCTGTACGGAGACAGCCTTCAACTACTGTAAAAACCTACCAGTAGGCATGAAACCAGATACAAAACCTGATACAAAAACTTCTTAACTTGTTTTGTGTGCCTTAACCAGCTGCTTTTTGTTAATATGCTTAAATCTTTCTGAATATTTTGGTAGAGAGACTGCATAAAAGGACCCTGCAGAGACAAGGGCAGCTTCTATGGTGTTGTTCCTTAAGTTGATTGCATTCATACTCAGGAACTAAGAACAAATCACACTCTTGGCCTTTAGAGAGCCCTCTGTCTTGTTCCTGACTCCTACTATTTCATAGTAGTTTGCTTTTCCAGAAGATTTAGTCTCCTGTCTCCAATGGCTTGTACCTCTGCCTGTCTTCTGCACAGTTGTGGCTGTTAGGAAGTTTCTTTCTCTACCAGCCAGGTTAGCTTTTGAAATGCTCTGCCTCAGCCATCCCCACATACCTCCTTTCAGTTATTCTGCTTATTTAATCCTCCCATTGGACTCCTTTCTCATCCATAGCAGGGAAGTGTGACAGACAAGTAAATCTTCAGCTGTCGTCACTTCTGCCCTGGCAAGGAGAAGGACTGACAACCCAATCTTTTCCCACGGCTGAGCAAACTAGAACCCATGGGCTACATGTTTGCCAGTAAATGAAACCACTAATCTGTTGTGCTTAACTGTTACAACAGGTCTAGGCATACTTTCTGCCAGAGCAAATTCACATGCTCCTTAGTATTACTGATTTATATATGTTATTGATTGATCAGCTGGTTCTGTTCTTGCAAAAGGATGTTTTACCTCTTCATTGCATACTCTCCAACAGGAAAGGCATGTCTCAATTCACTGATCAAAAAAACTGATCACAACCTACAAAACACAAACCCTGCTGTGGTTAAAGTCAGCAAAGTGCAATGCCGCACAGCTCGTCCTGTTTGTGTAAGTCACTCCAACGCCCAGCATCTATCAAGAGGTGGAAGTTGCTGACAAACATCACCTTTCATAAACCTTTCCTCATCCCACCTCTTTCTCATCCCTCTCTTTCTTCTCTGGGAAACAAGCAGCCTTTTTCCTTTTGTTCCAGTTTCTCCCAGAAAGTATTTTTCCCAGCAGTGCCTAAAAATGTCCCACCTTCCCTCTGGAGCACATCACCTTTCACCATCATTTTCTGGTGGCCAAAATAGCAAGAGAGTTATTAAAGCTCATCCTTTCATTATCCACAGGACAGAGCATTCAGAGGTCAAAAAGCATCCCCTTCGCACCATGCTGTGCCACTCAATGGAGAATGTCACCAGGAACCAGTCCTGACCAGAAAACACCAGGTTTTGTAATGCTACATTTTCACAGTGTGTAGACACTCCTGTAGATTTAAAAAAACATATGGATCTGGGGAGAGAAATAGCAGCATAAGAGGTTTTGAAGTTTCTCAAGATAATAAAAAACAAATTTTAAATTAATTCAAATGCCAAATTCAACATTTCCAGAAAGCTGGAGATTGTTTCATTGGAGGCAGAGAGATTACAATTCCTGAACATCTCCAGTGTGTCTGCTGAACAGAAGTCACCCTGTTATGACTGCAGAAGGACTGTGTATGACCAGAGGAAAGTGGGATTGGATGTGCACTGATCAGATCCTCCTAGTAATTCTCCTTTGTAGCTAGAATACGCATTACTGTCATCACATTTTTTAATTCAAATAGAAAGCCTGAACATCTAACATCTACTTTAAGCATATTTTTTTAAGAGCAGATATCCTGAAGAAGTCATAGCTTTTTATTCAAAAATAGTTGGGATTTTTTTTTAGACCACAGGGGACCAAAACAATAGGTGGAAGGTTGTAGCTATGATTCGTGGAAGGTTGTAGCTATGATTCATGGAAGAGGGGAACAAAGATAAATCTCAGTCTGGAATCTGCAAAGGCTCTTACCTAGAAAATTCTCCTGTTCTGGAGATCTCCTTACCCACACAGACCTGTTTGAGAGAATGGTTGTGGATAATGGCCACAAATTCCACATTTTTCCAGTTGTTTTTGTTTCATGTGAGTTTGCCCTTTCCACTATAATGTAATTTCAGCACATGATTTAAAAACAGGGGAATATTTGTCTGTTTTTAGAATACAGCTGAATTTAAAGATGTTGTCAGTGACTTCATGGGGGGAAGACGGAGGTGTAGCTGGACTCTTCAGAGCAGTGACCTGTAACAAGAGGCAATGCACACAAAATGAAATCAAATAAATTCCTCTTAAGCCTAAGGTAAATATTTTACTGCCAGGCTGGTAAAAGACAGGCACAGGTTGCCAACGAGGTTGTAGCATCTCCATCCTTGGAAATACTCAAACCTCACTGGACATGGTCCTGAGCAGTCTGATGTGGCTTAGCCTGCTGGGAGGTTGGGCTGCACCCTCTCCAGGAGCCCCTTCCACCCTTGGCCCTTTGGGGATGGTGCTTGACTGTGCTGCATGGACACTCATTTTCAGTTCTTCACATTAATATAACCATAAAACTATTATATGCACCATTTCCCAATTTCTGCATGTACACAGGTCCTGGGCTGAAGTCTTCTGTCCCTTGCTGCAGGCTCAGACACACAAGCAGAAGCAGAGCATTTCCCTGAGCTGTGGCTGCTGGCACACAGGGTATAAGCTGCTGTGGGAGAGACTGTCCTTAATCCTGATGACTTCAAGCATACGCTTTTTTGTCCAGAAACGCAAAGATCATATTCTCAGGAAAGGCAGTTATGCCATAGCTGCCTGCTGCAGTGTTTCTTGCAACTGCTGTGAGTTATTCTATAAGGAGGTAAGTCCACATAGGTTGCTGAACTGGAGTAACATCACCCTACCCCAGCCTGGTGCTAGCTGTCAGCTGGGGACGTCATCCCAAGACATGTTCAGTGGTAACAGCATGTTCACTGAGCACATCTCCATCAGAGCTGCTGCTGGTGTTCAACAGCACCAGCAAATAGGTGGATCACTAGTCAATATGGCCTCTACAACAGGAAGACTTTTGCATCTAGTTCTTCTCAAATACTCTGAACTCTTGGGGTGGTCTGTCAAGATCACTAAACTACTGCCCTCTTCCTATTTAGAGAAGAAAAAATAATGTCATTTACCTCTCTGACAATAAAATCCTTGGCAAGCTGCTGGAAAGTATTTAATTTTTTTTTTTTTTAATGCACACACCACTGCTTAAATGAAAAATTTCAGAAAACTCTTACTGTGTTTTTGCATTATATACTATACGGAGACTAGTATAGCATAACTAAAAGAATGCTAAATAAATTCTAACAATGACAATCTAAAACTACTAAAATGGTACCATTTGTATGCTCAGAAATACAGTTTACCAAGCTATCTTTGTTGCTATATGTTATGTTGTTCAAGCATCCTTAGAAGCAGGTAATCTCTTTTTGACATTCTTTTTGACTCTGAATAGAAAAATTAAATGGTTTGTCCATCCCTTAACAATTTATATCCGTCCCCTGCAGTGTTCCGTCATGAAATTGTTTCCTATTAAGCATAGGCCTCAATCCTGCAGCTTACACATACCAACATTACATCTGTGAATGAATCCAGTGACCTCAACAGGAGTATTCAAGCTCTGTGAAGTTGAGCACACACAGGCATACTCTCAAAGTAAAGATTGTATCTGAGATGAAAGAGGAAAGCTGATGCATTTTGTAGGCCATTTTTGAACCAGAACAGCCCAACAAAAATAGGGAAAAAAGCTCTCTCTATTTCACAGGTCAAAATTAATCATTTTTTTTGCTATTACAACTAAGTCAAAATTACTCATATGTTTTTATTTAAGTATTCTTACTGAGGGTCTTCATTGTACAATTGTTTAAACAGACAGCTAATTTACCTCTGAATTTATAAAGCCCATATCAGAGTTTTAAATGTGGAGTTTTGTAAAGATAAGTATTTTCCCTTCTTGCAAATTGCAACTTGCAACAAGGTATAAGAGCAGGAGAAATAAAGTACTCATTTTTCCAAGACTCAAAGAAGCTACAAGGAGTGGGAAAACATTCCTGAGCATATTGGCAACTGTATTTCTAGTTATCTAAAGTTGAGCCTCAGCACAGAGCCAGGATCCAAAGCCACATCCCCAGTTTCTGGGGCTGGAATTACCTCTGAACCATCTGTCCACCATGGCCAGCAATTACAGCAAGGACATTTCTCCCCACCTTCTGTCCATGGTCCTGGGCAAGCAAAGCCAAGCAGCGGCTTCACATGACCTTCAAGGAGGCAGAGGCTTGAGGTGAGCATGGTCTACCCTTTCCTGAAAGCAAGATGGACCACAGAGAGCCACAGGCTTTTCAACAACAAAGTAGCATTTTATTATAGCATCAGATAAAACAGCTTTTAATTAGAAACATCCAGATGAAATTAACAAAATGAACACGCTTGTATAAAAATACCATGGTTCTGAACAGGAAGAGTGTGAGAGAATTTTTTTTTTTTTTGTCTCTGCAGGCCTGCCTGATAATCCAGCAATTGTGAGCATTGAAGAAACCCCACAAACTCTCCTCTAGGTCCCCAGAAAACTCTTGGAGACTTTGTTTTAGATCTGCTCCAACTGTCTTTCTCAAGGTTTCACAGTCACCACTTACACTATCAGTGCCTCCATCCCTGCTACTAGATCTGCACAACTAAAGCATCTCCCACAAGTGGCTGCTTTTTACCTAAATGGATCTTCCTCCATCCTGCAGTGCCCACTTTGCTATGATGCTGCAGCCAGTAGGACACAAGCAGGTGAGTTTCATGCCTCCTACCACATCACTCTCTGAAAAAAGATGTCACGTTGTTATAGCAAAGCAAACATCCATCACAAGGTGTGCAAACTGCATCTGCAAAAAACACCAGGTGAGGAAAGACAAATTTATCCACTCTGTGACAAAAGAGGTGTATTTTTCATCTGGCTAAGAAGCAGGGAGAAGGGGATTGTTTCAGCAACTCAAACAGAACTGCTGGAAATTAAAAGTAGCTAATACCTCCCAATATAAAATACCCCCAGTAACAGGAAGTGTTTGGACACCCATGACCAGGGCAAGGTGGTCCCTGTGAGAGTGCCTGCATGTACACAAGTGTTCCAGAACCCCATCTGCAGAATCAAAGATGAAAAGCAACTAAACAGAATTGAACATGCATCAGCAATGATGACTAACCCTTTTAAAGCTAACAAAACACTAGCTAACACAACACATCAGATCTTACCTTATGACATGAGTACTTTCAGGATTTTCACAAAGTTAACCAGACAGAGCTAGATACAGGTCTGTGCCAAACAGGACTGTAAAAAGCTAATAGCCACTGGTCATGTGAAGAAGGGGCTAAAGCTCTGCTATTCAGGTAAAGTGAGACAAAAACATACTCCATAGAATTATCAGGCACTGAGAAATACCTTCTGAACCCCATCCGATGGCAATATGTAAGCAAATGTCATCAAAAGGTTTTCACCTCTCTCCTAACATCCACAAGATTCACTGCTCTACCCATCTAACTGTATGGGCTGGGGCCAGGGGTCTAGAGGGAGTTTACACAGGAAGGGGCAGAAAGAGCAAAGGTGGTAGTGAAAGAAAGTAAAGTCTAAGTTGGCATGGAAATGAAAGCTAGACTGCTATCCTGTGTGCCTGGGGATACTTACACCTACCCACTGACCTCCTCTCACTCAGCTGCTTCCCATAGCCTGAGCCAGGCCACTACAGCCAGCCATTCACTCTCAAAAGAAAATCTTCTTTGCCTGAGTCCCTTTACAGTGATGCTCAGGCTTTTCACTACTCTTCCCAGTATTTGCAAGACAAGGCATTTCTGGCTTTGGAACTGAAAAGAAGCTTATTATCTTTGAGATAAAAAGTCCAAGCTGTGTCTTTTTGTCTTTTGCAGAATATCTCTCCACACTGGGAGGGAAGATGAGGGGGAGAACATTTTGTGTAAACATCTGTGTAAATACTCTGCTGCCAACAGCTTCCAGAACCTGTCTACTGCCTATCAGTGCTCTTTAACTAAAAAGTAAACCATCTGTCTGAAAGAACCATTGTCCCTCGCCACTACAGAAAAAGCCAGCCTGCTTGTGTTTACCTTGTGGCAAGTCCTCCCTAATTCTGTTAGTCCTGAGAGACAATGTCTCTGTAAATAGTTTAGCCACTTCTCAAGCCAGTTAATACTGGGAATGTAATAATGAGTTTTTACAGCCAGTCTTGCAAAGCAGACAGACATGTGGTTGACCAGCCCAGTGCACACCTTTGCCTGAGAAGGTACGGGGAAACCCAAGGAGGCTCTGCTGCAACTCCCATTGCATCCTTCAACAAATTCCCCCATGCACCAACCTCCCTAACCAATGCAGGGATGAAGTATTTTTGCTCTCACAAACCTGCTGTTGGAATGAAATATGACAAGATGCATCGAAATCTGATGGAAAGAGCTGCAGATTTCTAAAGTCATAGTTTGTATTTGCAACTCTATATATACAAATTGGAAATAAGTAACAGTCAACCCAAAACTTTGTGTCTGAATCAGAGTGCATGCTATGACCCACAAATTCCACACAGTGATTACAAAGTACCTCATGAACTTCATCTCGTACACAAGCTTTAAGTAATTTACTAAATGTCTGATAACATAAGAGTAGGATTAGGAGAAATCCTGGCAGAAATTCCAGTGGCTTTGCCTCCTTCACAGCTCCCTACCACTTCAGAGATAAAGATTATGGTTTCTAGGGTAACTAGACACACACACACACAAAAAAGGACACACTGTCTAATTTGGTTTCCTGAGACTGTTAGAGTATCTTTGGGCCAGAAGCATAGCCTAAACATGATTATGAAAGAGATTTGTAATTTATTTAACCACATGTTTTTATTTGCCATCATGCTTTACATACATTTTTGTCTTAAGGGTGATTCTTGTACTTAAACATACAGTTTCTAACAAATAGTGAGACTTTAAAATTGGCAGACCTTTATTAAAAACACAGAGTGTAAATGGTCCTGTCATGTATTTACCTGTTACCACTGAGGGTTTTTCACATTGCTTCATGGTGCACGCATATATAAATGTAAAGATTTGAACAAACATGTTATTTTCCTGTGATATTTATGTTTCTGTACATTTCTGTATGCTTTATATGCACACACATACAGAGATAAAAGACTAGGTTACCATTTCAGATCACAACCTTTCACACTGTGTTGGGTTGGAGTTGGTTGGGTTCCAGTCACTAAGCCAGGACCTAAGTGTGATGTTACTTGGACATCCTTGCTGTGTTGATGACAACATATGAAACCATACTCAGCAATGTTCACAGGCACTGGAAGGTGATTGTCAGTGTTGTTAAATTGTTTGAAGAGCCCCTGGCATGTCTTTAGCCCATGCAAACTTGCCCTCTTCCAGTGCATCCCTAGACAGGGTTCAGGTGCCAGAGCACTCTGATCACCACCCCAAAGGAGCTCATGTGCAGCCACCCAGTCTTGCCAGGACAAGGGGCTGCTCAACCAGCTCTAGGCTGTCCTGTGCCAGCTAGCTTCAGTGCCAGAGGCTGTTCCCAGATAAGTTCGATTTACTAGTCTAAGAGTACTTAGAGCCTTTGAGACTTTCCCCACTCGGGCTGATCACCCAGGTATGCTAGACTGAGCCCCACTCAATGCTGATGAGCTGATTCCTTTACTCATTCAAGGCATTTAGTAGTCATACGTATTGTGAATAGAGCCAATGCCTTGCAGTTGTCTAGTTTACAGATTATCAGCTATTTCAAATCTAAGTGTAATTATCTGTTTCAAATTCTCACTGTAAGTACCAGACCTCCAGTATGAGAAGTCTTCCCCATTCAGAGACAAAGGGAGTTTGAATCCATGACCAGGCTAAAGTCCTCTAATTTAAGTGACCTGACATCCTAAAATGACACCAGTAAGTCAGTCTACAGCACTCTACTCATCCCCAGAGATGCTGTGAGCATCTCAGGCCCTGGTGAAATGCAAATAAAACAAAAAAATCCAAACATGGCAGGTTACTGTCTAGCAAAGAGGTTGCAATGAGCACTGTAACTGATTGAACTTTATTCTGTTCTGTGGGAAGGCTGATTTCTTCCAATATCCTTCATATCTCAAGATTCTCAAAGATGTTTCCCACTCTTCCAGCCACAACTGACTGCAAACACCTCAAACACAGGCTGACCGAGCAGTACCTAAGGCCTGGAAGTTAACTCAATGCCATGACCCAGGCTCTTCTGAGCAAACAAACACCCTAAAGAAGCCTTTCACTTCTAAGGGGCAGCTGCAGGAATTTTAATACAGATAATTAGAATATTTCAGAAAGCTTAACTCTTGCAGGAAACAATACTTATTGCTACTGCCTTGTCTTTCTCTGTTAACAAAGCACTACAACTTTGTTTCCAGGGACACCCTGAAGAACCCAGCTGCTCAGTTACTCAAGTCACACTACGTAGGCTAGTGATGGCAGCCAAAGCATCAGCATCTTCGCTGCACTGTGACCTGTGGATACCCCCTTCCTTTCTACATTCACCTTCAGAGCTGTATAGGCAAAAGGATGAGATGATAGCTGGTGAAACAACCTAAGCAATGAAGGCAGGCCCTGCTCCTTTGTTCCCAAGTGACAGATGTGCACTCAAGGGAAATCCTCTTCTAGGGAGGACAGCAGGTCAGTACTTAGCAGACCTAAGCAACTGCACTTTCAGCGTGTGTCCCTGAATGCCACTGGCATCATCTGATTTTAGACCAGGAGAGTGGTCATCAACACCTTAAGGCCAGAGAGATGCTAAGACAATACAGAAAATCAATGGCATTTAAATATATTTATATGTATGCATAATAATGAAAGAAAATGAAAATGAGCTTAGAAGATCAAGGAGTTTGGCTGCATTCATTATATAGAACAACTAGAATGTTTACACACAGCCAGCATTTTTTGCCTTGAGAACAATTAAGAAAGATTCAAGATGCCTAATTCCACTTCCAAGTCACATCAGGCACTAGCTAAATTCTGCTGCAAGTACCAACAAACTTGCATTTCCTGTTCTTAAATGTTTTGAGGCTCTCCTAGTTTTAACTGCTGAACTTTGAGATACAGATCATAGTAACAGCAGCAGAACAGAACAAAGGAAAGGCAAGTGCAACTGAAGGAGAAGCTTAAACCAAAGCAGTATACTGCATGCTTTCAATGTGCTTTTATTCAAAGGACATGAAAAGGACATTATAAGGGATTCAAAGCATTTTGGGATGGGGAGGGGGAGAAAGAGATAACAATTAAAATAAATGTTCCATGGAGAGAAAATCTCTAATAATTTATTGACCTTCAGTTTCACATTGTGAAAACAAACAAAAACACAAAAAAAAACCCCAACCAAACAAAAAACCCACACAAGTTTTACAAAACCTTAAGATGTAGTAGCAAACAAAAAGACACAACATAGATAACATTATTTCTTCACTTGTACATTTTTCTTGTAGCACATGAACCACATCTTCAACAGCCAGAAAAGGGAACATTATTCTGCTCTAATCACTCTTATTCAGACAGGTGTCAGACTTAGAGAAAAGGGGCTGCACAATTATACCAGAAGAGGAAGGCTGTCCTTTGTTATATGTTTCTACAGCAACCAGCCTGCAAAATAAAAGGAACCTTCCTGTCTTATGCCAGGGGTATTGTGTGCACTCTACTGTGAACTGCATTTGCTTCGAAGTATGGGGTGTTTTGCAGGACTGGAATGGTCAAGTGACTAGCCAGGATCCCCACATCAATTCACAGAGCAAGAGCCTAGCGTATTCCCTGCAGGGCCAGAGGCCCACCCTGACTTCAGCTTCCTTCAGCCTACACACAGGAATTAATCAAGGCCTTGAAAGCAGACCACAACTTTGGTAACAGCTGGAGAGAATCCATCTCACTTTGGGAAGCTCCGTGGTGCTACAGAACAGATTTCAGAAGTTAAGCAGTTAGATGCAGTGCAGCTTCACATTTGAACTCCAACCAGCTTGATGGAGAGAGCAGGTCTCAAACCTGTAAGCCCTTATTCAAACAAAGGGGCTCCTGGGGACCCAGTTCTTCACTTCCTTGCACCTCGTGCAGTCATGGAGAGAGGACATAAAAGCCCTGCTGTCTGGTCTTATGGATCCCTTTGCACTCCCAGGAGCAATCCACAACATGAAAGGCAACAGCAATTCAAGACTATTTACTTCAACTGGGCAAAGTGTAAGTATTGGAATACAGAAAGGAGGCCTACCCTACCTAAGATCTTTTCCTATTGTGTAAAAGCCAGGTAAAAGAAAAGAACCAATGTGGGGCCATGATCGGGAGAGGCTGCAGGTTTAAATGCTTTTTTAATCTATCATTTCAAGAAATCATCTCAACCAGAGAAACTAAAACTGTTCACGTCTAGCTGAACACCTTTTAAAAAACTGCTAATGCCTTTACTAATTATTCAATGATCTCTCAGTATTCACAGAACTCCAAATACTCTGAAATGTAAGGGTCTACTCCAAACACCATGTCAAATGTAAGGTAGCACAAAGAAACTTCCAGTGATCAGTGTAAACACTTTCAGATGACAAAGCTTCCACAAATACAGTTACATCACTGCCACACAGAGAAAGGCAAGCATCACCAATGTGACTATTTTTGTTTTGCATGCATGCATGTAGCTGTTTACTTTTACCACAGTACACACCAACTATGTTACAGTTAAGCTGGCCTCCAGAAACATTTATGGGAAAAAACCACAATAAAATACATACTTCATGACAAGGTCTGCAAAGAAAGCATCTGTGAAACATAAGCTTCTGAAATCCCGAAGAAAGAGTAGCTTCATCTCTGTCTCAAGACCAGACTAATAAGAAACAAGCTTATTTTAAAATCAGTTTGGCTTCTCAGGATCGTAACCGATGCTTCTGAGCAACCATTTAAAGACACCTACCTAAGGAAAGCAAAAGGCAGCAAAGTCTAAAGGCTCTTTTTAAGATTAGAGGTTTGAAATTTATTTTATATCCCCATAAGAATTTTGCTAGATTGCTTGAGTCTCTGACACCTGGACACTCAGATCTGAAATCCAGATGGGTGAGGCAATCCAGTCAGTGCAAAATTACTGCTTTTTTTCTTCTTTTTTTTTTTTTTTTTTTTTTTTTGTGTGTGTGTGTGTGTGTTTTTAAGACTTCATCAGTAACCTGTCTTGAGGTTTTATTGTTTTTATTCTTGAATCACCATACTCCATTCATTCAGGTCAATGTGACTATACTGTAAGCCCCCCTTCCAACACAATAAATAAATAAATAACTTTGGACAATGACTTCATCTGGGCTGGGTATCCAGAAGCTCTTCCACAGTATTTGAGTTGCTATCAGAAAGCTGCACAAAGAGAGAGCTGCAAGAGATTTTGGCTATTTCCAGATTAGAAATTGAAAGGCATGACCAACACATGAAATGTAGTAAGGACACCATCTACAAGACACACCTGGGTAGCTGGTGGCCTGAGAAAGTGACCTCCATGGCTTCTTCCTTTAGTATGTGTGTAATTTAAGATCCTGCCTTGTAATCCCCACATTTCCGACCGGGAAGCCACACCTCCCTCCCACTTCCAACTGTTACCGAACAGTTTTCTTTCTTTGTGCAGCAGAGCAAATTACAGATCACAAAATGTGCAAAACATACAACAATTCACACAAGCCCTTGCAACACAAAGACAATTACAGGCATTGTTTCAGCATGCAAGCACTGAACAATAAATAACTATCTCTACAACAAGTAACATAAGAATGGGACAGATTGAATTACTTATAAATACAGGGAGGAAAGAGAACAAGGACCATTTGGGGGACATAATTTCTTTTCCCACTGTTGCTAAAGCATTTCACCACTGGGCTATTTGATGTCAAGAAGAGAGTCACCCACTGCACACAGGACAATGCAACGTGGGATTTAAGAGATGCTGTGGGCACTGCCCACAGACAAGCTAGCCCCAGTCAGCAGAGTCCAGCAGCAATGCTGCTGCTTCATTCACAGCAGCATCTCTCTGGTCCAGATCTGGCCTGCTTCCCCTGCAGCTGGTGCTGGCACTTAAAAACCACCACAAAAAGAGGTGACAGCTATTTCAAATTTCACATACAAAGAGCAGAGTCCATGGAAATCGAGTGTTGTGCTGCACAGCTCAGAAGTTCTGTCTGGTTTTCTCCTTTGAAGGACTGATTAATATTGGCATTAATCCACAATTACTAGCACAAGGACCAGATCATAGGTTCATCCATTTATATTTAAACCACATGCTGAAGCACTTAAGACTTTTTTTTTTTTCCCCCTCTCATTCCTTCATGTCTAGGTTAGATAATTTACAAGGTGCAGATGATTTTCTTCAAATGCCAAAGACGACGAACAAATTTTTCTTCATCAAAACTGTTTCTCCAGATCTGAGGTTCCAATTCTCTTCTCCAAATAAAGCGGTAAACTAAAAGCATTGGGAAGAAAAAAAAAAAAAAAAAAAAAAAAAAAAAAAGAGAGAGAGAGAAAACACTTAAATGGGTTTGCTCAGACAGCATACCATAAAGCTTTTGTTACATGTCAAAGAAAATTTAAAAGCTAGGCTTAGGATACAATGTGCTTCCGGCCCCACCACCACCCCACCACCTTAGTATTCTGTGCAATACCAACCACTGATCAAGAATGTAGCCAAGAACATAATAATTAAGGTCAGATTCTGCCTATTTTACTAGGCTTACTCATCAAACTCTCCTAATAACCTCAGAAATACCATCCAATTTTTTGGTTTTAAATTCAGCCATTTGAAACCTAAACGAACTAACCCAATACAGTTCAATATGGTGGGCTTTGCATCCTGCACACTATGTTGGCCCAAAATGTTAAAGTTTTGTAGATTTGTTTTAAGCAAACATAAAACCGTGCAACTTCTCTTCCACAAAAGCTGACGTGGATGCTTAAGTGCAAGAATTTTTTTTCTGTCCCTGGGCCACAGGACGCCTGGTTGGAGTACAGCAGAAGGGGAGGTGAAGGTGTCTTATTCCATTGCTTCCATTCAACATGGAAGAATTCTGAATTGAATTTATTCACTATATAGAAAGGGACATATAATCCCCATACTTAAAACATATGTAATATTCATTAGAGCAGAAGCCTGCCTCATTCTTTTCACACAGCAATCCACCATGCATCCATAATTCCATCCTAGAGTCTTCTATAAAGATGGATTATTCAATGAAACATTCAGCCTTCAGATGCTGAGATTATGCTTTGCTTCGTTACCATGAAGCTATATTAAAATGCCCGTTTCCAAAGCATCATGAGCTCACCACAGTCACTTCTGACAGGACTCCTAGGGTTTTAGGAGGCAAATCCTACATCACTGCAATGCAAAGAGACTCCAGTGAACTCAGTTCATTTGAACGCTCATCTCTCTCTCTGTGCAGTCCAAGAACAACAAGGAACATACCCAGGAAACAGAATCCTACAGAGCTGCCCAGCACCAGGCCTCTGCAACCGTGGGCTTAAAACAGATTATCTTCATCACATCTAAAAAAAAGACTCTGTACTTGGTGTTAATGAAGTCTTTTCCACACATTCTTCAGTGTAGTGAGTTACTTTTCCCACTGAAACACATGCATCAATACTGAAGATAGGATTACCTTCAAAAAAGCTATAAACAACTCCAAAAGTCAGGGAAAACAAACAAACAAACAAAATAAATTACTAACCTATTCAAAAGCCCCAAGTATGAGGAACAGACAAAGCAGACTGAAGTCTTCCTAAATGCTGTCAGACGGGAGCCACACAGCACCATGAAAACAGAGGGTAATCAGAAGTAATTTCCGTTTTGTCCCTCCCACCCACTGACAAAGCAGCAGGAGTCAGTAAAAAAAAAACCTCCAACCTACTTGCTGGATGAGCACACAGCATTAGAGAGATTTCTGTCTACTCCTGTGTTAAGCCAGTTATCTTGCGTGCTAGTAAAAACCAGTTATTCTGTGTGTTAGTGATGCTAAAATAATGGCTTTAAACAAGATTCTTCAAAGCAAATGAAAGCTTTTTGCACCGTTACATTCTGAGGACTCCTTTTCAAAATAAAACACTCCCTCTCATGTACTGTAAACTTCAGAACAATTAAGTCAGTGTCAGAAGAATAAGTCAATATTTTTCTTGGCACAGAACTGAGTCCGGGCATTCAGTCCTGCTGCTCTGATAACACTGAGAACTGCTGAAAGTCAGTAATAACAGAAATTAAACTGAAGATGTCAAGACTTTGTTGCAAAATAAGGAGGAAGGCTCTGCACAGAGATCAAGAGCTCCATTCGCTGGCTGTCAGGGGTGCAATTACTCCCAGCACCCAGGCTCTGGTAAGCCTCAAGGCTTTGCCCTGCTTTCCCCAAAAGTAAGCCTGGAAAAAATGAAGAGGAAGAGAGAGCAGAATCTTAAAGACAACCAACCAGCTGAGATGGCACGACACAACTGAATTTCACACTACATTTCTATGCTGACCTGCTGCTTTGCATGGGCCCAAACTTGTACTGGTTACACACTCAGAGCTCCCAGCGGGCTGAAAGAAACTCCAAGATGAATCCTCTTGTGTACCAAAGAAACAGGAATTTAATGACTGCCCTACTTTTCTAGGCATATACTTCTACCTACACTGCTTCAAAGACTTCTGGGGTTTGTGTTTACATTTACTGCAAGGTCTCCAGATGCAAAGGACACCAGAAAAAAAATCTGTCCCAGCAAGAACAACCCTCTTTTCTGGAGTACCTCTAACAGTCTGGACCAGGTAACTTAGACAAGTTCTGCAGAACTTTCTTAATTACTGCAGCTGTATCTATTTGCTTTGCTCCTACTAAGGTGCCTGCCCTTGTGGTTACACTATACACCGTTCAAATAAAACAAGAAATTATCACTTGCAGGATTTAAGATTATTTAGAATTAAGCTTGCCACTATAGTTGTTTGCTTGGTTGGTGACAAGTGTGATTCAGCATTTAAGTCTGAAGCAGGGAGGGGGGGAAAATACAACAATAAGGGGAGCCTGCCATATTTGTTGCAAAATAGACAGCTTAGTAGTTCTGGAAAAAGTCAGTGACTTATTTCAAGGGATGAACCCTAGAAAAGATAAAAATAAGGAAAAATTAGTAATAACTGAAGTAACAGTTTGTAGTCTGCATTAAAAAAAAACCAACTTTTGAAAACACTGGCAATAAGTGCAGGTACCTAGATTTTTAGTGCTTTTTTCTAAAAACCTTTCTCCCCTGCTTCTAAAAAGTCAGAGATCCACAACAACCAGCCAAGCAAGGCCAAATTCAAACTTGCTTGTGAGAAGATACAGTGCTGAAGTTGCATCTAGTAAGAGCTTGGCCCATTAGGTATAATTAAATTGTTTTGGAACAGTGAGTGCTACAGACTAGTAATTATTTCAGTCAGCAATATTAATTACATGTCTTCCTAACACTGTAGCTAATCCAACATATGACCATAAGTCTTTTGAAAAATCTGTATTTTAAAGTGTGTCAATGGAGCAAATGCCACCTTGCAGATGCAACCATTCTGGCCTGGTGAGATAGAAAATTAGTTGTGAAGTGTCTAAGATAGCAAGTTTCCCTAAAGGCTGTCTGCATGGAGAAACTATGCAGTCTGCCTGGAAATTCAAGTGAAACCACTATCAGGCTTCAGATCAGAATTTACAGTACCCTTCTGGGCACTGTTACCAGGTACACCGTGTGACCTACCCTCCATTGTCAGGAAAATGGCACAGAACCCTTGTTTACCGTACATCTTGTATTTAAACACAGAGCAGGATTTGGTTTCCAAAAGATTATCTGCATTTCCACACAAGTTTTGGAACATTACTTTTGCTCAATACTCTACAACTAAATCGTGAAGAAAGAGAAGTGGGTGCAAAGTATGTGACAAACTACTTCCAGCATCTGGCTTTGTCACAGATGGGGTGCCTGGCTCACAGCTGCCAGGGAATGCATGTCTCAGCTGCTCCAGCTGTAAAATTGGATTGAATATACTCACCCTCCTCAAAGCTACTGCTGAAAAAGTTTTGTTGTTATTACAATGGAATTCAAAGGTGCTGTTTCTTACCTGATAATTTGTACTTGCAACACATGCACAATTACGAGGGGAGGTGCTTCCACGTACTAACAAATGCTGTGGGAATGAGCGAATAGGGCACAGTTGTTATGCTGTTCCATACATCTAACGTGGGATCATAGCAGTCCAACGTTTTGCACCTCTGAATGCCAAAGTAGCCTCCAACCACATACAATTTGTTTCCAGATGCCACTGCATGGCAGCTCATTCGCTTAGCTGTCACATCTCCCACCTTAGTCCACTGGTATGTCTCACTGTTGAATTTATAAGCAGAGCATGCGGAGAATTCAGTATCTCCACCCATAATAAAAATCTGGTTACCCAGAACAGCTGCAGCTGTGTAGCGCCAGGGCTGGGGGCAGGTTGCTGGTACTGTCCATCTGTTTTCACACTGATCATAGCACTGAACTTTGGGCAGCTTGTCATGGCTAACGCTGGTACCCCCGAAAGCAAACAGCTTAAGCTTTGCGCTGACTACAGCTGCATTGCTTACGCCCTCCCGTAGTGGGGCAACCATGGTCCATTTGTTGGTCACGGGGTCATATTGCTCCACTTGCTTTAGGGATACTGAAGGGGAAGCTGGAAGGCAACCAGTTGCTGCAGTGTGTCCTCCTACTACATACAAACAGTGCTTAAGTTCAGCAGAGCCATGCCCAAACCTAGCTACTAGCATGGGTGCAGCTTTTGACCACTCCTCGTGAAGGGTGTCATACACCCACACATCTTTGGAGACTCCATTTTCTGACCCTCTTCCCCCTGTGATATACACTTTGCAGCCTATGGCACAAGCGCTGAACTCTTTCCGTGGACTCGGTATGTCAGCTTTTGGAATGATCTCCTTTGCCTTCTGGTCCACCAAGTACAGCTTGTCACACATAAAGGTTTGGCCACCCAAAAGAAAAAGGGAATGGCCAGTTTTACGGGGTCTGGCACACAAACTAGTGACCACGCCATCGTTCTGCAGTATCTTTAATTTGCATCTTATTGACTCTTCTACAATCTCTTTGCTTTTCCTTTGCTTGGTGATAAGTTCCTCCATGGCCACATTCTCCATGAGGTATATGGCTGGCAAAAGGGCCAGTCTCACCGTCTGCAACAGCTCAGGCAGGTAACAGTGACGCTTACTCAGGTCATAGTTGACCCAGTTGATAGCCGATTCGTATACCAGCCTTTCATCTTCAGTTTCTAGTTCTTCACTGGAAAGAAGCTGCACTACCATGTCTTTGGGCAGCTGGAGGAAGTCTTCGCTCTTACTGATACCCTGGAAGTTGCTAAGGCACATCCTCCAGGACAGTTCGTACAGCCTGGTACACTGGTGAGCATCCGACAGCAGCAGCATGCCGAGGCAGTTGGTGGGATGTAGGTTTTTCTCCAAAAATTCCGCACAGGCGTCCCGGATGTCCTGAAACTCCAGCATGTCACCAGCCTCGAGCAGCGATTCTGCATTCTCCTCGTTGATGATAACCCTGGAGGAATACGCATAGTCCAGCAGAAGCTCTAAGACTTCTGGGTGAATTGAATTATGAAAGTTGACTTCACTGTCTTGGCTCTCCTTCAGTCCTCCGCTGAACATCGCTTCAAAATAGCGGCTACAAGCAGCTAGTACGGCTCTGTGGCAGGGGAATGACCTGTTCCCAGCGTGGAGAAGTACATCTGTAAAGAGACGCTGCTGACGCAGAAGATTCAGATGAGTAAGGACACTATCAGCATAGGATGACTTGTGGAACAGGTATATGTTTATGGAGCCAGTGCTGGCCCTAGATTTGCGATTTTCGTGCATGCTGACTGACATTTTCTTTCACACCTATAAAGGAAAAAATAAAAATATTAGTAAGACAGTAAAATTCGTTATTATTTTTAGATAACAAAATTTTTTTTCACCAAAGTTATTACTCACTACAAATGGGGAAAATGCCAAAATGCCTTAATTTACAGATGAGCGGACAGAGAATTACCTTTGGCATGTGTTTATTTTTTTCCAAGATGAGTTTCATAAATTGCATACTCCAAATTCATTGCCCAAGAGCAGGTTTATCTTGGGAAACCTGATCTCCAACTTTCACAGCAATACAGTAAGCAAGACAGAGGATAAAGAAAAGGAACCAGGACTGATTTTCTCACCCTTCCCCAACCTAGACCAGCTGATTCATTGCATACGTACACATGCACATGCTTGAAACATTCTCCTGTACTGAATCATAGCAGGAAGAGCTACCAGACAGAATACCTAAGGAATGTCAGAAACTGCATGGGGAACAAAAACCTACTAATCCCATTAGGAAGCTTCCCTTTGGTATAATGATTCCATATGCAGCAGCAGAGAATGAAAAAAGGAACTGTAAAATGAAAACCCAGCAATGATCATAAACTTACACTTGCAAAACCTTTAAAAAAATACAATGAGTAAATGTTTGAGATTACATCTTGAACTCTGCCAGCAGCTGCCTGCTAAAGTGATACAGCATGTACACAGGCAGAGTCAGCAGAAAAATGTACAACTGAAGCCACCAAGGCATCACCTCTGAAGCTAGATCAAGAGTCAGGAGCACAAGCCATTGGTTCATTCTAAGTTTTCAAGGAGACACAACACACAAGACTTACCTTTCCCACCCTTTTCCTAACAAAAGCACAATGCTGTTAGGAGGTTAGTTTTACATTAACTGCCACGATAGGAAGGTCCATCGGTAAGATTACAACAGCAAGTTTCCAGATTTAATTAAGAGTAAAGTCGAAACAGTTTGCAGTGCAAGGAAAGGGAGGAATTCTGGCAGGCATATATGGCTAATAGCCAACAAGCCACAGTGGAGGTAGCAGGAGATGAAGCATACACACCACAGTGCGAGCTGTGGCTGTTGATTACTACTGTAATCGTCTCACTTCTATCTGTCCAAACAGTAAAGGAGGCTTGGAGAAAGAAGAGAACTAAAATTCCCTAATAATGATGATATTCACATGCCCAGAATCTCTTTTACTGCACTTTCAAATAAGGAACAGGACAAAAGCCTACCTGGCACGTGTCCAGTGCTCAAAGACCAGGGCCACCTGTGTAAATTTTTATTGTGGATATACTTCCCTCCCTCATGGACTTTAATATTTTGATATTACTCAGCATGTTTAAGCAGCACAGAATTGTACAAATCTATCCCCACATTTCATGCTTCAAGATGACACAGAGCTATAGAAGCTTTAAAAACATATTTTAAAATTAATACATGGGATTCTATTACTAGAATCTTGAACAAAATTGAAACTATAAATTATTAATTTGGGCAGCAGACTCCAAGATAGAAGGATTTGTGCATATGGAATACACAACACATGCAGATTAACTGCAGCTCAGGAGTACCGTTGTTCCAAAAGCTGTGCTAGCATCCAGAATAATTGATGTGTCAAGTTAGACAGCAAGCCTGTCATTCACCTTTCCTTCAGCCACAGCAAAAAAGCCCCTCAAACCAACATCAACTAAGGCACAAAGAGACATCTTGCTGCAGAAGTAACACAGCCCATTTCCTTTAGTCTGGAACATGACTTGCTGATGAAACTGAACTGGGATGGAAAAGAACAAGCAAGACATACAGTGCTCAATCCAAAACCCTTAACAAAAGTGAGAAATCCTTCCCATCAAAGCCACAGAGTATATGTCTTGCTATATCGTGCAAAAATTTGGGAAAGTATTTTACCAGTGCTCCCTAGGCCAACATACTAACTGCACTAACACAAAGCTCAGAACAACTTAAAGAGGCTGGTACATCTTCATCACACAAATCCTTCTATGAGGAAAATTAAATTACCTTTAATGGAATTGTATTGTCTGGCAAATACAGACTCAGGTGTTATTCAAAGGTCCTGATCACTAATCTTAGCCTAAAATTACCCACTTACTCCATAGCCAAAAAGATTATAGTGACCATAATACAGGTTGAAACCTGCTGGAACTGAAGGTTTAAAGGAAGGGTCATGGTTTGAAATACTAGTACATAGACACAGAGGGAAAGGTGAACCCTTCACCAGCAAAGAAGCCACTACAAAATTTTTTCCAGGTACTTGGCCGTTTTACGTGCAATTACAATGCAGTGCAAAGCATGCACTGGATTTCTGCAGATTGGCTTTCCTCACACTGAGAACCCACTCCTGCAAAGTTTCCTTCACAGGGAGCAGGAAAGGAGCTAAACACCCACTGATCAGAGACAATAAGAGTCACCAGGATATGAAGATGATCACTGTTATCCTGCTCTCCATCCCAGTTAAGCTAATGTGTAGACACCACAGTCTAGGCATGTCAGGATCTCTACAGAAACACCATTCCTCTCCTTTTCCCTCAGACTATAATGAAAACTGTCTTTTATCATGCATACAGAGTTCAAAACCAGGGCAGGTAAAGTTCATGTTGGAGACTGTAAACACTGGCATTCAGATCTTACAGCGGGCTCTATACTCCTGTGAACACCACTTGCTCAGCATCATTCAGAATGAGCCCATAACCACAATAAAATAGAGGCAAACATAAAAAACTCACCCTGCAGTTATGCATACAGTGGAAGTTAGTGAGCTACAGATGCAGAGAGGAAGATCAAGATCACTGCACGTTACTCAAGCCCACCCACAGCCATAGTAACAAACCCCAGTGTAAAAAATAATAATTACAAAAATTAATTTAAAAGCCACTCTGAAACAGCTACTGAATGAGGCACTCAAGGGTTTCTTCCCCATAAAGCAGGAGACTTGGTCTTTCAGTGAGCAATGCCATTTCTTATGAAGCAGTTAAAAGAGCAGCAACTGTGTCATCTGCAACTGTTCCAATAACATTGCATTTATCACCACAATGATCACCACCACCACTATTAAGAAGAATTCAAAGTATGCCAATTCACATTTAAGATAAAGTAACATATTTCCCAGAACAGAACAAAGATATTTATCTATACATATCTTTTTCCTCCAATGTGATTGCTGAGATGAGTTCACACTTGGACTAGGCAAACAAACACCCTTACATGCAATTATCATCATTTACTTCTGTAATCATGTCCTTTTGCAGTTGCTGACAATTAGTTCAGTCTTAATCTTACAACAATATTAAAATATAAAAATGACAATCTAGTTTCTTTATTTGGAGTTGGAAATCATGCAAGCCCCAAATACTTCAGCAGAGGTAATTTACAGTCAGTGAGCAAATGCTGATCTTGAATAATGTGAGTCACCTCCCTTCAGGCATTTTTTCCGTGGAAATAACAGTATTTGTATGTAAAAAAAAGAAGTGGTCAGTAAATTACAAATACAGATTTTATCTAGGAAAAGAGGTTGAACCAAGACTTTGATTTGTAATTGCACTTCAACAGGCTACTTCACTGCAGTTGTAAACACTACTTGACAACTAAACAAGACTCCCGGCCCCGCTTAGCAGCTCTGCAACATGCAGGTCCCAGCCTAAATCAAATGAAAAGTATTTTCAAATTAGTGACACATCCCTGATGCAGGCTCATTGTAATTGGACTCTGTAATTACATGGTGGTGCTTGCGTTTTTGTCTAGCATCAGTGAAACAGATGAAGGAGAGGAAATCTGCTCAGCACCCCATTCATTTAACCAGCACCATTTTCAGCTGCTAAATCTGCAGTGATACTATCAGTGCCACAGAGCCAAACCCTGACCCTGCCTGAAGTCCTCCAGCACAAACTCAGCGGCTCCCTAGGACCTGCAGCGAGACGGGAAGCAGAACATGCTTCTCCTGCTAGGAGTGCACTACTGCTCACCACACGCAAACAAAGAAACCCAACGCTTAATTCCAACCGAGTACCCTTCACAATAACGCCTCAGCAACTCCATCTCTGAAAAAACAAAAAAAAAAAACAAACCAAAAAAACCCACAAGCAAACAAACAAACAAAAACAAACAAACAAAAAAAAACCCAAACCAAAACAAAATAAAAAACCACCTTCTCGGTTTCTTCCCATAAAGAAGCAGCATGATAAGTTAAAACGCGTTGGGTTTCCTTTACCGAGCAATAACCACGTGCTGAAGTTTCTGTACGACAGCGGGGACAGCGGGGACAGCGGGGACAGCGGGGACAGCGGGGACAGCGGGGACAGCGGGGACAGCGGGGACAGCGGGGACAGCGGGGACAGCGGGGTCGCAGCGAGGTGCGGGAGCCGCCAGGAGTTCGCTCGCTCCCCTCAGTCCCTTCTTCCTTCCCTCCCTCCCCTGACCCACAACCGCGGAGGGATGCTGCGAACTTCCCAGAGCCCCGAGGAGGAAGCCGAAGCCCACGAGGCAGCCTCCCTCGCAAGAGCCGGCACTTTCCGCGGAACGCCGTACCCCGTGCGGTGTGCGGAGGCACGCAGCAGCCACCGCGGGTGCCTGCCCACCAGCCGCGCCGCTGCCCGCGGATGGGGCGACGCTTCCCGAGCGGAGGCCGGCGGATCGGCCCGGCTCCAGCCGGTGGGGCCCCGCAGCGCCCCGCGGACGCGGAGGAGCCATCCCGCCCCGAGCACGCCGTAGCCGTAGCTCTGGCTTCCCGCTCGCCCCCCGGCCGCCAGGAGGACGGCAAGAGGGGCGGCCCCCCCGCACCCGCGCTGCCCACCCGCCTGTCCCCGCGGCTGGCGCTGCAACAGGTCGGCGAGCACCGACTTACAGCAGCGGCTCCCGGGCGAGCGCGGATGTCCCTCTGCCTCCGCGCAGCGCCGCGCATGGGATAGGAGCGGCTGCCGGCTCGGCTCGGCTTGGCTCGGTGGTCCGGCGGAGAGGCGGCCGGGCAGGCTGAGCTGCCGGGAGCCGCGCAGCGCAGGGCGGAGGTGGTGCCGCTGGCGGGAGGCGGGACAGGGGAGGAGGGCGGGAGGAAGGGGAGAGGGACGAGCGGACGGACTCGGAGAAGGGGCCGGGTGCTGAGGGTGCTGCTGCTGGCACCGCCGGCCGCAGCTCTGTCCCGGCGGCGGCACGGGGAAGGGGTATATGGGCTGTGGGCGGGAGGAGCCTTTATGCAAAGTGCGTGAGTGACGGTCGGGGGAGGGACGGGAGAGCGCGGGCAGCGCCCGGGCGGCGGCGGGAGAGGCGGAGCGGTGGCACCGCGCTGCTCCGCGGGGGGCTGCAGGGCGGACGAGACGCCCCTGCCCGCGGAACCACCGCGCTTCCATTGCGCTCTCCAGAGGCCTTCACGGAGCTGCCGCTTCGTAGCAGCGCGCTAAGAGTGCTAAAGCGGCGCGGAGCTCAGTCTGGCCTTAATTATTTCCCAATTAAACAAGTATGAGAAAAATGCACTTGTGCAAAAGGCGGATTTCAAAAATAAACATCTAGACATAACAGCAGTGTTTACATGATGGAGTTTGTAGTGCAGAAAAATACAGGATGCCATATCAGTGTCCACGTTGCTAATTTGCCGTTTGCTCAGACCAATTAAATCAATGGTATTAGTCAAAAGATTTTTCAAGGAAGATAAGAATAATTATTTTACTACCACCAACAGGAAACTCCTAATTCCATACAATAGCTAGGAGAATTCATTAATTTCTTACAATGAAATGTCACCCAAATTTGTGTTAAAAAAGAACCCTGTAATCAATTCACTGGTACACAGAGGCTTACTTACATTCTTGTTGCTGGACTTCAGGGACTTAGTGACTTTAGGACACTTAGTGTACAGCAGGACACCTGAAATTCGAGAGAGCCTGAAGAGCATGGCTGAACAGGGAGCAGATCAGTGATTTTTTTCAATTTACTTATTTTTTGCAGTATTGTTTGATTACCACAAGAAGTGTTGCAGATTGCAAGGTCAAAAAATCCTGCACATCTGTATGTAATAAAGTATGCTTCAAAGTTGTTTAGGTGTGAGAAGCTGTTGGAAATTGTAAGCCACCTTATGCAAGCACCTTATGCATGGGCATCAGTGCTAACTTGAGTCATGTATCTCCAGAGGATTTTGGTTTACACTGTAAATATTCAACCTTTTTTGCACATTGGATTGTCCACTTCATATGTGCAGGTTTTTCCTTTCCTAACATTTCCCATAAAATGCCTTGATCCTGTTTCCTCCCATCTTCCCGCAACAAAACCTGCAGAGATTCTCCCCAGATCTTTTTTCCTTGGAGGCTATTCCACTATGGTAAACATTTCATAGCCTGGTGTCAGAAAGTCAGATGGTACTATCCTTTGCAATTAAAAATACAGGGACACATTACTTTCTATTTCAAGACAAACTTATAACCAGCAGGACTATTGCCATGAGTTTAAACCAGAAATCCTATGGGTAACATACCTAATCCATCAGTCCACAATATCTAAACTGTAAAACTGATGTTAAGTGTGGCTGTGAGGAGTGGCCATTGAAAAATGAGGTCTGTAGAAAAGACAACACACAAGGCTTGCACAGCTATCCACAGCATGCAGATCTGGGCAATACTCTGCAGGAACAGAATGAGACAATAATCCTCTAAGATAGTGACCAGATGAAGTACTAATCTTCCTTGTTGTCCATAAAGCAAGGAACCTGTTGAAGTTAATCAGGGCAGAATGATTGGATGAATCTATACATCATCTGTCGGGGAAACAACTACTCAGCCTGACAGCCCCTTCTCTGTGCATGTAACTTGTCACACATGCACTGCATAAACTCATGCTACTGGTGGGAACAGAGAGAGAAGAAGAAGAAAAAGTAGTTCCATAGTCCTGCCTGTAATTCCACACCTGGAATGCTTACAAACCACAACAGCAGTTCTCTTGAATGTGCACACAGGAGGTGACACCTTCCAAACTGCCTCAGCTCCTTTCTTGACCGGAGTTAAAACTAGGTCGTTCTGGCTGAATACAGCTTTTAGAATACACATTTAGAATGCTTGCATGGCTGGCATGGAAATAGCACTCAAGAAATTAACCTGGTCCAAAACAAGTCTTTGTCCTGGTTTATATTGGTCTAAGAACTAAGTCAGGTCACAATTAAACACAGTTCTGGTTAAGCTAGTTTTGTAGATGGGCCAATCTGTATTTTGACACTACTGAAAACAAAGGTGGCCTAGCCTATCCTAGGACATAGTTTAACATGCCCACTTAACTAGTTTAAACATGTTTCTCCTAGTATTCATATGCCAGGTTAGATGGGATCTTTAAAGTGTTGCTAAATATCATGATTTTATCACAAATCACAAAGCCCCAACTTCTAGAGTAATGTGAAATTGATAATCGTTTAGGGTTGGTTTCATTTTTTGTTCTTGTTTTTTAACAAGAAGTCTGAAAAAATGACTATGTGGAGTGGAAGTATGGCCTTCAAACCCAGAAAGTATATAAAGCCTCAAATATTTTTGGTTTTCATCTTTGGAATTTTAAGTGCCACATTTGACTTAAAAAAATTGTGGTAGTAAAAACTTCTTTGTTCAACTCAAATCCAGTTTGCTGTGCAGAGAAGCAATGCTGTTTGAACTAAATAAGTTTCACCTCATATTTTATTTAAATTGGTTTAGACTCTGTGTTGAGACAAGTTCTTGGATCCTTGAGAGTACAACAAACTTTATAATATGGCTTTACTGACACCTTAACGTTTTGGAGGCATACCTGTCTAAAACATCTTCTAGACTATAGTAGCAATACCATCAAAAGTTCTAACATTAGCAGAGCTGTACCAGCAAAATAATCCAATTACCAGTGCAGGTTGTTTCATTCAGGAGATCAAAATATATTTTTTGTTTTGCTTTGTTAGTATCAGCTGCATCTACACTAGCAGGGTTTGCCAGTACAGCTATCTTGGCAACCCTTTTAAATGCAAACAAGCAGTATGTGCCCGCAGCACCAGCTGAGATCTCATTTTTAATGCTATTAAACAGCTGTGTATTGGGCTTTTGCCTTGTTAGACTTTTTTTAACCACATTATTTTGTTGAACTGCTAAATAAACATCGTGGGGTTAAATGTATTAGCGTAATTTATCTTCATTCCTTTCTAATTTACACTTTGAATTAATTAATTAGAATGATGTAATTAACACTGTACAATAGCAGTACCAGTGCCAGAGCTCTCCCAGGGGCATAGGGCCAGGAACACCCCTCAGTGACCAACACCTGCTTTCATCATTTCCCTTTTTATGGGCTTTTCCAATGTGGCTCACAAACACGGATTTGGGACTGGTTTAGCCCAGTGTAGTACAATGCTTGTTTTATGCCAGAGATGTGTTCAAAGTGTTTGGTGGGAGTCGAGCATTCAACAATTTGTAGCAAAAATTAGGACAGCTTGCCCACCAGATATGGGACAAGAAAACGCTCTTTGCCCTCTTCTCCTTTTCTCACCTCTAGGTATGTTTATTTTTCAAGAGGACTACATTCAATCAGTCTGCATGGCATGGCATGGCAGCTGAGACTGGAAAGAAAATATCTGCTGTTGTCTGCAGCACTAAGAAGATGTAGAGGACACATAACTGCACCTCTTCAAAATAATTGTATTGCAGCAGTATGACAAATGGTTGTGAGGTGAGTCCCTTGCTATTTGTGAAGTATATGGACAGTAGCCCATTTGAAGTCATTGAGTTATACCATCACCTTAAGTCTAAAAGGTAGAAAAGTCAGACCTTGTTTTCTATTAAAGGCTGAATGTGTCTTGTACAAAAGATTTTCAGAAAGATCAGTTTGTCTGTAAAATAATGCTATAGGTGTGGATAATGTCTGGAGTGAGAAAACTTTCCACCTGAAGTTTTTTTTAACTATTAGAGGAAACCCTTGGAAAAGCCTAGAATTCACAATTGTGCAGCATTCCAGCAGTATGCGCTGGAATACAAGAAAACAGTATTGGAAAAAAAAAATGTGTTAAGAATATAAGAAGAAAACATGCATTTCCCTTTTGTACATAATTCCTGTGTGTGTGTTGTTGCCCACTCCTTGAAAGTGTCCAAGGCCAGGTTGGATAGGGCCTTGAGCAACCTGATCGAGTTGGATCTATATGATTTTTAAGGTCACTTCCAACCCTATCCATTCTGTGATTCTATGATCTTACCATTTCCCAGTTTGTCTTGCTCTCTAATTGCTCCCCCCAAAAAGTCTCTGCTCCCTGACTTTATTTTTTGTCTATTATTGCCTCTTCTCCCTCTTAGAAAAAAAAGATGTTTCTGGCCAACAAAGATGACAGTGATGATGATCCACTTTTGACTGGGTGTGATTAGCTAGGTGTCCCAGTTATTGCAGGTGTGCAGGCCACTTAACATAGATATCCAGACCAGGACAGGTAGTACTGCTGCAGAGTGGTAAGTGACACTTCTGCCATTACTCACAGTGACATTCAGCTAAAGTCTTAGCATCTCATTCTTATACTCATTGCCAGGAGATGTCAGTTGCTTGGCTATTTCCACCTCTGGACACTGGCTCCACAGAGAGGCTGCTCCTTGCTTCTCTCCAGGAACTATTTCCAGGCAGTGCAGACCAGCCCTTGCAACAGCTTCCCTTGGCTTCTCTCTTCCTAAGTAGCAGTGGCCCCCAGTGGTGACAGCTAAGCTGGCTTCTTATTTCAAGTCTTTCGTTCTGAAAAGCCTCCGTGCTGCAAGAGAAATTTGGATTAAGGACTTGCTAAGTTCTCTTCCATCTCTGCAGAGACCCTGGGCCAGTTCCTCCTGACCCCTTCTAGCTCCCACAGACCCAACCCCACAACGATTATAAACCTGAGATTATGGCCGTACCTTACATTATACAAGAAAATGTTTAATCTTTCACAAGGAACTAGGTAATTTAAGCAGAGGACAGTGGGTCACATATGAAAACCCCCAAATGATGGGAATTTTGTGCTCATCTTCATCTTTTATGTTAGTATTGAAAGCAGAGAGAAAGAAAATGCATTCAAGCAACCAAATATCTTTGGCTTTTTAAGGACAGAAATACACATTTTATAATCATGATCAGCAGTACACTTTTAAAGACAGGGTATTTAGGGATTTTTAATACTTCAGGACTATTTAAGAACTCTATATTGAATATATTTATGAACAAGGATTTTTTTTTTTTTTTTTACATGAGATAGGAACACGCATATTTTTTCTGTGGTGCAGCTTTGAGGCCAGTCTGAAAACACAATTTTTATTTTTTTTTTTAAGTTTGTTTAGCCTGGGGACTTTTTACACTGTTCCTTTTAGATGCTATTTTGTGCTCAAGTCAGAAGGGAACTAGCTCTGCAGGACTGTTGTGAAGTCAAGCCATACGCCAAGAGATGCTGGAAAAAAGAAGGCAGTGAACAGGAACTGAAATCCCTGACTGCATCAGACACATAGGGGAGCTTCACATTTCTCCGTGTGCATAAGAGCAAACATAAGAAAAAAACTTTTTTGCCCCTTGTCCTTCAGTGCCCAGGGGATAGCTTATGGATACCTAGCTAGATGAGGATCTCAAGTGTAAGTCTGGGCTGCTGGCCTGCCAAAAGTCTGTGTCCTAATGCTATTATCCACTGTACCAAATTAAAGTGACAGCCAACAACAGTCTTGTAATCATGCCTTACATTATCATACACATACTTCTTAGAGGGCGTGTTTCCAAACTACAGGCTATGAGGTCATGGGAAGTGGTCCACAAATCCACAGTAAGCTGTAAAGTTTGTTGCTTACAGTTCAAAAAGTTTGACAATAAGAATGCATGAGAAATTCGGAAGCTTAATGTTGTTTTCGGGGGGAGCACAGAATTTCCTGATTTTTAGGGGTTTAGGACAGATCCAGACAAGTATTTTAAAACAGGCTTGTTTGTGTAAATATGGATTTATTAATTATTAATTTATTTATTAATTTTCCTGTTGAACAAGTCACCATAAACATCTGGAACAGAACAGCATTAGTAGTTTTGAGTCTACATTCATTCTGTGTGTTTTTTAATAGCATTTTAACAGATACTCAAGAACACTAAAGAAAGGAACACTTTTGAAGGCTCTTGGCAGAATATAAGAAGATTAAAACAGGGTCTCTGTTACCTTGTCTTATTCTGTGAAGCCTGATAATTGCAAGGGATAAGTAATCAGATTCCAGACATTTGAACAGTATGAAATGTGTCCTATGGAGCTGGTATTTCTGTGTCCTAGATCTAACTTTTGAACATGTTGCCTAAAGCAGGGATTCTTTCTCAGCATCCTTCTATGTAAAAGTAGCCTCAATATCCTCCTCAGCCTATGTCTGTTTGATGAGAGGGACTTAAGAGGACACATTTGCTGGTTTTAAAAGACTTGTTTATATACCCTCTCAAAGGCTTTATTTGAGACTTTATTGTTTTTGTCTACAAAGGAAACCAGTGAATTGGATCCTGCCACAGAGCCCATGTATTATGCAATGGTTTAAATTCTTCATGGTGTTGGTTTGAATTTTTTAATTCTTTTTTATGAGCAAGCCTTTGTAGAAGATTAATTCACTGTGCACTGCTAGTTCATTTAGTTCTGCAGCAAAGCTTGAAAAAGGAAAAAAACATTTTGAGTGAAGAAATGTCATATTGTAACAGGCAAAACCTTGCAAGCTTCACATACAAACAGTTGAGGGGAAAACCAGTATTCTTAGGAGAACTTTATTCCAAAGAAGCCTATAATGTCTCTGTTTTAAATGCTATTTCAGACAATTTAGTTAAGCATAAGTACAAGGGCTTAAGCTTGGAAGAATGCATACTGTGGGCAGATATTCAAAACTTTCTTAATAAAGTCAACGTGGCATTTACTCTGGTTATTGATTTACATTATCAAAATTCTGGATTTTCTATGATAATGAAGTTTAGTTAGAGATCTGATTGCTGCTGAAAGTAGTAGAAATGAAACTGATGATGCTTATTTGAGCTAAACATTTTCTGGAGACTTTCCCACCTCCAGGATATGTCTGAACATGTTTTTACTTTCCTAGCTTAAGCAGGAGCCACTTGGCATGTCAACATATGTATATTTTGGCTTAAAGAAAAGACAGTAGTTTGGAAATACAAAAGACTGCTTCTGTCTTTTGTAACAGGGCTTGTGTTAAGATGTAAAACAGGTAATACATTAAACTAGAAAGAATTTGAAGTGCATAGTTGGAAGATGGCTAACTGATCACTTGGGCTTTCTTAAAGAAATGTATTTAAGGTTTTAGTTAACAGGCAATTTCCTTTACATACACATGAAAGTAGGTTCTGAAAACTTAGAATTTTACACAAATAGAATAACAAAGCCTTGTGACTCAGCATAACCAAATAATTAATTGGAAGAAAAACAGGTTTTTCCTTACAGAAGCAATGCACATTCAACTATGGAAGTAATCATATTCTGTGCTGGCTTAAAGATCAGAAGATTCCCACTAGCACATTCTCTAGACATCTTTGAAATCCATTGCTTATAGCAACAGACTGCACATATCACAAGTCTTCTGAAGAGAAAAATACTTGCAAGCTTTGACATATCACAATAAACAGATGGCCACAGGAGCTGGCAGCCTCAAGAAAGTGGTTCTCATGTAGCAATTGTCAAGCACACAAAAAAGGATTTTGTAGCTCAAAAGTGATAGTCCACAAAAATATCTATGTAAATATCTCTAAGCACTGTGTGAAATGCCAGTACATTTATGGCACATGCACACACAAAAGCTCAGCCTATGGTATGCACAAGCCCAGCCAGAACTTTTATTTGTACATGTATAGTATCATTTTCTCTGGCAGAAACATAAAAATTAAATTTATGGATGACCAATTATATGAAAATACATCAGATTTGGACATCTGTCTTCAGAAATTTCTCAAGCAAATTTTAATTATTCATACCAAGAGTGAAAATACCTAAAAACCTCAGTAAGTGTAAATTCAGCTGCCAGGTTTTCATGCAAATGAAAGCTGCATGCATATGCAAACAACATCTTAAAATTTGCCTGGAGGATTACTCGAGCTCCTATGACTAAGATACCTTGGAAAGACCTGTTCTCTTCTGCTCAAGTACATTTCAAGAAGTTTTCCTTCTGCTGTGTGTTTTTGAGATTCCAGTAAATTAAATAGGGAGAAATCGCTGCGGTACAAAATCTCTGACAAAAATCGTAAGTGGTTTCAATAGATTCCATGTATTTTCCTACATCACAGTCAGATGAAAAAGAAAATAAAATTTAAAAAACGAATGCCCCAAGAAAAGCCATAGTATTCTCCTTTACAACTGACACTGCAGATTCTATACAGTTTTTGTAAAATTAATAAATAAAATTATTTTATGTTGCTTCTCTGAGCAGGTCTAGTGAAGATGTGTTTCTGCAAGAGAACTGTATTGTATGACAGCAAAAATTTTACATTTTCTAGTGTTCCTACATCTTATTTCCTACCAAATAACATTAGTATGTGAACTTCCAAGACATGCATTAGGTAATGATTTATGTTTTTCATGCTAATTTTTCTCAATAAACAGACTATTGAAATGAAACCACATTTAAAACACAGGGCTCCCATCCCATCCCAATAAAAAGCATAAAATGTTGCCCAGGATCTTCAAAGTAAAATTACACAAGGCCTAATCCTTAGACTCCTTATCTTGTAAAATTTTTCCTCTTAGTATATTAAAATAGTCTTAGTATTTCAGGATACTCCAATATACTACTTCATTAGAAATAAGTGCAAAAAGTGTAGTACATTGTTTTAAGGGACCAAAAGAAAGAGATTCTTTAATAGTTTCTTACTACAAAATGATTTCTAAGAAGAGGAAATCTCTTCAAACCTTCATTCTTCTTCTAGTGTTGTAGCTATAGCACCACACTTACTACCATGAGATTCCTACCATGTTCAACCATTGCTTGTTAGGAATAATGCTTTAGACACCTCTTTAACACATGACTGTCCTAAGTCTGGGCTGAGTTCTGAAGCCATCTCTACCTGCTCTCCTTGCAGTCAGCTGTCAGGTGCCTGCCCCAAGTCAGCACCTCTGCATCCAGGGCAGGACATCAACACCCTCCCTTGTCTGTCTGGGAGACAAGCACAGGGCACCAGGCAAGGCATGGAGCTACCCAGAGCTGCTGAGAGATGATATTAGAGATGTGGTTTTGTCTTACCGATTACAGAGGTAGGCAATTATGTTTAATGAAACAGACATGGGTTTATATTACCTGTGCTCACAAATGTAAAACTAACTCTTTAAATACATCCCTTCTCCCTCTTATATTATTAGTTATGGTACAATTACATATTCCTTACAGATAAACAGTGGTGTTATTTCCTTTCTTGATGTCTGCATATATTTATTTCTCTTTGCACATTCCTGTCTTGCTCCACCTTGTCATAGTGAATTCAGGCTACCTCCTAAGTGTTAACAGCATACTTTCTTTTAGCTGCTCTCCTGGTTTAGCAGTATTTGTCCATAAACATAGAAGGAGCTGCAGAAAGGGGAGCCTGCCAGTTGCACGGCCAAAATATACTCAGTCACACCCTGGTAATGGACTGATTTTGGAAGGATTGCATGGATTCCACTGTGATAGGTTTTGGTACCACACCCCCTAGCTGACCCACTTAGTGCAGTAAATCCCACAACTGTGAAAAGATAGGTCTGATCTGCTAACACCTGCGGGCATAGTTGTCCACTCTACCCTATCTGAGCCAACAGATTAACTCCTTTTCTGAAGCACACTTTCTCAACATTATTCATTTAAGAGTAAATCCCAGCTTTTGTGAAGTCCATGGGAGTTCTGCCAGTGAACATCAACACCTCTGCTATTTTATTCCTTGTCTTCCTAAGCAGGAACTGCCAATCATGCTATATTACAAAGTATTTTTATTAGGTACTCTACGGTGCTTTCAGTGGAGACAAGTTACCCTTTGCTGGCAACAGAATCAGGCACCTTCAACAAACCACTGAATTCTCTACATATTTCTTTTGTTGGAAGGGACAACTCTAAACTACTTCAAAGCATTCTGACTTCTGAATTGATAAACTAAAACATTTATGCCTCCACACATATATACTATCAAAGCCCCATCTAGACTTTTATTTTATGACTGTTCTACTCTTTCAGGACCTAGGTATCTTCCCATTTCCTTCTGAATAGCAAAGCCTGTAAACTGGACATTGATAGATTTCTTATTATGTCATTCTTTACAATTAATATGACGCATCAAGAAAACACAATAATAAAATTATATAATAATAATAGTTAAGACAGATAATCAACTTGAGGTTTATTTAAATGTGTAATAGTTCACACTCTTTCCCTAAATAAGAATTTCTGAATTAGGTGTCTTTTCATCTGATTAGTTTTTTAAAATAATAAATCTACATATGAAAAAACACATGGCTAATGATATTAGGCAATCTTCTCAAAATATTGGCACCTTGGCACAGCAGCTCTTGGCAGAAGTGAAAGCAGTAGACTTTTGTTGGTTTAAACATTCAATAGCCCCTGGGAAGGGAAAGCAGAAAAATGTCAGTACATGCATACTACCTCAGGATGCACATGAAATGTGAGTAGCACAGATCTCCTCTGTTCTGGGGTTTGTTTTAGAGCCATTTTGCATTATCAGCATCAGTAGAGGCAGCACAGGATCCCAATTGCCAGTGTGTTCCCTCTATCCACACAACTGACTTGAATGAAACGCTTTCTAAGCACACTTCAGCTGTCCAAACAGTGTTGAAAATTATCATAGTTAAGGCATTGTAGATAAGTAGAGTCTATTTCTGATACCGTTTGTTCATAACAGTACTATGAAGAGCATTTACACAAAGCATTCCAGGTAATAAGAGAAACTAATGACCACAGGTAATAAGAGAAACTAATGACCACAAGAAGGAGTTAAATAACATCATCTGACCTGTTCTTCTCACAAGTTAATCTGCAAATACAATGCTCAAGCTTTAGAGCTCACAGAACAAAAGATTACTTACAGACTGCCAAAAAAGAAAGCAACATCTGTTACTGGGGTCTATACAAAGAAAATATTACAGTTTAACTGCAATCAAAACCATTCTGCAGCTCTTAAAGCCACATTTCACTTTAAATGTATTGTATTTTTTATTGAAACTGGATATTTTGTAAGGTTTTTTTATCAGTCAAGAAAAGCTTTTCTCCAAAATATTTCACTATAAATCTTGACATGCTTTTCAACAAGTCTTACTCAGTATACTGAGCAATAATGCTTACAAATGCCTTTTAGTTGTATTGTGATAGCTCTTTGCATTGTGAATCAGTGCTTACTCAAATCTTTCTTTAACACTCTTCATAGTCATAGCTTTCAGATCAGGACTCTCAAGCTCTACACTGTATTTCTAAATGAAATTTCCACAATAGATGCAATGTTCACAGTAAAGATTAGTGACTTGGAGAAGTGTATGCATCAATAACTACATTGATTATGCATTAAAGGACTGATCATTCCTTCATTCAATTAATACACAGAAAGTTAAAAATATTCCAGGTCTAAAGTCCCTTGTATACTCAGCACTTTTAAATATAAACTCCATCAATTCCATAGAATTTGTTCTGCAATTCCCCACTAAGTGATTAAATAATTTTGAGAGCGGAGATTCCTCATCTCACTGAAGTATATTAGATTATCTTCTTTATTGTGACAAGGACAGAATATTGTCCAGAAAGCATCTTTGGCAGACTTTAGTCCAACCTCTTTCTCAAAGGAGGGTTACTTTTGCAGTTAAATCAGCTTGCTCATGGCCCTTTTGAAAAGCTCCAGGTAAGCTCTGAAAAATATCCAAGAATGGAGGTGTTAATTTCCCTCAAACTACTGATGATGAGCTTGTTTATACCACTTAGGGTGCTGTTCTCCTTCATTGTTGCAACATCACATGGCTGGCTCAGGTTCAACATGCAGCCCACTAAGAGACCCAGTCCTTTTCTGGTCTACTACTGTAGTTTTTTCTAAAAAGCTGGTCTCTCTCCAGTCAGTGCCCAGCCAGTACCAGTTTATGGGGGGGTTTCTGCCCCAGGTGCACATTTCTAGTTTTTGAACTTGTCTCTGCAAAGTTCCATGGGTTTGTATATGTCCATATATCCTAACTAGGTATACCCTAGTTAGGTCCCTCTCTACTGTGGCTAGTATCTCACTCTTCCAAACTTTGTTAGTAGTCAGTGAAATCTTACTGGACTAGAACATTTCAGATGGAGAGGACCTGCAAGGGCCACGTAGACCAACTGCCTGACCAGTTCAGCACTGACCAGAAGCTAAGCATGTTGTTAAGGACGTTGTCTAACTGCCTCTTGAACACTGACAGGTTTGGGGCATTGACCACCTCTGCAGGAAGCCTGTCTGAGTGTTTGCACAACCTCTCAGTAAGAAAATCCTCCCTAATATCCAGTCTAAAACTCCTCCGATGCAGCTTGGAACCATTCCCCTGTGTTCTGTTGCTGCATAGCAGGAAGAAGAGATCAGCACTTTCCTTTCCACTTCCCCTCCTCAGAAAGTTGTAGAGAGCAATGATGGTGCCCCTCAGCCTCCTTTTCTCCAAACTAGAGTTCATAGACCAAGTTCCTTGGATGCCTCTCACAGGACATGCCTCTCAGCCATTTCACCAGCTTTGTTGCCCACCTCTGGACACATTCAGAGATCTTCATATCCTTGTCAAACTGTGGAGCCCACTGTGTGAGCTGCACACAGTGTTCAAGATGAGACTTCACCAAAGCTGGACAGTTCAATATAGCTGGACAGTCACTTCTTTTGACTGTCTGGCCATGCTGTGTTCTATGTATTCCACGTTGCAGGTTGCCCTCTTTGCTATCAGGGTACGGTGCTGACTTCTGATGAGTTTAGCATCAAACCAGATAACTTTCTGCAGGGCTGCCCTCCAGCCACTCCTCTCCCAGCTTGTGTCCAAACATGACCAGTCCCAAGTACAGAATGTAGCATTTGTTCTTGTTAAACTTCATGTCATTGATGGCCCAATGCTCCAATCTAGGTCCTCTGCAAGGACCCAAGAGGATCCCTCCCTGACCCGTCCCTCAAGAGAGTAAGCAACACCTCCCAGTTTTGTATCATCAGCAAATCAGTGCATTCCACTACTGCATCCAGATTACTGATAAAAAGAAGATGGATCTGGCAGAACTTATCATCATAGAATTAGCTGGGTTGGAAGGGACCTCAGAGATCATCAAGTCCAACCCTTGACCCACCGGAGCAATTGCTAGACCATGGCACTGAGTGCCACATCCAGTCTTTTTTTAAATGTCTCCAGGGACGGAGAATCCACCACCTCACTGGGCAGACCATTCCATTGCCTGATCACCCTCTCCGTGAAGAAATTCTTTCTAATATCCAACCTAAATCTCCCCTGACACAACTTAAGACTGTGTCCTCTTGTTCTTGTTGAAAGCCAACTTGGAAGGCTTAGAGGGAGATTCTGCTAGTAAAGACTGAAATGAAAAGAGTAATGGATACCTCAGCATCTTCCATGTCCTTCATTAGATGGTGACCTGCTTGATTGAGCAGCAGGTCCATCTTTTCCCCTGGTCTTCTTCTTGCTGCAAACATGCCTGCAAAAACTCTATCTGCTTCAGTGCCAGCCAAACTGAGATCTTGCAAATGCCATCCCCGATTAGGGGACACATTGGAGAAGTGATGTTTCTTTACCTCAGATTGGTATTATATCCTGTTTTCCACTTCCCATACCCTTCCTTCTTGTGTCAGATGGTCTCTGCTTGACCACGCTGGTTTCTTGCGGTACCTACTCTATGTCCTGTAGGGGACAGCCTCACTTGCCAACAAAGCTTGTGCAACCTGTACAAACAGCTTGAGTCTTGAAAACAGGAACAAAGTTATTATTATTTACACACATACAAACACACAAAAAGTTCTGATTTGAGCTTTGAGAGCACTCTAATACTTTGTCTAGAAACTTTTTTTTTCCTAATAGACACATTTCGTGTTGTCCTTTGTATCTAAATGACACATTACGGCTGGGACATACTAGTCCCTTAGACCCTCTCTGTCAGGGCTGTAGATTTTGAGAAAATCTGTGTGAGACAGTTTATCTTTTACTGCTATCAAGAGGTTGACAGGAACACTGTTTGAATCTTGGACTTGAATGTCAGGACTTCTTCTGTAAAGCATGGTTTGCTTTTATCTTCTTCAGTCTTGTTATTGAACATAGCATGTATACCTAGTCTGTTCATTACAGACCCAAAATCTGAGCAAGAAGATACAAATCCAACAAGAGTTCTGAGAAGCAGAAGCCCGATGTTGAATTTGAATTCTAAGATGCCTAGGTGGAGTGATGCATGGAGAATATAGATGAAAAAGTGATCTAAGAACAGTGTTCTGGGTCTAAGGATTTAGATGAACTATAAAGGAAAGAGCTGAAAGACTTGGGACAGGAAATAATCCAACAATTAATAAGAATTTCATCAGAGCTAGAGATGAAGGAAGATGCAGATATTGTGAGAAGTCAGTGACATACATGCAAACTGTAAGGGTAACAGATTTAAAAATCAGTTCAGGCTCTAAGATGGCTTCAAGATTTCTGGTCTTCAGTACCACAGAAGATAATTAAGCAAATTATTGCATTAGTTGGAGTCCTCTTACAAAGTTTAAAAAATAATAATAATAATTCATAGCTGCCAAACAGGCACCCCTGCAGGCTTTTCCTCTGTTTCAACAAAAGTTAAGGGAAGGAGGGATGCACTTGAAGAACTACAGTGTTATCCTGGTATTGACACCTGTCAAGGCTGGCCTCAGTGCACCTGGTTAGAACAACCTATAACTTATATTTTGAAATACACATAGAGAGGATTTGTTTCAGGAGATATTGCAAAGTATAACAAACAAACAAACAAACAAAAAAACACCTAAAGAAACTGCAAGAGTAATTTGACAATTCCAGCTCTTCTACAGGTAATATTCATGGAACAGGGAACTAAAGGATTATAGCAAGTGCAGAACACTGTAGGATAATTCATGCACACAGAGTTCAACAGGCTTCACAGAAATGAGAAAGGTAAATGAAAGAAACTTGTGGGTGCTATTCTTGAAAAAGCAGTGATTGTTCAAACTGAAAACAGTAAAAACCTTAGACAAAGAAAAGGAATAGAGGAGAGAACAGCTCAGTTTCATGCTTTTCAGGGCTGTTTGGAAAGTAACAATGAGAAAAGCAAGGTGGGCAAAACCCTTTTCCACACAACAGATGTTCAATTCACCTTACTTAAAAATACTGTGCAAGACTGAAAATGGAGACTATGCATCTGGTTTTTATGCAAAGCTGTTGTCTTAATGAGAAAATGTGAAAGGCTGAAGAATCAGCATAGAGGAATAATTATTTCATAGAGCTGTAAATGTAACAAAACACAGTCCTAGAGAAGAAATAAACAACTCCTAGATCAAAGGATTCATAGATCACCTTCACTGGAGAAATAAGTAGAAATTTATTACTTGCCTTTCTTTTTTTTCTTTTTTCTTTTTTTTTTTTTTTTTTTTTTTAAGCCATCTCACAATAAGTATATAGCTCAATGTCAACTTAAATTACATCTACAGTTTTATGATCGATTCATTTGCTTTTTCAGGTTTATGTCTAACAGACTGACAGTTTCTAATCAATAGGAGACAATTCCTTTTGAGAGTTATTAAAATATATCTTGCATTTAAATGCAATAAAAAGCATGACTGAACATGCCTCTGTTCCTCATAACACATAAATACCACATCTGGTCCATAAAAAAACAGGCAATATATGGAAGTTGTATGAATGCCAGATACGTATTATTACCTGGAACTGTTTTATCCATCTAGCCTAATTTCCAGATGTTTTATTACTTGTAGACAAGAGTATTGTCAAAACTGTTGCTGGAAGTCCATTTATTTCAAGAGGGCAGAGGACAGGCATAGCAAGTTAAGCTACAGGAAATGTTTGGGCTACAGTCAGTGGCAAATCATGTGACAGTCATCAGTGCTATCATGTTTAAAGAGATGCACTTAAAAATTCAATTGTAGACTAAAATTTCAGTTGACTGCATTTTAAATATGCACTTATTTTTCCAGTACTAAGTGGCACATAATTGCAGGTAATATTTACAAAAAACAGAGCAAGCAACTAATGGAAATGAAATGGAAACCATTAGTGCAAAAGTTGCTGGTAACTATAACCATATCCAAAAACATATCAAGCAGTTAGCTAAAAATTCTGAAGACATTGACAACTAAGATCCTTAAATACCTCCAATTTAGAATTGGGCTCTGGGGTTTTTCTTTGTTTTATTCTCTGTAAGGAACATAAATGTGTTTTCAAACATTATTTGAAATGACAGCAACAGTTCTCAAGGAGCCATATGACATCTGAAAAGCTTGTTTGGGTTCCCCACAAAAGTGAGGTTTTCTAGTGCAATTACAAAAGAATGAGATAGAAGAGGGGATGAAAAGGCAACAAACAAAACCAAACCAAACTAAATATCAGGTAAAGGCAAGCAGTACTAATAGTGTCTCAGTGAAACCTGAAGACTTCAGTCCATGACTCTAATATAATTTCACAGTTAAATGATTTAACTTCCTCTCTTCAGTTTTACCAAACACTGACATTTAAAACAGGCTTATACTATATCCACCAAAACCCTAGAAAATATTTACAAATTGAGACAAATAATGGCTAGGAGGGTAAAATTAATTTCAGTCCTGTGAATACGATAACGTGAAATACGATTTACCTGAAACCTGACATTGACTAAAACACTATCCAAGGCTTAAACAGGACTCAAAAAAATGAGAAAATATTCACCATCCTTTTATTGAAAAACTGTGGTGGTTATTCTGCAGTCACTAAGAGTTCCTCAGCAACCAAGCTGAGACGAGCATATCCTACTTCTCAGGCTAAGACCTGCCCTGCTGCAGTCATGATCCCTCAACAGTTCCAGCAGTCCCCTTAATCACTCAGAAAACTTGTGGGTCTCTCAAAAGCACGACGTATAATAATGAATAAAATATAATATATTAATATAATAATATAGGATAGCTACAATAAGACTAAGGGTTTAATTAATATTTCTCACTGTATGTATTGACCTAATCACTAATTCTGTTCCACCCTCTTCTTTTACAATCTCTTTGTTCCTTTTGTAGTAAATAGAAAGCAATCTGGAGAAAGACCATATCTGATTCTGCTTCTACAAGGGGTTGCTCAAAGAGGACAGAGCACGCAGAAATACCCTGTGCATAGACACCATGCAAGACACCACTTGTGCAGGGCTGGATGGAAACAACCCTGTGTACATACTTTGCAATGCTTCTATGTTGGAAATATGTGTGAATTGTTCCCTTTGGAATCGGGCAAAGAAGCTCTGCTTAAATTAATCTTGAAACTTTACATGACTCCTGCCATCGAAAGTAAAACCAACTCACTTCTCTGCACTGCTAAATATTCTGACACCTCTAGGGATCGGATCTGTCACTTACAATATGCCTATAGCGTATCTAACAGAATGAAATTAAACTTGACTGACTACAGCATTATAAACACATCACAGTAAGAGAATTCAAAATAAGCAGCTTGTTACAAACATCACAATACTTGCTCCTTTATGCTTGAGGTGGATTTTTCCTGCAAAGTAAAGAACATAAAGACTATAAATACTAATAATGGTGTGTGTGTTAGCAAAGGTCTCCAAACCCTTTGCAGAGCAGACACAGCTCTCCAAATACAACATACTAGCCAGAAAGATGCTAACCAAGTCAAAGAGACGGAACAAACTCAAGCTAAATCTGAACAGCTGCAAATTATATGGCAGGTAGAACTTGCCCCAGGCTCAGTCTTTAGAGTATTGCATTCACCTGTGTCCCACTATCAATTTTTGTTGAAAGTACCTGCGAGCTCTCACTGCTACACTCTATTGTCCAAGAGAAAGACAAATGTTGTGAAAAACAAAGAAGAATCGTCAAAGTTTGCCCCTTTGGGGATTTTTTCAATATACTGTTACCTATATTATTGTCTAAAACATAGGGTTTTCCTTTTGCAGTTCTCATGAAATCCATGGAAAACAGGATATCCATATATCTTTGATTTCATGTGCTAGAAAATGTGGCTGTATGCAGGACTCTGGGACCTATATGCATACATGCTGTAATCCTAACACATGTTCTTGTTTCATTTTATAAGGACCAGTAGAAGAGTTTGTATCCACTGGCTTCTTTACTGCTTCATAAAGCATGCCTGCTCTGTAATCAAAGTTTGTGATAAAAATGAAATGAGCCTAAAGAGGCTAATTCGTACTTCCTTCCTCCATATCCAACATCCACTCCATCCTGCATTAAGTAGTCTGCATTTGACATTGCAAAAACAGGCTTTAGATTATTTTCTTCTTAACTGACTACCCTGCAAGCAGCTTGATGCTTTTTGGGATCACAGTCCTGTTTTAAAATTATGGAAAATCAATAACAATTTGCCAGGTGTGAACACTGCACCAGATCTAGTTTGGTAACATGGTAGAACACACCAGTGATGGGCAACATTATCTGAGCTTTTGGACATAACATACCAAAGAGATATCATGACACAAGTATGCCTAAACATCCTGAGAGCATCTCTGCCTTTCACCTGTTGCTAAGCCCTAGGCAGACTAGGTGATTTGTCTCCTTTTGAGATAGAAATAAACAGGCATTCACCTCAGCGGCCTCCTTACAAGACTTTTCTTCCAGGACCAGATAATCACAGTGGTACCTGCTCCATGTCCAGGTCAGCTTTTGCTGCACCTCCACCTACCTCAGCTCATCAAGACAGTCACCATGAAGCTGCAGCAGGGAGAGGCACAGGGTGGCCACGTGGCATAGAGCAGCTGAACCTAGTAAAGAGTCAATAAGGAGAAGAGAAGACAGTATCATGGGAGTACTGTGCCTAATAACTGTGGTGTCACACACATTTACCTCATTAATCAGTGCATATACGTAATTTGACTGTAGTATGTAATAGAGCTAAGCTATAACTAAGCCACTGCAGCATTGATCAAAGAGTACTGTCAGAAAAGGAATTCTGACCAGAGCGGACTAAGACAACACCAGATGAGGTCAGCCACAACTTTATCTGGCCAGGCTCAAAAGCCTCTATGGATAAACAATATGGCCTCTTCAGACTTCTAACTCTCTCTGAAGTTCTTCCTGTAGGCCTGTCATCCTCTCCTACTTTATTGTGCTGTCCAGCCATCAGTTATTTCATCATAATAGACCCACTCTAGTTCTTTCTAGAGAACTGGGACTGCACTTGAAACCACTGTGTGTGTTTGCTTTGTGAAAAGTAAAATCTTTATGAGAAAGACATCAAAACTTTTACAAGACTCTAGCCATCCAAAACTTAACAATCTGAGTGATGGTGAGGAGGGAGGCAGGAACGCTGTAGTGGTCAAGGGTTGGACCTGATGATCTCTGAGGTCCCTTCCAACCCAGCCAATTCTATGATTCTATGATTCTTGGAACAAAACAAGAACCACTCAGAGCCTAAAAAATAATAATTTTGTTTCTTGCCTTTCTAAACATATCTGCTTAAGTTTATTGTGACTGGAAAATTCTTTTAGTGTCCCTAAAGCTTGGGCATAGTGCTGTGCACTGAATTTTACCCTGTCTCAGAAGCTGCAGAAATTACACAATTAGCCATTATCCTGCAATCTGTAATCATTAAATTTGAATGTTAACTACTCACAATACAAGTAATCATGAAGTAGGTATCTGATTTGCATGGAATTCTTCAGTGACAAAATACTATAATATTTATTTTTCTATATACACACAGCATGGAGGAACTCAGCAAATAAATGTGTAGAATGCAGTGCAGTTTCTAATCAGCTAACAAAAGGTTAGAGGACACTACCATTTCCATCACGCTTGTAGGTAGCTCAACCTTCAGCGTGGTGTACCCAGGAATATGACCCAAAGAGTGAGATCATACCACCACCTGCTGCCAAGACAAGGCTTTGGGAGGAAAATATTTCACCACCTTTCCCGGTAATATTGCTAGGTTTCATTACCAGTAATACACATACACACATACAGACATATGTACATACCTCTGTTTATACCTCATCTTCTTTGATTATTAAAGAAGTTTCCAACATACAAAACTTGCAAGGGTTCTGTGCCTCAAACAATGTGTGGAGACTTCTATAAGATGTTTCTGGGGACAACTGAAGTAATTATTCTATCACATTCATATTCAGTGCAGACAAGGTGCTTCTCTAGAAAACATCTCTTTTAGAGCTTGTACACACAGACAATTTAGGCTAGTATAAAGCAAGAGATGTAGAAATATCTGTGTCTTCAATGTGTAATTTATTACCATGATGCAACAGATGAGTGACTAAGATGCTCTGCTAGTAATTTAACATCAAACAAATGTCCAGTATTTATGTTTGCGTGGGTCTGCTTTTGGTTGATAATACATTTGTAGGTGTCTTCCTGTACCACACCTCTTTGTGATTCACCAGCCCACTCATGAGGATGTGCTCTCCTTTCTTGGAATCTTAGAAGCCTGATGTCACGTCTCTGAAAATAAGCTGCCATGGACCTAGTCTGGCTAGGAGGAGACATCCAGGAGACAGAGGACCTAACCAGTGAACTCAGCAGCTGGTCTATGTGCTATGCTGACTTGTCATGTTGTCAACAGGAGATATGCTGGGATCCTGGATTTTACTTATGCCAGGGAGCACCAAAGAGGCAGAATGCCTTGAGTGTTTAACATCAGGAAACTTTTGAGGGGATCACTCTCTTCCACTGCTATCATGGCTATCTTGCACAGAAAAACTAGTGATTGCCTCTGAGTCCCCTCTCCTCATCTGAATTGCACTCTGTATGTGTACAAAGAAGCTCTAACATGATTAGAAGTTTTGCACTTAAAGACCTTTTAATAGCACATAGTTCCATGGCAGAGAGAATGCAATTTCAGAAAGCCAGACAGACAACAGGATGGATGCTATAGTGGACAATTCTGATGGCGCCTGACCAGAAGTCAAGAACTGGTGCTATTTTTAAGGACAACTTTGTTTAGTAGAAGGGTGAACACTAAAGTGTTTGGGCCATAGTTGTAAAAGATCTGGGGATCTTCAGGTAAGTGGTCCTGGAAGCACAAGAAATTCTCCTTCTGCTTGAAGAGTCCCTATTTCTCCATGCTCAAAATAGTGACTCACCTGCTAAATACCTCAGTCCCAATCCAGGACAGCTCTACCATGTTCTACTCTGCCAAATCATGTGTGCAGTGATGGACAGTGATCTGAAAAAGCAGCAGCTAGTGATGAGGCACTACCCAGCACAGACTGCACAAGAGCCCTTATTTACTTCAGCCTTTCCCTGCTTTGGACATCTCATTGCAATTGGTTAGACCAAAGAACCAGAGCTGATGAAAAAGAACCCAGAGCAATCTAGCTGGCAGCAGGAGTTCTCCACCAGGACAGGAGACTTCATCAGTCTGAAGACCCCAAACACAGTCAGCACCAGTCCAGACCCCAGAATTCCCAGACAGCTGTGAAGCAAAATGATAAATCGATAAAAGACCATGAGAACTTCAATAGCCAGTGAGTAGAACATTTCTGCTGGCATATGCTGGTGGTTTCTCCTAACATTTTTTTTGCACCTTCTATAGGCTTCACTACTGAAGCCACAGGCTCAGCTCAGTACCAGAATCATTCATATTTTCTTGTATTAAAGCAACACAGCAAACACTGACACACTAAGCAGACAGTAACACACAGTGAGGCTGGCAGTCTAAACCACAATTCCCTTTACGAAATAATATGTGTATACTATATAAGCTTTGTCTACAGTTTACTTTCCGGATGGTTCACATACTTACACTCATCATGTGTCTGGTATTTGCATCCATCCATTCACAAACTGCCCTTGCTATTGTCTGAAGCAGTTTTGGCCTGTGAGTTTTCTTCAAGTTACATCAGTTAAACATCCTGTTTTGGTTAGTTCTCATCCCTAATTATTTATGTGTGTCAACATCAGTACAGGCATTCCCGCTGTGTAGCTCACACACAGCTCCTGTATAATCTTCTTCCATTTTAAAATTTCCCTCAGCCAAAAAACACACTTGAAGTCAGTTGGTCCCAAGTCCATAATTCAAGCCAGTCTGTGATTGCATACAGGATGTCTAGGCTGTCAGTGGTACCAACCTTCTAGTTCTATCCAGGTGCTTTGATACCCCTGATATATAAAGGATGTCCTCAAAAATAAATCTGTACAAGGTGGACAGGACAGAATAGAAGATACTTCTGTCAAAATCTGGATAGACAACCACCATACAGAAGATCATGTATAGACTAGGTTAGCAATTTACAGTGCACCATGTGACTCCCTGCTAGATGTTTATTCTATTTCCAACTGCAGAATCTTTGTCCCTTTCCCTATAGGAAAATAACAATGTGAGCAGCTGCTTCTAGTATGAAATTATTATCTTACCTTAACCAGTCGTCCATGTAGGCAAGTCCTTCAACAGAGGTAGCCTATACCATTTACCATTAGTAAGTTATTTCATGCAAAGATTCAGGCTAATCTGCAAAGGATATGTAGTGCTCCTACTTAAAGGATATGTTCCATTATTCACATAGTAGAACTACTGAACTGCTTACCACCACAGTGAAAATATTTACTTGTAATTTAAGTCAGACTCAGTTAATTTCAGAATTTAGCTTAGCTTGGAAATGCAGCAAGTAAAATATCACCTGGTTTCCCAATAGTGGGAAAGTCAAACTTCTTGCTATGATAGATTTCTTTCAGAAATTAATGGACAGACCTTTAACATATTCTAAAAATGTCTGCAAGGGACACCAGTGTGGAATTCCCAGTTTGGTGTCAACTGACACCCGAGTTTACTGGGCAGTAACTTCCCCATCTGTTGGCTAGACTAAAGTGGCCACAGAATATTGTTTGGTGGTAAGTCACTATTTCCTCTCTGCTGCTGAGTTATTTCTCAGTTAAGAGGAGTCAACTGCAGAGAGGTATTTCTTTGTAGACTAAATCTCTTTGACAGCTGGAGACACTGCCGACAGATTCCCAGTCACTCTGAAGTGACTGCTGTTAGAGCAGAACTGGAAGAACTGAGAGCCACCCTTAACACTTCCTTCTGTAAAAGATATTGCTGTCCAGGCCTATTCCAACATTTTGGTTAGCAAGATGAATATTTGAGATTCCATAATGTTGAAAACTGATTTTTTTTTTTCCTCTCCTATTTAATAGGAGAAAGAATTAGTACAATTCTGTGTACAAGTCAAGCTCAGCTGTATTCATCATGTTGGGGTCTTATTCATCCTTCACACTCCAGTTGCATGGATGGGCACAGCAAATGACAAAACCAGAATGTTTTGATTTATCCAGTTTAGCTGCAATTCACAGCCTCAACACCCCTGGAACAGTTTCACGTTTCCCTCATCCTGACTTTATTCACCCTCTTTTCAGTGTTCCACCACTTTTTTTTGAGGAAGATTAGATCAGCTCCCTGGACCTGCTGAGTGTTATGGCTTGACCAGAAGCAGCCCTGGGTACACCTGGCAGCCAGGACTCCCCTTCCCTTAAACTGTGCAGCCCAGCCCCACCATGGTTCACCACGAGCATGAGGTACCAGACTTCTCAGAGAACCTTCCCAGCAGCAGTAAGAGCCTCTCCTTCAAACTTGCAAAGCAACACAAGCAAAAAGAGGCAGACAAATGCTACTGAAGGAGCGAGGGTTTGCTTAAGAAGTATACAGCTAGACATCTGTGTTTGCAAACATTTGATGTGAAGCCACTATTATTTTTCTTTTTTTTCTTTTTTTTTTGGGGGGGGGGACGGTGGTGGTGGGGTGTTTTGAAGAGTCTATTTCATAACCCAGTGCATGTGACTAGAGTTAAGCTTCCATATATACAGATGGCCAAGGAAGCAAAGGCTGACCAGGTTTTAAGCTGCACTGCAATGACAGCATGTGTCAGCTCCCTCATTTCTTTAACTAGTGTATTGCCCATGACACTTCAGTGTTTACACCCAATTAGAGGTAGTGTAAAGCCTAAATTCTTTCCCTTTGTGACTTCCAGGTTTCAAAAGCTTGATATGCCACAGTCATAGAATGCTTTGGGTTGGAAGAGACCTTGAATATCACCTAGTTCCACTCCACCTGCCATGGGAAGGGACACCTCCCAGTAGATCAAGTTGCTCAAAGCTCTTTCCAACCTGGTGCTGAACACTTCCAGGGATGAGGCTGCTGCACCCCCCTGGGCACCCTGTGCCAGTGTCTCACCACCCTCAAAGTAAGGAATTTCCTCCTAATATCTAGCCTAAATGTCTCCTCTTCTAGTTTAAAGCCACTGCTCCTTGTCCTATCACTACATTCCCTTCTAAAAAGTCCCTCCCTAGCTTTCCTGTCGGCAGCTTTCTGGTGCTGGAAGACTTCTATAAGGTCTCTGCAGGCTGAACAACCCCAACTCTCAGCCTGTCTTCAAAGAAAAGGTGTTCCATCCCTCTGATCATCTTCGTGGCCCTCCTGTGGACTGGGATCTGTCCTTTGCACTGGGATCTGTAAAAAAAACAAACAAACAAACAAAACAAAACAAAACAAAAAAAAAAAAAGTTTGGTTAAAAGTTGAAATATATTTCACTGCAACTCAGACTTCCGCTTATTCACACCACAGCTGGTAACGCGACCTGCAGAAACTCTCTTAAAAAGTAATCTTTTCGCTAAGACTGATACTGTTTTGTAGCAGCACGAGTCGCGTTATCTTTCCCCCACAGACGGGAATTTCCCTTTACTCCACAGAACCGGAACCGCTCCATGCTTCCCACCCAGCATCGCCCTCTTGCCACCGCTGTCAGGCACAGCAGCGCTCGATGGCAAGGAGCAGGGCGAGACACCTTCGGGGATGGCGAAGCGGCTTTCCGCGCTGAGCGAATGCTCCCCTGCACCTTCCCGGGATCCTTCCCGAGTGCTTCCCCGCACCCTCCAGGCAGCCTTCCCGGGAACCTTCCCCAGCCTCCTTCTGCCCCTCCCTGGACCCTGTCCCAGGAGTCTCCCTGGTGCCCTCCCTGCTCCCACTGCCGGGTCCCTCCGGCTCCGGGCAGCAGCGGGGCGGCAGCGGTGCCGCCAGGGGCCGCTGAGGATCCGATGTTTCCGTGGAGCGGACTCCGCGGCTCGGCCCTGAGGCCCGCCCAGAGTGATGGCGGAGGCGGGGCGGGGGCGGGGGCCGGGGCCGCGCTGCTCTTCGAGCGGGCCGTCGCGGGCCGGCAGAGCCGCAGCGCCATGGTGAGAGCCATGGGGCTTGCAGGGCTGCTGGTGGGGCTGATCCTCGTGCCCGCCGTGCTGGTGGGCACCAGCCTGCGCCACGGCGCCCCGCGAACCGAACCGGAGCCGCAGCCGGAGCCGGCCGAATGGGAACCGGCTGAACGGGAGCTGGGCTCTCAGCCCGTCCCCGAGGACTCGCTGTGGCCCCTGCCGCAGTGGCTCCGCACGTCCCGCCGCCAGCTGCAGCTGGTCCCCGGGCGCTTCCAGATGGTGCACGGCGCCGGCTCCGCGGCGGGGCCGGACTGCGGGCTGCTGCAGGACGCCTTCCGCAGGTGAGGGGCGGCGGGGCCGGGGCGGCGGGGGGGACGCTGGCGGCGGCGGCGGCCGTTACGTGAGGGCCCCTTCTCCGGCAGGTACTACGAGTACACGTTCGGACAGTTCCGGGGCCGGGAGTGGAGCCGCAGGCCGCATGGAGCCCGGCCCGAGCTGTCGCAGCTGCAGGTGGTGATCGAGTCGGCGGATCCCGGCTGCCGCAGCTACCCGCACCTCGCCTCCAGCGAGGCCTGTGAGTACCGCGCCTCCCGCCTTCCTCTCCTCCCGCCGCTCACACAGCATCGCTTGCCCTCCTTGCCCAGTCAGTCATGTGTCCAGTTTACAGCCAGCTGAATCTTTTTTTTTTTTTTTTTTAAGGAACAGGAATTCATAGGCTTACTGAGGTGCTCGAGAACATTTCACAAGAGTGTTCACCAGAAGATAATTCTTGCTCTTAATGCTGTGAGAAGTGCCAGCCACAATGAATCATGAAGTATAGCCTATGATTCCTCCAGTTTATTCAGCTCTTTTACCTGCTGTTATCCCTTCTAGTAACTCTCAGTAAGAATCAGAGGTGTTTTAACACTCTGTACCCGGTTATGTATGGCAGAGCTATGCATAGTCAAGAGATCAGCCTTTCTTTCCTCACAGGGCATTGAGCGAGGGTGGCTTTGCTTGTTCCCCTGTTACCTCAGACATAGCTGCATTTGAATCGAAGCTGCCCCCACTGGCTTCACGGTATTCCTGTTCTTACAGGAAAACCGGGAACTGTTCATTGAACTATTCATCTTGCAGTGTCATAAATCTACTCTTTGTCTATCAGTAGGTATAAGACGGGATTTGGAAACATGATGATCATATTGGATTTGTTCTGTTACACTTCTGTACGTCTGTGACAGAAGTCCAGAATGGAGAACTACTGTAAAATCAAGTCTTCATCAACAGAGAAGTTTCTTAAGAGACATAAAGATTAGTTGATAGTATTGCTTCTTGTCAGTCTGTGTTAGCACACAATTTAACAAATAAATTCAGTTGATGTAGTTCTGTCTTGACACAAACTTCTGTACTAAGCAAGGTAGTTGTTTGGTATCTAGGATGCAGATCCTTAGAAGAAGATCCTTTTAATCTTGGGGCATACATCTGCAGCAGGATTAATTCCACCTCACTAGTAATAGAATTTTTAAATTTACTCAGTCCTTTTTGATACATAGAGTCTGGTAGTGTAATTTTTGTGTGTACGTTGATCAGATATCTCAATGCAAATGAGGTATTGTATCAAAATTACAAATTGTTTTGCCACAGTTAAGTTATTATATTGCTTTACAACTGGATGAACTTTGAACAGTTTTGGGAACTTCAGGTTTTAACCAAAACCGGTTCTTCTCTTCTGTCAGGGAATTTTTCAGATCATGTGATTTTTAGTTTGCAGTCTTCAGGCCAGTCAGTTTTTCCTTCTGCTGTAGGCAAAGTGGTTTGCAGTTACAAATAATATGGAGTTTTCTTAATGAAGTAAGCTGATCTCTCCATACTTCAGCAGCATTTTGATTTTCTGCCTTTAATGGGATACCTTGTTCAGGGAACAAGTGCTAAAATACGCAGTTCTTAGTCACTTGGTAGACTGAGCAGTTTGACTCCTTTTTTTAACAGAACATTATAGATCAGTCAGGGACTATCCTGTAGCATGAATATTGGATATGTAAGCAAAGTACAAGTTACTCCCCATTGGCTTTTTGCCTGATTTTGTGGAAACTTCCAGATAACCATATAAAACTTGTTCTGGATTCATTTAAGCTTTGCTATATGTTTAGAAGAAGATTCCTGTCTTGAAAGTAAATCCCTGACTGAACCACAGTTTACCTCTGAATGACCCATGGTGATTATAGTAGTCCCCTAAGTTCTTTTTCTTGCTAGGAACTTCAAGTTCATGCAGTCATACACCTTTACATTAAAATGGAAGCTTGAGGTACATTCTTCGTGTCCCTGAACAGCTTTTCTCTGGTAGTTTAGACAAATGTTTGAACTGAATGACTTACAACAAATTGTTCTTTCATAATGATGCGGATTCAAGAAATCATTGTACATCAGTTTACCCCTCTGATTTTTTCCTTGAAGCTTCAAATGTGTGACTGGTCGGTTTATTATTAATTTGATGTATTATTATTGTTATTATTGTTATTATTGTTGTTATTATTATTATACCAGTCTTCCAACCCACACCATTCTATGATTCAATTATTTTTATTTTTTCCTTTGTAATTATGCCTTTATAAAAATATTATTTGACAAGCTATATCTCTAAAGAAGTATGTAAGCATCATCTGTGTAACATGAGGGTAAAAGGAGAAGTGTCTTAAATGGAAAATACAGTCTCATATGTTTTAAATCATCTGGGTTCAACTTGACTGGAATTCTGGCCCACGTGCAATATTTAACACTGGCATTATGAAGTACTGTATTTTTTTTATCATCTTACTGGTTAACTTTTGATTATCCAACTAGCACCTTGCATTATTTCAGGATCACATAAATGAATGATTGCATGGTATCACTGTTAAAAGCAGCATTGGTTAAAATTCAGAAAACAAAAGGAGATGTGACAGTTGAAGAACCTCGTTAATGCCTGGTCATGTAGTCCTGTCTGTCTGTGCTTTCTTGACGAATAACTTCTTTTTTTCTTTTCTTTAGATCATTTAGCTGTAACTGAGCCTGTTGCTATATTGAAAGCAGATGAGGTATGGGGTGCTTTGAGAGGTAAGCAGGTACTTTTCCTATAGAGTTACTTGTTCTAGGCTTATACTAACTGCTCATGAGACTAAGAACTGACTGACCACTGAGTTCATTACTTCATGTGAAGTAAGCTTGGGCACTGAGGCCAGAAGGATTCCTAGATGTATGTTGGTCAGCCCCTCAGTCCAGCTGTTCAGCATCTTGGATCCAGCAGGATGTTGTTAGTACATTCCTACTGTTCCTGAAATCAGCCAAGCCAACCAGATCCTGGATACTGAAGACCTCTTTGATCTACAGTGTGAACAAGTTATTCTCTGACTGCAACATGCTGGACACATCACCAAAAAGACCATAGTGCTGAAGTTTGTCTTCTTGCTGGAATGTTAGTCTAAATTACCAGATTTTTCATACTGAATTAGAAACTTCACCATTTCCAGACAGGACAGGAATAGATGCATGACAACACCAGAAATTCCTACCTTACTCTCAGTGACTTCCATACTATTAAGGATTAATTTCAGACAGTTGAGCTGTAGTGTTAATACTCAGTATTTGTATATAATTGAGAGTTTCAGTGGTTCTGTCATGAATTTCTTTAACTGCGATACTTAAGCAATTGAGAAAACTGCACTAAAGAGAAACTGAGCTACAAAGCATTCTTTCTAGTTATATGAATGCCTATAAATAGTTATAGACCTGCTTTTAACTAGAACTTTATGGGTACTGGGTTGTACTGGGTTGTACTCCAGATCCTTTTCTTGGATTGCTTTTTCCAGGTCTGGAAACCTTCAGCCAGTTGGTTCATGAAGATGACTATGGGAGGGTAAGTATAGCTTTTAACTAAAACTACAGTCCTGATTACAGACACCTACATTCTAGATTAGGTGCTCTTCTAGAAATTGCAGATTTACTAGTTTCATTAGGTATTTTTTCAGGAAATGATCCTTGGAAAGCTGTTAACAAAATGACTATCAAGTATTACCTGTTTGAAATTATTAATATAAAATGGCAATTCTGATTTTTTATTTTCATTCTCATAGTTTCTTGTCAATGAATCTGAAATTGATGACTTCCCAAGATTTGCTCACAGAGGAATCTTACTGGACACTTCAAGGCATTATTTACCATTGAAATCTATACTTACAAACCTGGTAAGTGGGTGGTTTTATGTCATTAATTGACAAAAGGCTATCTTTTGTTGTGTTTTGCCCTGAACTCAACTGGACTGGACTCAACTGGAGCTGGTATGAAAGGAGAACCAATCTCCTGTGGCTGGCTTCTAAAAGGACAGAATGAACTTTGCAAAGTGAAGGTCAGAACATACACTTGAGATGAGCTGCGTGGGCAGACACAAAGATCAGTGAATCTGTAAAGGAGGCTGGGATTTATAGTGCTTTAGTTCTTCTGTATTTTGTTTTCTAAATCAGCTTGTCTGTCTCCTGGAAGCATGCTTTGAGACCCTGACATCACCAGGCAATGAATCTTGCAAATCCTGGCCTCAGGGACACCGGTTGCAGGAAAATTCAGGTCTTTTCAGCCACTAGGCTTTGGTAGTCTTTTCCTAGGCTGCTAAGAGCAAGCCATTAATTAAGCAGTACAGAGCAAGCAGGGAAACTGGAAATTTTTATTGGAAGCTACTGATTTCTTTCATCACATCCCTTCAAAAACTAAAAAAAAAACCAAAAAACCAAACAAAACTAAAACAGCAGTCAAAAACCCAAACAAATCATTCTCCAAAAAGCTAAATCTAAGAATTGTACACTTCCACCTCAATGGCAAGGTGATTAATTTCTGTAAAGGTTGCTTTTCCTGTTTATTGCTTCCCTTTTCTCTTGAAATGCTTGTAGCAGGGCTTATTTGGTAATTTGAAATGGGGGAGGCTTTGAAGGAATTCGAAGTTTTCTGTCTTGCCTTTTTTTTCAAGGTGAAATATTATTAGACATTTCCCTTCCATTTTGCAGAATTCTGCGAAGCAAGCTTAAGATGGGCAGGAAGAGAGTGCAGGCAAAATCAGTCTTCATTTCCATTTGCTTCCTTAGACTATGCTCAGAACTTGCCCCTCCATAGCTATTTATGACTTATTTACCTTCAAGGTCAGTCCCTGGTCAGCAGGTAGGGTTTGTGGTAGAGTATTAGTGGTTACTGAAGGTGCTTCAAAGACTCAAGTACTTATTTGTGTGAAGACTTCTTGTCTTGAAAGAAACAACAATATCCAAAGATAAGTTGACTTTTGAGACTTGCATTTCTAACCATTTTTGTGTTTCTGGAAATCTTGCTCTTCTGTTTTGGTATTTCTGTCCCTCTAATACTTTCCCAGAGCTACATTTTATACCATTTTGCCCGTTTAAGAACAAGTGTACTTTTCCTCCCACCTCTGTACCTGCTTGAATCAAGGCTAACCTAATAAAAAGACACGGTAGTCCCTTCACTGACAAATGGTAATCAGATGATTAAGGGAGCAGTTCAAGTACGTTTCTCATCTTCAGCTTCTGTATTATATTTCCAGAAAGGACATTGTCCTTCAGGAGGAGGTCAGAAGGCAGTAATTTTCCGAATACACAGTTCGTGGAAAGTTGTTATCTAATAGAAATGCATAATGATGTGGTAATTATACTTCTGCTGTTTAATAAAACAAATGAAATAATGTTGGGGAATGGATGAGGTATAAGTTTTGTTTTGGATTTGGTGGGTTTTGCTGATAAGATTTTGTCACTTCTTTAAACACAGCATAGTGAAAAAAGAAAGGGTGGGGGCATAGAAATAGTTGTGTTGTGACAAGGGATTGGACACAAGTCTGGTGCAATTACTGTTACCTGTAGGGAGCACTCCATCTGCTCACAACACAAAGCACTTGTAGTGACTCTAAAAAACTTGCATAACTCAGGGTATATGTGTAACTGTCCATCTAGAGTCATAATTCCATTCCAGGGAAGAGCAAGGAGGCTGTGAAGGGACTCCAGCACAAGTCCTGTGAGGAGAGGCTGAGGGAGCTGGGGGTGTTCAGCCTGGAGAAGAGGAGGCTCAGGGGAGACCTCATCACTCTCTACAACTCCCTGAAAGGAGGCTGGGGCCAGGGGGGGGTTGGTCTCTTTTCCCAGGCATCTCCCAGTAAGACAAGTCTCAAGTTGTGCCAGGGGAGGTTTAGGTTAGATATTAGGAAAAAATTCTTTACAGAGAGGGTGATCAGACATTGGAATGGGCTGCCCAGGGAGACATTGGATTCTCCGTCCCTGAAGGTTTTTAAGAAGAGACTGGATGTGGCACTCTGTGCCATGGTCTGGTAACCACAGTAGTAGTGAATCAAGGGTTGGACTTGATTATCTCAGAGGTCCTTTCCAACCCGGGTGATTCTGTGATAATTCTAAAATAATTGTGTTAACAGTTATTTTGATTATCTTCAAGTCCAGAAAAAGGGAAGTACTGATACTGCAGTGACTGAAAACGTAAGGGGCATGCTATCTTCTGTGGAGAAAACGTGTGGTTTAGTTTGCATGCTTTTGAAATGGATTCTGCAGAAGCAAGTAGGGATGTACTAAAGAGTAGGGAAGTCTTTCATGCTGCTTAGCTTTTGAGTCCCTAGTATTTCAATAGAAAATCATAAGCTTTACTGTAAGCTAAATAGCTGTCGATGCACAGAGAATTACCCAGGTAAGTTTAAAAGTGAAGAACTTCGTAAGCCTGTTTAGCAGTTCTCCTTCTGCCAGCCACTGTAGCATGTTTAGATCAAGGGCTTGTTGACAGGAGTGGGGCAAATAGATGTCAGAGGAGTGGTGCAGTAGTATAAACAGTCTGGTGCATTTCCATATGTGTTTATAGAGTTTGGTGAAGTATGGCATGCTTTTTATTTGTTGTGTTTTTTTGTTTGATTGATTTTTAAAAAATATTGTTATTGCTGTTGTTGTTGTTGTTGTTGTTATTATTATTATTATTATTATTAGTGCTTTAGGCATGCAAGTTATGCTGGGACCAGACCATCTGTTTTGCATAGGGTTTCTGCAAGACTCTGAAGTGCTTGACTTTACTTTAACTTGACTTAAATTATTTATTACAGGATGCCATGGCTTTTAACAAGTTTAATGTTCTCCACTGGCATATAGTCGATGATCAGTCGTTCCCTTACCAGAGTATTTATTTCCCTGAATTAAGTGACAAGGTGAGTAAACATCACTGGAGCTGTGGTGAGACTGTCTGGGAGGACAGACATCTGGCACAAATTTCACAAAACTAAAATGCAGAGCCTACCAATAGATGAATACATCTGCCTTGTCTGATTGTGAAACAGTGTGAGAAAATCAATTACCAGCAAGTCCACATCTAGGATCCTACCTGAGTTAACTTTACAAAGCACAGTATGTCTATATGAGGTCTAAAAGTGAGAGGTTGTTTTCTAAAACAAATACAGTGCATTGTATCTCTTTATTTTCTGATTCACAGCAGATATTGCTAATTATTTAAAGTCATCATGGGGTTCTTGCTCAGTCATGATGCAGTAGTAGCCAAATGAATATTTAATTAGACTGAGTCTAAGCATGAAATCTGTGATTCTGTTTTAAAGTGTTAGAATCTGACCCTCATGAAAATCACGTAGGCAGTGGTTTTGCAAATTCCATTAAGAATTTTATAATTCAAAAATTGTAGATTTCAAATGTTTCAGTCATATTGTTTTTACTAGTAATGGCTGTGGAGCTCTGTCCTGTTGCTCACTGACAGCTGGAGAGAGGAACATTGTCTTTCTCTCAATAGGTTGCTTTCTGAAAGGCTTCTTGCTTACCATTATCTTTTTGTGCAAATCATTTCCAGATAAATGGACACCTAAGGCACTATTAATCATAAGGAGTCAGGATGCTTTTCTTGAGTAATTTGGCTTTTTGACAAGCATCTGTTTCACCAAACCATAAAGGTCTGGGTCATTTTTTGCATTTGTTGGCTGTGTGGGAGTGGAATAATGCTCAGAGTTGGTGTTATAAAACAAACCTGCCCTGATGCTAAGTTGGGCATTGTATCAAAACTGACAGGCAGAAGTGTTGGAAGAAGATACCGTTCTTTCTGATTGGCAGAATTTTTCCATTAGTCTTACATGGCATGTAACAAGGGCCCTGTATTTCAGAACTAATGATGCAGAGATGGAGGGGATAACTAAGCTTGCCTCTGTACTACATAACTGAAAAATATATCTTTCAAGAATGAGATACACTCTGATGTAGAAACTAGCTTTTCTGTTTTCTTCAGTAACTGACAGCTAAAGAGGGAGGGATGGTCTCCTCAGGAGATTTCATGGTGTGGAAAAAGGGGTTAATTTTTGCTAGGGTTTTTATGGTTTGGGGTTTTTTTCCCCATTAATCAGCTGAAATGTTCTGCCAATGCCATTGCACATGTCAGAAAAGGCCATCTTGTAAAACTGCTCTCCAGTCTAAATTTTAACACTTTAATCCCAGTGTTGTGAGCTGCTTTGTAAACTTCTCTAAATACTTTGCAGGGAGCATACTCCTATAACCACATCTACACTCCTACTGATGTCCATCTGGTGATTGAGTATGCCCGGCTAAGAGGCATTAGAGTTATCCCTGAGTTTGATACCCCAGGACACACGCAGTCTTGGGGAAAAGGTATGTCCAAGAAAATATTTGTCAAAATATTGTGGTAAGTAGGGCATAGCAAGCAGATTAACTTGTTAAAAAGCAGCCTGTAAAATGCTTTGAAAGATCCTCAATCAGGGGTAAGCAAGGGGCAGACACAGTGTTGGTGATGACCTTTACATGTTAGAGGAACTGAAGTAAATGGAGAGAGCTGACATTTCCCATGGTGGGAGTGTAGGGAAAGGCACAGATACATCCTGTCTGTCTTAGGTCATTCCCTCATCCGGTAATCTTGGATTACTGGAGTAATAAGGCATTGACTAGAAACAGTAAGCTGCTGTCTCTGGAGATTTCTGCTTTGAAAAGATTCAGAGTGGTTGATGTTTCTGTTAGTAGTAAAGTGATAATCTGCCAGTGTACAAAACACAGCAAAGTTTGCTGCAACTTCACTCTCTGTCTCCTGGGTTTCAGATCAATTCTTGCCTTGACAGAGAATGCTTGAGTCTTGTGAGTGGTGGTGTTTACATGGACTCAAAGAGACAAAGTACAGAGAGTACAGGGAACCTTGTATCTTAATTCAAGTTGCACTGACTTCAGTGTTGCTGTAATAAACCTAGGATGGTTTTGGCCAAACTGAAAAAAGTAAAGATTTTTCTTGCACTTCATAGCTTAGCAGTAGCCATGAGGCTTATCTTGTGCTCATCCTGAGGAGATGTGGCCATAATGTTGGAAGATGCTTCAGGCTCTTTCTCACGAACTTAAAATGAGGGGAGAACAAACGAGGCAAAAACTAAATTTGTGAGGCACTCATTCTTGACTCCTTAGTTTCATGGAGGAAACTAAGGAGTTTCACCACCTAACTAAGGAGTTAGTGGTGTTTTCTGTTAAGGAGAACTCATAGGAAACAGTGGCTTCTCCAGTGATAACTGAGGTGGTCTACATTCACATTAAGAGCAAAGTTCAGCTCCTGGAGCAAAAAGGAGCAAAATCATTTGTTCCTGACAGCTTCTTGTAAAATAGAGTTGTTTTGTTTTGGTTTTTTTTGTCAGGCATAGGTGCCAGTCCTGGCTTTGACTGTGAACCCGGATAGTTAGGCTTTGTTTGCACTCCAGTTCAGGGTATTAGAGAGAAGCTTTAAGGAGTGTGAGAAGGGTGGTTGGGTAGTTGAAGCAATCTACCTCTCTTGGGCTAGTTAGGGGAAACGTGCTCAAGAAGGAAACACACAGACAGGAGGGCACTGCTGCTGCAACTACAGTTCCCCAAATAAATTGAACTTAGGAATCCCTGGCCTACATATAACAACTTTTTTCTGTTCTGATATCCTGGATATCATGCTTCTTCAAATAACTTGACTCTTAGCTTTGCTTAGCTAAAAGCTTAGCTTTGATGTCTGTCTAGCTTTCCTTTCTTGTGTAGAGGTAAATTCCTAGCAGACTGATGCAGGGCATCTGCCTTGAGCTATGTACCTCACACCTGTCTAGGTGGTAACAAAGCAGAATAATAAAAAGAGAAAAGAGGCTTCTGGAGCACAGTCATTGTATTTAGCTTTCTCCCTAAATGAATTAAAGCTTTTTTGTTCAAGAAGTCGTCTAGAAGCTGTTTTCTAGGTATGGTCACATGTTCCTTAAATTAGCATGTGATAAATTGCAAATCTAAAAGTCAGAGTCCTGATTTCCAGCTAGAGGTTTCTTCAACCTTGGGCAAGTTGTTTTATTTCATCCTACCTCTATTTGATTATACATAGATTACATAAGCACTTAATTCATTATAATTAAACTTTTTAATTTGTGTAACTGCCTCTTCCTGCTAGCAAAGTTAGCGTGCCAACATGGAACTGAATATCCTCTATTAATTGTTTCTATTAGGTCAAAAAGATCTTCTCACCCCCTGTTACAATGGAGAACAGCCAACTGGGTCCTTTGGACCTGTAAATCCCATTTTGAATACAACTTATGACTTCATGACTAAATTCTTCAAAGAGATCAGCAGTGTATTTCCAGATGCTTACATTCATTTGGGAGGAGATGAAGTGGACTTTAATTGTTGGTATGATGACAGTTCAAAAAAATAAATATCTAGTGCCTCTTAAACTTGCCTAAACACATCAATTACAGAACTTAGTTGCTTGAGACATCTTTCAAAGATCTCTGTTCCTACTTTTGTAACTATTTATGGGCAGAGCAATTGTGATCCCCCAACAAGCAAGTGATGGTGTGCAGAATTTTGCTGTGACTAGTAGTTTCACAAATGTTCGATTTCTTTATGAAAATTAAGCTGGCAGGAAGAACTAGTATGGTGGGAAAACGCTGTATAAAATAATTAGCATTAAAATGTTGTGTATTAATGGAAAAGCAGTTCTTTCCATTGATTTCTACCTTCCAAAAATATGCTAACATTAAGTATTACAGTACTGACTCTTGTGTGCTTATATTAAAAGCATTAATGTTTTAACAGAGTTCTTCAATTGGCTGTGGATTTTGAATATTTTAGAGTCTCTGCTGGAGAAACTAGTAATACAGAATTTGGAGCAGATCTAGTTGGATGAGTATTCAAATTGATGTAGCTAGTACTTGTCTATTCTGTTGAAACATCAAATCTGAACACTCAGGACATGCTTTTAATTTTTAAAAATAAAGAAAATTTCTGATATGTTTTATCACAAAAGTTTTGTTTAGGGATATTTTCCCAAATTCTTGAGGTCACTCCCATAGATTCCATGGTACTCTGGCTGCTTAGTTTCTAGATCAGCTGGAAGCTTTCCACAAAGTCCCAGAGAAGTCAGGAACCCCAGAGCTTTCAGAGAAATCCTGCCAGGGAGTGCTTCAGAACAGGACTCTGTTAGATCTACCAGAGAAGAAGGACTATTGGCTTTATTTCAAATGAGGATGAAACTGCTTTGAAACACTGGAATCATGTTAGCCTTCTGCTTCTGCTCTGTTGTGCATTCCAGGCTATCAGTGTGCCTGTGCATAGGTGGAAATGGTTTAAAACAAACAAACAAAACCAGTTTTTTAAACTAACTTTGTTGTTATTATTTAAGGAAATCCAACCCAGAAGTGAAAGAGTTCATGAAGAAGCAAGGATTTGGCTTTGACTATGCTAAACTGGAGTCTTACTATATTCAGAAGTATGTTTTTTAATTCTTGCTCAGCTTTTCACAGCCACTCTCTGAGGCTGGTGTTGAGGTGCAAATACTGAAGCTTATTTAGATTAGCCTGTATTGTCTTCAAAAATTGCCATGTACTGGGCACTACCCACTTACTTTTATTTCTTTTGTTCTTCAGTAACATGGATTTAGACACTTGTATGAAGCTACCTGCTGGTAATTCTGAAAATCAGTTTGTGTTACTGCACAAACATGTACACATCTCCTTATACATGGGAGAGCACGCTCTGAGGGAGAGCACTGAAGGCCAAAACCAGGAAAACCTGGCTTTCCTTGGTCTCCAGTGCTGGGGAAGGCTTGATGTGCCTTAGGGTAGAAGATGTCAATGTTTCCTGTGATGCATTGACATTCAGAAACACAATCTCATTTCTAAATTCTAGGATTTTGGACATTGTTTCCTCCTATAACAAAGGATACATGGTCTGGCAAGAAGTGTTTGATAACAAAGCGCAGGTAAGATAGGAAAATAAATCAGATACTATTGCATAATAGCGTAATACTGTGGGAGGTTTCCAAAGCAGACTGTTTGGTAGTTACTATTGTGTCTCATCATTTAAAGCAAATCTGCTGGCTTTAGTAGGTCTCCCCAGGTATGGGGCCTGTCTTGAAATTATCACTTGTTGAAAACGCAAAGTAAGTGGAGTAGTAACACCAGCAGTGAAGTGCTTTCTAAAGGTGAACACAGATAATGTAATAAAATATAATACATTTTAGAGCATCAGAGTGAAGGGTAGGAAATTTCTGTGACTTTCCAGATTTTTTTTCCTCATAACTGTGTGTCAGCACACCAGGTGCTCAGTGTTTCGGAGCTGGTCAGATAACTGGTGTATGTAGTAACACTATTAGGGTGTTACCTGTAATATAACCTAGACCTCTGTGTAGTGTGAACTCTGCCTTTATTTCCCAAAACCAGCAGAGATCTAATCAGCTTTAGACAAGTGGGGAAAAAGACAGAAAAAGGTAGCCTCTAGATTGTACAAAAACAAAATACCACCCTCCCAGTTTTGAAATCCATTGTTGTTTTTCCTTATAACTTTAATTAATATTATCTTTAATGTTTCTGGGGGCTTTGTTTTTCTCTGTTTTAGCTGAAACCAGACACTGTAGTTGAAGTGTGGATGGGAAACAACTATGCTCATGAACTGAGTAGCGTCACTGGAGCTGGGTTCACTGCTATCCTGGCAGCTCCTTGGTACTTAGACTACATTAGTTATGGGCAAGACTGGAAGAAATACTACAGCGTTGAGCCACTGAAGTTCCCTGGTTTGTTACTTTTTTGATATGCTTGTTCTGTGCATGAAAGTCTTTAGTTTACGGTGAGGTGTAGATGCATAAGCCTATACAGAGTGGTCATGCAGTCATTATAGTCAGATACACTGTAATCAAAGCATGGGATGTCAGCCAGAACTCTTAAATTCTTAAGTAAAAAAATGCAGCTTTCAGTTTCTGACAGGAAAATGTGTTGACTTCCTCAACACAGTGAGATGCTTCCTCAAGCATCTTGGCACTAGTGCTTGTGTGGGACTAGGTGGACATCATGCATTAGGGAGAACATTGGGCAAGATGACTGTAGGTCATTTAATTCATATCAGCAAGCTTCTGGAGCATAGAATATTCTAGAAGAAAACATTCCCTTTCTCTGGCAGAAGCCAATAGAAACATGCATTACCCAGGTTTGTTTTTTTTTTGTGCAAGGTAGCTCTCAGAGCTGATTAGAAAAAACACTTCTGTTGCTTTTCAAAGAACGTTTGTGTATGAGTGAATGAATAGTTACAATCAGGACTGAAAGAGTGCTGAGGTAAAAGTTAAAATCCCTTCTGAGAGAGAAATGGATTTCTGAAGTGGATTGTCAGCGCACATGGCCTGGTGGTTCTCACATTCAGTAACAAAACTACCAGGACATTAAATTAGTGCCTAGAATAGATACTTTATATGATAAAACGAACAGCTGAACAGCAGTCCTCTCTGAGTATTGGAAAACTAAATTTTAGCATGTGCCTGCCTTCTGGGCAAATAGAAAATCTAACTCTTTGCTTTGAATTCAGGATCTGAAGAACAGAAAAAACTTTTAATAGGTGGAGAAGCTTGCCTGTGGGGGGAATTTGTGGATGCAACTAACATCACACCAAGATTATGGTACAAATTAGTTTTATCTTTGTATTTTAGAGAGCCAGGTACAAGGAGCATTAATTAATCCATCAGGACTGTATGTTAATGGTAACCGTGCTCTGTACTGAACTTGAGCAGATATAAAAATTAATGCTTTAAGACCTGGTGTTAAAAACTCCGTTCTTGGTTATAGACTAAGCATACTCTAAACCTCAGTACATCTTTACAGGCCTCGAGCAAGCGCTGTAGGGGAAAGACTCTGGAGCAGCAGGAATGTGACCAACCTGCAGGATGCCTATAACAGGCTGACTAATCATCGATGCCGCATGCTCCGGTAAGATCAATATCTGTCATAAAGCTTGGTTCCCATGCCTTACAACCAAGGGAGTTCAAGTGTAGACCTAAATTGCTGACCTGTAAATGAAGGGAGGAGAGCTAGTAGTCTAATGCTACCCCATGTGTTTGTGTATCTTGAGCAGAACAGAGATCAATACAGTAGTTCTAGACAGTTTTACAATTAACGTGTTCAGAACTCATTAACTTCCTTCAAACACTAGAACTAGCCTGTGTCACTCCTCTGAAGGAAAAAACACCATGATTTGACTTACCTCAGACACAAAGGATATACAAGGATATGTGGGAGGAGTATGCAGACTTAAAAAAAAGTTTTTTTACTATTTACTTACTGTAAAAAATAATGACATGCAGCAGGCAATAAGGTGAAGTTGTTTGCATGAGAGGTGAGCTCAAATGAGGTATTTTTTCAGGCACTGAAAAAACACTGAAAGGGATGGATAGGGAATCCTTGAGGAATTAAATTTTATTTATGGATAATGTAAACAAGTCAATTTGTTACATACTCTTCTCTGCAGTTCTTCACTGAAAACTACCTAGAAAAGTTACTCATCTTTGTATATATGCAGCTGTAGAAACAATTGATTTCCAGGTCTGAAGTCAAATTTGTCTCTACTTTTGAAAGTATACAGTCACAGAGCCTTACAGGTTTTTCTGAATGCAAAGTTGGATTGTAGCAGGAATGTAGCATGCCATTTGATTTCTCTAGAAAAGTTTATAAAAAATCTTTTTATTGAAAATCCTTGAAGTATTTCAATGTAGATACAAATCAGCTTGTAATGTAAGATGGCAGTTACACTCAGCACTCAAATCTCAAGCACTCTGCTCATATTCCTGTAGGTGCCTCAGCATGATTATCTTTAGGAATCACTGACTTAGCTTACAGTATGAACTAGCTCTTGTAATCAAGAGTTACTGAAAGATCAGAAAGTTTTGACTTGCTGGGTTTATTTCAAGGTGGTTTTAAATAATGGTATAGGAAAATAGTTACATGTAAATTGTGCTGTCTTAGTCATGAGAAAAATAGATACATTAAGAAAGATTTAGCACATGAAAACCAAAATTATTAGGCTTTAAAAAAATTGTGTCTTATTACTTAACCGGATGGTGCATCTCTTGATGGGGCTTAGAGAAAATACTGATAATACAGAGCAGTGAAGTGTACAGTGTCTGTACCTCTAGGATTAGGGTGAACTAATCCATGCTATTTCTGCAGCTGGTTAACTATTGGCACAGCTCCATTTGTATTGCTGTACAGGGCACTGATCAGTACAACTTCAGCTGCTCTGGTAGTGCACATGAGAGAGATGCAAAATGCAGGAGCAGGCTAAGGACTTACTCTCTCTACTTGTTGCACACTTATTCCTTTTAACTACCTTCTGGTGCTCAAAGGCTGAAGCCAGTGCTGTTGAAGTAGTACTACAAAAGCAGCAGCTTCTATTCAGATCAAAAGTCATCTTCCTCTAGAGCAGTCCAAATTGCAGAGAAACAATAATGCAAGAAGAGAACCAAACAGGTGGGCATAAATTGCAGGGCTTAGACAACAACCCTGCCTTTTCTGAAGAGAAAATCTTGCTTGGGGGCAATAGTTCAGCTGAGCTATTTCAGTATCCAGTTTCTGCCGTTGCATCTTAGAAGTCCAATTAAACACATGGATCCCACAAATTACTGTGGCAGTACATCTACACTGTAGCTGTTATACATGCTAGTAGCAGAAATTTGACTAATACTACTTCTAACTCTGAAACTATTGTGATGCATCATCATGAGTTATAGGGTTGGGATTTTTTTGCCTTTCAGACCATGTGAGAATGGAATAATTTATGTTAATACAGCAGGAGAAAGTCCCATTTACTAAAAGTGGCTCCTCAAAAAAAAAAACAAAAGGAAAATTACATAGAGCTGCTTATGAAGGAAGCATTGGGGGTGGGGAGGAGTGTGCAAATATCAGCTGATTCATATTTTCACATTCTTACAATTTCTTTTCAATAAAAACAATAGATTTTGCAAAATATCACAACAACTAGCTCCTGACTATGAGTTTTTCAGCCTGTTTCCTAGTATTCTGCTACATCTGACTGAGCAACAGAACCAAGCTTAACAGAGGTAGAATTCGGTGTACCATGGGATCATTTTTCACTCCCTAAACAGGCTGTCTGTTACTTCTTGGAAGTAGTTTTGTTTACACAGAGATTATAATACAGTGAGTGCCAGTGTATCTCTTCAGCCATCTGGTGTTGATTTATAATCATACACATTGCACTTTATTTTAACAGCCGTGGCATAGCAGCTGAACCTGTGTTTACTGGATATTGTGCCCATGAAGCAAGAGGGCAGTAGTGGCTGCAAAGACTTATGGTCAACAGCCTGAAGTGCCTCTGGGATATGAATATTTGTGCATGCAGTTTGATACCTGAACCAAGATTTAAAATAAAGCTATTTGGCATTCTTTTCAAAGAAAAATTTTGTGGTTTAATTTCCATTAGAAACATGGATTCTTCTCTGTAAAATCCAGAAACTTGGTATCAAGTTACCCATTCCAGTGTCCTTACAGTCTCAAGTTGAGGGAAGATAAAAGTAAGATATTCTTTAAATAAAAACAAACTAGTAAGATATTCTTTAAATAAAAAAAATCTAGTAAGATATTATTTAAATAAAAACCAAACTATAATTTCATTTCAGTGTATCTTACATTTCTACTTTTCTACTCCAGTTAAGTGGAAATCAGAACAGACTTGTAATACATCAGAACACAATACAATCAGAACCTTACAGTTTACACATCACTCCTTCTCAAGAATGAAATAAAAATCTTCCCACAACATACACCAAGGTGGTAGGTAGGGATCACTTCCTGGGAGAACTCTCCCTTTTATGCTGGATTTTTTTTGCACGTATCTTTCTTAATTTGCAGAAGTATTCATTCCACTTACTTGCCAAAGCAAACTCAGGTAGAAGTTACAACTGGTCCTTAACTCAGGTTCGAACTGGTTTTAAATTGGTTTCTAATACTACAGGACGTAATACTTTCAGTTGCACAGATTAGAATGCTTACTAACCATATTTTTTTATTAAGCTGAAAATGAAGATGCAGACTGCTAAAATTATGAAGTTATTTCATTTGCGGACATAAACTTCAACAGTCCCAGTGACACACTAAGGTACACTCAGTGTTCATGTCTTTGTTCATGTCTCATCACTTCTCATTGCAAACAGCTGTAATTTACAAAGCAGCAAATTGTAGTTGCATCCCTAGTTCAGCTGTTTTGCAAGGCCCAGGCTGTGCCAGAACAGCCTTTTGAACCTTCCCTTGGATAGTTAAAAGCACAGTTCACTCACACAGCTGCTTATTCATCATTTACCACAACTAGTTGGTCCCAGAATATACTGGTGTACATAAATAGGCTCCTGAAAATGTTTAACAGGGAGGATAGAAAATATCTTTATTGTTCTATAGAGTAAAGCAATCACACCAGTCCCATCTTTCTCTGAAGAAGCATGCTTTGCTCTTGACTGCTGAGGGCTTGGTAGCTGGCAAGCTCCAAAGTGAAGGTCGCTGAGCCTGATGTTAGAGAACGTAAAACTGTTGAGTAGCCCTGGCAAAATGGAGAGCACATGTCACTCAATTTAGGATAAAGGGAAGGTGAGATTGCACAAAAAGCTGCTTAAGTAAGTCACAGAGAGAGATAAAGACAGCCTGCAGTGTACTTCAACATACTAGCAAGTTAATATTTTAATATTACTGTACTAATAGTCAAATACATGCATGAATTAACCTAGTAATACTCTTGTAAAAATTTCTCCGTAAAACCTATTTTAGTAGTATTTGTTACTTTTCTTGGGGTTGGACTAGATGACCTTTAAAGGTTACCTCCAACCCAATGTAGTCTGTGGTTCTTTGACTTACAGTTGAAAACACTGATTCCACAATCTGAATTAGGGACAAAACCACTGTTAGTTTTGCAGACCTGCTTCAGATTTTCAATAATTAAAATACAATAAAAGCCATCCATCCCAAACTTACATCACCCATAACAATAGGAAAAGTGAACTGAAGTGTAATTGCTTTAAAACATAAAAGAAAAGATGTTTTGCTGTTAAAAGGAAAATAACATACCATCATTTCTGCTAGTGGAACAGCAGCAACCACAACTCTGTTATCTTGACGACTCTGGATTTCCTGAACACTGCCCCTCCGCTGTGCAAGGTCAGCGAGTGCTGCACTGAGGTGGTCTTCACCTACTGTGATTTCCAAGTTCATCAAGGGCTCCAGTATTTGTATACCAGCTTTTTTCATAGCCTGCATGGAAGGGAAACAGTTATATTGACTAATTGTTTTGTTGATTTTTTTAGAAACCTGACTGAATCAAGTAGGTACATAAATGAAGCAAACACTGCCTCTCAAATCCTCTAAAAGCTCTAAGTACCTAGTGAGTGTTATGCTGTCAGAGAAGAACAATTACCAGATATACAAATACATTTTTCAATAGCAGCTTACAGTTCCACTGTACCTTCTGCATGCAACGGGAGACACAGGCTGATACCATTGTGTGGGAAGTGTCAGGATGTACTGTCAGTGATTGAACTGTCACATCTATATCCTGAACTGGGGATCCAAGCAAGGGGCCTAGGGGAAAAAAAAAAAAAAAGTTAAATAAAAAGGAACATTTGGTTTTCAGAATATTAAGACACATACGAAAATGTTCAAGTTTCTCATTTTCCTCTTTCTGTTCTCCTTGCACTTTCTCCCCCCAAAAGCATGGCTACTGGGTATTGTTCTTACTTTGTTATTGCCCATCTTTGCCAATGAGGGAAAAGAATGCAGACTCATGCTTTCTTACTCACTTTATCAAAAGCAAAGGTAATTTTTGAGAGTGATTATATGGATTAACACACTTAGAAACTGGTTATGAAAATTATTTTTAAATACATTATAATAACTAAAACTTGACTACTGAAACAAGAATTAATTTGAAGAAAGTAGTGAAAGCTTTTTTAACCAGAAGCCCCTGTACTCTCCCCCCTGTACTCATCACTAGTGAGGCTGCACCTCAAATATTAGATTCAGTTTTGGGGCCCTCAATACAAGAACACTGAGGTGCTGGAACATGTCTTAAGAAGGGCAACAAAGCTGGTGAAGGGTCTGGAGCACAAGTTTTATAAGGAGCAGCTGAGGGAACTGGGGTATCGTTTCAAGAAAAGGAGGCTGAGGGGAGACCTGATTGCTCTCAACAGACACCTGAAAAGAGGTATTTTTCCTCCAGAGAACATAAGCGCTTTATGGATTTTAGGGTGGAGACAGTACAGCTCAGAAGTGTCTTAAAGGAGCATGAAGAAAGTCAAGAGAGCCAGAGATGAGAGGCACTTTCCGACTGAATAAAGCAAGTTGGAAAAAGCCACACCATGCTGCTTCTAGAGTAATTATCAGTCCACTGCCTTTTAACTTTGCTGTCAGGGACAGTTCTTTCTTCCACACCATGCATATTGCATTCAGTTCTGGGCACCTCACCATAAGAAGGACACAGAAGTGCTGGAGCCTGTCCAGAAAGGGGCAGTGAGGCTCACAAAGGGCTCAGCAGTGGCTGAGGGAGCTGGGGTTGCTGAGTCTGGAGGAGGCTGAGAGGAGACCTCATCATTCCCTTCAACTCCCTCAGAGGAGCTTGGAGTGAGGAGGGAGACAGCCTCTACTCCTTGTGGCATGGGACAGGACCAGAGGAAGGTTTAGGCTGGATACTAGGAAACATTTTTTCACCGAGAGGGCTGCCAAACACTGGAATGATCTGCCCAGGGGCAGTGGTGGAGTCACCATCCCCGGAGGTACACAAATAGCATGTGGACATGGTCCCTAGGGACATGGTTTAGTGGTGACCTTATAGTGTTGGTCAAAGGTTGGACTGGATGATCTTGATGGTCTCCTCCAACCAAAGTCATTCTGTGATTCTTTGGCCACAGGTTATTAAATACTTCCTATTTTTAACCAGACATAAAGGACACTTTTAGTCCATCAGAAAGCCTATGCTTTGCAATTAGGTAGGGCTTTTTATTGTATACTTTCATCCAGTCAACATATTTGAAAATCAAAAAAACCTTTCAGTAACTAATAGCAGTAAGTTATGTATTGCTCTCTACAGCTACCTGAAAGGAGGTCACAGTGAGGTGGGGGTCAGTCTGTTTGCTCAAGTAACAGGTGATAGAATGAGAGGAAATGCCCTCAAGTTGCACCAGGAGAAGTTCAGATTGCATGTGAGGAAAAATTTCTTCACTGCACAAGTGGTCAGGCATTGGAGCAAGCTGCCCAGGAAGTGGTGGAGTCAACATCCCTGCAGGTGTTCAAAAACACATGGATGTGGCACTTCAGGATATGGTTTAGTTGGCATATTGGTGCTGCAGTGATGGTGGGGCTTAATAGGGCTTAATGGTCTTACATGTCTGTTCCAGCCTTAGTGATTCTATGACCCTATGTATACGTTGGCCTCCAAAACCACTTCCTGCCACATCACTGCTGTTTACATGATATCATCATGTAAATGTACTAACCCTCATGCCAAATTAAAAGGCAACCCCAAGTTTGAAAGGTAAATGTTTTAAAAGTTAGAAGAGATAACCCAAGTTAACTGTTGTGTGACTGAAAAGAAATTAACCAAAGACTTCCTTTCCTGGCACAGGGAAAGGAGTGATTGGCAATTTTTGTAGTTAAGAAAATAGCAAATTTTTCCTTCACACCTGATGTTAATATGTACAATATTTTACGTTTTCAAGTTACCAAGGAGTTTTTCCTCATAGAAATATATTAAATTGCTTTACAGAAATGTTAGATCAATATAGCTGTCACAACACTTCCTTTACCTTGAATACATGAATTTGTGATTCCATTTTCTACAGCTGCTTGAAGTTCTTTGGGTAGCCCTTCAATGACACTTGGCACATACTCGATGAGAGGTTTTGTTGTTGCTCTCTCTCCTAACCTTGGCCTCACTTCTAATTCTGCAGTTACAAAGTGCCGTTTATCTCCTACTGTTCTGTCCAATACATCTGCAGGATAAAAAAAAACCACAAACAAAAACCCAAAAACAATTGTAATAAACCTTGTCTATATAATTAATCTGGAAGTTAGTCATAAGATAATGTCAGGGTAATCAAGCTACAAAAATCAGAAACAAGATGTTCCTTCCATTTGCTCATTTTACCTGTAGCCTGGGCAGCATTCAAGATTGTTTCTCTGTATGCTATCTGAAGAGATCCCAAGTAGGTCTCAATTCCATATTCACGTTTGATTCGGTCATGAATGATCTCTATGTGCAGTTCACCCATACCACAAAGAATAGTCTAGTAAGAAGACAGGGAAGAAAGGAGAAACATGTAAAACTCAGGTTTTAATACAAACAAGTTTAAGCAAGGACTTGCATGGTTTCTATAGTCTCTCAGAAATATTTCAAATTCTAAGGAGCCTAGATAGAAAACAGAACTGCTTTTGGCCAGCTGACATGAACACCATATAAGTGACAGGGTAATTACCACTACTACTACACACACTACCACTACTCATCTTACATTATCTTAAAGACTGTATAATTCAAACTTTTTAAAATACAGAACTGTCATAAATATGAAGACCATAGGATGGTAGCCTATACTCTGTAAAGCTCAAATTATGTTAGTTTGATGCAAAGACCTTTGCATGTACAAAAATTTACCGAGTCCTTTTTATGCAAGAAAATATCAATATGAGATTAGTAAATGAATGGTAGTCTTGACAGTTGTAAAATAAAGATTGGTTATAAGATAAGCACTAGAAGATTTATCTTACTTGTCCTGTGTCAGGATCTAGCTTCACTTTTAAACTTGGATCTTCACGCTGAAGGCAGCTTAATGCGTTATCCAAGTCTGCAGGTAAATGACAAACATTGTATCTTAAGGGACTTCAGTAGTTTGAGGATGACAAATGTCTATTGTTTTACTCATAAGGTCAAATCTTACTCTCAGAAGGAATCAAAAGGACCCTAGATAAACACAGATTCTGGCAAACAAATGCAGTTCAAAGTTACAAGCAACTTACAGCTGCTTATTTTCTCCAGCAAATTAACAATGCTACCAAATGCTTATTTAATTATTAAAAATGTCAGTTTTGGGGTGGTATTTTCTACTTATATGAAGATAGAATGAAACCTTTATGTGCTTCATCAAGTCAGCAAAAAGTATTCTCCCTTTTTACAGGCAATAAAAGTTTGTCAACCAGCTCTTATGTGATCTGCATAAATATTTCATGGTAAATTCAGTTCAATACAACAAAAAATGTTCAAACTAATTTTTTTTTCTCATTTCCCCTTATCTGAACTCCTGAGGAAGACAGCTATAGAATGATAAACACATAACTGAGACTGCATTTACTTATCTTGCAATCTTTGGGGAAAACCTCACAAAACAAAAACAAATAAAAAACTCACAAAACATCCAAAGGGCTAAAAATAAGAACACCTTAAAATCCAGTGGTTCAGCTTGCAGACACATTGCTCCAAACTGCATTCTACCTGGTTCCACACCATCACACTACACTGGTACTTAGCTTTCCTCCTCTTCACTCCCAGCCACATTCAGCTTTTCTGGAATGAGGATTCCAGGAGGAAGCAATTAATGGCCTGCTATGGCACCTGGACACCCACCGAGTCCATGGGGCTGAAGGGGATTCACCCAAGAGTACTGAGGGAGCAGTCAGAGGAGCTCACCAAGCCTCTGTACATCATCTAACAACACTCTTGGTTAACAGGGGAGGTCCCAGATGACTGGAGGCTTGACAAGGTGATGCCCATCTACAAAAAGAGATGGAAGGAGGACCTCGGAAATTAAAGACCTGTCAGTCTGACCTCAGTGCCTGGAAAAATTATGGAGAGGTTAATCTTGAGTGCAATTACATGGTAAATGCAGGAAAACCAGGGGATCAGGCCCAGCCACCATTGTTTCAGGAACGTGCTGCCTGCCCAACTTGGTCTCATTCTATGACCAGTTGACCCACCTTGTGGTCAAGGGGGAGGCTGTGGATGTTGTCTACCTGAAATTTAGTAAAGCTTTTGATACCGTCTCCCACAGCATGAGAAGCTGGTGGCTCATGGTATAGACAGATGTACTCTCTGTTGGATAAAAAACTGACTGTGTGGCCAGGCACACAGAGCTACACTGAACAGTTAAAAATCCATTTGGCTGTGGGTCACCAGTGGTGTCCCCCAGGGGTCAATTTTGGGACTGGTTTTGTTCAGTATCTTTGTTAGTGGTCTAGATGAGGGAACAGAGAGCTTCCTGAGTAAGTCTGCAGATGACACCAAGTCAGGTGGGAATGCTGAGCTGCTTGAGAGTAGGAATGCTCTGAAAAGGGACCTGGACAGTCTGGACCAGTGGGACAAGGTTAAAAAAAAATGAGGTTTAACAAGACCAAGTGCCAGGTCCTGCACTTCAGTCACAACCTCATGCAATGTCACAGACTTGGGGAGGAGTGGCTGGAAAGCTGCCAAGAAGAAAAGGGCCTGGGGGTGCTGGTCAGCAGCTGCCTGAATATGAGCCAGCAGTGTGCCCAGGTGGCCAAGAAGGCCAACAGCATCCTGGCTTGTACCAGGAGCAGTGTGGCCATCAGAAGGAGGGAAGTGATGGTGTCCCTGTGCTCAGCTCTGGTGAGGCTGCACCTCGAGTGCTGTGTTCAGTTCTGGGCCCCTCACTACAAGACAGACACTGAGCTGCTGAACAGAGTACAGAGAAGGGCAACCATGTTGGTGAAGGGTCTGGAGAACAAGTCCTGTGAGGAGAGGCTGAGGGATTTGGAAATGTTCAGTTTGGAGAAGAGGAGGCTGAGTGAGAAGAGACCTTACTGCTCTCTACAACTACCTGAAAGGAGGTGGTAGGCCTCTTCTCTCAAGTGAACAATGGCAGGACTCGAGGGAATGACCTGAAGTTGCACCAAGGGAAGTTTAGACAAGATCTGAGAAAGAAATTCTTTCCTGAGGGAGTAGTGAGGCTGCCCAGGGAGGTGGTGAAGTCAACATCCCTAGAAGTATTTAAAAACTGTGTAGATGAGGCACTTTGGGACATGCTCCAATGGATGATACAGATATTAATACATGTATTTTATTTGAGAGGGGATGTTGACAGTTGAATGCAGTGATGTTAGAGGTCTTTTCCAGCTGGGGCAATTCTGTGATAAAAAATTGCAAGTATGTATTCCCAGAAAGAGTCAAATAACACAGTTCTCTAGTACAAATTCTTCAGAAAGGCAGGATTACAGGTTCACACTGCATGAGTGAACCCTAACTAGACACACAAGTCTCAGTAAGTGACAACTCTACAGCGTAGAGTAAAACTGCTGCTATTGACTGAAAAACACATTTCAAGGTTATTTGTACTTGGAACACGACATACAGCACACCAGCATGACTGCAGGAAAACTAAGGATTACAGTAGGATGAAACTGCCTCCAGCACTTTGAAGAACCACTACTTTTCTCATGACAAAAACTAGAAAAATGACTGGTACTGATCAATGTAGTAATACCAAAGGATACTGACAACCACTATCTAAAATAAAACATCTGTGCAGAACACCAAAAAAGGGTTTTATTAAATCACTGACAGACAAATCTGTGCAACTCACTCATGCCAACCTGGTGTGCATCAACTGGGAACAAGCACTGCTCCTTGTATATGAGAATATGGTTACACTTGAATATCTCATTTGTAGAGTATTTCATCATATTCTTAAGTAGTTATGTTGTACCTTGTTGTTTGGCTATTGAAGGTGGTTCAATTGTACAGAAGAAGACAGGCTCAGGGATCTCAACCCCTGCCAGCAGAAGGCTCTCCACCTCACTGGTAGACCTCTTCTCTCCCCCAGCATCCCTTCCAGCTCGGCGTGCTGCAGCCACTGCTGAAGCCTTTGATGACACTATGGTATCTCCAGTGGCACTCTATAAATCAACACTCAGTGACCCACAAGACACAGAAGGGGGAGAAGAGGGGATGGGGAAAAGCAAACAAACAAAAAAACCAACAAAAACCACAAACCCTGACCATTTCCTTTCCTCAGAACCACTTGTGCTAAACTCCACTGATACATATTTTTATACTTATAAAATACTTATTTATAAACAATTGCTTTAACTTCTCTTTTCAAACAACTATAATAATGCAAAAGAGGTAAAACTCAAATTTAACACTTCTTTGCCTAGCTCACAGCATTTGAAATCTAACTTAACAGTCAAGGCATAAAGCCACAAGGAACAGGACTGGTAAATACAGATTTTCTTATGCATGCCAAAGTTGTTGGTTACATTTTACACAATCTGTGCAAATGAGATCTATGCAGCCTGTTCAGACATTAAAAAACTGAACAAAATCATTAAAGCAAGCATGAAGCAAACTTATTTGAACTTAAGTTAGACCGTTGCTTTTTGGTTACTTATTAGAAACATCAGGATATACCCTCAATTTTCAGTCCTTCCCGTGTAATCAGCACTGCATCTCCCCATCAGTTACTGCCACTTGTACATTGTAATAGCTCCTTTTAGGAGGAAGTACACGTACACGTACTTTAAATAAAGCAAGTTTACATATGTCACAATAATCAGGAACACGTCTGAGACACAATACCATAGAAGAATAAAGCACACTACTAAAACAAGCTCCCTTGCACAATCAGTATTTTCCATTACCTGTTTTAACCCAACAGTAAGGGCAATGTTGCCTGGCATTAGTGATGGTATCTCAATTTGCTGATCAGCAAATGGTAGAAGCAGCCGGCTCATTCTCTCACTGAAAGTGAAATTCTTGTATTACTCAGGACTGTAACAGACAGTACCAATGCTAAAATAAACCACACCTGTACCTTACTCACGTGCAACTTTTGTTAATATTATACACAGCTGACTGAGGTTTCAGTGAACCTGAGTAAACACGAACAAAAACTAGAGGTCCACGACATTTATCATGGAGAACTTTAAATGCTAGGGCACACAAGTCATCTTTGTACCATTGTCTGCAAAACAAAAAGCACAATAAAAAGCATACTTGTAGGATTAATCCACTCCAACTCACCCTTACCTAAATTCTCACTTACTGAGAAGTAATATGTTTCTTATTGTAATATTAATACAGAGATATTTTAAAATCATAATTTATACCAAAAAATAATAACAATAACCTAAGCAGTTCCAGTAGGATACTTAAGACATCATGTAACTCAGCCAACAGTAAAGCTAATACCTATTCCTCAATTTCATAAAATGGCAATATCACAGACTAAAAATAGTCTTGAGAACTCTAAAGTACAAGTATGATCACTAGAGATAAACATATACAATTCTGATAGCACTGACCAAACCAGGTTCAGTACTCAAGTATATTTTTATGTTCACACACTTTTACTGTTACTTAATATCTACGAACAGTAAGCATTTTAAAATATATTAATGTTTTGTTAATATTTTTCACTTTCTCCTTTTATGCTTTGCTACTAATTTTTTCCTTGTTCCTGACCCTCCTTTTCCCCTGTACTTACAGAAACTCATATGAACGCTCATTAGGGGCAGGCAAGTACATAGTAATAGCATCCAGTAAAGGCTGCACCCCTTTGTTCTTCAGTGCACTGCCACAGAGTACAGGTACTGCTTTCTGAGACAGAGTGACTCTGCGGATAGCAGACTGCAACTGCAAAGAAGAATTATTTTCTGTAAACAAGTGAACAATAACAAAGCCTTAAATTTCATTCAAGCTATCAGATATTGCTAACAAATCCCCTAAAGTTAAGGAGGATGTTTGCAAATATAACAGGACTCATCCAAGTTCCTTTCACTGCTTTAAAGGACCTCCAAACTCAAACGTTTAGATGCTAAAACAGAAAGCACTGCTTATAAGATTTCTAAATATTCCACGCAGACCTGCAGCTGTTCTTCATTTTCTGACAGTCCTTTTAATTCACAATGTTGTACTTTCAACATTTAGTGTCTAATGTTAGTAACTAGCTCCTTGTCAGTAAGATTCAGCAGCTCGGACACCAGCTGCACCAAGTCTACCTGGAAATTCCACTCACCTTTTCCTAAACTCTTCTGCAGCACCCTACTTTTAAAAAAAACCACCTTCCTAAACAAAGGTTTTTTGTTTTACATTTTTGGTTGTGCCTGACATGCCTGAGAATCGTGGTTATTGCATTAGTGTATAAAATGTGTACTTTTTTCTAAATACAAAGTACTATAAATTCACTACAAAAGCTGTGATTTTTTTGCAGTTGATAAAAAATGCATGTCTGCAAAATCATAATACAGATGTGCCATACGCAAGAAAAACACAGGCCCTCAGAATAACAGCTAGTAACAACTCATTATAAATGATGAAATGTAAAAATTACCTTGTCAGGTGGTATTAAGTCAAAATTTTCACTATATTCTCCTAGAACCAGTTCAGCAAATTCATCATCCAGATCTGCAACCTTCAATGGAAGAATTTTATTATTTGGCATGTAGCAGTTTCAAGTCACGAATGTTAGTTATTTAGCATATACAGCTAAAGAGAACAGCAGAACAAGCAGAAGCCTTTGAAGACATCAGAGATCATAAACTCAAACTATAGGAAATTAGGGAAAGTAAGCAGGAAGTAACCTTTGTGAGCTAACAGATATAGGGGTGCAAAAAACAGACAAGCATTCACAGTATTTTGGCCTTCATCGTGTCAAAGCCTTGTAGGTACAACAGCTTATCTGTGATTTCAAACTGTACAAATAAACCAACTACCCTTCAAAACCCATCTCACTCATGCCTTGCACTGTCATAGCCCCAGGAGAGCCAACAGGCAGAAAAGGCACCTTGCCCCCTCTAGTGTCCACGACAGCAGTTGACCAAATACCAAAATGCATATGTGATCAGAAGTGTCATCAAGCTAACAATTAAAACATGAGAGATAAAGCAAAGCATTAATTTAATCAAGTGACAGTTAAGTGTGCAACATGGCTGGTATTCTGACTACTAAATTTGACGGCGTTTCTGATAAGGAGTGCTAACAGGATAGAAAGCATATTAAAAATATTTTACCGACATAAGCTTATCTCAATTATCACACTACTGGCCCACCCCTTCCTGCCTCAGGAAGGGTTCAGAAACCAATGGAAAAACCCAACAATGTTCTTACAAAGGCCTTCTATCTGACAGTGTATTTCTCAAGATAAGGAACTGAGTAATAATACCCCTATTTAAAGGATGGAAATTTTGAAAACCAGTTTGTGTATGTGTTTCACTGAACTCAGAGCAATATAAAATGGTCTGATGTTTCAACAGACACTCACAGCCTAGAATCATCTGTTTAAGCACTTGCACAGTGTTATTCAAAGTTCTATGGGGCAGTGCTTCCAGAAAAATGGAACCACATCTCGGATAAACATAGTTGTTAACTTCCCTATTTTTGCTTATAAAAACATGCATTCAAACATAATCACTACTACACTTCTATGCTGTATGTAAGCATATCAAATGTAATTAAAAAAAACTTTTACATTTGGCAGACTTGTTTAGAGTCCCTCAAATACAATCAAATCTTCTAACACTATTACATAAACTACACAAAATAATGTGGGACATAAAATTGCCAGCTGAGGAGAGAAGAAAAATACTCTGGAAAAACTATTTCAAATGTTCTGCACTGCTCAATAGGTATATTATACTTTAACTTCCATTAATTCTTCTGTTCTTCACCTCTTCTAACCTCTCAACTGCACAAAGCTTGGTATTTAATAGGGAAGTTTTTTTGATCTTTTTTAGCTTCACAGTACAGCAATCTGTGTAAAGAAATAAATTGCTTTGTTCTAATCTCTCCCGGGGACTTTTTTGATGGATATGGAACAGGATTTGTGATGGGATTCAGCAGCCCTGAAGTTAGCCCTGCTTTGAGCAGGTCACTGTACCAGACACCTCCAGAGTTCCCTTTTACTTATTTTTTCTACTTTTTTTAATAACAGTTTCAAATACATTATGTATTTACTTTAGAACTTTACTTGTTCTATTAAGGTATTTCTGGCATCCTGGACTTCTTGGAACAGGCTGGGATCATCAGCCTCCAACAGTGGCTTTTGCTCAAATTTTTTTCCATCATCCAAGTCAGAAGTAGGCTTCCAAATTATTTGTTTCTTAGTCACAACATCAACCAGTCCTCTGAAAGTCTTGGCTTCCCCAATGGGCACCTGCAAATACCATGGAGATTTTAGACAGCTATAAAATATTAAGAAAGGAGTTCTATTTGAAAGAAAGCAAATGATCATTTAGTTTCTAGGCTTACCTGTAAAAGCAAAGGTTTTGTCTTCAACTTCTGTTTGATACTCTCAACAGCATATGTAAAACTATAGTAAAGCAATAGATACTAAGTTACACAAAACTTAATGATATCATAAAATAGATTTACCATTTCTTGTTTACTGCAAATATTATTCCTAAGATTAGAGAAAAATATGCATCTGCATAATCGAAGATGTATATAGTAAGTATTAACAGGACTGATTTGCTCTATGCTGAGACAAAATTTAACATGATTAGATACATCCTTTCACAAGGTTTTCAGCAATGATTAAAGCAAACATTCAAAATACCTTGCCCTGTTTTTGTCCATCTTGTTCAAAAAACAAATCCGTGGTATCTGGTGCTTGTCTGCTTGCCTCCACACTGTCAGAGTTTGGGCCTAAAGCAAAAGACAAAATGGAAACATTAGAGCCACAGCAGCTGAACTATACAGTCCCTGGCACTGCTGAGTGTTGGAGCTCAAAGCAAGAAGGGAACTGTGCTCAGCTTTAAGTGATGACGCTCTATTTAGCAGCACAGATGAACTCCAAAAGCAGCTTTGTCTCACCTCATTTTTTAGCTGTCATTTAGCTGTCCCTCACTAAGGGCACAGAGGCATATGGGCAAGGCAAGGAAACATGGAGAGAAACTAAGCATTACAGGGAACATAGGTGGAAAAAACCTCAGTACTATAGAAACTTAAGTCTGCATTGTCAAATCTAATTGTTTTGTTGTTGGGGTTGAGGCTGTTACTCATATCAGGTTCTTAAACAATGGTACCTAATTGCTTTCAATAGCAAGTTAAATAATGTGACTCATGCTAATTGAGTTCTTTCATCCCTCATCTAGCAGAAAGCAGTGTCCCATGGAACACTGATTTTGAAACATGTAAATGTTCTACAGGGTTGAACTACTCAAGTATCTCCTGGTATAAAATCAAATTCCAGCCTGCCTCCACCTTTTCTGCACTATGCCTCAAAGGACATGTGAAATAACTTATTTAACCTGTTTGCCTGTTATTACCTTGGAAAATCTTACATGCCACAGGAATTGAAATTAAATGCTTAGCCTCCTGAAGCTCAACTTTGATCAAAGCATCAAAAGAGATAATACAGAAACACAGAGCAACACTTCTGTACTATTAGTAATTCAGTCTGATTTAAGTCATTAGAGGGAAAAAAAATGCTAAGTTATTTTTACCTCAACACCAGCTGAAGCATCAAACACTGCTACAGCTCCATCCAGGACTCTCAAGGAACGCTCAACTTCCACTGTAAAGTCAACATGACCTAAAAAACAATCTTCCTTTTATACCATCGTAATTTAAACAGGCAACATCAGCAGGTCATAACAATTTTTTTTTTTAATCAAGTCAAAAAACAACCTTGCCTTTGTTTGAAGAGAAACATACCTATTAGTTCATGAAACACACAAGATTGTTACACTGCAACTGAACTGAGAGCAATTTTGTGTGGAAATGTCTGAGCTCACTTTAAACAAACTAAATTAGTCACCAGCAAACAACAATTAGACAAAGCTGAACTGAGCTCATTATAGGCCTTTTTACTGCCATAATTAAACCAACTAAATATTGCACCATATTTAAAACTAAGACTTGTGTTCAACAACAGCCCACCTCATCTACTTTCCCCTAATAAAGCAAGTGCTGCTGAAGTGTAGTACCTGGGGTGTCAATCAGATTGATTCTGTAGTCCTTCCAGTCAAATGTAACAGCAGCAGACTGAATGGTAATACCACGTTCTCGTTCCTGTACCATAAAATCTGTCACTGTGTCCCCATCATCAACATCTGCGAACAGGAAGCAGGATTACAGTTGGATAGGTAAATAATTCAAAAGCTGTAATTGTTTTGGAATACAGATGCTGAAAGAGATTTACAAGTACTGTACTGTTATACATGTATAAACCATGAAAATTAGCCTTTTTCAGAAAGTAGTAATGTCAGCTAATTACGTCAGGTTCCCTATGCAGGGAACAAATGCTCTGTACATCAAGGGTATGCAATTCCAACAACCATTTTGTTATTCCTAATAACACCCATGAAAAACCTAAAAACTAAAGCAAAATCCAAAAACATTAACAAACTAGTTTCAAAAAGGCTGTCTCCATTCATTGTATGCAATGTGACTGGCATTTTGAAATCTAGTAACTAAAAGGTAATTAAGTTAAAACTAAACTTAACTTAAAAATAATCCTCAAAACCCCAACACAAACAAGTAAGAGGGTAGCTTCTGCTTTTGTTGGGTTTTGGTTTTTTAGTTCTTAATTAAAAAATCAGGTCCACATTTTAAAACAAGCAGACCACTAGGTTCAGCTGCTCCACACTTTCCACCATTCTCATACGCAGGGAATTAAATTCAAAAGATCAAAAGGTAACACAAATGAAGGGTGTTGTGATCCTTTCAGTCTCGATGAATTCTGTGTCACCTGTTGAAGCAGGAAGGCTTTTGTGCAATGCCTTTGGAAAGAAATTGTTACATTTTGGAAATCTTGTTTCTTACACGTCAAAAGAAGAAACAGGTTTACCAGAACTGCCAATCAGCAACAAGTAAAACAGAGAACTTCTAATTACATGTCAGGCTAATCAGTGCATTAAAAGGAAGATGTAAACCTATGTTCTCTCAAAGTACACATCTTAGCAGGTAATGGAACATGCATTAAAAGTGCATTATATTGCAGCAACTTTGTAACAAGTGGCTTCTGCTCTAACCCCTAACTTCATTCCATGTTATTAGATACTGTTAAATGTCTCAAACCTACTGAAATACAAGAAGTATTTCTAACCTCCAGGTGATCTTATGTATCCAGAATAATACAGCATTCTCTCTGTTGTCGTAGTTTTTCCTGCATCAATGTGGGCCATGATGCCAATGTTTCGGATTCTGCATAAAGCAAAAACATTGTACTTACTGTGGTAATGTTTCCATTCAGTAATGCTGATATCCATATAAGCAATTAATATTCACTGAAAATAGCTTACCAGATTAATAGCATTTTTTCTCTGTGGCATATCTGATACAGTGTCCATTCTGATGCTGAAGTACATTGTATTCTTCAGATCAGCGATACTCAAAGAGTTTTGGAACAGGTTTCCACTCTTCACTTCAAAGGCAGGACACTTCTTGGCCTCACCCTCACCCACATGCTCTCCCCACAGACAGAAGCAGACCCATCACCCACCCATCCATCCCAGTCCCCAGCTAAGCCCTGGTGCTTGAAACAATCCATTGAATAAAAACCCTTAAAAACAGCCCCAAAAATCCCACCCAAGTTCCCATGAAGTTGTTTTTGATACTGTTCAGCCAACCCTTCCTTTCTAAAGTACCTCAGCAGTAGCTTCCAAAACTGCTTCACTGCCTCTGCACATCACAGGCTTCTGATCAGCCCCCATATTCACCATTAATGGCAGCTGAATTCCCCCTCAGGACAGAAGTAGTCTTCCAAGGGAACTTGGCCCCCAAGCCATTCCCTTGGCAGCTCAGCCCCTAATTACTCTGCCCTTATTAATAAGGGCCTCACCTCATTTGCTTCCACAAACCCAAAATAACCTTTCCACCTGGTTCAGCTTCCAGCAACCACCATGGATTTGGAGCTTCCCTAAGGGCCCATTTGGTTCTGATGATGTAAACAAGAGACATTCCAAGACCATCCTGACACCAACAGCTGTTGCATATTGACATGTCAGAAGCAAGGAAGCACTACCTTTAATTTAGAACATGCATAAGAACTGTGCCTGTGACTGGCACAGCAACAAACCCATGGCTTTTTATCACATCAGTTGCTCTGACTACCACCTAACATCTGAAAAATAAGCTCACATGACATACCTGGATATGTGAGGATTAATGACAGAACGCAGAGACTTAACATCTCCTGGAGACAAATAAAGCAAAAATATGCAAAACTCATCCCAGTGCAGAAATTATAGATTCTAACACAGTTAAATATGTTTAAGAAAATAATTATATTTATATTATCTTTTTATATACATATAGATATAATACTATCTACTTAAATCTATTTAGGAAAACTCTTAGAAAGGCTGGTTAAGAACCCACAACTCATGACAGTCCTCAAATTTCTAAAGGTATGTACTTAACTTTCAATAAGCACCTCTCTTAAAAAACGAGAATCTCTCTAAGACAGCTGTAATTTAGAAACAACAGAAAAAAGCCAATGTAAAAAAGTATCAGCAGCACAGCAGAATCTTACTCTGCAGATAATACTGTAATGCTGACATTCCTCTCAACTAGCTACTAGATAGTGAATTTTGAAAGTAATTTCTCCATTAAATAAAGAAGTTGGACAGCATAATTCTCAGGGAGAAAACACAGACTGATGTAGGTTAAGAAAGCATGGGACTGGGGAGTTTTATATGCATATTTTCTTGAAAGATACTTCCTGGCTCATACCCTATTTAGCTGGAAAATAAGCTGCCAAGCTAAAGTTTTGTGAAAAGAACAGATAATTCTGTTACTTCATCCATTTAAGCTGTTTCAGTAACTCACCTAGTACTTTTGTTTACCTTTGATAGGACAAAGAGAATTCAGCAATATTTAACTTAAGTTTCCTTCACCATCTACAGATCACCCATCTTACCACTGGGACATCTTAAAGGTTAATGTCTTGACAAGGAGAAAAACTGGTCTTAGAAGCAATGTAGCAGAGGCTGGACATTCACCAGCACTCATCAATCCATATAAAAGCTCCAATTAACACTGCCTTTCACCCCCGCCAGTTTCTAAAATCACCCACAAAGTAACACTTCAGTATGTTTGAGATTTCTTGTTTGTATTCACAAGTCACAATATCTTCTTGTGCATGGAATGTATCTCTGCTTCCATGTGGGACACTGAGGTACTACACACAGCAAAGGCAGGAGTCAGAACAACAGGCAGCAAGGACTTCACACAGGCAGCTACAGAGAAACAGTAACAACTGGCAAGAGAGACTGTGCTGACTTGAGCAACTAATAGTCAGTCTTCCTCCCAGGTGTATGACTGCAGGTTCAAAGCTTTTGCCAAGACACACAGTGCTGACTCCAATAACATTTTTTTTGTTGTTAAAGAAGCTGGTTACCCACCAGTTACCAGTATTTTCTTCCCATTGCCATCTTGATGTAGCAGAAGCATGGAAAAAGTGGCCCTACCCCCAGTACTACCCTATATCAATAAATTTCCACTCAGTTTCTGTGTTGCTACACAAAAAACAGCAAAAAGTCCTGTCAACTGAAAAGTGGTTTTCCAAGTATCTTATTCTTTTTAGTCTCTTTCAACCTGAGTCTGCAAAGAAAATGCACTAACAATAACTTAAAACTTCCATTTCATCAGATTCCTGTCTCTCTACCTTTGTCCAACATGCTGGCTACCATCACTTAGCTAATAACCAATTAACACAAACTGGACAGGGGCTCCAAACTTTTATATTATATGTCTACTCAGAAAAGACCACACCACTTCTCTTTAGTCCTTGAACATTTTAAAGGCTCTGTCTGTGCTTCATGCAAAATAGTATAAATAGTACAAAATTCTATAAATAGTGACCAAAAGAATACAATAAAACACAATTTAGAAAGTATTCCTACTCATTTTAGTGTAATCTTTAATAGAAAGAGAGTAATTTCAACTCATACCTGGTGGAGAACTGTAGTTTCTCATACTGCAGTTTTGCTGTATTGCAGTTACAACTCTCATTCTTGTCTTCCTGTAATACATGCACTTAAAAAAAAAAAAAAAAAAGTAATAACTATATAGAATATTTATTATTATAAATAATTTGTCCTCCCCTGGAAGTGCTGAAGGCCAAGCTGAATGGTGCTTTGAGCAAGGTGGTGTAGTGGAAGGGGGGTTGGAACTTGATGATTTTTAAGGTCCCTTCCAACCCAACCCATTCTATGATTCTATGTGTAGCTATGATTTTTTTTGCCAGCTGTCAGTTTTTCAGTTTGTTTTTCTATCTACAAGAACCAATACTGCTCTTAGATACTTTTACAATCTGCTCTTTGTAAACCTGCCATAGCAGGCTGGACTAGATGGATCTCCAGAGATGTCTTGCAGCCCCTACCATTTTGTGATTTTATGGCACAATCTCAAAATTCCAGCTGCTGGGAAGCAGAGGCATGAAGATGGCAGCACTGAGTTTTAAACCCAAGTGCTATCCAAATACTGTTTGGGAAGTCCAGTAAAAATCCATGACAGCATCAAAACATCTTGTCAGTAAATACAATATTTTAGATGCATCTTATTATTTCTGGAATTAAGTTCACAGAAAAATTACAAATTCAACTTCCATATTCTGACTTACATGAAGTCTAATTGCAACACAAAATTAAGTGCTCCCTTTGTATAACAATTTGTAAAGGGACAACAGAAAATAAAACTTCACTTAGAGTAACTGTAGTATTTCTTTTGCTCATAGAAAGGTACCAAAATTTACGAAAAAAGTTACCTCATTGCACAGACTTGATGACTTCAGTGCGTTCACTGAAAATTTCCTTGTAATTCTCAACATTGTGGCTGCACTCTCTAAAGCTGTTCCCTGCCAAGATATGTAAACACAGTACAAAACATTTATAACCAAAAACAGTTACATATATTATTTCCACGTAAATCAGTAATGAAACTGTTTTTTCAAGTTAGATAAGGTTACTATTTTTCAGGTTACTCCTCTGCAGGTTAGATTTATGCCAGGTCTGCAAAAACTATGTTAGCAAGCCTTAAAAATACAGCATAAATGCCTGGCCACAAACAATAAATAAATTCCTCAAATAAATCTGCTAGCAGTAAAGCATCAAAATTAACATCAGAGTTTACACTCATGCTCAGATAACCTCCACAGTACCGAGTAACCATCAGTGAAGCACAAATACTTGGGGCTGGATGGAGAAAGGGAGACAGGAGAGAGTACGTACTTGGGACACAGCATGGAATACTAAATACTACGAACTTCTAAGCATCTCCAAAACCGCTGCGACAGAAAGCCCGAGTGCAGAAGCTTCAGCAGCATTCCCGGCTGCCTGCTGCTCACCTAAGGAGAGGCCAATACCCACACAGCTACAGTGGCTGCAGGGAGGAGAGGGGCAGGAAGCTCGCACCCAGGCCCACCCCTACCCGCCTCACAGAGCCAGCAGGGACCCGGGCAGAGGGGCGGGAGCGCTGCCCTCAGACACCAGCACCCGGGCTGGGCCCCGCTAGCGGCCCTGCTGGCCGCTGCCCTGGTGGCCGCTGCCCTCCCTGCCGCGTTACAAGCCGCTATCGCGTCACCCCGCCGCACTCCGCGTTCTCTCCCGTCTGCAGACGAGGAGCTTTAACAAGGCCAAGCCCTGCCGCCCGCAGGCCCAAGAGGGACAGCCGCCATACTGCCGGAAGGCGCCCTTTTTTTTCCTATCCTTCTCTCCCCACCACCTAACCGCCCCGAGTTCCGGGCTCCAGGTTCCGCCCTCCCGCCCCTCCCCGACAGACCCAGGTATCAAAAAGCGCAGCTCCGGCTTCTCACTCTTACTTCTCCTCACTTTTCAGCCCCAGCAAGCGGGCGCGCCTCCCCTAGGGAACGCGAACCTCCTCCTGTAGGTCAGGAGGAACTAAAGCGCTGTAGGGAAGCGTTTCCGGACGGGGACGTTTTTGGTCCGTCCCGCCCTTTCCGCCGAGGAGGAAGTGGCGGCCGGGAGCTCGGCGGGGCCCGGAGAGACCCAGGGGGGCCGGCACCATGGTGGGAGTCGGGAGGGACGGGACGGGACGGGACCACGGGGCGGGACGGGACAGGGGTGAAGGTGTCTGAGCAGGCCCCGGCGCCCCGCACGGAGGGTTCGGCCTCCTCGGGTCCCCGCCGCGTGTCCCGGCCTCGGTGTGGGGATGGCGGCGCCGGCCCGGTCCGCCCGGTTCCCGGCCGCAGGTGTCCGCTGACCGCGCTTCCCTCTGCCCACAGCCGCAGAACGAGTACATCGAGCTGCACCGCAAGCGCTATGGGTACCGGCTGGATTACCACGAGAAGAGGAGGAAGAAGGAGGGACGCGAGGCTCACGAGCGGTCTCGGAAGGCGAAGAAGATGATCGGGCTGAAGGCCAAGCTCTACCATAAGCAAAGGCATGCCGAGAAGATACAGATGAAGAAAACGTGAGTACCCGCCCCTTCCCTGGCGCCGGCCACTCTTACCGACATCTGAAAGATGAGATGAGGCGTGAACAGCGTTAGGCACACCCGCTCTTCGCTTGGGTCACACTTGGGTTTTCCTTTTCCATACAGCTGAGGCTGTAGGACAAAGTGCATTTTGCTCCAGAGGAGACGTTTCTGACTTCCTGTGTTTTCAATGGATATTAACACCCCTGCTCCTAAAAGCAGATCTTTAAGAAGTGGTAACTAACAACGGCAGTGACTAATTATGATTAAGATATCAATGCACTTATTTAGGACTTTTACATCAACTGCTGTATTAGTGTAGAAAGAAGTGGCAGGCTTTTTTTGTTAACAGTGTTGTTAGCAGACAAAGTACAGTAACATACACACTGTTTCAGCAGAAGGTGAGGCTTGTTTTCCAGAAGTTACAATATTAAGCATAGATAAAAGCATTTTTCTGAAAATTTTCTCTCAGAAATTGAAATCAAAGCTATTCATCTACCATATTGCTAATGGACTTTCGACCTATCTGCTATATTGTTTTTGTTGTTTACCAAGGGTAGGCAGATTATTTCCTCTGCTACTTGTAAAGGTATTGGGTGTGTAAAATGGTTTGTGAGCCTTTTTTTTGCTCTTTCCCTAAAGGGCCTCAAAATTAACAAAATCAACCCCGTATACACAAACATGTTCCTCAGGTTTGTAAGCACTGCCATCACATCTCAGAAGAGTAGTAGTATGTTATTTTTTCATCAGAAAAGAAGCATACAATCTCTCAAAGTGCCTGGATGCCTGTTTTAAGTAATTAAAAAATTTCTTAATGAGATGCATTCCTAATGTTCCTTTCTTGATAAAAACAGGAAAGCTTTTATGCACTCTTCAGTCTCTCAGTTGCTAATTAACTGGAATAGAGTTTACCTGGAAAATTATTTGGGATTATGCTTTAAATCTGTACATGTTTACAAATCCTCCACTTACAAAATCCAAGCAGACACAAGCTTAGTTAAAAGGAGATAAGTGTGGTCTTTTTTTTTTCCATGCTCTTAACACTGTATTTCTTTCCTTGAAGCATTAAAATGCATGAAAAGAGAAATACAAAGAAAAAGAATGATGAAAAAACACCTAAAGGAGCTGTGCCAGCTTACCTGCTGGACAGAGAGGGCCAGTCCCGGGCTAAGGTTCTGTCTAACATGATCAAGCAGAAGAGAAAAGAAAAAGCTGTAAGTAACTATATTAACATTCACACACTTACTGTTACTGATGACAGTGACCACTTTGTGCTGCTCATGTTCTGGTGGCTTTCAGAATACAAGCAAAGTTTAAATATTGATACCATAGAAAACCCAAAACCTGGAGTAACTAAACAATCTAGGACAAAGCAAACAGATGGAATCTCTTGGCTTTCATAACCTGAAGTGCTAGTTAAAATAAGTAGCTGTGAGTTGTATAAAAAGTATGGTGCACCACTGCTTTTTAGGAAAATTTTATTTTACACTTTGCTTGTCCCCTTTCGTGTAGCTACGCAGCAAGTAAAACTATTGACTTCCTTTCTTCTGGCTCTTCCAGGGGAAATGGGAGGTTCCTGTGCCAAAGGTCCGTGCACAAGGAGAAACAGAAGTTTTAAAAGTAATTCGTACAGGAAAGAGAAAGAAGAAGGCCTGGAAGAGGATGGTTACAAAAGTTTGTTTTGTTGGAGATGGCTTCACCAGGAAGCCTCCTAAATACGAACGATTCATTCGACCAATGGTAATGTTACTGAGCTCTAAAGAATGTTGAAGTAATAATTCTTTTAGCTTACTGCTCTGAGTTCCTACGCCAAGGAAATGTTCTTCTGTGATAATTTACTTCATTAATACTGATGCAGAAATATGGAACATTGCTAATCACTTCCTTGCAAAAATGGAAATGTAGAGTAGCCTGGGGGTGGGGAGATGCCACTGCAGTCTGTCAGCATTGAAATCTTTGCTCTTAATCCCATACCCAGATGATGCAGAAACCTAAAGTTATAAGATGTCAAAGTAGCACAAGAAGGCCATTATCAAAGGTACTTCAAAGAGCTTTTAAAGTTGGAGGCTTTCTTTTCACGCTGCTGTGATCCTGACAGCAGCAGAAGCCAGCTCTGTTCTAGGACTCCAGAACTCCCTCCTTCTGGCTTGTTCAGTGAGCTTCAAGGAGTTGTGACTGTTTGTGAGGGAAATACTCTGCCTCCAGCCTTCCCTTTTCTGACACAGCTGCAGGTACGGTGGCTGGGCTCTAGCAGCCTGGAAGTGCAGAGGAGGAGTAATTAGACTCACTCAGACATTGTAGTATTTCTATAGTAACCATTTCCACACTGAAATCAACAGACTGTCGAGGCTGGATTATGCCTCATTACTGTTTTGATGGTCATCTTACACAAAAGCCTTGAGTGGATTTTTAGTGACACAGAAAAGGTTACAGTACTTTGGTACTGTGAGTAAAGGGAAAGTACTCTTTATGAAACACAGGTTGCTAGATAGAAAGCACCAAAAGAGATGGGTTTGAGGTTTTTTTTTTAAAATAAGTGAAAGGTTTTTCAGTTTTACAACAATAAAGATTTCTAGTCATAAAAGCCATTATGCTGGCTGTTAGATTTGTTACCACGGATGCCTCATCTCTTTCTGGAACAGAGGCCATCTGAAATAGCATGTGTTCATTGTGTACCACTGTTAAAACTGGCCTACTGAAAATACACGTGGAGAACTTGATCTTGTCATTTGTCAGGTTTAAAACAGATCTGGCATTCTACAGTAGGCAGATAGTATTCTGAATTCTAGGTTTCAGACTTCTTAAAACATCACTGAGGATGTAATGCTGACATTGTTGAACTACGTTAGTTGTGAGGGCTTAAAGCAAATAACTAACTTGTCCCAACACTCCTTATGCAACAGGGCTTACGTTTCAAGAAGGCACATGTGACACATCCTGAACTTAAAGCTACTTTTTGCCTACCTATCCTTGGTGTAAAAAAGAATCCATCTTCTCCTTTGTACACAACTCTGGGTGTAATTACCAAGGGTACTGTCATTGAGGTGAACGTGAGTGAGCTTGGCCTTGTGACACAGGGGGGCAAAGTTATCTGGGGTAAGTAGTTCAAGTAGCTATACTGCATAACTACTTTTAAAAGTTTTAGCTCTTCATTGCCTAATGTTTTGTTACAGCCACACCCTATAAATTGTTGTAATTGATCTCCTGTTAAGGTTTGGAGCAGAAGCTATATAGTTCTAAAATGCAAGTGTTTCAGTTTTAGTCTTAAACTTTCCAGCCATGTCTTCAAAATTAAATTAGGTGAAATTCAGAACAAAGGCTCAACTTGCTTGCCTTGTCTTGCATTAAGCAGTCCTACAAGCCTGTAAGGACCTAACCATGTGAGCTATAAACAACAGCATTATGTTTTCCATGGAAGTTCTGTGTAGAAGTATTTTCATAGGGTCAGGCTGTCTTAATAGAGCAGTTCGCTTGGATTACAACAGAATCCGTGAATTATTTTTTTTTTTAATCTACACAGAATGTTTAAATTAGCCATTTATATATATATAAAAAAGAAAGTCTATACAAAGTATTTTGAGAACCTAGGTTTGCAGCTCAGCCCAAGATAGATTAAGATTTAAAAATGCATTTCAGTTTTAGAACAGGAATTTCTAAGACTTGTGGTTTGAACTTGCAAACATAGAAGATTCTGATTTATTATATGAACTTTACACAAGCTTTTTAGACTTCCAACTCTCTTTTCTCCTTAGGGAAATATGCACAAGTGACAAACAATCCAGAAAACGATGGCTGTATTAATGCAGTTCTACTTGTTTAAGTTGTGTGATACTAAGCATTGAACATGGGCTCCTGCAAAATCAGTGCAGTTTGAAGAGGTCTGCAAGATCCCTGGGACCATTTGAGAACGTTGACCCTGCAAGCTGGCAAGGAACTTAAATGCATCGGAAACAACTGGTGGAGATTTTATATTTATTATGTTTGCTCAGCTGAACACTGTCCAAATAAAGTGATTCCATTTTCATGTTTTGCTTACATGGTATGGCTTTTACCTTTACCGTCTTGGTGTTTTTACATGAGCTGTGTCCTAGCTGAGATACACTGTATCAATAGTTATTTCAGCTCACATTCCTAGGGATGGGAAATACAGTCATTGTCTCCGGTGATGTCCTGCTGTAATAGCGGAAGGTACAGAGTAGCATACTAACTTGTGTTCTGCTTCTGGTAAGGCAGAAGACTTGGAATAATGCAGCTGCAGTCTTACTGCAGACTAACATCAGCGGAATCAAAGCCTACACAAGCATTGGTTTGAGAACACATAAGCAGCATGGGCAGATAGGGGAAGAACATGAAGAGAGCATCTGTTTCCCAAAAAAACTTACCTCATGTCTTTCTCCCCTTGGCTTCTGTGACTGTCTTAATGGAAAGAGTAAATGCTGGAGTATAGCACTGTTGTACCAGTCAAGAGGACAATTGTTTCAGACATTTAAATTTCTGAATTAGTGTTTGAGATGTGAAACCTGAGAATGGCATGAAGCCCTGGTACTACAGCTTGTAGCTATTTTCATGGCTTTAGGGTACATTCAAGATGCCTTGAAAACAGAAAGTCACAAGTATCAACTGATAAATGTGTATTTAGCTTGCAACCTCAAAATACAAGCGAAAGCTTCTTTTAAACCAGGAGCTTTCATTAATGCTGTAGATAACTGCATAGTTACCTTCCAGTCAAGAATTTAGTGGTGAACAAGCTTAGCATAATCCATCACTAAAAATAAACTAAAAATAAAATATAATCCTGTTCTTAAAAAGGACTTCATATCAAGCTAAGGAACTTATAACACAAATCCCAAGTTAAACCCTTACAAGCTTTCTCCAGTTTATGAGGGCACTCAACCCTCAACATTGTAGAAAACTTTCCAATAAAACTTCACCAGGTATTTCAGAAATCAGTAAATAGGATTGTGTTAGGGCTTTTTGCAATAACAAGAGCTTAGAGCTAGAAGTGGTCACATAAGATAGCATAGAAGATTCAACAATTACAGAGTAGTTAAAGGTGGAAGGGAGTAACCCTCCTGTCTGAACTAGAGTTAGCTACAGCAGGGGCCGTGCCCAGTCACATTTTAAATTTCTCCAAGGATAGAGATTTAAGGATTTAAGGCTGTTTGACCACTACTGCAATGTAAAATGTTTTAAGTTTTATAGAAGCTCCTGCATTCCATTTTGTGGACACTGCCTTTTTTCACTGGGCAGCATGGAAAAGAGTCTTGCTCCATCATCTTCATACCCCCTACTAGGTACTTGTTAACCAGACACGATGCTGCCGAGCTTTCTCTTCTCCAGGCTGAACAATTCCCCCTACCAGCCTCTTGTGTAACAGATGCTCCAATCCCTTAATTCTCTTCATGGCAAGATGGTGTTGCAGATCTGGAACTCTAGCCTGGAAGTCAAGCTAGCTGGTATTGTACATGCTTTGTAACTTCTGTAGGCAGTACTTTTACCAGTCTTCTCTTATAGGCTATTGTGTTACTTTAACACACTGCCCTAGATTTTTACCTCCTTAAGTTGTGACAAGTGATTTTAAACTAAGAGAGGGTTACAAGCCTGGAAGTTACTTGCTTGGAGAGAAGGCATCTTAAAATGGATAAGCCTCCAGTTAAGTTCTTGTTGCTTTACACTTCAGTGCACATTAACAAATAATATGAAATAATAGTTTCTTACAGCTGTCTCAAGAACATTACTACATTTTGTGCTATAAATATAAGACTTGTTGGCTGAATAAATCAATAGATGCACTTAAGGCATTTCAATGTGCCACACCATAGGGAGTGTTTTACAGCATTTCTAGTTGGCTTGCCTGTAGTAAATTACATTAGTAACCACTAAGTGCATACCAACCATACAAGATACATACACAGGAGAATGCATGCTGTAACATTCAGAAATGTTTGTTCTTCAGACATTTCTAATTAAGAACAAGAAATTGTTTTGATCAGTGTATTTTTCAATTAATAATCTTTAAGCTTTTAAAGCTTCTAGGTAGCATGAAGCTAGTTCTACTGAACTGAACGACTTTAAATTGTGCCTCCTGATAGCAGAAATAACTCGAATACTAAAAGCCAAGAAAAAAATAATTGTAAAATATAACTTTAATCACTACTTCAAAACACTTCAAAAGCAGCCGAGACAGTACCAAATAAAGGAAAAACTAACACCGTAACAAGACTAAGTACAACACTCTAGCAGCACATCTTTCATAAACTTTATAACGAGGTTATCACTAGTTTAGAAAAACATCTAACACCACTTTTCTGAAAATAAATTCAGAAGTGTATCCCCTTGGAAGTAAGATTTTAGAGTGGTCACTTAAAGAAAAGAATCTGAAATTTATGCCTATTTGTTGCTGTGTTTATCTTAGTAATGTCAAGTAGCAGGCTATGAAACACAAGAACAGCAAACAATACAGCATGAAATTAACATAGACCAAAAGAGAACGTGGAAGAAGCACAGCAAATCCCCTTGAGAATTAACAAGTAGTACAACAAGAAACAAATTATTTTTCTTCAAATTCTATTTCTAGACTAAATCTCAAAAAAAATACTACTGTTTTTCACTGTACACGTGTAGTTACACAGCATATTGTAATAGCACGATACAAACTTGTGTAAAGTTTTATCACTCGTTTGCTGGTAGACTAAGATCTTAAAAATTCTTTAAGAGTTTGATGGTAATAAGACATCTAACAGACAAAAAAAAAAAGAAAAAAATTATCAGTAAAGTTGTCAGATATGTTCCTTTGCATTAATGTAACAGAAGGTACAGACTAATATAGAACTACTGTACCAATGGGACAGTCAGTACAGCAATAAAACTATTATTTAAAGTCAGTACTTTGATTCTGCTACTCTACTTACTGCAAGATGATTTATGCCAAACAAGTTGTTACAGAAATAAACTGTGCCCTTTAGTTCAAAGCAGTGATGTGATCACCATTAGAACATTGGCCAGTTTTCAAGACTGCTGGGCATCAGAAGTGCTACGTGCACCCCAGCTGCCCACATTCTATATGTAACAGTCTGGACATTGGCTGCTGTCTCAGGTACCCCTGGTTTACAGAAGTAATTCTAATAAAGAATATACTTAAAGATGTTAATTTAAGTTGACTTTAACAGACACACTGAAATGAGGTCAGAAATCTGACTGTTCTCAGTAGAAACCAAGACTGACATAATCTAGTGATTCTGTTGTAATATTTATATATTCAATATGCAAATGTCTTAAAAGATAGTAAGCAAAATTGATTCTAGCTCAGCCATGTAAAGTAAAAGCCAGATGATGTATTACCTTGTTATAAACACTCTTTTCCCACCTCATAGAGATAACAACATATGGATCCAAAATATACCTTGAAATAACTGAAAGAACTGGTATTCACTTTTTGTAACAAAAGAATATGTAACTTTTGAAAAGTGTATACATTTTCATCAGTTTAAGTATGCAGCAGATTAATCTTAACTAAAGATTGCTCTAAAAATGAAAGATGAGTCATGGTACACTGTATACAACCACCCTTTTTTAGGTCACCAACCGTCACAAATCCCAAATTCTTAGCAATGCAATACAATACAATACAATACACATTTTCTAGCCACTCTTTTTATTACACCATAAATCTTACAAATAAAGGAGAAGCCATAAAGACACAGAATTTTTGCCTCATGTGCTTTATAGAAAATGATTATTAGTTTAAGAAATGCTTAAGGTTCACTTCAATATCTTTCATTATTGTTTGTAAATTCAACACTTGGTCAGTCATGAGGTTCATAAGGAACATCTGTATGTAAATTGACAGGAAGTTACATCTACAAGCAATAGTTCAAGAAACGCAGATTTAACTCAGTTATCCCCATGCACCCTGAATGTAAATTCAGGTAATACACGTTTCTTGAAAACTGCTTTTTTTTTCCCTGTAATATGTTCTTAACAGATTAAAAAGGAGCATGTCAATTCACCAACTGAAAGAAATAGTACAAATGTATCTTACACAGTTAAAATATCTTACACAGTTAAACTGTTTAAGCATAAAATACAAAACCAGATTCTTACATCAGCTTCACAGAGGGATAAAGTTAAGACAGGGCTGCAATTATTAAAATGAACCTTGTACTCTAAAGTCCTGAACAGCATTTTCGAGATGCCTCTACCTTAGATACACTGTGGGTGACCAATCCATTTACTAGGCATACAGCAGGAAAAATTGTGGTGCAATTTCCTGTTCTTAGAACCACTGTTCTTCTCTATTTCTGAGTTTTTAACCCATTACAAGAAGACCTTCATATACGGAAAGAAACACGTAGCAAACTAAGGAGTAACTTACTTTATGCGTGACAAATTCAGTCAAATACATGGTTTCCCAGGAGACCCTCTGAAGCAAAACGTGTGAAAGCCTGGTTTTAGTTCTGCTTGTATACAGCAAAGATTGGTTGCTACTTTTCTGAAAAGCTCTAAACTTGGAGGCTATCATCCCAGGGACTACACCCAAGTTAGAAAAGGAAAGTAGGAATCAAGTATTTGCGAGCAATCCCCTGCTAACTCCTAAAGGCAAAAACATCTGGCAAACAAGCATTTGCTGAAATACCCACTAATATTCGCACTAATGAATGTCACAACCACCTGAAATGCCAGCACTCAAACGAGTCACAGACATGGCAGACACAACATTTTAATAGTTACCCACAGTACCAGCCCAGTACTTGGAAAACACAAAGCACCACTTCCATTCGGACTAAAATGAGATCAGAAGTTTTAATATTCTTTTCCTTTAATACGACAAGTAATCAAGTATCCATTCAACACATGCAAAGTAGTAAGACAGCAGTTCAAATTATTCCATACATATGGAGTCTACACCCCACGCACTATGGAAAAACTTGAACTTAGAGATGTGTAGAATCCTGGAAAGAATATTTGTCTCAATACAGCCACCCTGACAAAATGGACATTGCCCTCGGGTAGAGGCCCCATTTGATAAGCTATTTGGACTCTGTACTCTCAAGGAGAGACCCTCATTTGGGTAACCAGGTGTCACGATTTAACACTGGCCCAGCAATTAAACTGGATGACAGATGCTCTCTATTAATCCCCCTCCCCTCCCTGATAAAGAAAGGAGGAAGAATAAGGGAGAGAGACTTATGGGTTGGAAACTAAACTACACAGCTTTAGTGAAACAGTAATGATAAAAAGGAAAAAGTATTAAATATATACAAATATACAGGAAAATGATACCACATTTCTTCCCCCTTCCCCCCAATAACTCTCACGTCACCACCGAGGCTGCAGGGCAGCCCTGGGAAAGTCCAGGCTGGACTCCTGCAGTCAGCAGCAGTCAGGAGCTGGAGGCAGGAACACACAGATTCAGGCTGGCAGGGATCAGGACCACAGGCAGACGAATGGACAGAATCCTCCCAGGATACCAAAACAAACAGGGACAGGCAAAGAAGGGGAAGCAGGAAGGGGCTTCCCTCAAATTTATACTGAGTATAACGTGTATGGGATGGAATACTCTGGTCAGTTTTGGTCATTTATCTTGTCTGTTTCTCCCTAAAGGAGCGATGCAGGTGTGACCTCTTTACTCCTTTTCTCTTTCCAGATCACAAGATGTTCCTCAGAACTGAGCAGTGACCTTGGTTCTGCATTCCATTCTTTAGCTGTACTAGAGACCGATACACTGAGTGTTATCAGTCTTAGAAGTAGACACTGACTGAGAAACTTGCTGTTAATTTTGGCAACTGCAGCTACTTACAAGAGGCTTAGCTGAAAGCAAAACTACAAGACAGAAAATTAGCTCTATTCTGGCTCAAACCAGGACACTACCCTGATAAATGGGGCCCTATTCTCACAAGAGCAGCCCCTCCTTTCGCGGCTTTCCCAACAAGCTGAACACTGCCCTTGCAAGGGGAGCTCTGTTTGATGGCCGCACTGACAGGCAGGACACTGTCCTTACTCAATAAGGGACAGGGGCAGACAAGCTGTACCCTGCAGAGGCAGAGTGACATCTTGTGTGTGTCCCGGGTAAAGCCACTGAAGTGGGTCCATGCACAGAAATAAAAAAGGGTTATTGCTGTGTCATCCCATCTGGAGGGGCCCAAGTGAACACCTGGCTTTGCAAGATATGCCAAAGCACCCCAATAAAGGTGGGGTCAGGTGGCATCAAAGAGGCACACTCAAAATGCTGGATGTGCACCCACCATCCAAGGACCTGAACTTCCTACCAAGATCATCAGGGGATCCAATCTTCCCTGTCTCTTCTCTCTCTCTCTCACTCTCTTTATTTGTGTCTGTTTCTAACCTTATCTCAGCACATGAGGGTAACATAGTTTCTAACTTTGTTGCTTTACTATCCATTGCTTTGTTAAGTTTTGTTAGTTGTAACCTGTTCTTTTGACAAATTCCTAGTAACCTTATTCCAAGAGAAGTTTCTTCTTGTTATCCCTGTGAGGAAATGGAGAAAGCAAAAACCAAATTTAATCTTTTACCAAAACCCTGTCCACTCATAAAAACTGAGGTTTCATATGATAGGGAGGATGCAGAACCTGCAGTTACCACTAAACAGGTATCCTATAGTGTAACTGAACTTGCAAAATTGCAAGAAAAGTACAGCAAGCAACCTAGAGAAACTGAAACTGAGTATGTGTGGAGGGTTTCCCTAGGTGGAGGAGACTGAATAAAGCTCACAGAGAAAGAAGCCAGTGATACTGTGGTCCTAGTGTGTGCCTACCTGTAGATGATGAATGGGAACTTTGATTCCTAAGCCAACGAGTAGCATATTGGGCTGGAGGGTTAGATCCCATTGAGAGGGGAGATCCCATTGCCATTCCTACTGCCAGGTTAAATCAACTCACTGAAAGTATACAAAAGGCAGCTTGTCTCCAGCTGATGCATGACAGACACCTTGAGCCTCATCAGCTCTCTCCCATGTTAATATTTGCCAATCCAGATAGAATGACTTCTTTAATTAGAGGATTACCTGATTCACTGAAGCTCTATGCAATACAAATTCAAGACAGACAGAGCTGCTAGTCTGGGAGGTCCTCTGTCAGGACCCAGTCTTACCTGGGGAGAGACTGCACAAGAACTGATTAATTATGGTTGATGTGTCGGGTTCATTGGAAAGGAGACAAAAGGTCAGGCTGCTGCCCATAGGACTGAACTAAGTAAGAAGTCTCTCCAGTCCTGAGAGGGGAGCCTTGAAGAGAGAGCCAAAGTTGATTGGAGAAAAATATGGGGGGAAGGATCAAGAAAGGGTATTCCTCGACACTTTATGCATGGAATGCTGCTCTCTAATTTGCAAACTCTCGTAAAGCTGTGGAAGTGAATAGATAAGGGCACACAGAATAGTGAAAACATGCCAAAGCCAACAGATAAGAATCCTCGGAGGGAAGAAAGTGCAGACTCTACATCTCAGGAGTCAGTTATCCCTACTGCCCCCAGGGAGGAACCTACCAACCCTCTGAAGTCAGGAAACTCCCTGCACCATCCCCAGTAAGTGAGCTGGGGGAAAGTGGGTGCACTTTCAGAGGCTCACTGAAAATGAGGAGGGGGATCTAATAGTAACTTTTCCCCTTGGTCTTTTCAAGACTCCAGGCATATTTTTGGTAGATACAGGAGCACAAATGTCTGCTTTAACTTCTGGCACTGCCAAATGAAGTGGGGTAGTCCCTGACAAGAGGCAGATACAGGTCAAAGATGTGTTTGGGTATTCCAAATCCCAGCCTACAACCCAAGTAAAATGCTGGTTGCCCGGAGATACCACCCCCACCATAACGAGTATGATATTGGGTGTGTTCCCTACAAACATTTTGGGATTAGGTTTATTAAATGGGAAAGTATGGACAGACTCAGCAGGAAGGGAATGGAAGCTTGGATCTGATGCAACCCTGGTGAGGCTCTTGTAGACTGCCCTTATACTTCCACCATCCAAGGTCATAAATGTGAAAACTTATCCTCTGCCACTGGGTGCAAGAGAAGGAATCACCCCAGTAATAAAAGAACTGTGGGAACAAGGAGTAATTATTCAAACTCATTCTCGTTATAACTCTCCTGTATGGCCAGTTTGCAAACCAAATGGCAAGTGGCAACTAACAATTGATTATCAACGCCTAAATGCAGGCACCAGTCCCCTGACTGCAGCTGTACCTAATATAACTGAACTAATTTCCACCATACAGGAGCAGTCTCAACAAATTCTAGCTACCATTGATGTAAAGGATATGTTTTTCATGGTACCTATGCAGGAAAGTGATCAGGATAAATTTGCATTCACTTGGCAAGGTATTCAATACGCCTTTACTCATTTGCCCCAAGGATATTGTCATTCCCCTACCTTGGCACATCATGCCCTAGTCCTGGCACTTACAGAAATCACTCCTGAGGAGGGAGTTAGACTGTACCAACACATTGATGACAAACTAATAGGAGGGTCCACTACTGTTGCAGTAAGGCAAACCCAAAAATAATCATCACTCATCTGAAGAGTCTAGGACTTCAGATTCCAGTAGAGGAAGTGCAACTTCCCTCTCCTGAGGTAAAGTTTCTAGACATATGGTAGAGACAGGGAGCAGCATATATTCCTCCCAGCACACTGACTGCCTTAGAACAAATAAGGATATCCAAAAGCAAAAAGGAACTGCAACATGCCCTAGGCTTATTAATATTCTGAAGGAAACATGCTCCAGATTTCCTCTGTATGATCTAACACAAAAAAGAGTTGCCTGGAATTGGAACTCTGTTCATGAAGAAGGCTTAAAATTGTTAATTTTTGAAGCAGGAGTGATACACCCCTCTGATCCACTCCAAATGGAGTCCCCGGAGGTATTTAAAAAGAGACTGGATGTGACACTCAGTGCCATAGTCTAGTAACTGCAGTGGTAGTGGTCAAGGGTTGGACTTGATGATCTCTGAGGTCCCTTCCAACCCAGCCAATTCTATGATTCTATGAAATTGAGTGGGGCTTTGCAATCCATGGAGCGTCAATAGACATGTGGCAGCATGGACTAGATGGTCCAACTCACCCTGCTGGATTTTATTCTCACAGCTTTAAAGATGCAGAAAAACGTTATTCCATCTGGGAAAAAGGGCTATTTGTAGTCAGTCTCACCTTGCAAGAAGCTGAGAAAACCATAAAGTCACAAACAGTAATTCTGAGGGGACCCTTTAAGGCCCTAAAACCTGTGCTCTCTGGCACTCTACCCCCTGCAGGAGTTGCACAAAGAGAAACTGTCAGAAAATACTGTGCTCAGTTAGAACATTACAGTCACATATACCAAACAGAGGAGGGAGCACTCATAGTACTTCAGATACAAGAAGGATCATCTGTTTCCCCAGATAAAGAAACTCCTCCCTGTATCACTCCCCCTCATTTGAATCCCATCTGAGAAATCTGTGGTTCACTGATACATCTTCAAGGAGAGAGGAAAAAACTTGGAAATACCAAGCAGTAGCTTTGCACATTGATTCCAGAGAACAAATTATAACAGAAGGAGAGGGAGTGTTCAAGTATGGGAATTAATAGCAGTCTCGAGTGTGATAACAAGGAATGCAGACAGTACCAAGTCCATATATGTTTATACAGACTCATGCTTTATTCAAAGGATGCCCAGAGTGGCTTCTCTTTTGGGAACAGAACCAGAAGGAAGTAAACAGAGTGCCTGTGTGGCAAAGAGGTAAAAGGAAGAGATAGGAGATGTAGATAAACGAACATCCACACTGGCTGGATGGGTAGCTGCCCAGCAGGGTGGAGACCATCCAGCCTACATTCTGAATAATCAAGTAGACCCTCTCACCCGTTTAGCTTTTAGCTGAGGGAGAAGAGAAAGGAAAGGAAAAGGACAAATGGGGTTCTCTCTCAGAGTGGCTACGTGTTAAGTGTGGCCATTCTGGAGTGAAAGATTTGTTAAGAGAATGTGCAAGCAGAGGATGGGCTGTCACTCGCAGGGCATGTGAAAGGGTTATCTCTGCATGTGGCCTGTGCCACACTAGGTTAGAGAAACACTCTCTACAAGATCCCCCATTTCATTTACATGAAGGAAAAGGACTGGGTTACCTGGCAAGTGGACTATAAAGGTCCCTTTTGGAAGTCAGAAGGGAAACAGTATGTATTGGCAGGAGTAGAGGTAGTATCGGGATTAGTATAAGCAGAAGCTGTAACACAAGCAACAGGAGAAAGTACAGTAAGAAGACTAAAAATCTGGTTTAGCTCTCTACCCAAATGGAAGTCAATTCAATCTGATAATGGTACTCACTTTTCTGCTAGGATAGCTAAGAATGGACAAAGACTGAAGGAATTCAGTGGCTATTACATTCTCCCTATTTGGGAGATAATGGGATAATGGAAAGAACAAATGGTCTTCTTAAACAATTCTTAAGACCCCACGATTCAGGGTGGGCAGACCAACTCTGGGATGCAATGACTAAGGTGAACGATCGATGGGGAGTAAATGGGTGTCCATGACTTACAGCATTTTGTCCTAAAGCAACAACTATTGTCCCAAGAGATGATGGACCTGATCATCCCAGGAACCCTTTTCACTATCCAGGACAACCAGTGCTGATAGACCTACCAAGAGTCAGGCAGGTCCCACTGTTACTAAAGACTCCTATAAGTGTGTTTGCATGGGTAGCCACTGATGCTCATGGCAGAGAACATAAAATTAACACCAGGTGGATACTAGCTTCCTTTTAACACTGGTTCTGGTAGAGCCAGATTTTCTTTTCATTCCTCTGACAGGAAAGGAATCTACTGAGTACCAGTGAGGCCCACCATAAACAGAAGGCTTATGCTGCTTTTGATTTTTTCAGTAATGTGTGTAGTTTTTAGTATTGTATTTTTTATAGTATGCATATAGTATCACCACTCTCATTTTTTTGCATGACCTGGCTCTTCTCCCTTTGTGTCAACGCTGTCTCCCCAAGTGGAATCATACAGATCAAGGACTATGTATTGCTCTGCCTAGAGATCTGCTGAAGATTGTTTACGATTTTTTGCTATTCCTATTAACCTGTCCTTTGTGTGTTTAACATAACCAGGGCAACATGGCCTGTCCATCTGCCAAGAGTATGGATCCATGATCTTTTTACTGCCAGGATACAGTGGACTAAAATTTCACAGCTTGAAGGAGTGCATGAGCTATGGAGGCCTATAAGGAAATCCCTCCTTAATGCTACCCTACTTGTCCAAACATGTAAAACTGATACTCCAGCATTTGACGTGACCACCCCATATCAAGCGTTGGGACCTGAATTGCTAGCTGCTTCTGGAAATACATGGAATGTGGTGGGAGAGAACACACTCCTGAATAATACAGGGAAGTGGCCTTGGGAGTACTATCCCTGCGATCCAAAATTTGATCCACTTAGTAAACCTATTATGAAGCAAATTATGTTACAAATGTGACAGTGAATTGTTGTGTGGAATTTCCAAAGACTGTTGCCTGAGATTTATCAAACTTAATGTGGGCTTGGTCACATAATGCAACACTGAAAGCCTTTAAGTTTAAGCCACCTAATGGTCCTTCAAGAGCCCCATATTTAATTGTAGTAAGGTAATAAACAGTAATAATGGCCCAGTAAACAGTAATAATGACCCTCCTGAAACCTGGTTTACCCAGTCCCTACAAACTTTAATTTGAGATATGTGTACTTGTTGTGGACATCCTTCTAGGGGATGGAGAAATAAAGATACTCAGTGTGATACCACCAAATATGATAGCAACAAAGCTCGTATATGTGTACAGGATACACATTATCCTGTAAAGGGTACTTGCATAGAGCAGACCCAAACTGGTCTTCACAGATCATACTGATACCTGGATCTGTGACTCTAGTATTTACCCTGCACCTCTTGGCTTAGGATGGGGGTGTTCCAGGGGCAACTTCTATTCATACCTCTCTCTAAAACAGCTCACTGGACTGAGGTGTGGAGTGATACTTCCATCCCTAATCCATAATTACTCCTGTGTCCATCTCATATTTGCAGTTTTGCAGACACTTCCCAGTGATTGCACTGAGAAGCAAGCATGCCTAAAGAGCATCCCAGCTGGGCAATACATGGAGCTGCAGCACCAGATTATTACACAATGGGTCAATTAATATCTCTGATGATGGAAAATGTATTTACCTCATATGTAACTAAAAACACATCAATTTGTGTTAGAGAACGTAACTTGGCAAATACACCTTTTGAGTAATTGGACTAGATATGCTTTTGGAGAACCAAGTTTACAGGTACTCTAAGTCTCAAAAATGAGACTTCAGAACCACTTAGCTTAAGATATGATACTGATTAAAGAAAAAGAAGTCTGTGGGATGTCAAATTTAACTGATGCAGAATGTTGTAACACCATACATAACACCACCACAGCAACTGAAGAAGCTCAAGCAAAGATGAAGGAAATAGCTGACCAAAAATCAGAACTCTTCTGAGCCACACAACCTAAGGATTGTTTTGATGGAGAATCCAGTTTCATGGTTACCATCTGTCCTACACAATCTTTGGGAAGCATGGTGTATGAAATTAGCTCTAACTTTGTGTGCAGGGTTTTTCTTTTTGATAATTGCCATATCCCTTGTACGATGCATGATTACCTCTGCCATTTCCTCTTTTTCTTCTTCTCCCTCTACCCACTATGTTTGTATCACTACACTGGAAGAAGATTTTTCTGAAGACATCAAGGTGTCTGTTTGAGCCAAGGGGAAGTGTAGAATCCCAAAAAGAGTATTTGTCTCAAAACATCTGCCCTGACAAAATGGACTTTGCCCTTGGGTGGAGGCCTCATTCGATAGCCATCTGGACTCTGTTGTCTCAAGGAGAGACCCTCATTTAGGTAACCACCTGATGAACAGGGCCCTATTCTCACAAGAGCAGCCCCTCCTTTAGTGGCCTTCCCGATAAGCTGAAAAAGCCTGGCAAGGGGAGCTCTGCTTGATGGCCACACTGACAGGCAGGACACTGTCCTTACTCAATAAGGGACAGGGGCAGACAAGCTGTACCCTGCAGAGGCAGAGTGACATCTTGTGTGTGCCCAGGGTAAAGCCACTGAAGTGGGTCCATGCACAGAAATAAAAAAGGGTTATTGCTGTGTCATCCCATCTGGAGGGGCCCAAGTGAACACCTGGCTTTGCAAGATATGCCAAAGCACCCCAATAAAGGTGGGGTCAGGTGGCATCAAAGAGGCACACTCAAAATGCTGGATGTGTGCCCACCATCCAAGGACCTGAACTTCCTACCAAGATCATCAGGGGATCTAAGGGTGGTGATAAGCGCGCTCTCTCTCTCTGTGTCTGTTTTTAACCTTATCTCAGCACATGAGGGTAACATAGTTTTTATTCCCTGTTGCTTTGTTGTGTTTTGTTAGTTGTAACCTGTTCTTTAGACAACTTATTAAGTTTTGCTAAAGTGTAATCCATTGCTTTGCAAGTGCCATTATTAACACTTCTGCTAGTTGTAATCTGACATACTTTATAATCTTACTCACTTTTCTTAAAAGTTGTGGTTTTATACAAACCTCCTAGGTAATAATCTTACTCCTGAGTACCATGCAGAGAATTCCCAAACTTAATCTCACCTAATGTGATGTTAAGACAGATCAATTAGAGGAGGATGAAGAGGATTGGGCCCAGCCTCTCTGAAGGAGTTTAGAAAGCAAGAGGGTCCAGTCTGAATCTCCCTGGGCCAACTCCCACTCTGGGGAACTCTACCCATGCCACTCTGTGGGACATACATGCTTTGGCCCCCACATCTGGGGAGCCATGCAGTGCCAGACCCACCTTTTGGGGCATGACAATTTATTGGTGTCAGAAGTGGGATCTCTGTGAAAAGTGGTAAGGAGGACTGTTGAAAGGGCATAACTGCATAAAGGAGAACCAATTTCTCTGGCAGAAGCTCATGGCAGTTCGAGTTGTGCCTGATCCTGACTGCTTCCCACTGTTAAGCTTTGTTGACAGATTTACAGAGCTTCTCCGGCACCGAAAGCACATAGTTGTGCTGTGAACACTGGCAATCCCCAGCAACTGTAGCAGAATGGATAAGAACTGGCAAAAGAACTGGCAAAAGAAATTCAATCTAAACCTGACTGAAAGGGGAAAGCACTGGTCTGTGGTGTCTTGGGAGCTGCATTAATTGCAGCTCAGAAAGACAAACATATTGTTGAACAAAAAATGGGAGATAAGATGATGTTGCTTCTGTTGTTTTACTTACTGAATTATACCTTCTTTTTTTGAGACTTAGGATTTACAGTATCTTAGATTCTTTTCATTACATCTGAGAGAATCTCTGCGAATGGAACAGGAGGCAAGAAGCATATTTCTTATTCCACTTCTCTTCGAAGTAGAGAACACAAAGTTGTTAATTAACAATTAGTGAAAATGCTAGAGTAATGTCTGGCCTCATGGTAGTCTATGGGAATTTACTTAGTCAGGATTTCACACTACATTTTTCTCCCAAAACAGCCACCTCAAAAATGCAAACTGTTCCCTTTGGTAACAATGGTATTTATTCAGCATGTGTCCTTTATAAAAGGAGGAGACTCACTGTTTACTTTCACACTCAATGTCTAGTGGTTAAAAATTCAAGAAAGCTTGAAGAAAGGTGATGAATCCCAAGAGGAAGTCCAACCCACAATATGAAATGTGTGTCCCATGTCCCATTTGGTTTAGTTACACCCTAGTGTTTTACACAAAATATTAACTTCCTTATAAATAGATGAATTAACAATTAATATTTCATTTTTTAAGATAGCTTTCCTTTTTTCCTGGGTGGAGCTTTGTAGCCTCTGGCCCTTCTTCGATAGGGTCTGCGATCTACAACAGGTACCTCAACTTCTGCTTCCTCTGAGCTGCTGTCAGCAGGCTGCTGCTCCATTGATGTCTGCGTGGACTTTTCTCCCTGCTCAACAGGTGCTTCTGAATGCTCTTCCAGCTGGTTCTTCTGTTGTTCCTGTCCAGCAGACTGCTCAATGGAAACACCGTCGACTGCAACAATTATCATAGACCTATCAGTCAGCTGGCCATGCCCTGCTTCATTTGGATCTTCCAAACCATTTTCAGAAGAAGTTTCATCCACTGATGTAATTACTACAGATCTGGACAAACCATTATCAGAGGAGCCCTCTTTTAAGGCTGAAGCAGTTGCATTTTCAGTGGTGGCTTTTTCAGATTCTTGCTGCTCTTCACTCTCCTCTATCAATACTATTGTAGCTTCTTCAGTCAGCTCTTCTGAATCACTTGCAATTAAATCCTGAGGGAACAGGGGAAGTATTAAAACAACCAAAGCGACAATTAGTTGAAGATACAGGAGGATGAACAACTGCTGCTACTAGCTAGCAACCTCAAAGGGTATTTTGGCATTCAGCAGTTTTTAATACTACATGTATCAATAAACCAGACTATTTTGTGAACTGCATTTAATATCCAAAGTTGCTCTTCTCTTTTCAGATTTAAATTGTTAAGTGATTATTCAGTTATAGTAAAGATATTATGAAAACAACCCAGGGAAAAAAGTTATTTTAGACATTTTGCTAGCATGTAACAATCTGCTTTAGCACTATAAACAAAAAACAGTAAAATCTGTATTCTGGAAGGGTATTTTACCAGTAATTAACTGCTTATACACTTCATCAGGGCAGAATAAAGAGACAACATGAGGATGAGGCTCTTCACTCATATCTACGCAATATTTTATAAGAAAAAACTGTTTCATTACTGCCCAGGCAAGCTGGAGCAAGATATATTTCTTTTTAGTATCACGTCCGTATGTGCTGCACTTCTGCATATTAAACAGAAACATCAATAAATTCTGTTTATAGATTTACATCATCTGGCCTTGTAACTGCTTCTCCCAATAATTTTTCATGATAGTGAGGGCAACTTTCAACTGGTTGCTTAACAAACAAAAAACAGCAACATATGTACACTTCAAAGGAAAGGTGACTTCACATTTTGTTTGAGTTCTCTCACCTTCTCTGGTAACATGTCTCCTGAAGGTTTTGCTGAAGACTCAAGGATTATCGGAACACAGTCCACCACTGGTTCTTCTCCTTGACTCTCAGAGTGCATTTCTGGTTCACCACTTTGAACTTCATTTACTGTCTTCTCTTCAGATACATGTGAGGTCTTGCCAGTTTCTTCTGTTACCTCACCATTAGGAGGTTCTGATGGTGTTTCCTAAAAATTACATTTTTAAGTAAAGATTATGCCCGAAAATTTTTCACCAACACTAGTAGGTGTATGCGATGTACATCTGCAGCTTCATATGAGAAGCAAATAGCTTTGGTACATAGATATGTGTAGTAAAAAGGTAGAGCTTAGTGCAGAGTTGCTAACTTAACCAGCAGTGTATCAGCTTGGAGTTGTCACCTGCACAAAATTTCTCACCAGAGCTTACACTGTTAGAATCCCAGCCAAGCAGTTTTTAGTACATCTCACCAGCAAACATGCTGCACCTCATTCCTTGAACCCACCACAGTGTAAGATCCACTTTCTTACTCAGTCAGTAAGAACTTAAAACCCTGAAGGCATCACTAGGCACAGTGCTTTTAAAGTCAAGAAGTAGAAAGAGCCAACACTAGTAACTGAGGCATACCAGCTATTGGCTTCTTCTTTTAAAAATTAAAAATAAAAAATTAAAGATACTAGATCAGATCTTGACCTTACTCCAGTTCTCCAAAGTGTAGGAATGGGAGAAATCAATTACAAAAATTAGGTTGGTGGACAAGCTAGAAATTCAACTTGAACATGCTATGAAGTCTATTATTCAAAATTAGCAGAACTGAATATTACCTGAAACTGGTTTTATACTAGCCTTAGCTTCAGACAAACTTTTTAAAAAAGCATCAGTACAAAAATCTAGGAGCTGACAGTCTCGTGGATTAATGCAGCAAGGACCATATTTAAAAGAAAGCACAGCTATGTTCCAAACTTATCTACTATCACATACAGCTCACCTCCTTGTCACTTTTTTTTTCAGTGGGTAACAAATGTAGCCCTGCTGATGATGCAGACTGGACCTCATTTTCAATAACCGTTACATTATTGTCCTCAGAAGTACTGTCCATGGATATTTCTCCTAAGCCTCCAGAGCCTTCAGGTGTGTGGGCAGGAAGCTCCAGCCTGCAGAGGGCATTAAAATATATTCTTTAATCTTTTGTATTAATGTATCATCTTAGTGATCTGGGCAGTGTAATTTATTCATGACCAATTATAAAGTGGTGTATCACATGCTTGCCACAGGAAATAAGAATCTAGAAAACTAAATAGCATCTAAAATCAAAACCTCCTCACTAGGGAAAAAAAACCCAAAACCAACCAACAAACGAAATCATCTAGTAGGAAAGATTACTTTGACAATTATAAAATGAAGACATCTCTCTCGCTTCATTTTATGGGAATAAATATCAGAAACTTGTTTTAAGTTTGTTCCTTTAAATTTAGAAAGCAGCGATTCATTACATATTTGGAAGCTACAAAGGGATAAGAAAGGAAGCAGCTTCTTCCACCCCCACTGCAGAAACAGTTTGAAGTTAGACTTATGAAAACAAGTATGTGTATATAATTGTTGAATATACAGGCATTACAATGACCGTGACTGGAAGAGAAACCAAGGCAACAAAAAAAAAAAAATTATGTCTGAAGAAGAATTAATCAGTTAGAGATTAAATAAGTAAATAGATAAAGATGGACCTCACAGGTAGTAACACTCTTTCAAAGATTCAGTTCTCAACCTTATGATGCTAAGTGTTAGATGAACTGAAAGGACTAAAAATTATGGGAAAAGTGCATGTAATAGACGTGCAGGAGACTGCTTCAAGATCTCATAATAAAGGCAGTGTTGGAGGGTCTTATCCGAGGTGCCAACCTTGAGATGAAGGTGCTTCATAGGAGAAAGCCAGTAACTTCATTTTGCAAGGCCCAAAATACTGACATTCAAAAACAGACCAGTGCTCTCACATATCAACTAGCCAATTATTACTAGTAACAGAGAAAATAATTTTTTAGTTTGTGGCAGCATTATTTGGCCTGTCTGTACCAGCTTAGGACAGCACACTGACCATGAAAGACAGCAGTGCTGTATGTCCATAGTTACATAGAGCAATTTAAACACAAGGACGCATCTAGCTGATGTGAAAAAAATTTAACAGCATCATGGGAAAAAACAGAAAACAAAGACACACAACAACTAATTTTGTTTAAAGAAACCTAACAGAACAAGTTTGATGTATTTCCTCTGAAACAACAAAGTTATCTTCAGCTCTTCAAAAGAGGTTTTTTGGGTTGCAGTGGGGTTTTTTGTTTGCTTGGTTGGGTGTTTTTTTTTCAAAGATGGTGAGAAAGACAGGGACAATGAAAGGGGGGAGGGGATCAGTGTATGCCTACATGAAAACATATATACAGAAAGAGGGAGGAAGGAGGAATTTATTTGCTCAGCCTCAGTTCTGCTTTCTTGATGAAAGACAGTGGAAAGGCCCTTTCTTGTACAAATTGCTATGGCACTGAAGTGATACAATTCTTCACATCCCTGTTTAACAATTACTACAGAGGATAACATCCTTTACACTGGAGATTATTTCTTTTTTTGTCAAGATGTAAGTTAGGGTATGATGTGCTTAAATCAGCATCTGTCCAAAGGGTTTTACTTTGAAGATAAGTAGGTCCCTGTAATTCTTTTGTTTCATAGGGACAATATGCCACTGTAACAAGAGGTCAGGAAGGGAAACCTCTGCAAAGATCAGATGTAACACTGTGGATTTCCAGCTACATTATTGTAAGAAACCCTGCTGTGTGAATACAGATAGTTTTACCTTCATGCAGATTCACTTATGCCAGAACACCCTTAGTCCTTTCTGTTATCTTATTGTTCCTGCCAGTACCTGCCAAGCTTTTAGAGACACTATCTTTTGGTGCAATCACTCTTCAGGTAATATATCAGTTGTCTTTATCACATCAGGCTTTATATTTTAAAATCAAGCAAGTAAAACAGGAAGAAAGGAGAAGAAACACAAAGCAGCACACTGTGAGACACTGCTGTAGTTTGTGACTACTCAAGCAACAAAATAGGAACAATAAAATATGGGCTCCCCTACCTGCTTTCTGACTCTGGGAGAGCATTTTCAACATTTCCTTGGGAAGTTCCAGGTTCAGATTCCCATCTACGTTTTCCTGTTCTGGGACATCTTACCTGGCTGCTTTGTGTCCGAACAATACCAGGAACTATGTTAAGGTATCCAGAAAAAAAGCAAAAACAGAACAACAAAATAAATGTCAGGGTACAAACACAGAGTAAGATCTCCATATAATTTTCTTGTCTAGTATTTCATTGAAGCAACTGAGTGCAAGTAAAACAGCATTTCATTGTGATACTTTTCTGAATATATGTGCATGGTACCTTTACCAAAAAACTTAGTTTTATCCTAAGTCCTCTAAAAGGTTTGTGAGTTGAGCCACAGTACCTTGAAGGAAGGCATATTTTAATATTCTTTGCAGATGAATATGCTGAGCTTGAAAGCAATAAAAGAGCCTGCCAACCTATTAATCCACAATCATCACAATGCTGATAATCAAGGTTATTTTTACCTTGAGATGTGCTTGCATGGACTTCTGTTGATTCTTTACCTTGTTGAGAATCTGTCTGTGAAGTAAAAGAAAACTAATTTATGGTATTATACTTAGATGTATGTATCCTGCCTCTCAACAGATGTACTTTAATTTACATAATCTTTAATACAAGAATTGGGTTTTATTGTTGTTGGGTTTGGTTTGGTTTTTTTGGCATTCTACTTCTGGGCTCAACATAGAAGATAGTAATTTAAAAGTAACCTGTTATAAACTACCAAGTCTTTTTCTTAAGTAATCTGGTTTATAACAGGTGTTCACATAATTAAATGCTATAAATCTTTTTCTTTCAGTATAAACCCCAGGTACTACACTACTGTAGCTGACAAAATTTAACAGGAAGCTTTTTTTTATTATTTGTAGTCTATTTTGTAGTCTTATTTTTATTATGGCATGCAACAGAGTATGATAGCCCACAATAAAAAAATAACCACACAAGAAAACAGAACTTAGTGATTAGGCAGTACTGCAAGCTACATGCACAGTCAGCACAAGAGGCTGCTTATGTCAGTTCCCTCTCCCTCTACATCCCAATATTCACTTGCTTTTTGCAAGTTAGCTGAGGACTCAGTGGTCAAGCACTTCATACTCTGACTTGGGGACAAGCTGTACACATTAAAATAAAGGTATGCATATTCTTGTTTCTGAGACACTTAAAGTAATCTAGAACTGGCAATAAGCAGCACCTGCCGCATTTCCAGCTGCATGTCCAGCACTAGCTAAGGCGGCAGGCAAGAAGCATCCATACCTACACACTGCTTCTTGAAATAGTTTCAAGTTTTAAATACATAGAAATTGTAGACCAATCACAAATTATTCTACCACCAAAACACAAAAACACAGGGAACTCTAAATGGAAGTTGAAAATGAAAGTTGGGGAATGCTTTTTCCTGTTGTGGTGGAAAGGGGGACTTTTTTTTTTTAAGTTCAGTAAGTTTTCAAAGCATTACAGAATTACTTACAGATAGTGCAGGTGTCAAGAAAAGAGTTACCAACAATTCTACAAAGCTATGAGGGGTTGGAGCACTTTGATATCTACTGTCTTTCTCTTCTCAAAGAAAAGAAGAGGCAAGGCTTCAGTTCATAACTCATGGCAACAAAAATTGTAAGAACTACTGTCCCTCTGCTGTCTTCTCCAGGTATATCCATACAGCTCTACAAACCAACAATTTTTTTAGATCATATTGCCGATATAATCAATTACTGGAATCTGAATCTATCACTCAAGTGATGATGCTCTCTTGAGCACACTTACAAGTAAAAGAGCATGTAAGATTTGTTGGTTCTGGTCATTTAGAAATGAAACATCACTATTTTTGTAACAAAACAACAGACAATGTATCAATTTCTGGTAAAAGCCATGGGTTCTGTCAGACTGGTTGCCGCTTAAAGTGGAGAGATTAAGTAAGTAACCCTCTGTATAACCCAGGACTGTTCTTCAGGAACTTGAAACAGAAATATCAAGCAAGCATAACATACAGTTCATTAAATACAGTAATTTCCAAAAATCCGTAATTTCTTAAGTTGAGAAAATACTCTTTCATAGAAATTAAAAACATTTACTGACCATAAAGAATGGGCAATTAAACTGAGAACAGGACAAGATATATTAGATGAATATAGAAAACCTAAAAGGTCTCAACCTTTTTAATATATGGATAAAACACTGTGTACTTACATTTTGCTGTGTTTCTTGATCAGTCTTCTGTCCACTTGCCTGTACTAAGGGCTCCTGAAACCAAACCCTAGCTTTAGAAGTCTTAGTTTCTTTCTTCTGCGAGTCGTTTGGTGCTAAGATTTAAGAGAGAAAACAGGGAAACAGAAAATTACACTGTCTTCATGTAACAACCATTTCAAATATGATCTCAGGACAAAAAAAAAAATCTTTCTGCTAGTTCCCATGGGCAGTATTCACAGAACTTGGTGTTGCACTTGTATTTACTCAACATTCATAAAGTGTCAGAAAACAAAAGAAAGCATCCATACCTGCAGTTCTGAGGGCTTCTTTGTCTATCTTCTCCTTAATAGATATTCTCTGGAAGGACCGTCCTACTCCTTCCACTTCCCAAAAGAGTGACGTATCATTAGGGTACTTCTCCAAATACAGCTTACAAGCTGAACAAACATAAGAAAATCACCGTATTATTTATATTATATAATCATTGGCAACTCAGTTTTTAAAGTTTGTCAGGAGACAAATTTATCTTCAATCTTCCATCATGCACATAAATGACCACAGAAAGAACTGTTCAAGAAATGAATGGAGTATGAAATAAATATTATTTTACTCTGCTCATCCTCCCCAGTATATTATTTCTTCTGGTTTAAACACATTCCATATTATCTTAAACTGCAAACAGAGATGGATGGGATTTCCTTTTTCTTATCTTAACCACCTACCTGAGTCTTACACCTTCACTGGTCCCTGTCAATCACAAGACCCAGCCTTGGATGGAATGGCTCTTAGACAGAGAATAGTCAGGTGATGTATGTCACTCTACGCTATTACAGGCACTCACAAAAAGCACTCCTTGGGAATGCAAACACATTACCGTTGCATAATTTATCATCCATTCACTGTTCACTTCTGGAATATTTTTTCCCTGCTGTGCCCTCACCTCTTTTCACCAATACACATACTGAAAAACAATGTGGAGATTCATGTTTTCATGTTACTCTGCAGTAGCTACATGGAAAACTACCACGTCTCACCTGAGTAACAATTGATACATAATCTTAGAGCACAAGATCCCTATTGTACCATTCCTTGACCAGGGAAATGGGCTAGTCATTAAATTCTACTTCATGGCAGTTTGCTGGTTGAAGCTTAATAAACCACATCCAGTGATATCCAAAACCAGACAATGGTACTTGGAAAAGCAGAATTTCCAATGGCTAAGATCACCTGATGAAAACATTCATAGAAGCAAGCTTAGAAGAGAGCCTGAGAGTAGGACAAGCCTTGAGAAACAGGGCAGAGCAGAGGAAACGTGCTTCTTGCCCAAACATAGTCCCAAGCAGGATCATTTCCAGAAGATAACATGTAATTTCCTAGATGACATAATCCTCTTGGGTTGCTAATGGAAGAGCCATGAATGTTTCCCTCATATAATAGAACTGCACCTTCTTATACCCAAAGTAAAACAGACTAATATGTATATTTGACCAGAAGTTCTGAGCAAGCATGAATTAAATGACCTTGTGAAGCTTAACAGTGAGCAAGAAAAAGGTAGTACAAAGAAGATACATTACATCACACACAGGAGCCCCTCAGGCAATTCTGGAGGTTTGAGGAGCATACAGCAGTAAAAATTCACAGTAGCAGAAAGCCAACAAAGATCCAATAATCTAATGTCATGCAGAAGATTAAAAATCTAATTAATACTTCACCATCTTAAATATATCAGCATTTTTAACTTTAACTGAAAAGCAGATCTTTTAATACAAAAAGTGAGGATGCAGCCACAAAGAGCTTGAATGACAGCACTCATTTGGACAAGAGCTTGCCTGTGTACAACAAGGGCGACAGTGGGTATCGTAGGCCCAGAGGTTTCTCATTGAAGGAATTCGCAAAGTCTTCCAAAATTATTAGCAGAGAGTCCTTCGCACGATGTTTCTTTCTTACAAATATTGTGTCTAGCACTGACAGCCTGTATGTCCTAGCACCGTCTGAGTCAAGAGCACTTCCTGAAATAACAGGAGGGGAAAAATATCCATTGGTACTTCAGCATGACCATGCTATAACATGGATTTTAGCATATTCAAATACAGACTTAAAGATTTTATCACATTAAGTCATGGAATTACATTTAAATTATTAATATATAATAAAATATATCATAAAAGTAATATATAAACACTACTGTCATTTTTTGCTTTATAAAGCCAGAACAAAAAAAAACACTGCAATGTAAATACCCTTTGATTACCACACTACAGCAATTTTGACATTAAAAATAATATTGAGACTTACACAAATTATGCAATGCATACTCTTATTAAAAAATAACAAAGATCATGAAGACCATCAGAACAAAATAGCTGGTTGCTTGCCTATCCTGACTGCTAGACTACTGAAAGCTAGTGACCCAAAGAGTTTACTATTTTAAGTTTTCAAAGGCATCTATGTATGTTAGAAGGGGGAGATCTCCAGCAAGCCTCCAGTACCCTCCTTAGTCCTGAATTAGCTAAACCCTTCTAGAGATGAAGCAAAAATATCAGACTGTTCCTCTTTGATCTGAAGATTAATGTTCTACAAAGTGATATCAATGGCTAAAAAGCCTGCCCAAACACTAAATTTTATTCAGCAAACAATTAAAAAAAACTACAATAAATTCCAAAATAACTAAAGGGAAAGTATAATGCTTTAATAAAGTATAAATAACTACATAAACAAACAACCAGAAAGGCTGCAACATTAATAATAATAAATCTGCCAGTGCAATTGTAATTTACGAGGGAATGTATGTGTGAAAGGAAAGGGAATTTCCTTTTGCTATTACCAAGAGTCACTGAATCTTACACCTGTGAGCAAAATTTCTATGCTATTATGCTATCAGACGTTTAAGTCGTAGCAACATCTGATTGTATAATCACTTCAGACAAAAGAATTTCTGCATTCTGGAATTAGATCCAAAAGACAAGTAGACAACAACAACAAAAAAACCCCAAACAAACAAAACCAAGCACAGCCCAATTCAACCATTAACAATTGTTCTGCAGAGAAAAGGAAAAGAAAAAGCTTTTGTGTATACTTTTATGTAGTTTTAAATACATTTGGCAGAATGTGAAGAAACTTAAGAACTTGGACTGCTTAGATTGCTAAACCATGTAACCATTAAAGCCAGAAATTTTAACAGCAAGCTGACATTTTTTTTTCAGGAAAACACCAATTCATTAATGCTGCAAGGTTTGCAAATTCTACCAATTACAGTATTCTTCAAAGAGGCTTCATTATCTCCACTCTCTACCCGTTCCTCCTTCCTACCAGATCTCAGAGTACTGAAGCATTTTACCTTTAAGTTTAACAGAATAGAAGCCAATAGCCTCTCCTTTTTTCCACATGATCTTAGCATAGTCATTGCTACGATGACAGAGAAAAGGGACCTCATCTTCTTCCATTTCTTGCTTTCGATAAATAAATCGATTCAGAACATAGAGTACAACCCTTTCTCCAACAGATTTCACCTAAGAAAACAGAACATTTTAGAAGACTGGTCAGATTAGTTAATATGCATCAGGAGCTTATTTTTCAAAGTTGCCAGTTAACACAGGTGCAGATGGAGTCAAGCTGTAAATGCTAAAGCAGAATGAAGCCCTGGGGTTTGTCTGAGGACATGGAGATGCTTGAAGTATAAGGCACTACCACAGAGAGAGGATATTTCATTACTTCACTATCACTCCTAATCCAGAGGACAGAAGCTGAAAGAGTGCTGGGAGTGGGACAGCAGGGATATTTTGATTTTGCCTCGTGACACTTTTTGGAGTTAAGAAACATTCACTAAACACAATGGCAGTACACCAGACCTCCCAGGCTAGCAGGTAAGTGGAACCCTACAATGGGGAAATTATGAGCCTTATGGCATTGCAAGACTTGGCACACTCAGTCACTGCTGACAGAGTGGCAGACAACAGGACATGATGCAGTGGAAGACCTAGTTACAACAGTTTCTGTGATATGAAACTCAATATCCTTTCCTCTATTCCCCACATTAAATTTAAACCCACCAGTATCCTACCCACTCTGAAGGAAGAATGTTCAGTCTCACATACTCTCTACCTGTGAAAGACTTATCCTTCCTGATTTTATCACTTTCCTACCATAAGAAGTGTATGGAAAGAAAGGCTACATGCCAAATTCTGAACAGCAAATTAAATACATAAATCAAGGAACAGTGTCCAGATTCCATGAGCAAATCTAAATATTTCCAGTTTTTAAAAAAAAGAAGACAAAAACTTCCATGCTACGTAAGTGTCAGTAAAGGCAACAGAAGTCAGTGATGAGTAATGAAGCAGATACCAGGCAAATTACTTCCCAAATCTCACATACTGGTACATCCAGCCACCAGCTCCAACTTTCCTCTATCAAACTTGTTCCAAACAATAATTTTAGTAAACTAATCTCCTCGTAAGACCGATAGATTCAAGTGCTATGTTTCCATGAACCATTCTTCTAAGATATTTCAATACAACCAGACATACTATGTACATACAATGTTCTAAGAGTAAAGAAAAAAAATCTCTTAAAATCATTAGCATCTGAATAGCTTACATGTGAAGCTACTGAACAAGAGTCACTCCTGTTCTAGAGTAGCTTCACAATAGAGTTCCTTCCTCCTAGTGCCTATTCCTCTATTCCCACTCTCCTTACTTTGGACATTAGTCAACCAACTAACTTTTGAATTAAATTAAAACATGTAGCATCTCCCAGACTAGCTATTCACCATAACTTGCCATTGTCTGAGGGATAAAAATTGCTAGGTGAACATTGGAGCGCTTTACCTGATGAAACCCCTGTCTATCAGGGGCAGATGTTCTCACAATGTCATCAAAAGACCACCACTGGTCAGCAAGATACAGGGCTACAGCTTGAAAGAAACAAGGGGAAATAGAAGAGTTAGTGATTCTTATCATTCCAAAAGAAACACATTAATTAAAGCTGCTAAACAATTAGGAAAACACTGTAGTAACAAGGTCAAGCACCTTCTAGCTGGAACTATATTAATTAATACAGTTCTGACTACACTAATACAATAGATGTGGTGCTACACAACCTCTATATGCAATACTCTCTAGTCCAGAATTTGTTTGAAAACCAAGAACAATAAAACCAAATGCAGGTTTTGTGCAGCATGACACAGAGGAACTGTCTTCAGATACAATCACTAGTCCTCATCACTGTGCTCTAGCACCTCCTTCCTCTGAAAACTAGGCCTGCCAAGGAGTCTCATTCACACATGTACTTTAGTTTTGGGTTGCTAATGGATATTGATGTTGAAACTGTGCAAGTTTTCCAGAGTCAGATGAAAGTAAAAAGGCTCATGGCAATGTGGTTAAGAGATCAGAAGGAGTCTGATCTATGGACACATGTGGCAAACTTGGCAATCAAATGGAAAGAGAAGAAAACACAAATGACTGGAAGGTAAGAGAAAAAGGGAGGAAAAAAACAACCCCAAAACCCAGTGAGATGTCATCTTAGTCAGACCTATGTTGGGACCTGGAGCTGAAGACAAATTTATACTTGAGGATGACCAGTTACTGCTAATAAAGAGCACCTCAATTCATGGGCAAGCTAATGGATTCTATGAATGCTCAGTAAGTATCTTTTGGAGAGTTGAGGTGTACATTAAGAGACCCAGAGATAAATGCTGTCCTTGGATTCAGAAGAGCACTGTGTTATTTTGCTATGTATCTTCTGAATTCAATGGGACCAGTTCTAATCTGATAGCCGTACACAATTCTCTCATTTGTGTATATAAATCCACAAGAAAAATAACAGTATGTGAACAAGAACACGGTGAACAACAAATGCAAAGGTGGTAAAGTTATGAGCTACACTAGCATGGAATGAGCAAGGGTTTGGTTACATGCATTTGTCACAGAAAAAGAAACAGCAACAAAGATTAAAATCTTAAAATGAAACCTGTGAGGAAATCGCTTGGTGCAAATAACCCAAGAATTTTGTGTGTTTGGTCTTCACCATAAAGAGGAAGGAAGCCCACTGTTGACAAGCTGATAGGAATCTGAAACAAGATTGTACAATACTTAAACAGGTTCTTGCTGTAACAATCTTACTAAAATAGAGTTGAAACATCAAGGGTTTTTTGGTTATTATTTAATGCATACAGATCCATTGCCTAGAAACAGCAGTTTACGGATGCCCAGATTTAAATGCAATTACACAGTGAAAAAAAGTAGAGCTTAACACATGAATAGGAATTTGGAAAATACAAAAGCTTTGCTAAAATTGCTACCTAATACAATAGCTGTGGATTCAACTTTTTAAATCTTTTGAATCTACAAATATATGAAGAAAACTTGAGACTAAGATATTTACTGGTTCTTACCTTGCCGTGGCCTGGCAGAAACAAGAATTGAGGCTGATATGGATTCCCATTCCTAAGTTTAGATATGTACTCTTCTGATGATCTTCTCAAGTCCTCATGACTGCTGCTGGTCAAAATATCCACAGGGAATGGCATCATCTTAAGAAATAAGCAACATTTTTACTGTAGGTAGTTTGAGAGATACTGTGCACAGTTTATCACATGTTCCTAGTGGACATGTAACCAAGACTGCTAAACCACCCTTCCCTCCTCCACACCACGTCTCCACCCCCCCATCTCTGCTCCATGCAGATGGCTATCTCCAAGCCAGAAAGGAGAAATGCATCCTAATTAGGATGCCACCTACTAACACAAACAACACACGAACCCAACCTGTGCTTATCAACAGAAAAAAATTGGGAGGTTTATCCCATAGAACCCAAACAGGGGAGATTTACAACATCAGAGCCCCCTGTTTGTAGCACAGGCACAGCAGAACACATGCTGACTCATGGTGGCAGGCTCAGGTTATCTCCCTCCCATCTCATATTATTGAAGGCACACATAAGACAGTAAGCAGCTCATCAAATTAAATGTTAACAGCCCGAAAGATAATAATAAGAAAGAGAAGTTCACTTATCCTACAGCCTGTGCACTTTAATCCATCTTTGCAGAAACCAAAGCATTGTTCAGAAGTTCTCACAGACGACCAGTTGCAGTGTGCCTGACAGGTGGGTGTTTCTGAAAACATTTCAGTTGTGGAGTCAAAAAGAAGAGCCCACAATTGACTGAAGTGACACTTTAAGGACTCAAAAAGGAAACCCCTGAGGACCAACCATAGCAGCAACAGCTCCTTGAAAATGCTTACATTTGAATTTGCCTTGTGTCAAATTAAGATAAACAAGAGCTCCTAAAATCCACTGAGTAATCTTCAGATAAGGCTTTTCCAGGCCTGTAAAACCACACACAGAAATAAACTCCTCGGGTCCCCTCAAGCAACAGCCCAAACTCTCATAAGCAGGACCTACCACAAGTTCATGAGAACCTATTCTAGACAAAGACAGGGATCTCTTGATCTGTGCTGCTCAGCTACCAGGAAGTTACCACTGACACTCAAAACCATACAGCTTTTCTCCATCTCTTCATACTGACTGGAAAAGGGGAAACATCATTTTCAAAAAGGGCAAAAAAGACGACTTGGGGAACTACAGGCCAGTCAGTCTCACCTCTGTGTCTGGCAAGATCATGGAGCAGATCCTCCTGGAAACTACACTAAGGCACATGGATAACAAGGAGGTGATTGGTCACAGCCAACATGGCTTCATTAGAGGCAAATCACGACCGACTACTTTAGTGGCCTTCTGTGACAGGGTTATGGCACTGGTGGGTAAGGGAAGAGCAAGTGCTGTCCTGTCACCTACCTGTATTTGTGCAAAGCATTTAACACTTTCCTTGTCTCTAGATTGGAGAGACATGTACTTGATGGATAGAGTTCTTGGTGGGTATGGAACTGGCTGTGTGGTCGCACTCAAAGTCAACAGCTCAGTGTTCAGGTGGGGATGGGTGACAAGCAGAGCTCCTCAAGGGCTGGTGCTGGGGCCGGTGCTGTTCAATGTCTTTACTGGAGAGGTGTATGATGGAATTCAGTGCACCCTCAGCAGCTTCACTGACAACACCAAGCTGTGGGGTGCAGTCAGTGTGCTGGAGGGAAGGAAAACCATCCAGAAGGACCTTTAGAGGTAAGCCTGTGCAAACCCACATTAAATTCAACAAGGCCAAGTGCAAGGTCCTGCACCTGGTCCAGGACAATTCCAAGAACAAATACAGGCTGAGCATAGAATAGATTGAGAGCAGTTATGAGAGGGACTTGGAGTTAACAACTTAGGAGAAAATACAACACGAGCTGGCAACTTGCACTTTCAGCTCAGAAAGCCAACTGTACCTTAGGCTGCATAAAAAAAGAACCACAGCCAGGGAGGTGGATTCTATGTCTCTGCTCTCACAAGACCTCACCTGGAGTACTGTGTACAGTTCTGAAGCCCCCAGCATAAGAAGGACATGGAGCTGTTGGATCAAGTCCAGAAGATAGCCACTGAAATGATCAGAGCTGGAGCACCTTTCCTGTGATGAGAGGCTGAGAGCTGGGGTTGTTCAGCCTGGAGAAAAGAAGGCTCTGGGGAGACCCTATAGCAGCCTTCCTATAGCAGCTCTCCAGTACCTGAAGTGGGTACAGAAAAGCTGGGGAGGGGCTTTTTACAAGAGCATGTAGAAACGTGGAACAGTTTGAAGCCAAATGAGGGTAGATTTAGATTAGATGCTAGGAAGAAATTCAGAAATTCTTTCCTGCGAGGGAGGTGGGACACTGGAACAGGTTGCCTAGAGAAGTTGTGGATGCCACCTCCCTGAAAGTGCTCAACGCCAAGTTGGGTGGGGCTTCGAGCAACCTGGTCTAGTGGAACTGCCCATGGCAGGGGAATTGGAACTAGATGACCACAAACCATTTTATGAACCTATGAATTCTCCACTTGTTTCGTCCCACCTTCCACGTGCTGCCTTTGCTAGCAGGGCAAAAGCAGGCAAGATATACCCAACAGCAGCCAACTCCATTTTCTCCTCCTGTTCACAAGCAAAGGGAGTTCAAGAGAAAAGGTGTGGTGAACTTGCCTTTGAACACAGAAGCATTGCATACCAGGCAGAGGAGCTTCTGTCAGGGAAGCAACTCATCCATTGCTGTCTCCTCACCTCTACCAGATGTGGTTTACCCACTCATGTTACAGTTCTGAAACACACCAGTACTATAGTACATATAAATGGACAAGTATGTTGCAGGAGGAATATGAAGAGAGTTGGAATTCTGTCACTGCTTCTGCAATATGATGAGGCTTTAGCACACAAATACAACAGGCCAGTTAAATTCTACTTTTAGGCACTACAGACACAGGAAAACTCTAACTTTTATTTTCTGTATTCTGTCAGAAAGCAGAAATACACACACACACACACCCCTTCTCCACTATAAAGAAATACATTAAGTGTTTGGATAACTAAGACTAACAGACAAATTGAGACAAGCTCTTATTATTACATAATGGACAAGAAATCCACAAGCTATAACCAAAAGCCTCTAGGTAATAATTCCTGACATTTTTTCAGAATAAAATAATGCAGAACCAAAGCAGAAAATATGCATTAAGAATTCAGCTGTAGCTGTTTGACCTGAAATACAACACGAAGAAAGTAAAAGCAAAAACTGTATCTTTGGATATAAGCAAAAAGACAATACCTCTTTTCTTATAATTAATACATTCAATATAATTATGCTAAATATAACTCAAACACCTCCTTTCTGTTTAGCTGTCTGGGTTGCTTTTGCATGCTTTAGTTTTTATCCACTCTCAACTCATTTATATCAGTCGCTTTTGGCTTTTCATCTTATATCATTTATGAAGAATAGGTTATGCAGAAAAAAACCTGCAACCTAGAGCAATCTTCAAGACCAAACAAAAGAAAACATACTGAACATCCCTGCTAAATAAACATCTACCACTCGTACCCTGTAGCAGATTAGACATGGAAGGTGAGAAGCTCTCAATCACTTCTGCAATGCAATTTGTTCCAGTGATGAGCTCAGTAATATTTCACAGCATTTAGGGTCACTAAACCCCTGAAGTATTCAGTAACTAAAGTTATTACCTAAAAGCATTAAATAGGTGATGAAAGGATAGTGCCCTATTGCAATCTATAGCTGAGTGTAAGGAAGTAGTTTGGAACGGTCCAAAACTCAGGCATCTTCTGGTGGATGAGAAGTTCAGCATGAGCCATCAGTGTACACTTGCAGCCCAGAAAGCCAACCACATCCTTGGCTGCATCAAGAGGAGCATGGCCAGCAGGTTGTGGGAGGTGATTCTCCCTCTGCTCTGCTCTCATGAGACTCCACCTGGAGTACTGAGTCCAGTCCTGGAGCCCCTGTTATGAGAAAGACATGGATGTGCTGGAGTGTGTCCAGAGGAGGACCATGAGGATGATCAGAGGGCTGGAGCACCCTTCCTATGAAGACAGACTGAGAGAGTTGGGGGTTATCCAGTTTTCCTCCAGTCTGAAGAGGAAAAGACTCCAAGGAGGCTTTATTGTAGCCTTCCAGTATCCACAGAGGGCCTACAAGAAAGCTGCTGAGAGACTTTTTAGGATGTCAGGTAGTGATAGGACTGGGGGGAAAGGATTCAAACTAGAGGAGGGTAGATTTAGGCTGGAAGCTTGGAGGAAGTTCTTCAACATGAGGGTAGTCAGACACTGGAACAAGTTGCCCAGAGAGGTGGTAGAAGCCACATCCCTGGAAGTTTTTAAGGCCAGGCTGGACAGGGCTCTGAGCAACTTGATCCAGTGAGGTATGTCCCTGCCCATGGCAGGGGGGTTGGAACTAGATGATCTTAAACGTCCCTTTCAACCCTGAAAATTCTTCGATTCTATGGTCTTTATTTTTAAAAGCAAAATAACCTAACAAAGACCAACCAAATAGCTTCCAATGAATGCAGTTCCCTTACATAAACATAACTTGTTCATTAGTGTCTTTCACAAAGTAAAAATACAAATGGGTCCACATAGCCAACCTCAAGTAATGCATGACAGAGAAAAAGGGAAGGAGAAAATAGCTTTTCAGTTCTCTTTGAAAAGAGCACTACACATTTACCTCTGAGAGGCAGCCAGCATAGCAGAGGTCTGCCATGCAGTCCTTCATGCCCATTTTTGTAACTCTAAGCCTCCATGTGCTGTGCAACTGTAAAACTGTCAGGTCAAATCCTTGTCACACACTGCAGGACTGTGCCCTATTCAAGCAGTACCATTCCAATTGGTTAGCACTGTCAGGCTGACCAAGCACATGCAATGTACCCTTAAGCAACCAGGCTTGTCACGTGTACTAGAACTGTGTGTAGAAGGTGATAATAAAATTTGTTTTTTTTAATTAAGCAAATTATGCTTTTTGCATGAAAGAAAGTAAATCTTACACTCTTCATAACCGTATCATTTCAGATAATAGTATTACAGATTGTATGTAATAAACTCACATGAGCAGTATTTGCTTTAATGTGGAATTTATCACTTTCGTGCTTGTAAGCATGCAAGCTACTACAACATAAATGGCACATCCTTTTTCAGGAACAGCTGCAGCACCAGAGGGTAACAGAGATCAATTCAAGGAACACAAACAAAAAGCACACTTAACAGGATGACTGAACACATTCCTGTGCAACTGCTGCAGTTCCTTATTCACAAAATCTTTATGAATATAAGCATTATGGTTAAAATTAAAAAATTAACTGCAGAATAAACAGATAATGTTGTTAATTGATTTAATTATAAATGACAGCTGCAACCCCTGTTTCATCTTACACGACCATGGAGGAGAGATGTACGCTACGTGCATCTTTCAGCTCACTCATGGATTTCAGAAAGAATCAAGATATCTATTCATCCCCTCACAGATCCTCAATACTGAGTGCCATCCAATAGCAGAAAGATAAGAAGCCAGATGCTATATTGTTTCTTACAGCATGTCAGAGGGCTTAAATACAGCTTAAGACTGTTTTTGGGTAACTTTATCTCAGGGGAACTGAAGTCTAAGTGGTTAGGCTGCACGCCAAGGATTTAGAGGAATCAGGATGAATTTCCAGCTCTAGCACAGACTTTGTGAAGCACAGACATTACTGCATCTGAAGCACTACTTCATCATGGTCTACGAAATGGGAACAATAATTACCTCAGACAAACAAGTATGAAAAATACTTCACTGATATAATGAGATACTTGGACATAAATTCTATCAAAATTTTGTCACATACTGAACTAGGCAATTACATAGAACAACTGAAGTGGACAGCTCATTTTCCTTTAAAAAAGAAAAAAGTCACAAACAATCCATCAGGGAATTTACAACAAAAAATAACAGATAAAAACGCCGGGTATAGCAAGTATGTGCAAAACCAAATTAAAAGCTATGTAGCAGATGAACAATCTTCAGATTTACATTTGTGTTTAACAATACACAAAATGCTCAAGCTATGACCTGCAGAATTCTTCTGCTAAACCAGGACAATTAATCCAGCCCCAGCCCGCAGGACACACAGCAAGTTCTGTCCTTTCACCCAGTATTGGTCTCTCCAGACAAAAAGTAAACCACAGGACCAAGTTCTATCTTAAAAAATATAATCCTCTCATGATCTCCAAGACTACTGATAAACTACATCTGCAGTAGCATGGCAATAGACATAAACAACAAATTAAATATATATCTCCACATATACACTAGCTGTTGATGTTCCAGAGACAGCCAAGCCAGGACTGATGAAGGTCTGAGCCACGCTCCAAGAACAGATCTGATGATGATGAACCAAGCCAGTAATCATCATCTCAAGCAGAGCAGCAGGAATGGAATTACCCTTTCACTCACTTGGTTTCCCACTTTGCAATTTCCAGTTGCTGGTTTGGTAAAAGATGTGAAATGATACAAAGTTGGGAGAAACACACGTTTTTAGAAAGTAGCATTTTTAGTCTTCTAGCGTCAACTAAAAAGCATCACATGTCACTTCTAAAGTTCTACTAACACTATTTCTATTAACTGAAAAATTACAAAAATATTTCTTTGCTTAGATTAGCAGATGTCTGTGGGGTAAACGAAACCTCTTCATTCTTTTGCTATCCTTCTTTAACATCAAATACCATAAGATTAGAGAGGTTGTTTTTTTAAAATAACATTGTTTTTCTTGTTTCAACCCAAGTACAGTCAAAAACATTTAAATAATAAATGTAATAGTATTTCTAATATACCTAAAATTTCAGCCCACATTAAGATAATTAATTATATAAATGTGTACAGAGTACTGTTGTGGCTTGAAAGACATGGAGAAAATCTGTCCCATAATTAACAATTCAGACCATTACTGTAACAAGGGATTTTAATGTCTTATAAACATCCCCACCTCTTTCAAAACGCTATCAGTTTTAATTTGTTGTGTATTATATGTCACATGCAGTTAAGAGAAGGTACTTTAGGAAAGGGAAATTGCTTTTCTAAACACAGAAGTATGTATTAGGATTTCTCTAAAAATATGCAGGCTTGAAGAAGCAACAAAAATACACTATCTAATCTGCCACATCGCATGGACAACTCAAACCCTCCTCACCCAAATAGCTACATATGTAAAGGTAGGTTTTCTTGGGTTTTAGTAACAAAAAGTATATTTCTGTATATTTCTAAGTGGCCCTCAAACCTTTATCTGCACCATTGTACTAAGCCATATAAGTACCATTTCCTGCAGCATGGTTTTTGTCCACATTTTTAGAGATTATAGACACATTAATCTTACAAACAAGTTCTTGCCAACTCAGATAGATTTGCTCTCCTTGAGGGTTTTGGGTTATAATTTTTCCTAAAAGGAAAAAGAACCATTCTTGTGGTTTTTAGGTTGATTTTTTTTTTTTTAAAGGAACATAAACCCCCCCAAAAACATCTACTTCTACCCTATAAATCCAAAATGGAAAGTTTTTAAGAAACACAGGACAATGATCTAGAAATTGCTGTCAACATCTGGCAATAGCTCTGGATTAGTATGCCCACCACATTATCCATAATCTGCTTGAAGCAGCTTATGCAGTTTTGGATTGCCATCAGAGACACAAATAAAAGCAGTTGATTTGAATGTAAATAAACAAACAAAAATAATCAATCCTTTCCGCTCATTAATTAGCCTCTCCATTGTAAAAAAATAGAATTATGAAACCTAAATATAAGATGCAACTCCCCAGTTGGTGTATAAAATTGCAATAGCTATCATCACAAATTATGGTCAAAAGGTATATGCCATTCAGTTCAAATAGTTCCTTGCTGAATGAAACAAACTTTGGAAGGAAAAATGGAGAATCCTCCACATTAAAATAAGAAACACTATTTGTATGTAATTTCTATCGAAAAAATACATTTTAAAAGTATATTAGTTTCATTACAACAAAAGTCTGAAAAAGGCTCTTAAAAGCTCATCTGACAATTAAATATACCCAGCATGTTGCAACATAATATAAAAAATTAACATCCAGTAGTTCTAAAAGAATAAACTGCAACTAAAATGTACTAACATCAACAGATACTCAAATTATAAACAATAACATTAAATAGTACTTTTAGTCAAATGGTGGTTGGATTTGCAAAAACTATTAATTATGCTAGCAACTACAAAACTACATGGCTTTAATGAAAACAGGACAGAAAGCTTACCAGTTGCCAAAACAGGTGATAAAATAGTGTTAGGAGAATATATTATGCAATTTCACTCTCAAACCCACCTTAGGTAGGTAAGGTTCTTAATCATATGCCTGATTAAAGCACCTGTGTAACACCAGAGGCATTTTGCTTAAGTGACTAAAATTAGGTATTTGATTAGGTAAACTATTCAGTCAAAGCCAAAGTTCTTAGCTATACAAATGACTAGCAAGTTATTCACATATTTCTACAATTTCACATTTTAATGGTATTATAAACTGTTTCTTAAAGAGCACTTTCTTCAGTAGAGAGTTTTGGGAAAACAATATGCACAAATCTTTCCATGCTTTCCATATTGTCTTTCCATGCTTTTCCATATGGAAAACATGCCAGATACTACATTAAAATTCAATTAAGACTACTCAAAATAGCCACAAATAAAAATATCTTAAAAAAATTTTACAATATCTTAAAAATGTCTTTGATAAAGACAGCTTTCACGCCTTCCCTTCCAGCTTCTCAGTTTAGAGGTGAATATATCCATCCACAAAAATCCACTTCAGTTATGTTTGAAAACATCTAAGTAACAGAAAGGTAGGACTGTGTTTATTAGCACAGAGGATAAGCCTGTCTGACACATACCTGATCTCCCTCTCCTACGCTCAGCACTTGCTCTTCATTCTAATCTCCCACTTTCCTTTACGTCCCCTTCACTACACAAGAAAAACCTGTTTGGTGACTTAAAAAATAAAACCAAACGCACGCAGATACCCCTAAGGACCCTCCCTCCCCTCTTCAGTCACTGCTCTTTCCTCCCTTCCATGCCTCAGCAGTTCAGAGCTCCTACTTTGCAGTTCTCCAATTCTACAGTTCTCCAGCTCCATCCAATTTTGCTGCACTTTATACCCCACAGCACGTGCTCTTAAAACATATTGAAGGCATTCCTATAGCTCTGTACTTCTCACCCAACCTCAGCCCCCCCTCCTCAGGTGGCCGGCCAGCCACTTAGAACACACCCAGCCATGCTGCTCTTGCCCCTCTTAATCTTCCACAACTCTGCATCCAGGCACCTACCTCTTCAAAAAGCCCTTCAAAGATAAAGCCTCCTTTTTGATTTTCTGCTGTTTTATTTGCCACTTGCCATCGGAAGACCATCACCTACTCCCAAGCTGACATCTTTCCTGGCAACTTCTCTGGTTTTCAAATCTTTCACAGATAAGAACAATAAAGTTCTCTCTCTTTAACATAATTACCAAATCCCCACTGAATCTGGTTTAAACAGATGGTGGAGTATCAAGCCTAATGAAACTCACTGAACAGTGCAGTGAAAGCAGTGTTGCAATAACTACATATGCACTTGCATCTATTTTTAAAATGCTTGTCTCTGGCATCCTGTCCCAACAACTGGAGTGGACTTCAAAGCTGCACAGATCAGGTCAGCCAGTTGCAGACACAGGTTTGCACCATCTAATGAGTCACTGCTTATCAGCCAAACAGAAGCAACTCTCTTTACAGCTGCTTCAAGAATATTCCACGTGCAAATTCAAATGGCATGGTGACCATGGTTACTAGCAGTGAGCAGAAGGTCATTAAGCTTTACAATAACACCCTCCATAACCAAGAAGTTAATTGCCTGAGCTACATGAAGTCTGCTGAGGGATGTCATGGCTTTCTGCAGAAAAGCTGACAGAAATTCAAGGGCTAAGGATTATTAAAGCTCTTTTTGCCTCTTTAAAATTATCTCTGGATGATTTTGTTGGTCTAGTTTTTAAAGTCCTGTGCAGCAGACTTCTAACTAAGAATGCAGCAACTGCCTTGGTTTTGTGGGCAATTCAATAAAAATCACCGACATATTACAGGGAGTAAGAAATTAACATGGCATCTTCCCAGTAGTAAGAGTAAGTCACAGAACAGAAGCAGGAAAAGTAAATAAACAAGACTGTAGCAACAGATCCTTGCCACTCAACCCTAAAACTTTCTTGCAGACCAGGAAGCACACAGAACTGAGAAGTTTCAGAGTCTGACTTTACGGTCCATTTACAATAGCTTGAGTATCAGACTCCAGAAATCAGAACTATAATAACATACTTAGAGCAGTAAGAATTTAAACTTTACTTCAGATTAAGGCTGCATTTTTTCAAGACACGGAATAGGTAGCTATCTCCAACCATTATTAGTTATCTTCAGAAGGTAACATGGTTAAAAATACAGCACTAAATAAAAGTGAGTTCTAGATTTTACCTGCTGTTTGTGCTTTGTGTTCCACAGCAGCAAATGCTTTCAACTGCACACAGATGAAGGCTCAACAAGGTACAAGAAAATGAGAAACTTCACAGGCAATGCTGTTGCTGGACTTAGCAAAATAGGGTGGAATCAAAGAACACCAGAAGAGCCAAGGACACAGATAACTAGAAACCACTTTACATTTCCTTTCTCAAGGGAAAGGTAGGGTCAAAGTCATATGAAACAAGTACCACAGACATCAAAACCAATGTGCAAAGGAAGTAATCTGGGTTTCCAGACACCATGATGAACTCATTGCTGATGTGTCTGAACCCAGTCATTTTGTGAGGAGAGACTTCAAGCCACCATCCCAGGTGACAGACATCGTTCCAAACACATGGGCAGTGTAAGCATTTCCATATGTCCACACTAAACAATGCTTTCTCGTCTTTCCAAAGGCCACACAGACTATGCCAACCTAGCTTACAGCTGGACTCAACAATGAATATGTTTGCTTTCCTCATTCCATCTTCAGAAGGATGGAAAAAAACATACATATTAACTACAACTATAAAACTACAACTTCATCCTCTGAAAAATAAGCATTCAAGAAACAAAAATTCAAATCAAGCATCAATTTGAGTAAGCAGATAGGAAGGAGTCAGGTGTCTTGCAGGGAGTCAGGGATCTTATAGGGTGGTTTTCCAGATATAAGAGAAATTTAAGTAGCAAGGTGTGGTATTTCGTATTTATGTAGAAGTCCTGTCCCCAAAACAAAGGAAGACTAAAACAACAGAAGACAATTTCACTGCTCAGAGCCCTCAAAAATCTGTTCAGACACCAACTGACCTACATTCCTCTAAGCTTTCCAATGGGACCATACAAATGAGCAGCAGTTCAGGCCACACCATCTTCCCTAAAATGAACCACTTCCCCTCACTGTCCATAACTACTGCCCTCTGAACCAATATTTAGCAAACTTCTTATCAGACAGAATGCATTCCAGAGCAGCTCTGTGTTTGTCTTTGCTTTCAGCAGCCTTGTACTTACAGATGGTTCATTTTTGCTTCCCACAACTGTCTGGGTATAGCTACTGCTGTTCTAGTCCAGCCTATACAGCTGCATTGTAAAAAACATTTATTAACACGCATTCACTATCTATCAGTAAACACGTTACCACAGGACTTAAGTTCTCTATTTGTGAATGCTGGCAATAATGTGGTGGAAAGGAATTCACACACAGCCTCCACTCTGGTGTCATCCTGTGCTTACCTCCATCAACAATCCTGACATCTTTCCTAGAACTTAGACACTTTTGTGAATATACCACATTTTCCCTGCTTCTCACTGTAATGTACAATTGTAAGATTCAAACAGCTAAGCTTCCCTGTTATGGATGTACTTGAATTAAAAAAACAAAAAAAACAAAAAAAAAAAAAAACAAAAAAAAAACCTTCAAAGCATAAATAACTCATCTTATCTAGAAAAACAGATATTACTTGCTTGTTAGGTGTGGGTTTGGAATAAAGGTAATAAAGGTAAGCAAATGACCATAGCCTGCTTCATAAAAAACTCTTAACAGTATTAGCATTGCTAACTCATAACAACCCTAAATTAGTATTCAGCTTCAAGCCTCAGTTGCAGGAATGTACTGTTACAGGAATCATACAGTTAACTCCTGCTCCTTCAGAAAACTCCTTTCTGCAGCCTCAGAGTGAAGCCTGACATCAACTCTTGATGATGCAGTATTAAAATGAACAAAATACTTCAACATTTCAATATCCTTTTAAGTTGTCTGTGCTGAAACTGTGATAACATTTACATTGTTACTGTTACCATCCCTGGCTATTTTACCATTATCAAATCACAAATAATTCAAATTCCCCACAGTTATGATTATTGCTGGCTAGCTGTGAGAAATGCTGTTCATCAGAAAATCTGTTTGCAGGATTTGCTAGCTGCAAAAGAGCTAGATAAAAGACTAGCCTGCTAGAAATGTATCAGCTAACTGAAACACACTTCACAGCTTTACCCTAGAAGTATAAAAGTCAGTGAGGGTTAATGCAGTATTCCATAACACTCACAGTTTGTCGATACTCAGAGCTTGGGCAAGGCCAGCGCTGCAGCAGCTCACAACCACTGCTAAGATCCAGCTTCTGAGCAGGGTCCATTCCCCCAGGACTGCCTCAGGGGGCTGCTGCTTCGACAGAGACCACACCTTTACCATTTACTCTCTCTCTTCGGTGATGCACAGAACTAAAGAAACCTATTTAACCACCCTTACTTTATGCATTTTGATTATTAACTTCCCTCTAAGAAAGAGTAACAGTTAATTCAATTTACCTTGGCCCATGAACAATTTTTACCCACAAGCAGAAGGGGGAGACACTGGCACTGGGAATGCACAGGTCCTCTGTTCCACAGCAATAATAAAATATTTTTCGTTTATCACCATAAGTAATAATTTATTTTAAATTATTATTTTACTAAGAAAAAAATAGGACCAAGAGAGGAATAACTCAGATTTGAAAACAAATTAAAAAATCTAAATGCTATCTGGACTAACTACAGCACACAGTCCAGTACACAATTCAGACATAGCCATCTTCCCAGATTTTCAATTCGAAGAATCAAATGCATCATTTAAAACACTAGTAGATATAACAGTTAACTTTCCAAACAAAGAAAGAGGTATGTTAACTGTGATAATTCTAATTCTACTGAGATTCTAGGGAGGATCTGAAAACTCAGCTCTCATTTGGGATTGGATTATATTCCATATTTTAGGGAGATATTTAAAAGTTCCTTCAAAATCTCAGGCTCACTTGAGAACACCAGCTAAACGGATAGAGATTAAATACATACTATCACATCTCATGGTTAATAAAATGAAAACAAAGTCAGCAATAGCAGGAAAAAAATGCAAGAGTGCCAGAGAAGAGCTATCAAGACACTGCACATGCCATTTCAGTCATACTTAAAACAATACAGTAGAGGAAACACATTAAAGCAGGCTTTTCCACTGAGGATTGTTTAGCCTACACTGTAAAAGTTGGAAGGAAGTTTGAGGAGAACCGAATTTTGTTTGCTTGACTTTTTTACCATTGCATTACAATTTTTGTTTGTTTTAAGCAGTTTATAAAATTATTATCACAGACTTTCATTAACAAAAGCAGTTTAAAAAAAACAAAACACAAAAAAAAAACCCAAAGAAACCAACAAAACAAACAGGTACCTTTACCACAGCTGCTCAAAACTTGACATTTCACATATCAAAAGACAACTATGGCTTTCTGAAATGTATATGAATTGATGACAGGGTTACAACTTTGGTGAAAGGTATTTATCTTTGAGAAAATAAGCTAGTGACCTGTACAGAGAAAAAATTCTGAACCAGCACTGTGAAAATAAGCAACAGAATACATTACTTCAACTTTAATTTCGCTACTTGAGGTTTAGAAAGAGTTGGTAACACCTTTAATGATAGCCATTTACTACTTGATATTCACTGATTGCTATGAGATAGAAATTGATACCAACCCTTATTTTACCTAAGGAAATAGGCAAGTAAAGGGCTTTTGTCAGATGAGTTTCTCTAACACTACCAAATTCCATATTCTTCATTTAGTGATTTCATAACAAAAATCTCCATTTCACATTTAATAATTAAAACAAAAGCATAATAGTCACTTAATAATAGTCACTGAAGTTAACTCCATTCTCCACTAGCAAAGGTTCTGCATTGTAATAGATATGCAATTACAAATACTTAACCAACTTGCACAGATAGGAAGTTTGTATAAGTTAGGATAGTTTTAAGCTTGTTTTGAGTTGTGCAGTCATTACAATACTAATAATCATTAACAAAAAAACCCAAAAAAAAGCAACCATTTTTAATTATTAAAGTGAAGTGACATTATCTACCTTAATATGCATACAGAACAAAAAAAAAAAAAAAAAAAAGAGTACTTTCTAGGTCATTTCTCTGAAGAATGCCTCTTTGTAAAGTAGCTAGTTATGAAACACTCAAAAAGACAAACATTGTGTATCCTGATCGCACATTGCTGAGGAGAGTATATTGGAAAAGTACAGCTGAATCCAATTTTAGCTACTCATCTTCCACAACAGTAAAGAATGTAAAGGTAATGTAAAACATTTGCTTCCATATAGAGCAGATGCCCAACCAGAGCAGATTGTGTGAAGAGGAATGGGAAACACCCATCTTCTATCTGAGAGTCCTCAGTAGCATTTAATTCATAAAACAGTGCTGAAATTGAGAACATATTGAAACTGAGGTCAACAGCATCTGAATTTAAACATCTATAGCATATACTCTGCTATGACATTCTCCCTCTGTGAAACAGGTGCTGAAATGTTTTCTTACTCATCACCATTATGACAAGAAGTGAAAAGTTCTTCAGGATCTAAATCAAACAGAAAACAATTAAACAAGAAAGCTGCCAGAAAGGAAAGGAAACACAGAGAATACACACTCTGTGTCTTCTATAGGAAGAGCCTAAGGGACAAGTGAGACCACAAGCACTGCGACCTACAGCAACCTTTTACAGCTCCTCCAGCTGAGACAGCACTGATTTTACTATACTGATCACTCTGACACAAACTGGAGACTATGACCAGTGTTGAAGCCCAACACAAAAAACAAGTATCTGCACTTAAACAGAAAGAAAAAGTTCCCTTCAGTCTCCTGCACGGACACAGACAACAAAGCATCAGCTGGTCTGTGTCTTCCAACTGTTTTCCCAATTTCTCATTATGAATACTGAAACCCTCACAGCCATGAAGCGTTTAAAGATCTCACTCTTAATGCTTTCCACCGAATAGCACATCATGGCTATAAAATCAGTGAGCAAGTATATTTTGTCTGCCATTAATGCAAGTAAAACCTTTTGAGCTAGCTTCCAGAGTAACCCACTTTCTTCGCAGGCTGGATTTAACACTCCATAAGCAGGATAGAAATGCTTCGCCAACAGATCCCTTCGGCAAGATGATTTTCCCTGTTTAAAGGGAGAAGAACCAACCCTGCCCCAAAATAAAATGCAAAAAACCTCACACGTAGGAAAACCTCTAGAGAAGCGTGTGTGTGTGACAGCACGTCCCTACGTGTATTTGCACATACACGCATCCACAGCCATCTTCTGTGGGAGAACCTCTATTGTAGCATCGCAGTTACTATGTTCACATAGACGTGTAAAGGTGAACGTATGTACAACGGATCTGCTGTCTGTGCGCGGCCGCAATCCCACAACAGAGACCCCCACAAAAGATGGCTGGCTGCAGCCAACACCGAGCGGGCTGGCCCCAAAGTCACACCAAACTTGGCGCCGCGCAATCCCCGGCCGGCACCTCGCGGAGGCCAGGCCAAACCAGGGGTACCGGGCGGGCCGGGGAGAGGCTGGACCGGGCCGCCACCGCCCCCCAGCCCCGGGAACGCCCGGCCATCCGACCCCGCCGCCTGACAGAGCCGCCTCCCTCCCGCGGACACAGCAGCCCCCACGCCGAACCGACAGCCGCTGCCGCGGCCACGGCGGGGGCAAGGCGCAGCCCGCAGGGAGGGAGCGCGGCGCCCGCGGCGGAGGCTGGCGGCGGGGATGCGGCGGACACCGGTGCGCCGGGCCTGCTGCTTGCGCGGAGCAGCGTCCGCTCCCTCCCTCTCTCCCTCCCCCTCCGCCCACCTGCCTGCCGCCGCAGCTACGACCCAGGGCGGCCGAAGCCGGTCCCCCTTCCCCCAGGCTCTGCAGGCTGAGGCCGAGCCCACCCTCCCGGCCAGGCCCGGCTGGGCTGGGCTGCGCGGAGGGGAAGGACGCCCCACCAGGTTACCCCTCACACCCCGCCTCGCCTCGCCTCACCTCACCTCAGCCGGCCGGGCAGCCTCCCGCGGCGGCGGCAGACGAGGACGGAGGCAGCAGCGCTCTAATAAATAAATAAATAAATAAATAAATAAATAAATAAATGAATGAATGAATGAATGAAGGAGGAAGGCCGAGGAGGAGACTCTCCCCGTCCTCCAGCACCGATTACGCCGCTACCCACATCGCCGCTGCCTTATCTCTCCACGGCGGCCTCCCCGCCCCTCGCCGCTGACGCACTCCCGCGGCCACGCCTGCGGACGCCGCTCGCCATGGCGGCGGCTGAGCCCACCCCCGCCATCCCCATCCCCACCCCTGTGTCTATCCCTATCCCCATCCCAATCCCAATCCCCATCCCCATCGCCCCCGACACGCGGTACCTGTGCCATCGCTCACCCTGGCAGCAGCCCTGGTACCTGTTCCCTGGTCAGCCTCCGTGGCTGCGGTGGTGCCCGCTCCGTCGCTCACCATGATGGGGGTGGTGGTTGTCACGTTCCAAAGGCTGAAAACGCGGTGCCTCTTGTTGGATCCCACCAGAACGAAATAAAGGTCACACCCTGAGGAGTGCAGTTAGGCAGCTTTATTGAACATACACAGAACTGGTGGGCATTAAAACTGTAGTTGTTAACAGGCGATCAGTAACTATGAAACCTAGTCCTATAGAGAAAAAGATATATTGGGTAGATAAATGAAAATTACCGCTCCTGGATCCAGTGTTGAAACAACCAGCAGGTGTGGGTGTGTGTGTGTGTGTGTGTGTGGGTGGGTGGGTTTGGGTGTGGGTGTGGGTGTGTGGGTTGGTGTGGGTGTGAGTGTGTGTGTAACTCTCCCCCAAAGCCCACCATCCCACCTCCTCCTTTTACAGGCCTGTTTCACTCAGACAATTGTTTCACAGCAATGAGTAAGCATGGTTGAGACATACCCGATAGAACAACTGGAGCAGACCTCTGTCCACTTCGCTCCCCAGTCGTTATCTCTGCCCTTGTGTCCATACTCAGACCCTAGGCTATGTGCAGGCCATTATTTCCATAGGCACCAGACAGTCCTGTAGTAATGTTAGCAATTATTTGTTTGAAGGCTTACAATGGTGTTGTGACACCACTCTCTTTGGACCAGTGCCATAAAATTATAGCTGTAGAAGAGAAAACAAAGGGAGAAGGAGAAACAGAGATGTTACAGTGAAGTCACTACCCAAAAATCCAGTGGCATAAAGTTCTGCCTAGCGGCTGCCTCCCTTGTAGTTTGTACTTCTGGATCATGGAGTTGTCTCTTCTCAGGAGAGTCTCCAGCTTTGTGGCCCCCCCTCTTACAAAGGAACTGTCTTTTCTTGAGTCCTTCAGCCTGTTCAAGACAAATGAATAACACATCCTGCCCACTACATGGCTCTCGAACACTCTGACACCTTCCTCTAGGTGGCTATGAAATAAGAATAGAAAGGGAAAAAGAGAAAAGGAGAACTAGAGTTAACTATCTTGCATTTTTACAAGCTGCAGTGGCATAAATTAATTTTTATCTAGCTGAACAGTAGGAAAATAAACATATAATACAGGGTACAATACATGGTAGGAACAGCAATCCAGCAAAAGCACACAATATAACATAATAAAATTTCCTTAATTTTTGGTCCTCCTGGCAACCAGGAGAATAGATCAAGTTTCCACCCTTTCCATGTTTGAATGGGAACATGTGCAATTATCCTCATATTTCTGGTTATTTCTTTAACACCTTTTCCATCCTCATCAATTTTCAAGCAACAATTAGACACATTTAGCATGGCATACCCTACTCTCTCTTCAGCCAGCTCTGCAAAACAAAACACAGTAAGGCATATCACCATTCACTCTGTGAGCTAGGTATTAAAAGGATGGTATTACCCGCAGCATGTTAATTTCATGCTGAAAGCAATCTGAGCCCAGAAAGGGAGGAGTGGAGTAAGTAGTTAAACTCTGTTTTTTGTTTTCTCTTTGCCCTGTTTTGATTTGATGAATGATAAATTAATTTTATTTTTTTCCCAAGTTTAGTATGTTTTGCCCATGACTGTAATTAGTGAGTGAAACCCTCCTAGTCCTAGTCTTGACCCATGAAGTTTTAGGTGGATTTCCTCTTCATCATGCCAAAATGGAGGAGGAGTGAGCAGCCCTGTGGTCCTTTGTTACCGGCTGGGCATAAACCATGACATATGTATAAAGCATGTGTTTATAGACAGCATGCTAAATCTTGGTCCAGTGATTTCTCAGCGCTTTCAGCATGACCAGGTGACACCTCACTGGGCAAACAGCTGAGCAGCCTAACCAGCTGCCTGCAGGAATAAAATAAAACAAAGGTTGATACCTGTTCGAATGTTGGATTCCAGTGTTTGTTGAGGAAACATGTCATCATAAAATGGTGTTTAAAAACAGTCACCAGTACTTCTGAAATGTATCCCCTCCTGAGAGCCTACACATAGTAAATGAACATCAATTTATTTGGGCATCCAACCACACAGCATGAGATCAGTGTCCTACTGAGGATGTAAATATCCACAAGCCATAAGCGGGGGGGACCACAGGGGTGGCTCCTGTGAGAAGCTGCTGGAAGCTCCCCTGGTTCCAATCCCTGCCCCACCTCTGCCCAAGGCTGAGCAGATATGGGAAGCTGGATGCACCTCTGCAAGTAACATGTTCAAGAAAGGGAAAATGAAACTGCAGAAATCTAAGAGAAAGACCCGCAGAGCACAGTAGAGGATGAAGTGAGAAAGAAATGCCGGAGGAAAAGCACTAAGGCTGGAGAAGAAAGAGAAAGAAAGGTGCTCAAGTACAGATTTCCCTGCAGCCCATGAGGAGCACAGTGGAGGACTCCCTGAAGAAGTACAGTGGGGTAAATATGGATTTGTAGCCCCTGAAGTGTCACAGGTGGGCAGATGTGAAGCAGCAGCCTGTGCAGGATCACAGAGAGGGTCAGATGTGGATCTGCAGCCATGTAGGGCCCCATGTCAGAGGAGGTGACTGTTCCTGAAGCAGCCGTGACCCTGTGTGCAGCCCGGGCTGGAGCAGTCTGTGCCTGAGGGACTGCACCTGTGGGAGGGACTCATGGCCCAGGGGTTCAGGAAGGACTCTCCCGGGAGAGGAACCCCACATTGGAGTGGGGGAAGAGTGTGAGGAGTCCTCCCCCTGAGAAGTAAAAAGCATCAGAAACAACATGTGGTGAACAGACTCTGAATTCCCACTTCATATCCTCCTATGCTTCAGAGAGGGAGGCAGTACTGAAGGGATTTGAACCTGGGAAGAAGGGAAGGTTGGGGGGGAGAAGGTATTAAGATCTTGCCATGTTTCTTCTTTTCTCCTTGTCAATTAAATTAGGTCTTTTTTCCTTCCCAAGTGGAACATGTCTGTTTTTTGCCTATTAGTGTAACTGGGAAATGCAGACCTCCTTGTCCTTGTCTTGATTAATAAACCTGAAGGTGGATTTTCTCTTCCCTGGCCATGGGTGAGGAAGTGGAGGCCTGTTTGATGCCAGCTAGGCTAAACCTTAACACATATGTATACAAGATCTTGTCTTGGTCACTGGTGAACTCACTGATGATTCCATCAGTGTGCAGAATATATCAGACAACAGGTGCTGCTGTCTGTGTTTGAGATCTGCAGCTCGCTGTCACATTCACACCTGTGCAAAGGAGGGAGGAAATGAACCATCCCTGGTTATCATCACAAGAAGATGAAAAATACTTTGGACTCCACATATTCGCATCATCATCATCATGGCTTGGTGTTGTAAACAAAGATTTCAGAAGGTCTCTCCCCAGGCTTGCTGCAAGCGCGCTGATGGCTGATGAGGCCAATGCGGGACAGGCAGTGCGGCTGCAAAAGGCACAGCAGAAAGTCTCCTGTGAGGGGACAGCCAAGGCACGGTTCTTTCTGTGCTGCCTTTTCTCCTCCAGACTGATCCCACGTGTGTTCCCAAAGGAGACAGCAGCTCAGTTATGGATGCTGTGTCTCCATGTCTCCCGACTGGAGGCCAGAGTGGATCACTGATGGGCACAATCTTAGGGAGGAGGTGATCCTCCATCCTGGAGGCGTGCCCTGCCCAGCAGAGCTGTCTCCTCAGCAGCATGGCCTCCATCCTGGTGACCCCTGCCTGTTCAAGGACAGGAACATTGGTCACGAGTCAGTCCATGGATGTTTAGGATTGAACGGAGGCAGCACCGATGGAAGTGTTTGAGGAGTCGCAGGTGGTGGCGGTGGTAGATAACCCAAGATTCAGACACATATAATAAAGTAGTACAGTGGCTCTGTAGACACTGATCTTTGTACTTTTCTTCAGGTGTTTATTGCTCCAGACTCTTTTATGAAGTCTTCCAAATGCTCTGTATGCCTTTGCTAATCTGTTGTCCATCCCTTTGTCGATCTTGGGGTCAAAGGAAATAATGCATCCCAGATAACTGAACTGCTGGACTGACTTAAGCTCTGATTCTCCTATGGTGATGTGGGGATGATGGAAGTCTTCCTGTGGTGCAGGCTGGTAAAGAACTTCTGTCTTCTTCAAGCTGACTTCTAGCCCAAAAAGATCTGCAGCCTCTGCAAAGCAGGATGTTATGCACTGCAGAGCTGCTTCTGAGTGAGCAACAAGGGCGGCATTGTCAGCAAAAAGGAACTCTGGAACATGATGATTTAGGGTCTTGGTGTGGGCCTTCACTTGCCTCTAGTTGAATAGGCTCCCATGGGTACTATATCAGATGTAAATGCCATTTTCTTCATCAAGGTCTGCCATGGCCCTTTGGAGCATTGTGCTGAAGAAGACTGGCTGCAAGAACACAGCCTTGTTTCACATCAATGATTATTGGGAAGGATTCAGAGAGTCCATTGCTATATCTGACTTGGCCCTGCTGATCCTCATGTGGCAGGACAATCATTTTGAGGAACCTGGGGGAACATCCAAATCATTCCAAGATTTGCCTGAGGCCCTTCCTACACAGTGTCAAAAGCTTTAGTGAGGTCAATGAATGTCACATAAAGACCTTTGTTCTGTTCCCCACGCTTCTCTTGCAGTTGTCTGAGAACAAATACCATGTCTGTGTTACTCCTATTGGCTCTGAAACCACATTGGCTTTCGGGTAGAACTTCCTCTGCAATAGCAGGTACTGATCTGTACAAAAGTGTTCTTGCCAGGATTTTTCCAGCAATGGAGAGCAAAGTTATACCGTGGTAGTTGGAGCAATTTGACTTTTCTCCTGTCTTCTTGTACAGGGTGATGATGACTGAGTCATTGAGATCTGGTGGTAGTACACCTTGTTCCCATCAACTCACAAGGAGCTCATGAAATTTAGCATGGAGTGCTTGGCCTCCATGCTTCCAGACTTCAGGTGGGATTCCATCAAGCCCAGCTGCCTCAACAGTTTTCAGCTGCTGTATGGCCTCCAGAGTCTCTCCCAAAGTAGGGGCTATGCCCAATTCAGTTTTCACCAGTTGTTGTGTAATGTGCTGAATTGCTGAGCCTTGGACTACAGGGCTGGCACTGAAGAGAGTCTGAAAATGTTCAGAACACTGGTTCAGGATGGAGGTTTTATCTGGAAGAAGCTTTTGGCCATCTGCACTGAGCAGGGGGCTTTGGACCTGATGTGTGGGTCCACACCCTGCTCTGAGCACTTCACAGAGCCCTCTGTGATCACCCGTACCTGCACACAGTTCAGCCTTTTCTGCTAGGCTGATCCACCACTTGCTCTGGATGTCTCAAAGTTTCTGTAGGAGCTCACTGCATGCAAGATGAAAAGCTGCTTTGCTTACATGGCAAGGTGGCTGAGCAGGGTGTGCTTGGTGAGTGGTTCTCTTCTTTGTCAACAGTTCTTGGATCTCTTGGTTGTTTCATCAAACCAATCCTTGTATTTCTTTGAGGAGAACCTAGGGATTCTTCTGAGGACTGCAGAATGCTGTTTTTAATGTTTTGCCATAGAACTTCAGGAGAGGGATCTATGGAATGATCTACATGCCTAGCTTGAAGGTTTACCTGGAAGCTGTTTCTTGCTGTATCTTTTTGATGATCATTAACTTTGAGCCTCCTCCTTGGGATGCCACGCCTCTTAGGTTTGGGCTTCAATCAGAGGGTAAGTTTGCATCACACAAGGCATTGGTCTGTATGGCATTCTGCACTGGGCATCGCTCGGGTATGACGTACATCACCAACATTTCTCTGGCACCCTAAGATTTTAGGGATTTACAAGTGTGGGTAAATATTCCCTTGGGAATCTGCACACTGGGATTATATTACCATATTACCATAACAAAGAGATACAATGTGCTTCTGACCCCTTTGAAGTAAATGGGAACTTTATTACTGGTCTTACTTGGATATTTATGCTGGGCATTCTATACCTGCCTAAAGAAGCTGCCCTCAGCTTCATCCCACTAATTTTATAAATATTTCTTTTTTTGTTGTTGTTTCTTTTGAACGTGCCAATATCTTTCTTCACATGGTAAGTGTCCTAGACAGTATTCTAGCAAGTCTTTTTTTCTTGAGGCCTATGCAAGGTCATGATTTCCCTAAGAACATGTGTTGCTTCATGCAGGTTAACACCTACTAATGAAGCTCACAGCCACAAAAACACGTTATTGTGAGGTAAGACAAAATATGACATTACCTAACAACTTCTACTTCATGATAATTACTTGGTGCTCCTCTTAAAACTTGGCAAGTATATGAGAAACTCCTCCTCTACAGAAGCAGATTATATTACCCACTTACACCTGAATGTGGTTATGGGCTTTTTGTTGCAGAGACTGAAGGGTCCTGTGTTCAGATCTGTGTTTATTTTGCTACAGGCAAATAAAGGCCCTTATGAAAACTACAAACTGTAGCTTTTCACTTCTGTCAATAATAATCACACCAGAAAGTAATCATGTACCTCAAGGAAAAGCTTCTTGTGAGGCAGATGCAAAGATTTTTAGAGAAGCAGACATGTAGAGCGTGGTTGTAAAAGAACAGAGAAGTGGCTCAAAGAGACAGGTTAGATCAATGGGCCAAAGTTAATTGTATGAGGTTCAGTAAGGCCAAATGCCAGGCCCTGCACTTGGGTAATAACAACCCCATGGTAAGCTATAGACTTGGAAGCTACAGACTTGGGGATGTGTGGTTAGAAAGCAGCAAGTTGGAAAGGGCCCTGGCAGTACTGGTTGAGAGTTAACTAAACATGAGTGTGTGCAGGTGGCCAGGAGGGCCAGTGGCATCTTGGCTTGTATCAGAAAAACTGTGGCTAGTAGGAATAGGGAGGTGACCATCCCTCTGTACTTGGTACTGGTGAGGCCACACCATGCATATTGCATTCAGTTCTGGGCACCTCACCATAAGAAGGACACAGAAGTGCTGGAGCCTGTCCAGAAAGGGGCAGTGAGGCTCACAAAGGGCTCAGCAGTGGCTGAGGGAGCTGGGGTTGCTGAGTCTGGAGGAGGCTGAGAGGAGACCTCATCATTCCCTTCAACTCCCTCAGAGGAGCTTGGAGTGAGGAGGGAGACAGCCTCTACTCCTTGTGGCATGGGACAGGACCAGAGGAAGGTTTAGGCTGGATACTAGGAAACATTTTTTCACTGAGAGGGCTGCCAAACACTGGAATGATCTGCCCAGGGGCAGTGGTGGAGTCACCATCCCCAGAGGTACACAAACAGCATGTGGACATGGTCCCTAGGGACATGGTTTAGTGGTGACCTTACAGTGTTGGTCAAAGGTTGGACTGGATGATCCTGAGATGTGTTACCCTCAGCTTCCTGTTTTGCAATGGCTACAGCATGGTATTGCTTGTCAACAGATTTAGTTGTTCTGTCTTAGACCAGTTTTCCAAAAAATAATTTTCAAACAGAAAGTTACACTCACTAGAACCATAAATAACAAACATACATCAGAGTACAGGAAAAGCACACTGAAGACTCTTTTCTCACTAGTTCCAGTTGTTAATATTGTTGTCCCAAAAGCGGGGTCCATCACCCAGTGTGCAACAAACCAATCCATGCACAGAGTCAAGATACTTGCTTTAATTTCCATTTCTGCCTAGAAAGGGGAGCAGGATTGTATTCCACACAGCAAGCTCAATTTCCCAAAACACCTGTGCTGCTTTGATAGCCAAAATCATGTGAAAGTACTTTATCTCTAATGTTATTCTACCATTTGCACCCATGACTGGTTAACTAATTCTTCGTTTCCACTTAAAAGTGCCAATGCTCAAAAATTTCACTGTGCATGATCAAAGAGTAAGGGGCTCTTGGTTAGTTGTGGTCCCTCTAAGCCTGTGGGTAGGCATTTTATTATGCTAATAGCTCATTATTATATTAACAGAATGTTAATACAGTGAATCCAATTAATTGTTTTTCTACCCAGTGCTCAAGGCTGTAACCAAGATAAGCTGTGAGAAGGTGTGGGGAGTGCTCCTTCCCATGCCCTTTATCCATCTTTCAGGACTGTCTCAAGGTCAGGATGTTGATCTTGGGATGTGTTTTTCTCTCACTGTACTCTGGTTTTGCCTAATTTTTACTGTTTCACTGCCATGTCAGCTCTAATTTTATTCTGCATGTTTCTTCTCAGAGCCTTTTTCCCCAAATGTGATTTTTTCCTAAAATTTTACTTATTTCAATTAATAACTGACATCAATATGGTGTGTAAAATGGCAGCAGAACCACTTCTTTATCATTTATTTGGATCTTCGTATCAGTATGCTGTAATGACAAAAATTTTGAGGAGATGTTAGTCGTGTAAGAACTGAGGTATCATACCACTTTCAGAACATATATATCTGACAGAATAGTTTAATTACTCTCAGATACACTTTTGCCACTGCTGGCATTAGCTAATACTATCTGTGTGAGTGATGACCTCTCCTAATGGCTGCTGTGGAAGCTCCAGACCATAAAATCCTAAATAAATGTTAAAATCTATTGTATTCCAGGAACAGGCCTAATACTTCATCTTACTATGTTGAAATACATGTGAAAAAAAAATCAACAACCTGTTAGTTGTAAAGAAAAATAAGATTATGCATGAACTGCAGCTTGTACAAGGTTTGAGTTGTTAGACCTTATAGGCCAAAGCATCTAGCAACTGGAAGTCAGCTTGTCAAAGCTCATATTCTCATCAAACAAGAGAGGGAAAACAGGAGGAAGGCATTGTGTCTTTTTATGTTAAGCCAAGACGCTTGCATTGAGAAAGATGTCATGTGTCTCAGGCAGAAACACACAAGGACATATAACCTCAAGAAAGAAAAAAAACACATTCAGGTGAGACTCCTGAGTCCAATCCTATATACGGACATCAGTCCAAGTGTGCAGGTCTCTGTCTCAGAAGGCACTCAGTAGGCCCCTTCCTTTACTTCTGATAATCTCGAAAAGGTGTCTGAGTGAGATCTATTACTGGGAGTTCTCTCATTTTGTATTTTGGCTTTTTAAATTACCTCATGTTAGAGGGGCTGATTTCACAGACGTTAGCATTACATGCAAAAGAAATCTTTGCTATGTACAAGGAAATGAGTGAAAACCACAACTTTTTTCTTGCATCTGACAAGACCTGTTATGAGCAATATCCCAGTATTATCCATTTGCACAGCGCAGTAATATCCTTCATTAAATAAACCTCACAGTGAGAAAAACTTTGCATTTACTCCAACCTCTCCTTGCCTACTCTTTTGAGCAGACTTTATGCCTGCAACCCCAAAGCACAAGTCAATCCCCCGTTTGGAGGAACAGCTAAATAATTAATCGGTGGGAAACAGTCCCTGCAAAGGCACAACGTCGTTTTATGTTAACTTCCATTCTTACATGAGAACCAAGCAGTGAAAAACCACGCAGCTCCCCAGGAGTGCTTCAGACTGCAAGTGCGGTCACAGCTGCAAATGCACAACAGTCAAAAGACAGCACATGCAGATGCATAGCTACGTACACCGGTTATATACCGGTGCGCATCTGTTCCCACACCTGTAGTTTTTGATACATGGCGCGGCACCTCAGAGCCGCCGGTAACAGGCTGTGACCTCCGCTCCTCCCGCCCGGCCCCCGCGCACACCCCGCTCTGGGCCGGAGGGGCCGGGCCGGGCCTGACCGCGTTGCTGAGGCGACCGCAGCGCCCCCAGCGCCCGCCCTGCAAGGCCCCGCCCTGCCCCCTGCCCCTTCGGCCGGAGGAGACGCGGCAGGAGGGGCCCCTCACGCCGCCGCCTTGCATAGAATCATAGAATCAATCATAGAATCATAGAATTGGCTGGGTTGGAAGGGACCTCAGAGATCATCAAGTCCAACCCTTGATCCACTACCTCTGTGGTTACCAGCCCATGGCACTGAGTGCCACATCCAGTCTCTTTTTAAATATCTCCAGGGATGGAGAATCCACTACTTCACTGGGCAGCCCATTCCAATGTCTGATCACCCTCTCTGTGAAGAAATTCTTTCTAATATCCAACCTAAACCTCCCCTGGCACAACTTAAGACCATGTCCTCTTGTCTTGTTGAAAGTTGTCTGGGAAAAGAGCCCAACCCCCCCCTGGCTCCAGCCTCCTTTCAGGGAGTTGTAGAGAGCGATGAGGTCTCCCCTGAGCCTCCTCTTCTCCAGGCTGAACACCCCCAGCTCCCTCAGCCTCTCCTCACAGGACTTGTGCTGGAGTCCCTTCACCAGCCTGGTTGCCCTCCTTTGGACCTGTTCCAGGACCTCAATCTCCTTCCTGAACTGAGGGGCCCAGAACTGGACACAGGACTCGAGCTGTGGCCTCACCAGGGCTGAGTACAGGGGCAGAATCCCTTCCCTGGACCTGCTGGCCACGCTGTTCCTGATCCAGGCCAGGATGCCATTGGCCTTCTTGGCCACCTGGGCACACTGCTGGCTCCTGTTCAGCTTCCTGTCAATCCAGACTCCCAGGTCCCTCTCTGCCTGGCTGCTCTCAGCCACTCTGTGCCCAGCCTGGAGCTCCCCATGGGGTTGTTGTGGCCAAAGTGCAGGACCCGGCACTTGGCCGTGTTGAACCTCATCCCGTTACTTTTGAAAACATGTGTGTTACAGACGGCAGACACTTGTAACTCCTCAGCGCCCCGCCGCACGGTGTGGGGAAGCAGCCGGGCCTCTGGCGGCACCGGTACAGCGCGCAAAGACACGCGGGAGCGTCTGGCGTCATAAGCCTTGGCCGCCGCCGGCCGGGCCTCTCGGAGGCCTGAGGCGCTTCCGGCCTGCGGCAGACGGGCAGGAGTAGGCGCAGGGGCAAGCAGAGGCCCGTCCCGTCCCGTCCCGGTCAGGCCCCGTTAGACCCCGTCCCGCCCGGCGCGGCTGGCGCAGATCCCGCTCGGCGGCGCCCAGGGTATACGCGCGGCGACCTGCGCGGGTTGCCGGAAGTGTCGCGCGGCGTCACTTCCTGCGAGGTGTGTAAGCGCCGCGGGCGGCCGGGGACGGCGATCGGCGGGGGCTCGGCGGCGGGGATGGCGCTGTGGCTCCCGCGCTCCCGGGACGGTGGCTCTCCCTCGGAGGAGGACGAGGAGCCGGGGCAGGCTCCCGCTTCCCCCCGGCTCCTGCCGGAAGTGCAGGTACATCCCAAACCCTTACCGCCCCGCCACCATGCGCCGCTTTCCCGGTCCCGGTGGCGCAGCTCACCCGACCCGCCCGGTGCGGAGCGGAGCGGAACGGAGCGGAACGGAGCGGGTCGGTGCTGCCGGCGCCTCCGCGGTCGCAGCCCCACCCCGCCGCAGGGCCGGGGCCGCGGAGGGCCGCGAGTCACCCCGGATCCCGGTGCGTGTCGGTGCGGGGCTGTGCCGCAGTGTCCCCTCCCGGGCCGTTCCGCCGCCCCGGTGCACGCCAGGAGGGGCAGATGGGCCCTGCTGCCGCGGGCGGGGGGCGGTCTGCGTCTTGGGGAGCGGTTCCACCCTTGGCGAGCGATGTGGAAGGAGCCGGGGTGAAGTGATCCCGGCATCCCGGTGCCTACAAAGCGGGTGGATGTCAGCCCCGGGGTGGTTCTGCGGTGCATCCGTGTGGTGTTGTCAGGAATGCCGGGTGTCCTGGCGAGGAACGGCCATTAGATCGGTTTTAGAAACAGCGACGTTTCATTGCAAAATAAAAAAAAAAAAAAATTAAAAATAAAAGCGTTGCGGTTCTCAAACGAACTGGGCACAAGAACTCTGGTGTAGCTGGGCTGTCACAAAAGTCGGGTCCATCACCCAGTGTGCTGTAAGGCAATCCAGACACAGAGACAAGGTATTTGGTATTGTACCCAGTTGTGTGGAGAAAAGGGAGTTATGTGGTATTCCACACACCAAGCTCAGCTTTCCAAATCGCAGGCGCTACTTCTATACACAGAAACACGTAAAGTTACTTTTATCTCTGCTTACCTTTCTGCCATTTATATACGTGAAAGCTTCAAGTTATACCAGGGGAGATTAAGGTTTGATGTTAGGAAAAGCTGATTTACGGAGAGGGTTATTAAGTGCTTGAATAGGTTGCCCAGGAAAGTGGTTGAATCCCTGAAAGCACTCTATCTGTATAATTTTTGAGTGTTCAGGGAGATGGTTCAGCAGTAGGCTGGTAGAGCCAGCTTAGTAGAGTTCATTTAAAGGTTGGACTGGATGATCTTACAGATCTTTTCCAACCTGAATAGGTCTATGGTTAACTAGTTCTTTGCTTACATTTAAAGTGACAGTGCTTAAAAATGTCACTGTGCATTCTCAAAAAGTAGGAGCGTTTTTCTTAGTAGGTGTTCCTCTAATCTATGGATGGGTATTTTGGTAAGCTGATGGTACATTATTATAGCCTTGAGATGTTAATATGGTGAGTCCTATTAGTTTTCTACCTAAAGCTACCTAGTTTTAGTGTTTTCTACCTAATGCTCAAGGCTATAACCAAGATCGGTTGTGGGGAGTACTCCTTTCATAACTGTCATCTGCATTAAATTTTCCTTCAAATAATCTTTCACAATTTGTGCTGTCCTTCATGTCCTCTGCCAGATGTTATCAGCACCACAAATTTCATAAAACAGCATTAAAAGGCTGAGGACCTAATGCATATGAAGGTTTTTTTCTCCACTTTCAGTGGGAAGGCATGGCACATGTTTTAGGGGATAATTTCTTAAGTTACTGAGTGTCAGTTCCCAGCACACACCTGGAAGTAATACAACCATAGCAAGTGTATTTGTAAGTAATAAAAGTTGTTTAAGAAGTAACTTTCCCCTCCCAGGTGTGAGTGGTGATCTTCTGAATACATTTAACAAAAGGAGTGTATGCTTGTGCTGGGCCTCAGCCACTTCATTACTTAAGTTCCACTTTCAGTGTCAGTTCAAGGGAAGAGGTTGGCCATCACAAAATTGGCACTTTCTTCTCAGAAGCATAAACTCAGAGTGTTCTCACACTTGGCTGATGCTAGCATTGCAGTTCAATGATAGCCAGAGGGGTTTCAGCTGTGTCAAATGAATTTTTACAGTCTGGAGGCTTGTTAGAGATAGCAATACATGATCCATGATTTTGAAAATTTACTCAACAAAGGTAAGACAGCTTGAATTAGAAATCTCTTTTTAGAAAACATCTAGCTATACAAGATTATGCTTCATCACTCACATAAATTCCGCATGTCTAAGGTGCCTCGCAGGTGTATTATATTTGGGATTTAGGCCTGTCTGCTTCTACATAAACTGTAAAATTAGATTTCCCTTCATAAAGAGCGTGTCTGATTTTCTTCACAGACATACAGCCAAGGGGTTGAATTAGCCTGCCAAAAAGAAAGAGAGTTTGTGAAGCACTCTGTAGAATGCACATGGAACCTAGCAGAAGCTCAGCAAAAACTTGGTAGCTTAGCATTGCATAATTCAGAGTCCCGTGATCAGGAATCTGCTCAAGCAAGGACTGAAGCTGCAGAGCTGCGATGGAGAGAGGAACAGTGGAGAAGAAAAGAAGAAGCACTAAATGAGAGGGAAAGACAGAATCTATGGAACATGGATCCAGTTAGTAAGGAGGTGTTTAATAAGGTATGATTGATACCATTGTGCGTGAAAGCATTATCCTCTTTTTTTTCATTCTACTTGTTATTAGTGTTGAGTATCTTCTGTGTCCAGTACAGCATAAAAACACAGCATGTGACTTTGGTTTTTTTTTTTTTCTTACTTTGCCCTTATGCTACTACTGGATGACTTGTTTCTACCAGAAGTGTAGAGTTCCATGGGTCATGGTGGTGTTAGGTATGAGAGGGCAGTGTGCACTCGCAGCCCAGAAAGCCCATTGTATCCTGGGCTACATCAAATGAAGTGGGACCAGCAGGTCAGGAGAAGTGATTTTCCCTTTCTGCTACACTGGTGAGATGCCACCTGGAGTAATGCATACAGCTCTGGGGTCCTCAGCACAAGAAAGACATGAGCAAGTGCAGGGGAGGGTCACAAAAATTATCAGAGAGCTGGAACACCTCTCCTATGAGGAAAGGCTGCAAGAGTTGTGAATATTCAGCCTGGAAAAGAGAGAGCTTTCGGTAAGACCTTATTATGGCCTTTTAGTACTTACAGGGGGCCTATATGAAAGATGGAAAGATATTTTTTACTGTGGCCTGTAGTCACAAGTCAAAGAGCAAGAGTTTATAATTGAAAAAGGGTTGATTTAGATTGGATATAAGTAAGAAGTTTTTTATGATGAGGATGGTAAGACACTGAAACAGGTTGCCCAGAGAATTTGTGGATGCTCCATCCCTGGAAGCAAACAAGGTCAGGCTGGACAAGGCTTTGATCAACTTGATGTAGTGGAAGTCCTGTCCAGAGTGGAGGAAGTGGGGGGGGGTAGTGCAACTGCATGATGCCCATTCCAGTCCAAAGTCCTCTGTATAGCATGGGTGTTGCCAAGTGTGCTGCACAACAGCTTCTGCACTTGAAGAGTGTGCTTCTCTAGTGTGCCACATTCTGTTAGCTCACCACTGATGACTACTGTAATAGAGATTATTTAGCACAAGCATTTTTAATGGTAGAATCTCAGCTTTGATTTCAAAACTTAATTTGAATAGCTATCACAACTCCTAATTTCACTCATTATGTTGCTTTTGAGCTGCAAGGTACACACTTCTCATTGTGGTCAGGTCAGTAAGTTCCTACCTGAGGACAGGGTTTCTCAGAGTTCTTTAGACAGTAGACTACAATGAGGGTTCTGAACTCTTTTATTAGCTAGTGCTCTATAGCACTTCTTAAAGGAAAACCTTTTCAAGTATATGACATGACTCTAAAATTAGAACATAGCCTTTAAATAGTATAATATTTTAATTTAATAATCCTATCTATGACAGAAAGGTATTGTCCTGGTTTCATCTGGGATAGAGCTCATTTTCACTACAGTAGCTAGAATAACATTGTGTTTAGGAGTTAGTGTGAGAAGAACATTGATGATACACTGATGTTTGTATTTCTTGCTCAGAAACTAAGGATTTCTCAATTCTCCATGCTTTGCTAGTGTGTGGGTGCACAAGAAGCTGGAGGGGAAGCATAGCAAGAGCAATGGGTCCAAATTTGCCAACAAAGATATACTCCGTTTCGTACATGCTCAGCATGTAGATGAGGGTTGGCCAGGAGGCTTACTCTCTCTTCTGGGGTGGCTATTTCAGGATTTTTGTCCTCCAAGATTGCTATCTAGGGACAGGCTGGGCTTTGGTCAGCAGGTGGTGAGCAGTTGCACTGTGCATCACTCTTTTATATATTCTATTACTATTTTTATTTTATTCCAGTTATTAAATTGTTTTTATTTTCCATGAGTCTCTGTCCTCAAGGAGGGGGAGAGACTGAGTGAACAGCTGCATGGTGTTTAGTGGCCTGCCAGGTTAAAAACACAACATGTATGTCTGGTGTTTCTGTGATAGTACAATTTTTCTCTTCCTCAGAGTTTTATTAATCAAAAAAGAAAAGAGATAGAAGATGAAGAAGTGTCTGAACCACTTATGCAAAAACATGAACAAAAGATTAGACACTTTGGTGAGTGTGTTTTTTCCATTTTGCAGTTCAAACTTACACAGAATTATTGTAGGTTTGCTCCTCATGGTACAGAATAAGTGCTAATAAATTAAGACTTGGCTAACAGACTGTTCAGCTTTATTTTATCAAGACAAATGATAATTTCAAAGCAAAAAAAAATGTAACCTGAAGAAGCTTCTTAGTTTCTGTGATCAGTAAAAAAACCCAAAAAAACAACAGACCCAAAACTTAATACTCAAATGAGCTTAACCCCTGAAAACTTAAGTTAAAGCAACTTTTTCATCTGTTCAGTGTGAAAAGATGGGGACATTCATGTGTATACAGAATTGTCTATGGCTGTATCCTTTTAACAAATGCTTTTCTGGTGGCTTTTAAGCTTCAAGGCTAATGATTAGAATAGGGAAATTTCTGTAAATCCCTACTGGGAGTATGTGTGAATGAAATTGTGCATTTCTTAAAAATGCATTTCATTATCCACTAGGTGTCATTTCAGCTCTGTCACAGTTGTTGAACCCAGTTAAACAGAAAGCTGAGCCTGTAAAGTAATCTGAAATTTTGATGGTGCTCTGAAGTGCTTTCTGTTTTAGATACAGGCTGGTTTAAGGCTCTGATATAGTATAGGCAAATTTGGATTCCAGAAAAATCAGAAACAGGACTGAGTTGGCAAAATTCAGTTCTTTGTACAAACTAATTTTTACTAAGCTATTTGGCTTCTAAGGATTTTCAGCTGTTTTAGAGAAAGGGTTGCTAGCACTGTTAGCCTTGGCAAGCCTTCATTTCATCAGAGAAGGGACTTGAAGACTTCTTAGCTAAGACTTGGGCAAAACCACTTTGTCGTCTCAGTTCATGCTAAGGTCCAATACAAACATTATTACATAAGGTGATAATTTTTTTTCTTACCTCCTAAATTCAAAGCCATGTTATTTTATTTCAAAATATGTAAGGGACTTGTAAAAGGGACAGTGCATTAATGCTGTTTCAAGTCTCTTGTTCGGTGCTAGCTACAGCCAAGGGGCAGAGTGGACTTTGCTGGCTATATTGCACTGGCTATACTGCTGGATCCTGCTTTGGCTTCCAAACAATAAAGAACTGGTGCATGCTAGTTCTCTTGAAAACATCCAAAAGAAATATTAGCCACTGGTTTTTTTTTTTTAGGCAGTTGTTCCCTAGAATTAAGATTAGGTGTCCATTCATGAATTATCTTTTGCCCAGTTATAATTATACACTGATAGATAAAGCTGTACATCTGGTACCTGTTGCCCATGATGAGTTGTCTGTCAGTGATACATGAATAACAGTTCTAAGAAGTGGTCTCAGTATTGAGTTCTGATTTTTAAATTTTGGAAAAAGATTTTTGCATTAAGGTTAGTGCAGTGCTATCACAAGTCCATCTTCTAGTTAAATTTCCAATGCAAAGGTGCCATTCCTTTTGAGAGCAAGCTGTTTCTATAATTAAATTCCAATTTCACAGAATCAAAGAATCAACTGGGTAGGAAAGAACCTCTGAGATTATCAAGTCAAGCCCTTTTCCTAAAAACCCACCAAATTATTTATGTGTTTAGAAGCACTTTCATTTTTGGCAGATTGCACATTCTTTGTATTCTTACCTGCAAACATGTAGAGGATTTGTGTTTGTCAGAATCACTGAATTTATATCTCTGTCCATAAACTTTTAAAACTATTAGATGATACATCTGACAGATATCTACACCTCTTTGTTAGTATGTATGAGAACTGATTAAAAATAACTTCTCCATCTTGCTGCTAGAGATGCATTAAAATACAGGATATGATAACTGTTAGAATTACTTACAGTGTCTTCAAAGTCTGATTATACCTCCTGGTAATTCTTTTTCAGTGCTAGTTAGATGTATAACTAAAAATCCCCCAAATTAGCTGTATGCTGTTATTCTGAGGTTAGTGAATTGCAAATGTATTACATATACTGGGGTATCAATGCAAGTAACTTCCTTGCTGTAGTAAATCACTTATCCATTTAAAATATCTTAACTATGTTTCTTTTATTAGGTATGCTGAGCAGATGGGATGATAGTCAAAGATTTTTGTCTGATCACCCATATCTTGTATGTGAAGAAACAGCTAGGTATCTCATGCTGTGGTGTTTTGATCTAGAAGCTGAACAGGTATGAAGATGTTTCAATAGTTACCTACTTCCCCTGTATAAAAGCCAGCCAATTTGCTCAGCTGTTTAACTGTTCTGCCAACCCTCTCTTCTTTCTTGAAAAAAGTCTATAGTGTGCTGTCACATACATATTTAGTTACAGCTAATTATTTAATTACAGATAAGTTACAGCTTCCGTATTAGTTTGCATTCATTTAAGAGCTAGAACAAAAGGAAACTATGATGAATATTAGAAATACAGTCACAGGAAATATCTTTATATAATAACTTTTTTTTTCTTTCTTTCTTTCTCAGAAAGGAGCTCTGATGGAGCAAGTAGCACACCAAGCAGTTGTAATGCAGTTTATTATAGAAATTGCCAAAAGCTGCAATGTGGATCCAAGAGGCTGTTTCCGTCTCTTTTTCCAAAACGCCAAAGTAAGTGAACTTGGGCACTGGTGGGATAAACTACTGATGCTATACAAGAGACCATTGTTTTAGAGGTTTCTTCCTAATCATAAGAGGCTACATATTTTACTGACTGACTTCAGTCTATGGGAAGGTATTAGCAGTTCTTCTCAAGACAAGAATATTTTGGTCTATTTCCAATTCTGAAAATGAAAGTTTAGTGGATTTTTGTTAGCCCAGTGGGATAGCAACATACAATAGGGAGACAACAGCAGTCTTGCAGACATAAAAAAACAGTAACTAACAACAGCAAATGTAGACCAGTTTATGGAATGATTTTGGCTAACCATGCCTGTGTTTTCACAGTGTACCTATGTATTGTCACGACTTTCTACATCATCTGCAGTTTTCAGTGGATGAAAGTAGTGTCCCTTTCTCACTACTGAAACTGAGCAGACCTATGCAGGAGAAATATAGGAAAACTGAAACTGTGGTTTGTTGTGGACTGTATTCAGTTATGTAAGACTCTTAACAGATCTCAGTATTTCCTGAAGGAGTTCAGTTAGAGTGCAAGGCAGCTTGGACTTTATTTTTGACCAGAGAGCTATAACAAATGATTCTCAGGGTACTGTCTTCTGAGTGAAATGGCTAAAAGGAATGAAGGAATGGCTAAAATTAGATTTACTTTTACATGTCCTAAGATAAATCAATTACTTTGATTCTACATTCATACTGCAGATTGTCTTAAAAAGAAATCTACCTGAAATTCCATCTTAAATTGATTAGTAATATTCTGGAATTGTTCACAGCTGTTATTCCCCAAAGGTTATAGGGTGTGTTATTTAGTGGGGTTTTTTTTCAGCACAGTGTATGTTTTCAATTCAAAAGGAAATGTGGCACAAGTGCAAATGTTTAATTTTCTCTTTGCAGACAGGAGAAGGCTATTTTGAGGCTTTTAAAAATGAACTGGAGGCATTCAAGACAAGAGTGAGAATCTGGTCACAGTCACATGGCTTTCAAACTACGTTACTACATGATCTCAGTGTCAATCCTGGTCTTGTTAGAGACCTGACATCTTTTTCACAGGTAAATTTCTTATTTCTAGAAATTAATTTAAATAAAGCAGCCTTAGGTTCTGTTCGGTTGATATGTGCCTTTCTGAAATGTAAAGAGGATTATTCCTAGAACTGCTAGTGCTCAGGATATAACATGCAGTAATATCAGTTTGCAAGGCAGATGTGAGCTTTCTCTTTGCTTGCTCAGATTCAGAAAATATCAGTTCAAAAACATATATAATTCAGTGCCTGTAAACTGTCATGCTTAAAATAAACTTTAAAAAATCATAAAACTGATTAGATGCTAGAATTCTATTCACTGTCTTTACCACAAGTAGTAAAATGAACTTCCTGTGTAAAATTACTAATCCTATTTATGGAATCATTCAGGTAAGTCAAACCTAAGAAAAGTCCTCTGTTGCTATAAAAGAAAACTTATGAGACACTGATCTTTTGTTATAGTACTAGTGATGTCCACATTCTGGAATGAAGAAGCACCTTAAAAGACTGCAAAAAAATTAGATGTTAGGCAAGGAGTCACAATTGAAACTACTTATTTGAAACAGTTTTATTACAGTACCTCTCAGGTATGATCCAACAGCTGAGTGTTGCAGTAAATGGACAGCCAAGCACTAGAAATACTGAGACCAAATGCAAGCTATGCCAGCAAATTTAAAGAATTATCAACAGTGAGATAATACTGTGTCATGGTTTGAGTGCACTGGGGTAATTTTTGGTATCAATACTAGGATCTAAAGAGAAGGTTTTTAGGACCCTGAGGGATCTGAGAGAGGTGGAACACAGAGGGGTCAATATTCCCTCCCTACTCTATGAAGGTCAGGAGGACCCTTTTTTCCAGCTCCTTTCTTCCCTATTGCTTCCCTTCAATCCCAGGCCTTGGATTGGAGAATCCCCCACTTTACCACCCGCTTTCCATGTGCTCTTCAGAATCCACATCCATTGGGAGCTGGGAAGAGCTGTGGATCCCTCTCCTGAGTTGGCCCTGCCACAAGGGGCCCTCAGGCACCTGTCCCTGACATCACTGAGATTGGGTTGTGTGTGTATATATGTGTCTGTGTCTGTATATGTTCTTGTACTTGTTTCTTATCCCACATCTTACTGCCCTTCTTCTGTTTGAGTAAACCTGTTTCTGTTTTAATTTTCAACTTTCAAGTCCCTCATCCTTATTCCCCTTTCATTTTCCCTTGGGAGGGTGGAGGGCATTAGTAGAGACAATTCTTTCCTCTGGTTTTTGGTCTGCCCAGAGTGCTAAACTGGGACATACTGGTTGATGAATTTTTCAGGGCTTACTTTCCTAGTGCTGTGAATTTGTCTTACAGTAGGATGGACAACACAGAGTCCATCTTCAGCTGAAATTTTTGTTTCTCTCTCCTCCTCCCCGTGCACAGTTATGGAGCATTAAGCTGTGTGTTTTTCATCTGTTGCAGAATGCAGTTGATCTACAAGGCTCCATAAACACAGATGTCAGCCATTTAAATTCTGTGATACAAAGAGATGAAGAGGAATCCAAAATGATGGATACAGTATAGTACTCTTAAGACTGAAGCCAAGTACTTCCTTTTTTTTTCCTTTTTTTTTTTTTTTTTTTTTTTTTCCTCTTCAAAGAAACAAACATGGCTATTTTCTTGACACTTATTTTTCTGGGTACCGCACTTTATTTTTGGTGTCAGATTTTTGTTGTTTGGTTTTTGGGGGGGGAGGGATTTTGAAGGGTGGGTAATTCAGAAAAACTTGTAATATTGTTTGAAAATGTGCTGCTAGGTTTTTGGTTGTCTTTGAAGAGCAGGGTTCTCATATTGCCGAATGTGAAACTGGATGTGTTTTCTGCTACTAACTTTGCCTTTCATGACTTAAGAAATTATGAAAAAAAAATCTGCACAAATACAATGTTTACAAGAAGTGGTAGATTCTCAGTAGAATCTGCTATGGTCTTACTACAGATGTGGACATGTTTTTTCTCTATGAATATTAGAGATCACAACTGTATTCTTGCTACCTTGCTGACATTATAAGCTCTCAAATATGGTTTTCACTAATAGCAATAAATCAATATCTGGTATCAGTATTTCAGATTTGAATGGATTAGGTTAAAACACTGGCTTTCTACCTCTACGTAAGGGGATTTAAATGTTACATTGTGCTTTCATTAAACATAACTTGGTTTGTCTTAAAATCTAAGAAATGCTTGTGTACATGAGTGCTGGGCTGTATGATTTTTAATAGTCTGACTCTCGTTCATAAGGCTAACTTCAGGGGTTTTTTTTAATCAGGTCTCAGTATGGGGATAAGCATTTGATGTAGGGGATGAACGTAACTTGAGGTACAACAGGCTAGTACTTCAGTTCAAACAAAAAGCTTTGTCTCAGTTGATATAGCATAAGGTGTCATGCAAGGTTTGAAAGTTATTTCATATGCTACTGAACTGAAGTGGGTTTCTGACACAGCCAGCTCAAACAACTGAAAAATCACTGAAAGCTTCCTGTTTGAGAAACTGGAAATAGAAATAGGAATAGAAATGCTATTTCTAGATAAAGCCTTCCACAGAACCTTTGCAATCCAAAATTCTACTGTGCTTTTCTAACTTGCTTGCTATTACAGCAGCTCAAATAATGCTGTCAGTACACACTCTTGGTCCTTTACTGTATTGTTCTGATTCTGTGTAAGGTCTGGAAGGTATCTGGATTTCAGTTGTTTGATGAACACAGTCTGCAGGTTCTTAATCAGGCAAAAGTGGTGCTAAGGTCTAGTAATTTTCAGCTTTGGCTATAGCAGAGGTAGGGAAAAGTCAAAGCCTGATACCAGAGAGTATCAGTACAAATGCAGTAGCAAAATTAGGAGCTTGAGATCCACTGATAGAAGTAGCTTTTCAAGTGCCTTGTATTCTATATCAGTTCTTTTAAAGGCAGACTGAGGATAAAGGAGTAAGCAGCAGCTCTGTCCCAGATGCAAATTACAGATAACCAGCTTCAGCAGTAATGTATTGTTGCTTTAGCTGTTTGGTGTTTGTTTGTTTGTTTGTTTGTTTTGATACTCCAGAGGATAAGTAAACACTGGAAGTTATTGTTAAAGTTTCTAGGGGGCTAAAGTTTCATGGTATAGGACTAAGTGTTAAATCCCTCCCCCTTCTCCCTTCAGCTAACTGAAACTTAGTAGACTGGCAAAAAAAAACCCCAATCAAAGCTGCTTTTTATTGAAATAAAATCGCATACATAGAAGCAAGCAGCAAGTTCGGGTTTCTTATTGTACTGTGGTAGCTACTGTTTTGTAACCATGGGCTCTTAAGGATTGTGTAACTCTAAATTCACTCAGTCTTCAGCCTTCATATTGAAATTTCTGAAGATAAAAGTACAAGTGGTCAGCCTCTTGGCAACTTTTTTTTGAAATCAAAGGGAAGGTGCTTGCATTGATAGCTGCTTCCCATCTTAGTAATTTATAGTAATGGGGAAGTTTGACTAATTCTACAGTGACCATTATTTTTAGATTCAAATATGTCTCAGTATTGATAATACTAAAACTAGATGTGCAGATGTAGTCCAAGATATATCAGTACCACAGCTCTATTGTTGTTTACAAATAGTCACTGCAAAAGGAGACTAGGACTTGCATTAGAAGAACACAGATACTTCAGATGTTGCCTAGGCAGAGTTGGTTGTTTGCTGACTCTTCCTGAAACTCTCAATCTGGTGAGCATAAGGAAAGGGCTAGGAGAGTTCACTGAAAAACTGTAATTTCAGCATTACCTGGACTGTTAAAAGTGTGACCTGTGTTGGTTTGTAACTCTACCTATCTAGTGAAAAAATAAATAAAAGTCAAGATGCAAATTAGTAGTATGAACTCATGAAAACCAATGCAATGTAAGATGACAAAGTTAACAATTTGACTGCTGGAAATCCTGACACTCATCAAGGATGAGGACTTTTTTTGAGACAGTAGAAAAGACACATTCATTAGTCAAGATCATCTAGCTACAGGTTTACCACATTACACTTAATCTGTTCAGCATTTGCTTTCTTTTTACTAATAAGGTTTTAAACAGTGGTACAGAGGCTTCACCAAATATCATTGAAACTTCTTCTCATGTCTGCAAGATAGCTGCTCTGGGGGCAGAAATATAAACATAGTAATAAGACAAATCATCCAAGCAAGTGCAAAGGTAATTTAAGCTCATCAAAATCCACTAACTGCAGTGATAGCTAAAAGAAGATGACTGTCTTCCATGAGATCACACAGAATTGTAGAACTGTCACAGCTGGAGAAGACTCCTAAGATCACCGCATCCAACTGTCAACATCCCCCCCCCCCTTCAATTATATATCTCAATATCTGTATCACCCACTGGAGCATGTCCCAAAGTGCCTCATCTACACAGTTTCTCAGTACTTCCAGGGATAGTGATTCCAGCACCTTCCTGGGCTGCCCATTCCAATGCCAAACGACTCTCTCAGTAAAAAGCAACATGTATGGATGCCAGTTCTAGTCTGAAACGTCTTTCTGCAGAACAGTGGTTATGGTTCTCCAGTGTCTTGTTGGCCTGTACTAATCACACATTCAATAAAAGTGCTTTCATGTCCTTGTCATTGCTTCACCTGTTCATGTGCTTTGCAATTAGGCTTTATTCTGAAATGTGTTTTTTCACCCATCAGTATTTGCAAACGTAAGTATTTTTTGAATAAGAGATGTGTGTTACTTCCTTTCATTGAAGTCACTACATAAAAAATCAGGCATATTTAATATAAAAAAATACAGCTTTAAAGTGAGAACAACAGTAGACAACATTTTATCATAATGTAAGTTTAAGGACAACATTAGACTTTAATTATTTATCAGTCTGATAAGACTACTTAGAGGAATCCTTGATTACTGAATGTCATGTAATCACATGTGAGCTACGAGAGGTAAGCAGAAGTTAGACTTCTTTTCACCTGGGAGTGGCAGCATCTTTCTGGCTCACATCTGGCAACTTTGTTTGGAGGAAAGCATAGATCCGTGGCCAGATTTTATTGGTTTCTGTTCCAGAGAAGGATTTCAATAACCCTTTTTCCCTGAGGAAGAAAAAGAAGAAAGTATTACAGAAGTCAAATTGTTTCCTTGTTCTGGGTTCTCCACCTCACTGCCCTGGCAGGAGTGTGTACAACATGTGATTTAACACAAAGAACATAACATGGGGAATGCAGTCCAGACATGCATTACTCTGTGCCTCAAACAGTGAGCTGTTGGCCTCACCAGTTCATAAAACTGACAGCTGTCCACAGAGTAATTAATAACAAACTATGAAGCATTAAAAAAATGGAAGAAGCAATGCATTCAGGTAGGAGATGCTATACAGCAATCAAACAGCTGTGTTACACCTCAAGCATCAAAGAAGGTATCTCAACAAACAAGCAAACCAAGCAGGATCAAGTTACTCTGAATCAATTCTGGTAGTTTAATCTGTAAATGTTATTATCATTAATAGTAATAGCTTGGGCCTGTGTCTTACTGTGGTGTTTTGAATAATTTTCACTTCAGAAAAGCTACCAAAGTTAAGACAATCACTGTCAATCCAGGAAAAAATCCTTTAAAATTCAACCATCACAAAGATACAGCTTCTAGTCTTTTGTTCATCCGTTTTGGTAGAGCATAATGAAAAATGGTGCATATGGAGAAGGTGGAAGGACAGCCACTTCAGGATGTTCTCAAGGAGAATCTGATTTCTCTGCCCCGGCAAGCAAAATAAGACTACAAAACTATACATAGTGACCTACTATTACCTATATATAAAAAATGGGGTATCTAAGCAATCTACCTTTACATCAAGTGAAACTTTGTGTTTAATTTTGGTTCTTAAAAGAACTAATATTTTGTTATCATTCCATAGTGCAAATGAGTATTCTAAAATACTAATTTTGCTACTTACTCCCAAAGAGTTGTGCTACCTGTTTCTGTCTCAGTGTTTTCTTTGAATAGCCACTTTTAAATCGTCATTAACAGTTTCTCAGTTTGTGTATCCCTTCTTGACTCCTAGCCTTTGTTAGGAGGGCTTCTATTTATACATCCAGAAAAGAAAATACTGTTACCTCTCCCAAAGAAGGAGCTGTCTCTTACTACCTTATTAGCCTATGTTGCTTAAGACAGCACTGTAACATACTGACTAATGCACAGCACTTTTTGTCAAGATAAGTATGGCTTTAGCAAAAGTCTTTCTGCTAAGCAGGCTCCTCAAAGAGGTTTCTTGCAACAGTAGGAAACTTATTATTGGGCTGATTTCTTACTGAGCTGATGAAAGATACACTACTACTCATACTACATTTGCTGTTGCAGTATCTCTGTAGCCCCCCCACAGGCACCCCCTTTTTGTGGGGAGGAACTTGTGTGCCCCTGTGAGGTTGTGAGCTCTGCTGGCAGTGGCATCTGCCTCCAGTAGGGTCTCCCATGCCAGACAGGTCACAACTGAAGGGTCAGACAAAGTGTGTCCATGGGCAGGATGGGCTCAGCAGCCTTCAGGCAACCATCCTAGAAGGACAACTCTAACTCCAAATTCAGGCAGATGGAGCTCGCTTAGCCCTGTAAGGCCATCCATCTAGGAGAAGGACCAAAGCTCATCTCCATCCCCCACCCAGTTGGCTACCTGCTGTCAAGGGGCAGCTTCTGATGTGGTTGCACAGAGACGAAGAGACAAAGGCCTCTACACCTGCCTGCTCAGATTGACACTCACATGTTGGAACATCAGAACCACGCTTGATACAGTGGACAGTGGGCGTCCTGAGCATTGTTCTGCTCTGATTGCCCATGAACTGTCACAACATTGACATTGCTGCTCTCAGTGAAGTTTGTCTTCATGAGGAAGGCAGTCTTAAAGAACATGGTGCTGGCTACACACTCTATTGGTCAGGCAAATCCAAAACCAAAAGACAGCTCTCAGGAGTTGGCTTTGTGATTAAAAACTCCATTACCTCCAAACTTGAAAATTTGCCAACGGGTCATTCCCATCACATTATTTCCTTACGTCTCCCACTACACAACAAGCAACATGTGGTTCTCTTCAGTATTTATGCCCCAGCCCTCCAAGGTGACCATGCAGATAAAGCCAAATTCTACACTGGCCTGCATTGCCTCACCCAAAAGGTTCCTGCAGGTGATAAGATCATAATCCTTGCTGGTGGCTGGTGACTTCAATGCCAGCATATGAAAGAACTACGAAGCCTGGAAAGGAGTACTAGGCAGGCATGGTGTTGGGAACTGTAATGACAACAGACATCTGCTAGAGTTTTGTGCTGAGCAGCAGCTCACCATCACCAACACTATCGTCCAACAGAAAGACAGCCTGAAAGCAACCTGGATGCATCCTCGATCCAAGTACTGGCACCTCACTGACTATGTCAAGGGTGCCAGAGAAATGTTGGTGATGTCCGTCATACCCGAGTGATGCCCAGTGCAGAATGTCATACAGACCAATGCCTTGTGTGATGCAAATTTACCCTCTGATTGAAGCCCAAACCTAAAAGGGGTGGCATCCCAAGGAGAAGGCTCAAAGTTAATGATCTTCCAAAAGATACATTGAGAAACAGCTTCCAGGTAAACCTTCAAGCTAGACGTGTAGATCATCCCATAGATCCCTCTCCTGAACTTCTATGGCAAAACATTATAAATAGCTTTCTGCAGTCCTCTGAAGAATCCCTAGGTTCTCCTCAAAGAAATACAAGGATTGGTTTGATGAAACAACCAAGAGATCCAAGAATTGTTGACAAAGAAGAGAACCACTCACCAAGCACACCCTGCTCAGCCACCTTGCCATGTAAGCAAAGCAGCTTTTCATCTTGCATGCAGTGAGCTCCTACAGAAACTTTGAGACATCCAGAGCAAGTGGTGGATCAGCCTAGCAGAAAAGGCTGAACTGTGTGCAGGTACGGGTGATCACAGAGGGCTCTGTGAAGTGCTCAGAGCAGGGTATGGACACACACACCAGGTCCAAAGCCCCCTGCTCAGTGCAGATGGCCAAAAGCTTCTTCCAGATAAAACCTCCATCCTGAACCAGTGTTCTGAACATTTTCAGACTCTCTTCAGTGCCAGCCCTGTAGTCCAAGGCTCAGCAATTCAGCACATTACGCAACAACTGGTGAAAACTGAATTGGGCATAGCCCCTACTTTGGGAGAGACTCTGGAGGCCATACAGCAGCTGAAAACTGTTGAGGCAGCTGGGCTTGATGGAATCCCACCTGAAGTCTGGAAGCATGGAGGCCAAGCACTCCATGCTAAATTTCATGAGCTCCTTGTGAGTTGATGGGAACAAGGTGTACTACCACCAGATCTCAATGACTCAGTCATCATCACCCTGTACAAGAAGACAGGAGAAAAGTCAAATTGCTCCAACTACCACGGTATAACTTTGCTCTCCATTGCTGGAAAAATCCTGGCAAGAACACTTTTGTACAGATCAGTACCTGCTATTGCAGAGGAAGTTCTACCTGAAAGCCAATGTGGTTTCAGAGCCAATAGGAGTACCACAGACATGGTGTTTGTCCTCAGACAACTGCAAGAGAAGCGTGGGGAACAGAACAAAGGTCTTTATGTGACATTCATTGACCTCACTAAAGCTTTTGACACTCTGTGTAGGAAGGGCCTCAGGCAAATCTTGGAATGATTTGGATGTTCCCCCAGGTTCCTCAAAATGATTGTCCTGCCACATGAGTATCAGCAGGGCCAAGTCAGATATAGCAATGGACTCTCTGAATCCTTCCCAATAATCATTGATGTGAAACAAGGCTGTGTTCTTGCACCCACCCCATTCACAATCTTCTTCAGCATGATGCTCCAAAGGGCCATGGCAGACCTCAATGAAGAAAAAGGTATTTACATCCAATATGGTACCCATGGGAGCCTATTCAACCTAAGTTGCCTGAACTAAGACCACGACCCTAAATCATCATGTTCCAGAGTTCCTTTTTGCTGACAATGCCGCCCTTGTTGCTCACTCAGAAGCAGCTCTGCCGTGCATAACATCCTGCTTTGCAGAGGCTGCAGATCTTTTTGGGCTAGAAGTCAGCTTGAAGAATTCAGAAGTTCTTTACCAGCCTGCACCACAGGAAGACTTCCATCATCCCCACATCACCATAGGAGAATCAGAGCTTAAGTCAGTCCAGCAGTTCAGTTGTTTGGGATGCATTATTTCCTCAGATGCCAATGTGGACAAAGGGATGGACAACAGATTAGCAAAGGCATACAGAGCATTTGGAAGACTTCATAAAAGAGTCTGGAGCAATAAACACCTGAAGAAAAGTACAAAGATCAGTGTCTACAGAGCCATTGTACTACTTTATTATATGGGTCTGAATCATGGGTCATCTACCACCACCACCTGCAACTCCTTGAACGCTTCCATCGGTGCTGCCTCCGTACAATCCTAAACATCCATGGACTGACTCATGACCAGTGTTCCTGTCCTTGAACAGGCAGGGGTCACCAGGATGGAGGCCATGCTGCTGAGGAGACAGCTGTGCTGGGCAGGGCACGTCTCCAGGATGGAGGATCACCTCCTCCCTAAGATTGTGCTCTGTGGTGAACTTGCCACCGGCTGCTGCAACAGAGGAGCCCCAGAGAGGAGATACAAGGACTCCCTGAAACAATCCCTCAGCTTTGGCCATACTGACTGCCATCAGTGATCCACTCTGGCCTCCAGTCGAGAGACTGAGCTGCTGCCTCCTTTGGGAACACACGTGGGATCAGTCTGGAGGAGAAAAGGCAGCACAGAAAGAACCGTGCCTTGGCTGTCCCCTCACAGGAGACTTTCTGCTGTGCCTTTTGCAGCCGCACTGCCTGTCCCGCATTGGCCTCATCAGCCATCAGCGAGCTTGCAGCAAGCCTGGGGAGAGACCTTCTGAAATATTTGTTCACAAAGCCAAGCCATGACATCTCTGTAGCTGAGGAGATCTGTTTCTCACTGTAGCAATATGGAGGAAGCTTTTAGAATGGTAAATGCTAGATTTTACTACTTACCGATAATATTCTAGAACCGGTTTTGTCTGTGCCTCGTAAGCCTGCAGCCTCTTGGTAACTGTCTCGGGCTTATCGTCATCACGCTGAACAAGTGGCTCTCCAGTAATATCATCAATGCCCTAATCAGGTATAAAAGCAAACAGTGGTGTATAGTTCTGGTGAAGTATATTTTGTTTTACTTTCTATTTATATTGCAACCAGTCTTCAGTGAGTCAAGATGTAGATTTCTGCTTATAAAAGGAAGGCCACTACTCATATCTTACCTAGAATACAAGATGTTGACTTTTCAGTAGAATAGTCCATCAGTTAAAAGTATTTCCTCAGTATTGGCAATGAACATGAGGTTATAGTAACCTGCCTAATATGCCCTCTGGAAAGTGTGTGGAATATGGGAAATGTGTACACCCAACCTTTATATATGAGGGAAAACAATATTGTTGGTAATATGTTCCTGCATGACAGGAAATAAGCAAGAGACCTACTTTTTTTGACCTTTGATTGGCAATAGGAAAGGAGTTTGTGGTCCTTTGAGTTGACATTGCAACATGGAAGAGTTACAGTTTAGTGGTATCTGTATAAAAAGTGGCATAAATGCCAGCTGGAGTTTTTCTAGGATTCAGTAAACAGGAGAGACCTACTGTGTGAACTACTACAGCTCCTACTTTAATGGATATCACCTCCAATTTAAGTGTTTTAAGTGATAACGGAGCTTTAAAGCCTTGAAAGCAGCAATGACTGAAAAAATTACTGACCACGGCATATTTTATGAACTAGCTAGTGCCATAAAAACTGGCTCCTTAGGTGCATCTCAGGACAGAATACAACCCACCACACATAGCAGGGACCCTTTGCTTGTTTGTACTTATCAGTTAAAAACACAAGAATTTTGATTTTCCCTAAAGACAAGTCTAATCTGACATTTGCAGTGGGAACCTGAGTGATCTTGCATGTATAAAGCCAAATGTTTTAAATGGTAGAGAAAGCAGTGTTCCCAGTTGCCCACTTCCAGTGCTTACCTGCTATTTCAGATGGCCTCTTTTCCTGCAACACTGAAATCAAGAAACTACAAGGCCCGCTATCCTTCTGATGTAACTTAATACAGATTCCAGGTGAAATGTGATGCCAGAACAGGTAAATTATTTAGAATTAAGCATGAAATACAGCTTAAGTTGGGTTGCATTATGGCTAGTCTCAGTTCCTCAATATTAAGGTAACAATGTACAATCATTATCTTGAATTTTACTTTTCCTTTTACAGGATGTCTCAGGCTATGACCTCTTTTATCCTTTGAGAAGCTTCCCTGACTGGCAGGTTTCTACATCAAATTTGGCAATATGACATCCCTTCATATCCCTTGAAAATACCTATTATAGTTAAATGTAAACATAGAGAAAGCATCATGTGGATTCCTTTGAGTGATAATTTGGTGTCCCTGCCCATGGAGGGTCTGTAATGATCTGTAAGGTCCTATGCAACCCAAACAATTCCATGATTCTATGTGCTTCCTAGATACAAAGAGTCAGTCATCTGGAGAAAGGAAAACTACATTCTGGATTCTACATGCTGCAGACTTGTGTAACAGACTAAGAACATGTCCAACAGTGTGCAATACAGAGAGTCTTACAGACCAGTGAACAGCTTTATAAAGAGCTTATAAAACACCATGGTGTTTCATTCTCCAGGGGACAAACACATTGCCCATTGGCTTGAGCTTCTGCTGGGGCACTAAAATACCCTGAGAGTAAGGCTGTTGCCAGAATCTCTGCTCTTGAGAGATTAAACGATCCTTTTTCATCTGAGCTACTGTGTTTTGCAACAACCTACACAAAAAATATTTTACTGCAATTACCAAATGAAAGCAACACTTACTTAGTGCCAACACTGATATGTATTGCTCACCTGTACTTTGGGAGGACTGAATTCAAGATTGTAGACTCTGCCACTAGCAGGGTGGATCCAGCGTGCTGTTAGCCGACATTTTATAGTCTCAAATGGTACATCTAGGTCAATCACAGTGTCTATTTGGCATTCTTTATCCAGGGCTTCTGCCTGAGCAACTGTTCTGGGGAAACCTTTTTAAAAGAAATAACTCCATAAAAACCCAAAGGCAGAGTTAGAGCAAGAACTACCTGGATTTAGTCATTAATGAAAATAACTGGCAGACAGAAAAAAAAGCATCATCATACTGTAAAGGTTGAAGAGACATCAGATTTTCTAAGTATGTCATGGTGTTTTAACTTAAACTCCTCCCAGCTTCTATTTATGCATTTCAGTTTGTCATCTTCCTGGAAGTGTATCAAACACAAGAAGACCCCATAATCACATGTACTACATACTAGTATATTGAATAAATTTCAAATAAAAGCAGTGTATACATATTTCAAACAGTAAAAGCTACAGGCAGTTCACTCCGAGATCTGGAACAACCTAGAAATGTCTATGACAACTCTTCCACAGTTAAGTCCAGCTCAAGGACTGGACTTCACATACCTATTTTATTCCACAGCACTAAGTCCAATACATGTACTACAGGCAGTCCAGGATTAAAATTACATAAAAGGCTAGATTTAGAAAGAGTTCTAGAAAGTCTAGGGTATCAAACCATCCTTGGGGATGATGACTGTGAGAACCCTCAGGCTGCACAGAAATTGTCTCCACTTAAAGGACACTGCTTTTTGCCACATGAACTCCATGTCTCTAGAAGCATGCCTTCAAAAGCATGTTACTACCAGAGAAATCTAGTGAAACTTAAAAATGAGAGGGTAGGAAAGAGAAAACAAGAAAACCAAGTTTTTTGCAGAGAATGTAAAATGAAAAAATTGACCACAAGAACTGTAGCACTCGAACCTATTGTAGGAGATGCTATTATGGCACAGGATTCACTGGAGTGACACCTCTACACATGAAGCTCCTGCAGTCCCATGTTCTTCACTAGCTTGTAATTTTCATCGTACTATACAAGTACATGTCTCCATAAAGGCAAGTATTGGTATTATAAACTTCTAAAACTCTTTGTGTAACATTGATTGATGAGTCCATTGCCTGAGTAAGGAACGAGCCAAGAACTAGTCTTACAACAGAAAAAAAAATAAACAGCAGAAACTGTGGTCTTAAGGCTACTGTATCTTACACACCACAAAAGGAAAGGGCTGACTAACTCAGACCAACTTCTAGCTTGTGCTTTAAGTGTGATGGATGTGTTTTGCCCCAGTCATCAACTGTCCTCTCTCTCTCTCTGTCATGTTCACATTATCTTGTGGAAGCAGAGGGAGAGCCAGGACTCCAGCACTCTCACTTTTTGGAGACACTCCAAACTCCACTCTCCAAGCTGGTCAAGCCACCACATATCTTAGTTTTGCAGATCGAAAATTAGTTTGTGTTGAGACACTGCCTTTACAAAAGCATTTCATTGTAACTTAACCAGTTTTTGTTGCATACAGTGTTTTACCAATACTGAAAAAAATAATCTCTAAGATGTGACAAATAATGAAGACTTTGAGAACATAGAGGAAAGTGCCCTAGTGATACAGCACACAAATCTAAGCAGATCATATCCACATGCACCTCAGACCATTTCATCTGTATTAACTCTAGAAGCCACCAGCCAACCTAGGGCAGCAGGAATGGGTATTTGGCTAAATAAGCAAACGAGGATCTCAGAAACTGTTTAGTTTGACTTAGCTGTTCTCAGATGTTTGTTCTATGTTGCAGTTGTTAAACTAAACACTTTCTGGTTAACAAGTTTCAACAGAACATTATTGTTCCTACAGAGGCAATTATAACAGAGTTCTCCCTAAGGTAACTCAGTCTCATTACAAACACTGAAGCAAAGTTCTTCTCCAAGAGTTTGAAGAAGGAAGTGCATTACCATGCAGCAAAAAATTGATTTATTCTGTTAGAGTCTCCACACCATCCTCCTGTTGTCAGTATGCCCAGCTATACTGCTACACATCCAGATCCATAAGGCTGAAACTGTCTGTACGTAGGACCTGATCTAAAGAAAACATCTGCCGCTCTTTCCTTTATGTTTTATCATGCCATTCACTGTGGTAATTAAGACTTTGTGTTCACTATGAAGGAACATAAAGCCACCAGAACAGATTACTGTATTAGAAGCAATTATAATAAACCACTAAGGGACAGAATGCACTGTGGATTTTTCATGCCTGCTGAATAAAATGCCACGTCGACAGCTTTTTGGTTTTACACAGACACAGGCTGTGACTAGAAACCAAAAGCACACACATCCAGAATACTCACTATCTCTGTGCTACGCATCCAACTGTACTCCTGTGTGCCAAGAGCTGATTAACTCAGACAAGGCTCTCACTTGTGCATGAAGTTTGATGCAGCTGGCTTGCATCACAGTCATCAACTGCCCTCATCCTATTTCTCCAAGTTTACATTATCACATAGGAGTGATTCTAAATATTAAGAGCAGAGGGAAAGCCAGGACAAGTAACAACAGCCAGTCAGCCTATGAAGACAACAGAAAAGGATGTGAGCATTGAATCAAATGAGTTTATGCTGCAGAATTGCAGTATAACACTCTAGAAAACAGGACCAAAAAGCAAATGCAAGATACCTTTTAGAGCACTTATGCAGTGTTTTCATTAGTGACTTAGTACACACTGCACTGATGCAGTCTGCTTTTCATGCTTACCTGGCTGCTATATCACACACCTACTTTTGTATTTAAATAACTTCTCAGCCCCATTCTTCAAAAATGTTCCACACCCTCAGGACTTTAATAAGAAAAGGCTTTAAAAAACCCCATATTTCTCACTGTGGGTGTTGTTGTTTTTTTCAAGAGGAAAAAAATCATAAGAATTACAGAACTGAAAGTTTTGAAATCTTACTGGAGTAAAATATTTCCTCTCCATGTATAGTGGTATCCAATACACTAACTTACCATCCAGGAGCCAGTTGTACCGGTCTAGCCCTTTTAGCTCACTCAGCATCAGTTGTGTCATGATGTCATCTGGAATAAGCTGCCCTTGATCAATGTAGGCCTTGGCAAGGATTCCAACTTCTGTGAAAGTAAGAGAAGGTGTGTTACACTATCTCTGACCTCCAGCGAGTGGAAAAAAGCCCAGAAGTCTGCAAAAAAAATGTATTTCTATCCGGGTGGCACAGAGCATTAAAGCTGTAAACATGACAGACTTGCTGAAATTCAGAAACAGATGATCAATTAGGATCTGGTATTTGATTATGCAAGTATGTATCAGATTAATTTGATTGAACTGTAGTTTCATGGATGGCAGTCAGGCATCCAACACACCTCTGTCCCTATGCTTTCCAAATAATTTTACTGATAAGTGTTCAAACTACTAGGCTCCAAAAACTAAAATCAAGAGAGGCTATTAGGTAAAAGGGTCTTCAAAAGAAGAAATGTAAAGGATATAAGTTAATTACAGTATCAGCTTTCAGACTTCCTGTCAAGGAAGTAGTTTTCTCAGTTTAATGGCTAGTTACTAACTTACAACTTCACCAGCAATGCCTTTGGTATTTAAGAGAGCAGTATGCAGTGGGACACACTTGCCAGATACATGTTTTTATAATTACTAGAGTTACAAGAGGATGTTTATAGATGTTGTAAACGACTTATGGGAGCATGCAGACAGTCGTATTTTCCCATGGAACTGACTAACCTTTAACCACAGGCATTTAGCCCACTAAATGGCATCCATGCATCATAGTTCTAGATGACATGAAGTAGCAGATGTAGTTACAGTAAACAGAAAATAGGATGGACTGACATACAAACATAAGATAAAACCACTTTCAGCAGAAAGCAACACAGAACACCCAGTCCCATCACTCACTTGATGGAGAATGTGATAGTACGAAGGCACTGCTTCAGACAAGGACACTGAAAAGAAAGGTGCCCTCAAACACTGCAAACAGTAGCTTTGGTGCTGAAAAAGAGTAATAAAAGGACAATTTCGCCTTGTTGGTTGTTCACATCTTCAGTCAGGCTTCAAAAAATTTAAAGGACCACTTAGAAATAGGCACGATGCAGCCTGCTCACACTTCTAATAAATTTCACAGTGTGGAAAAGGGTCCGACTCCATTGCTGGAGCACCCCAGAACACCATGAACTTCAAAGAAGGAGACATTTGAGCACAAAGTGTTTACTCTTTTCCCTACCTCCCTTCTTCGAGGTTAGAAAACTCATGCCTCTTCTATTATTTGAGTGCACTTTAAATTAGGTATCCTGCAAAAGTAGGCTGGGAGGAGTAAACTACCTTACATAGTTTAATGTGTGCTTGGATCTGTTACTGATTTACACTGCAGTGTTGCTCTAGCCACAATGATCTAAGAATATGCACAAAGCACAGTTGACAGAGAATGGTACCAACATCCTTTGGAAATACAGTTGAGCTTCTGGGCCCAGAGAGGTATAGAGTATGGCAAGCTGTAAGGCACAGAAGTTCTTTTACTAGGCCAACCAAGCTGGAAACAGCCTGCCTTTCTCTACAAATCTAAGGGCATTTAGGAATTCATTATTCCAGAAGAGAAAAACAGGCACAATTCTACCCAAATAGTTACACTAGGCACTAGGTCACAGCTCCTTTTTTTTTTTTTTTTTTTTTTCCCCTGTTGCTGGGGTTGAAATTACAGCAGGTTTTGCTGGTTTTATTTTGTTCTCTTTTTTTCTTTTCATCTTGGGTCTGAAACCGATACAGGCATGGAAAACTTCAGAATTAGAGGCAAGACAGGTTTCTCTCCCATCTAAGTGGTAACAGATATTCATGTTTAAACATTTTGCAAAAGACTGGCATATCCTAAATGCATTACAGCAGACAAGCTCTACCCACATTCAGACAACAGTTTGCTTAGCACTACAGAGGTGGTTGCAGACTCTCCACTCTCCAAAGCAGCAGAACATGGTAATAACTGCAAATTGCTAAGGAAACTCACATGTTTAACAGGACCTTTCAAGAGACAAAGTCCACTTTCACAAGACAGCTAATGCTAAAAATAGCACTGTACAACTACTGCTGACGATATTTAATTTTTCAAGTGTCTTAACTGCTCAGCTTAGCCTAACACATTTCCCAGAGAACTAGGCATTCCCAGGGTCCTATTATAATCACAACTCGTAAACCTTTTACCTCAACTAAGCTTGTCAAAGTTCCCTGCATTGCTTTTCAGATCCTCTCCCCCCTTCAGTGTAGTATTTACTTCTGCTACCTCAGTATTGAACTCAGTCCCTTAGAGACCATTTTCTGTAACCACTTCCAATAACATTCAGAGAGCTTCATCTTGGTTAATCAGTGAATGAAAAAGTCTGTAGCAGATTACTCTAAGTTCTGCATTAGCTAATTCAGAGCAAATGGCATCACCTCTTAGACCCCCCAATAACTTCTCTTCTCACAGCAAGAATTTTAACAATACAGTTTAATTTCACATCTTTGTTCTCCTTTGCGTTCTTTATTCTATCTAACCCACCTAGAACACTTCGCCAAATCACTTTTCTTTCCACTGCTCCAAGGACCCCTCCTCAAATTTCACCTTGCAATTTCAATTTCCTCTTCTCACACACCCTTCAGCTTTGTTCTGTTGCTCCTTGATCTTACTTCCAAGACATATTGAAAGAGCACAAAACCTGAAGTATTGAGTAAAAACCATATTTCCTTCATCTTCTGAAATGCCTTCCCTTCTCACTAGGTCTTATTCACACTGAAAGTTCCTAACAGGAACAATTTGGGGTCTGTGACCCTTTGTAAATAAAAAGTTAGGCTTGCACAACCAAACTGACAGAAAAGGCATGAATGTGATCAGATATGCCTACACAGGTGGTACTCCTAGCAAATGTTTAACTTGTAGATATCAACTGTAGTAAAGTCAGTCAACTAAGCTGAAATCATTGTTCTTGCAGAGCGAACAGAATTTGTGTGAAAAGAGATGTGGAAATCAGATCACATCACAATTGATTTCATACTAAAGATAATGTTTCATCTTCAAACACACTTAAAAGCTTCCAAAACTAAGACTGCTTGTTACCTAACCATAATACTGCAGTGATACTTAAAAGCAGACGTAGCCCTCTGCAATTTTGAAGTCCTTGAAACAATACTCTCACTTTGTCAGATGGAACATGACATGGTTCTTACAAGGTGTTTGACCCCCACCATGAAGAAAAGCAGATGCATAAGTAAGGGAAGAGACCTCTCATCACTGCAAAAATCCAGTGGACAGCAGGGCTGTGGCATCTTAGCAGAGAGCCTGAGGCTGAGCTAGGACTACACAGTAAATCTAACTCACATCACTACCTAATACAAGCAGCTCTGTAGCCAAACACAGAGCATGCTGAAACCTAACCACGACATGAACTTGTTAGCTAATAGTAATTTATAAAAGCACAGGGTAAACAGTTTGAAAATTTTGCCTGTTGCTTTAGGAAAGCATCACTACAGCTATGCCTACTGGTTCAGAACAAGGTCTTCTAATTTTGGAATGGATCGTTTTGCAATTTTTGGAAATTCCAGGCACCAAAACTTCTAGCCATCTAATAGCTCTCTGAAAAAGTCTGACTGCCCAAAACTCCTCCTCTTGCTCTGCTGAAAGCATGAGTTTTTCTCCCTTTCGAGATGTTCCAGCTGGAAGATGGGAAAACCTACAAAGAACGCTGGATGCTCACAAAAAAAACAGCAAGACAAGGAAAAGATCAGGTAGTTACAAAGCAAGGAAGGCATGATAAACCCTAGATCCACCCCATTCGCGCTCCCAAAGAGGATGCCAAGTGACAGCCCCCTGTGCTGAAGCCCCAAGGCCCGCTTCGGTGGCCTCTGGGCTCCAGAAGAGCTGCGTGAAGACACGGGGGGGGCGGGGGGGGGCTGGGGGGAGCGTTGCGGGGGGGTGCGGGGTGGCGGTGGGAAGGGGGAACTGGGAATCAGCAATCCCCTGTCAGGATGCCTCCCGAACGGGAAGGGTGGGAGAAGGGGAGGAGCGGCACGGGGGCAGGACGGTGCCGTGTCCCTCCGGGAGGAACGGGCCCGTCTCAAGCCGGAGCTTCCTGCGTGGAGCCGGTTCTCGGGGCGGGGACGATCAGGGACCGAAGACAACACCAGAACACCCCCCTCCCCCCTCCCCGTCCTCGCCTTCTCCTCCTCCTCATCCCGTCTGGATCCTCCCCTTTCCCACCTGTCTTCCTCTGCATGTTGTCCCTCAGCAGGTCGCCGCTGGAGAGGTGTTTCATGCCGAAGTGTTTGATAATCCGAGCAGAGACGGTGCCTTTCCCGGAACCCGGCGGGCCCATGATGACGGCGCGCAGCAGCGGCGGCACCACCATGCTGCTGGTGCTGGTTCTGGTGCTGGTGCTGTGGGTAAGGGACGGGCAGGGGACAGGCAGGGGTTGAGCACTGGTGAACACCGCCTTTCCGGGGAGCCCCGCCTCGGCCCCCCCTTAGGTCCGGAGCGGGGGGGCTGGGTGGGAGGAGAGGCCGGTCCTGCCAGGGAAAAGCAGTGGCAGCTTTGCTGGCTGTCAATCTGTCAGGCGCAGGAAGGAAAAGACCCTTTATGCAAAAGCACCGACGGGGGGAGGGGGGGAACCAAACCAAACCAAACCAAAAAAACGAACAAAAAAACCCCCCAACGACACAGCATTAAAAAACCCCCCACAAACAAACTACAACAGCAAAATAAAATAAAATAGAAACAAGACAAAACCCAAACCCCAAAGCAAATCGCGTTTTAGAACGTAAAGCACCAGAGTACATGAAGGCATCACAACCCTAACTGGCCCTGACCCACCTCCTCACACCCTTCTGGCCCAGGAACCCCAAAAGCTGCTCCTGGAGCCCTCAGTCCTTGCCCCAGCCTTCCCACTCTCGGTCCTGAACTATCATGAGGATTTCCCAGAGTGATCTGGGACGTCTCTCGTTTCCTGGCTGTCACCAGGTGACACAAGCTGCAGCTGTCACTGCCCAGCTCTGCTGCCATCAGGCTGAGGGGTGGGAGCTCTGAGCCGCCTCTGCTCAGCTCCTGGCTCCTCCACCCCCCTGCAGCAGCCCTGTGCTTGCTGGTGTCTGACAAATAGGGTACCAGGTAGTGAAATTTTTAAAGAGCTGGGTCCGAACTTTGTTTCAGGTACTTGAATGTGAAGTGCTTCAGGCTGGCCGTGTCTGGAGCACGGCTTTTCCAAGTAACATCCAGAGGTCCCTTCCCATAGATGGGATTCGGTGATCCTCAGCCACAGCAGAACACTGTTTTTACCAAAACAGAAGATTGTACCACTTACTGAGTGACCACTGCCATGTCCACAGCAGCAGGAGTAAGCCTTCCTGATGAAGGTTCTGGAGACACTTGACAGATCTCAAGGACTGTGAGATGGAAGGGAGACAGTAAAAAAGTGATCTCACAGAATGCAGAGCTGAAGCCGAAACAGAAACAGAAGTCAACTCTTCACTTTAAAATGCTGTTTAGTTTCAGTGGTTTCACAAGAGCTGTGCAACAGCCACAAGAAAACACTAAAATGGACTTGTGGTACAACAGTATGAAAATGGGAATATAGCCCCAAACCCACCCAGTCCACAAAATATATCACCTTAATAGTTAGGTAGGAAGGCACTGGCTTAGCATGGAAATTTTAGGATTAGCATAAATCTTACTACACTGAGCAATGTGAACCTCTGTATTGAACCTAGGATTGTTTTTATTCTGAATGCAGTAGGACAGGAAGGGTGAAACACTCAGAGCTTTGTGAATGTTTCTGGGGACTAATCATAGTCTGCCAAAGCACCACACTCTTTAAAAATGGTAACAAAAAGACATTTAAATTTTATAAGCCATGCTGTCTGTTTTAAGCTCCATACTTAAATGGACTTAGGAAAGGTAGAAGTCCACCAAATGTGTAGACAACATCTAAATGTTCCTAAAGCAAATGTATAGAAAAATGGAAGCTATTATATGAAATAAATAGATAACAAATAACTAAATTTGTTTGATACATCGTTAACCTTTACCTTCAAAGTCACCATTCATAAAAAGCATAAATAATTTATCTGATGATTAAGAGGCAACCTGAGGTTCAGCTTCACTATAAGGAGGAGCTCAGAAAAACTGCACAAAAAACTGCTAAATAATCCCACTGCTGAGGACTACTCAGAAACCTAGAAGAATTTCATGAAGGTTACACAAAGATGGAGGGGAAGGGGATAAAAAGGCACTTCACACACACTCGCTCACACTCACATGGCCTTTGCAGAAGCGGGTACTTACGTTATACAAAATAAACAGTAAAATGAAGGAATGTTCCCTTCTCTTTAGCTATTTTTGCTACAGTTTAAACCTTGTCCTAGTAGTTTTGTGCAAGAGTTGTGACACATTCAGAAATGGAAATAATATTTGTAGTATTGAAATAGGTCATTGGTTCATAGGTTTGTATGCAACACTTTGCATGCATATATTTGCATTATTCTGTTTTTTAAAATACACTTTTTTACTGCAGCCATAATTTTTATGTTTGGAACATCCAATTTTATTATCTCATTCAGACCTAATTATTAATATTTTAGCACAGTAACAAATGTTACTTACACTGTATTCTGAGTTAAGCTTGTTCTTACAGACCAGATGCCTTATTCACAAAGGCATGTCCTGGTTTGAGCAGGATAGAACTCATTGTTTTTCTTGTCATTTTACTTTCTGCTAAGTCTCTTCTAAGTAGCTGCACTTGCTGAAATAATGGCATTTTTCTCAGCTAGTGTCTGCTTCTAGGACTGGTAATGCTTGATGTTTATAGTTACAGCTAGAGACTGGTCTGCAAAACCAAGGCCACTGCTCGGTTCTGAGGAATATCTCATGCTCCAGAAAGAGAAAAGGAGTAAAAGAGTCACAGTTGCAACCTGTTACAATGCAGAGACATAGGGAGACACAGATCAGGCATACTTGCTTTCTAAACTCCTTTTCAAAAAGGAGCCCATGTTTGACTGGATCCAACCTCATGGTGTCGGACCTGGCCCAAGCAGGGAGAGTGACTGAAATGTTATGGTCCAAGGAAATGCTTGACTGTTGAATACCCGTTGATCAAATTAAGGTGAAATGACACTCAAGCTCTGTGTTTGACCATGAGATTTAATTAGAAACATGGAAAGAATAACTCATTGCACAATCATTTTGATCACAAAAGTATGTTCAAGCCGTGCAACCTGGCAAAAAATTGTGGTAAGACTTGTGTTACTTAATGATACACAGTACTGTCTTGATAAGTACTCAAAAGAAACGCAGCCACCCCTAATGAAGTCAGAATAAAGTGGCTGTTGAGGACTTGGAGTGACACTTCTGGTCACTGATGGTCCTACACCCACATCTAAAGGTGCCATCTAACTCTACGGGTGCATGGTGCCTTCAGACACTCTTACACTGACAACATACATCCTCGTTCGCTTTTTAATCAGCTGTGTGGCGCAGATAACATTAGATCATCCTGGTCTCATGGCACCTAACTCGGACAAAAGTTCTTCTTATACGGCCTTTATGAAGCTCTGAGGATGGCAAGTGTTAAGATCCTCCTCTTGACTGCGTAACAGAAGTTCTGGTAATTGCATGCCCTCTTAGCACTCGTCCTGCCATGCACTGTTGTTGGGCGTTCAAGAATTTAGTAGCTTCACGCAGTAGATTACCCGTCATCGGGATGTTAATCCTTTGGAGAAATCTGCCCTAGAAATAAAATGGAGACTGCTCTGAGTTTACATAAAGAAATGGCAGTTTTCAATGAGGCAATGCAAGTGAGGAATCTACCAGACTTGTTAAGAAAAGAACCATGTTCAAAGCAACCAAGCAGGAAGCTGGTCTTTAGGAGCTCAAGAAAAAACGTAAGAGAAGTTTGTGAAGTTTTTTAAAAAGCAGGAGAGAAAATTTAAGAGCACAGATTATGATCAAAATATTATTTCAAATCATATTTCAGTGTGGTTCCAATCGTTCTTCTTCCAAATTCTTAATGTAATCTTCCCTATAGCTCCAAGCCTTGGATGATGTTTCTCTGTTTTATTTTCAGAACTTGAAATATTTCATAGAATATATATGTGGCCCTGCTGGAGCAAGGGGATTGGCATTGGGGATCTGCAGATAGGTTCTTCCAATCTCAGTTATTTTGGAATGCTAAGCTTATCACTGCCCCTGGCAAACAGTTGAGCAGATGCTTTACTTCCAAGCACTTCTACAAGAGTTGCCCATGGAAAATGGTTTGTGTGCACCAAAGGCATCCCCTTTCCCTGCCAACAGAGGACAGTGCAAGTAGAACTGTGCAGAAGCATCCTACCAGCATCCTGCCAAGTGGGCCCCCACTAGACCCAGTCCTCAGAGGCAAAGTGTCCCCGGAATGGAATGAGCCTGTGCCCTAGGGATTGTGACCCCCAAGCACTGCCAGGCTCTGTCAACTCCTTCCTGACACAAGATGGTGGAGAGAACCTCGTGAAAAAAGATTTAATCAAGGAAATTAAGCAAGGAAAGGCTACAGGAATGTTCTCTCCCTTTGCTTGGTGAGGAAACAACCTTCTAATGGAGAACCAGGTGAAAGCCTGAGGAAGCCTCCATCCTGCAAAATGCTCAAGTTAGCAGTTTTGAGCAGGAACTGCTTTCTGAAATGACCGGAATAACAACCACCAACCTGTGCTCTGTTTCTCCATGATGGACGGTCCCCACATGTCTATCTGATGGCATTCCTTCCCATGCTCTGCCCATGCACCTTCACTCGATAAATGCAGGTGTATTCTCCTTTACCCCAGTTGTTCCATATGTCAAGTTTCAGAAACCGAAAGGCTCTGGGGATCTCATGCTGCAAAGAAGTCACATCAAAAAGTAGCAACACTCCTGGGGCATAGAGAGTGAGAGCAGGCTCCACGCATCTTCACCTGCCAGCCCAGCCCTTGCTTTGGGATCACCTCCTGCCCCAGATGGACAGGCAGTTTCTCCCTCCTTCCTTTTTCCCCCCCAGGCAGCCAAGGAGCCCTGCAGAGCAAGTGCCGGGCCTTGGAGAGCATGCCAGGCAGCTGTGGAAGCCTGAGGATCACTGGTTCTGGGAAAGTGCCTGGCAAACCAGCATTTCTGCCCCAGACACTTGCTCACACCCACTCACTGTACCTGCAGAGGGAAGGTCTGGTTCAGCTCCTTCTGTATGGCATAGGTGAATGTGCCCAGCAGAATTTTTTCCTTGGCTTCCTCATCCAGTCCCTTGGAGATAAAGCACAGAGGAGGAGGTCAGGCTCCACCTGACCAAGAGGAAATGCCAATGCCAGATCTGGGCCCCTGATCTGGGGCACTTCTGTATTCTACTCGGGAAATGGTGGTGCTTGAGAGCCTGTGGATCTCAGCAGACATGCAGAGAGCACCAAGTCCCTGTTACAGCTTTTTCCCACAGCCAGCTCCCAGCCCCCAGTGCCTGGCAGAGACTTACATAGACACTGAAATCTCGGGGGGCACTGCCACGAATCCCTGGTGGAGAGCCTGTGCTGGAGGTGTGCTGGAGGGTGATGGCCATCGGTTGTATTCGTGTGGGCAACTGGATTAATACCTCGCTCCGAATCCCCTGGAAAGGCCAGCAGTATCCTGGGGAATACTCCAGCTGAAAGGAGAGGGTAAGAGCAGTCAACTGGGGGGGGGGGGTGTGTGTGATGGGGGCCATGGCACACACCTACAGCCAGAGCATGGGAGGCACTGTGCCCCTGGGCTCTGCTTGTGCTCAAAATGAATGGCATCTTGGGACGTGGACAGAAGTGCACAGACATCTCCCCAGCCCAGGAAAAGGAAGAGAGGAAAATATTCCAGCCAGGGGGAAACATCTGATACCCTGCACTGGAGTCAGGGCTTTCAAGAAACCTCTCTTTCTGGACAGCAGCTCTGCAGCCTCACCCTCCCCTGCCCCTTCAGGAAAGGGACAGAGAGAGCTGTGGCAGGGAAATGGGGTCCTGAAGGAGAAATCCTTCACCCAGCAGTGACCAGGGAGGGTCAGCAGGAAGCTCGACTCAGCTCATTCCCCTTCTGAGGAGGCTCCAAGGCAGCTGCTCCTTACTAGGGTAACAAGTCCTGTGGAAGACTGCAGGTGCCAGGCACCTCACCAGAGCTGGCAACTGGATGCCCCAACAATAGGGAAGTTGGGGAAGGAGGAAAGAAATGTTGCCTGGAGCTCTGCATAGGACTGGCCTACCACCCCAGGCCACAAAATCCTGCAGATGGTGCTACTCTTGTCTTTCTGTTTGTCTGCAAAGAGCATAACGAATGATATATGTGTCTTAAGGAGTCCGAAGGCCTTGAGAAGAGATGTGAGGGGAGGCCATAAAGCTTGTGAAGAGACAGCTCAAGAAGAGATAAGAGGGAAGTCATGAAGTCTGAGAAAAAACAGTTCCTTGACAGGTCCAGGTTGTATGCTGTTAATCAGATACTAATCAGGAGACACAATTAGGGGAAAACACCTAGCCAAAGCCTCTTAATTCTGCTGACACAGCAGATGACAAACTACAAGGGAGGCGATCACTTGATGGAACTTCCCAAGCCAAGTCAGGACAAGCAGCAATTGGCTGCTGGCTGTGGTACAGCAAGAAATGAACAGCATAAAAGGAAGAGATTCTGTAACCTCTTACTCCTCTTCTAGGATGGGACCACCAACCCTCCACTTCTCTGCCAAAAAACCAATGGGACACCACTGGCTCTTAGGGGCTGCCCTTTTTCCCCTCTCCCTCTGACTTTGGGTGGTGCTTTATTTTTCCTTTCTTTATTTCTCTTTTCTCTCTATAGGATTACTCTAACTACTATAGTTTTAATGTCTACCAGTTCTCTCTGTGTTCAATAAAATTCTGTAGTTACACCCAATACTGTGTTATGTTTACTTTGTCCTTGTGGGATCCAACAAGAATGTCCACATTTCTGGCCTTTGGAACATGACACATGGCCTTAAGCAATACCACTGGCCTGAGGGGAGATGCCTCAGGCCTTGCCCTCCCCCACTTTCATAGAAGCAACAAGAGAAGCAGCAGTGATGGTTTCTTGCTGCTGTACCTGCACAAAGGTCTCCTGGACTGGGGCAGCACACCGGAGCAAAAACATCCTGCAGAGCCATGAAGGGCTGCTGGAGGATCTCTGCAGCTGAATGGCAGACACTGAGGGGAAAAGAGAGCATCTGAGTGCAAAAGGACCCATTTTCATAGGACCAGGAAGCTGCAAGCAGCATCTAAGGCTCTCTGCCAGCCCCACACAGATCACAGCATCCCCGGAGGTACCCCAGGACACCTGGCCTCACAGGAATGGCAGCAGACTCAAGTCAACGCCCTGCTCCATGGACAGAAGAGGATGACCCAGCCATATGCTTTTATTTCCCAGGAAAGCTCCACAGCCTGGGAGAGGGCAGAAATGCTGCCAGGGGCATGGCTAGGGCACCAGTGATGGTCTGTCAGCAGGGCTGGGGTGTGCTCAAGGGACCTGCTCTGCCACAGCCCTGCTCTTAGGCCCTGTGATTTGGTTCCACAAGGCTCCCTCTGCCTTGGAGAGCAGAGTCTGCAGCACAGGCTGCTCTTGGGAATGCCAAGCAGGAGCCCAGCCAAACAAGACCAGCCTGCCTTCACCTGAGCTCTGCCTGTACCTGCACTTCTCAGGGCCCAGTCAGACATCCACGTGGTTGCAGACATGGCCTCTTGCATTTCCTGAGCTTCCTAGGAGAGACACAAATGAACAGAGGAAACACAGCTCTGTCAGGCATGGCCAGGAGAAGGGGCTTAACAGAGCAGAAGCTCAACCAGCAGCCCCTGGCAAGGGATGGGTGTGTGGGCTGAGTGGGAAAAGCCCCACACCAGCTGGAAGGGTCCTGTGCAGGGCCCTGCTCTTATCCCTGCCCTCTTTGCCAAAGTGCAGCATCACCTTCTTCATAGCAATGATCTCTGCAGCCATGCGTGACACCTCAGCCCTCAGCTGTTGCAACTCATGGGCAACATGCTCCTGGCACTCAGTGAGCACATTCCTGCAGACAGAGAAAAGCAGATCTTGTCAGAGAGCTGCCCAGCCCCTCCTGGAGCCTCCAAGCTCCAGAGGACGAAGAGGCAGAGGGGTGCTGGAGTCTTTCCCCACTTTGCAAGTGCATCTCTTCCCGCATCTCTTCCCCTCTGGGTTTAGCAAAAGGCCCCAGCAGGACCAGCAGGCACAAGGCCTGGGAGCCGTGCAAGTGAGAGCAAAAATCACGGGAGTGCCTGCTGGTCCCCCACCAAAGGTGCTGCCAGTCTGGAGAGAGGAGAGGGCTCTTACCCCGGGGGCTTCCACTGAGCTTCAGGATGTGCCAGCAGCATCTGAAAGAGAAAGGCTCTGTTTGACCTCCGGGGCTTTCCAGAACCAGTGGCTCCAGAAAGGCACAACAGAAGCTGCTGCTGCTTCTCTGGGTCACTCTCTGGGACCAGAGGATGAGGCGATTCACCCACCCACTGCCTACACTGCTTATTTGCAGGACTTTCCTTGGGCCACTGACCTCTGCCAAATCCTTTGTCTGCAGCCTCCACATCAGCAGCAAGGCCTCGCAGCAGGCACCAGCTGTAATTCCCAGCACAGAGAGAGATTTACTTGACTGGGATCTCTAACTGTGTCTGTAGCCACAGGCACCTTCTGCACTGGGGTGGATGAGGACATGATGAAGGGATGCAAGGGGAGGTCGCAGTTCCAGGCTGGGACTTTCCTCAGGGCTCTCTGCACAGCCCTGGTTCCTGGGCATGCTTTGCATCCTACAGCTACGCCCCATTTCCCCTGCGTGCAGTGAGCATCCTGTGACCCTCAAAGGGGGCAGCTGGAAGGGACCCATGGGTGCTCCAGAGCCTCTACCTCATGCTGGAGCTCACACCCTGCACCTCTCTGTGTCTGCTGACAGCAGGCCAGCACTCACCGAGAGCACCTAGGCTCATCAAGAAGATTATGAGGAGACTCTCCTTTTTCAGGGGAATGATTCTTTTCCTGAAAAAGAGTAGGTCCTGGCGTTAGCAGTGCTCCTGGGCAGAGTCCTGCACAGGGACTCAGTCTCTTTCAAGCTGAGGAGCATTAACTTGTAGGGGAGTCAGGGGGTCTCCTGTTGGGGAGCACCTCCAGCTTCCCCTTGCTCGCCTTCACCCACTGGCACCCCCCATATCCATCATATCCATGTCTGCTCCGAACACGCTGTACGCACAGGATGGAGATGGCTGTGCTAAAGCGTCTCTGGAGGGAGAGCACAGCCGCTGTCAGTCTGTAAGCAATGCTGAAGACCATCCCTGGGTAAAGAAAGCAGAGAAAAGCCTGAGGACCCTTCTTGAGGACTCCCATCAGGGCATGTGCCAGACCCCTCTGTGGAGGCAGATGCTGGTCCTATGAACTCCATCCCCATGGGGCAGGGCCAGGTTTATAGCCTGGAGAGCAGGGCAGCTGGGTGCTCCATGCCAGATGGGATGGGAGGGCCAGGGAGCACCCCCTCACAGGCAGGGCACAAAGGAGGCTGGCACAAGGCTGTGGCCTCTCAGCCTTTACCATGCTGGGGTGTCCATGGTTACTACAGTATTCCACAAAGACACGGCAGCCATCTCCCCATGGTCACACAGGTGAGGTGGACCCAGGCTTCCCTTGGGGCAGGATGATGCTGGTTCTGCAGGGCCATGGGTCCCAGCTGAGCCAGGCAGGCTCATGGTTCAAATGTGGGCTGACAGGCAGCCATAAACTTACACTGATATCTTCCTGCAGTATGGATGGACACTGCAGGCCCTTCCCACCTGGTGTCCTGCTCCTCCTCAGAGGGGGTGCGCCTATGGGGGGAAAAAGAGGGAGCACTGCTTTGCACCGTCTCCATTCCATGCACACCAAGGCCCTGGCTCCCAGAGGAAGCCTCACAGGAGACGATCCCATTGTCGTGAGACAGGGGAGCAGAAGCAGCAGAGTGGGATGGCACAGCAGCTTCTCACCCTGTCTGACCCCAGACCCAAACATCACCAACCTGGCCCCAGGACCTGCTTGCCCACTCACAGCAGGTTTCCCAAGCCCTGGCACCACTGAGCTACTCCTAGTGCTTGCAGCTTCTCCCTCACGTCCCCCCAGCCCTCCTTTAGGCTCTGGGGGTCCCACCCACACCCTGATGTCCCTGAAAGGAACAAACCCTTGTACCTATTCTGCAGGACCCGAATGGCCTGAGCTGCACATGCCACTGTGTTGGTCCTGGCTCTTCTCCTTGACTGCGCAGTGCTTTGTATTCCTGCAGGAGCACTTCTTCCCCTCATCTTGGGAGGAAATGAAGCTCCCTGTGAGCTTGCCTTTCCTCCTTCCACCTCAGGAGTGTTGCCTGCCCAGGAGAGGCCACTCAGGACAGAGCCCCAGACCTAATTCTCTGGTGACAATGGCTGCCACAGGCACAAAACCCCCAGGGTGCAGGGAGCTCCTTCCAGGCAGGAGGCTGTGAGCTGTGTGGTGCAGGGTGACAGCCTGCTGTCGCCATGCGGTGTGAGGTCACAGCTGTGACATCACAGAGGGAGCTACCAGGTGGCAGGATGCAGGGAGAGTCACCACGGACCACTTGGCACCATATTTTGTGTTTGGGCCCAGACAGCCTTGGAAACACCTCCATGCTTTCCCTGGTGCCGAGCAGCACTTGCAGAGCCCTGAGGCTTCCCGGGTTCCTCTCTGCGTGTCCTGGAGCGAGGAGGCTGGGAGAGGACACAACAGAGACATCCAACCCCAGTGGACCACAGGGCTGTTCCACACCATGTAACATCATGCTCCACAATAAAGCCTGTGCCTTTGGTCCTCCCAATGTAGCCATCGCCTGCAGACTGGATGGGCGTCAGTCTGCTGGGGTGACCTAACCACAGCCTGTCTTAGGAGAGCATTTGTCATGTGTTCTGTAGTCTCCTGGAGGACCAGGAAGGTCCTGGAAGGGAGGCAAAGTGTGAGTGAGAGTGATGGAGAGAGGGATAAAATTAGGACCACGAAGACCTACTTGTTAAGTGCAAAAATGACATCTGAAAAGCAAACTCTTCAACTGCCTCACGCATTTCAATACTGCACAACTAGTTAGATACTTTTTGCTGGGTATGCAAATTCTCTGGATTAAGAACGCTATGGACCAAGCAGAAGATACAAAAGAACTAATACTTTATTCCAGCAAGTGGATGTGCATTCCACAGATGCTAAGTTAGCTGCCTAGCTGCTTCCTGACAATTCACAGAATCATTGAATCATCAGAAGGGACTTCCAGAGATCATCCAGTCCAACTCTCCCACTAGAGCACATTACCCAGGACTCCATCCAGGCAGGTTTCTAGTATCTCCAGAGTGGGCATCCTGTTCCAGTGCCTTGTCACTCTCACAGTAAACAAGTTTTTTCTTAAGTTTAAATGGAACTTCCTATGTTCCAGCTTGTGCCTGTTGCCCCTCATCCTGTTACTGGGAACTACTAAGAGTCTGACTCCATGTCCCTTGCACCTACCCTTTAGCTACTTGTAGATACTTCCTACTTCAGTTCTCTACAAACATATGCCACAAATAGTAAGACTAATGGCACAATCTTATTCCATCTGTTTCTATGAATTTCCATTCATGATCTAGCTCAGAGCTGGTAGCTTATAAAAGTACATAGGAAAACCTTCTGGGCCAACACATACTCGAAGTCAGTTTAAAATGCTGCTACTGAGTGTAGGTTCTGTGTTGTCCATCTATTTGTGCACTGCAGTGATCACTGAAGGAGAGATTCTGTGTGTGAAGTTTTTGTGTACATTTTTGGTTTGCTACCCACACTTCCCTAACTAGGTATGGTACAGTGAGAAAACAGCTGCATTCTGTTTCCATGAGCTGAAAGAATGTGCAGCCTAAATGATCAGAGTGTAGCCTATTGAGGCATGTGCTGCCTGTATTGTTTATATTAAAGCAGTGCAGGGGAAAATCAGAAAAAGAATGTATCCTTGTGGTAAGTGTTGTCACCTAAATAAGTAAGAAATGTTCTCTGCCCCAGAGATAAATCCTCTATTTTTCTGGCAGATCTTGAAAAGAGCACTGCTGCACTGAGAAGTTTTCGTGGCAACAATTTAGCAGAAAAACAGGACTTAAAACACACTGCTTATTTGTGTAGTTCTTATTTCTAAGTGTATTAGTGCAATAATGTAGTATTTCTTTAGACTTACGGTACAGAAATTCCTTAAAATACAGGGGTTATATGTATCAGAGATAAACGGACAAGAACTCAGTCAGAATAGAGGCATCAGTCTCATTACGATTTTGATTTAAATCAGGCATAAATAATCAAAGATGTGGCCCACTGTTTCTTCAGACTCTGTATTGCTCTGTGACAGCCACCTCATCCTGGCCATACAGAGAGGGTCCAGAGGTTGAGGGCACAGTCCCAGCTTCTTGTTTCCAAGAGAAACCATGTGATGTAATGACCCCATGAGAGGCACACTACATATACTGTCACACTATTCAGGACACTGCTTAAGAGACTGTCTAGGGGTATGCTCAAGAGTGGACTATTTTGCTCACAGAAGCTACATATCTGCAGGAAAATTAAAGTCAACCACGGTTAAGAGAAAACTGATGCAAACCCCTTAGTATGACTCTGCTGGCATGTAGGAAATATGCACTGAGTCACTGTGGTTAGCCTCTAAAATCCTCATGGTCCTAGTTTAGCAGCCTGGGCAGTCCAAAATCCAGTGGACAGAATTCCTCTATTACTCCCCTCCTTCCTCTCAAGGGAAGATGGGAAGAGAATAAGGATGAGAGACTTAAATGGAGAGACTTAAATGAGAGACTTAAAGGAAATTAAAACAGAAGAAGGTTTACTCGAACAGGAGTAAGGCAGTAAGATGTGAGATAAGGAACAAATCCACAATCATATACAGACACAGACACATATATATACACACACAACCCAATCTCAGTGATGTCAGGGACAGGTGCCTGAGGTCCCCTTGTGGCAGGGCCAAATCAGGAGAGGGATCCACGGCTCTTCCCAGCACCCGATAGATGTGGATTCTGAAGAGCTGGTGGTAAAGGAGTTCAGAGAAGCAGAAGAGAAGCAAGGACCCGGTAAAAGAGACACGGGGGTTCTGGGGCTTACGGACTATATAAGTGGAGCTTATAGAGTATGGGGACGAAATGGGAGGGAATATTGACACCTCCATGCTGCATCTAGGGTCCCGAAGGCACTGTCTTTCGTTTCTTGTGTTGGTACCAGAAATTATCCTGGTCCACTCAATTTGCTAGCAATTGAAAAAGACATGTTTAGTTTCCTGTAAAAAGCCTGGCCTTTAAAAGCCTAATTGTCCTTGTTTAGCAGTCAGGGTGGACCAAAAAACAGAGGAAAAAATTGGTCTCTATTGTTACTTACCTATTACCCTCTATTACCCTCCTATACCCTCCCAAGGGATGATGAAAGGGGAATAAGGACAAGAGACTTAAAAGTTGGAAATGAAAACAGAAACATGTTTACTAGAACAGAAAGGCAGTAAGGCATGGGATAAGGAACATATACACAAAGGTATGCAAATATATGTATATATACAACTTGATCCCAGTGATTGCAGGGGTAGGTGCCTGAGAGCCCCTTGTGAAGAAAGAGGGTTGCTTAGTCTATTTCTACCACTATTTTTCTTGCTGTTACTGTAGCACACTTAAAATATTCCTGCATCTGGGATGAATTCAGTATATCACACGGCTTAGGCTGCTCACTCTCTGGTAACAGCTGCTGAACAGGGAACACCTCAGAGTGACAGACCTTCCTTCAAGGACATACCAGTTTCATTCTCAGAAGCTGCTTAGCAAAATACATCAGGTTAACTCATTGCTTAACTTCAAGAGAAACGATAAAAGTATCTTGTCCAGAGGATACTTTTCCCTTGTTTCTAACAAGCAGTGCATGGCAAGGGACACCATCCCTTCTAGCTTTCTCTAGAGCTGGATGCCTCACTGGTAAACGTGATTGTAGCAAGAGAGCCGAAAGAACTGCCAAAAGAAATTCATTGTACCTCTGCCGCCATCTAAAGGATGACACAAAAGCAGTGTCTGAGTGATGGAACACCTACCTTACTATACCGGGATTCTTTGGGATAACAATTTTTTTTATCAGAAAAGTGGTTTATGTACTGAGGTAAGTAACAATCAATGTTCAAAAGGGCTGCTGAGGAGAATCAGAAGATAACAGACAGACTAGTATCCAGTTGGCGGCCGGTCACCAGTGGTGTCCCCCAGGGATCAGTGCTGGGCCCAGTTCTGTTTAATATCTTCATTGATGATTTAGATGAGGGGATTGAGTCCATCATCAGCAAATTTGCAGAAGACACTAAGCTGGGGGGGAGTGTGGATCAGCTGGAAGGCAGGAGGGCTCTGCAGAGGGACCTGGACAGACTGGAGAGTTGGGCTGATTCCAACGGGATGAGGTTCAACACGGCCAAGTGCCGGGTCCTGCACTTTGGCCACAACAACCCCATGGGGAGCTCCAGGCTGGGCACAGAGTGGCTGAGAGCAGCCAGGCAGAGAGGGACCTGGGAGTCTGGATTGACAGGAAGCTGAACAGGAGCCAGCAGTGTGCCCAGGTGGCCAAGAAGGCCAATGGCATCCTGGCCTGGATCAGGAACAGCGTGGCCAGCAGGTCCAGGGAAGTGATTCTGCCCCTGTACTCAGCCCTGGTGAGGCCACAGCTCGAGTCCTGTGTCCAGTTCTGGGCCCCTCAGTTCAGGAAGGAGATTGAGGTCCTGGAGCAGGTCCAAAGGAGGGCAACCAGGCTGGTGAAGGGATCCAGCACAAGTCCTGTGAGGAGAGGCTGAGGGAGCTGGGGGTGTTCAGCCTGGAGAAGAGGAGGCTCAGGGGAGACCTCATCGCTCTCTACAACTCCCTGAAAGGAGGCTGGAGCCAGGGGGGGGTTAGAATCATAGAATCATAGAATCATAGAATTAGCCAGGTTGGAAGGGACCTCAGAGATCATCAAGTCCAACCCTTGACCCACCGGAGCAGTTGCTAGACCATGGCACTGAGTGCCACATCCAGTCTTTTTTTAAATGTCTCCAGGGACGGAGAATCCACCACCTCACCGGGCAGACCATTCCATTGCCTGATCACCCTCTCCGTGAAGAAATTCTTTCTAATATCTAACCTAAACTTCCCCTGGCACAACTTAAGTCCATGCCCTCTTGTCTTGTTGAAAGTTGCCTGGGAGAAGAGCCCAACCCCCCCCTGGCTCCAGCCTCCTTTCAGGGAGTTGTAGAGAGCGATGAGGTCTCCCCTGAGCCTCCTCTTCTCCAGGCTGAACACCCCCAGCTCCCTCAGCCTCTCCTCACAGGACTTGTGCTGGAGTCCCTTCACCAGCCTGGTTGCCCTCCTTTGGACCTGTTCCAGGACCTCGACATCCTTCTTAAACTGAGGGGCCCAGAACTGGACACAGGACTCGAGGTGTGGCCTAACTAGCGCTGAGTACAGGGGCATGATCACCTCCCTGGACCTGCTGGCCACGCTGTTTCTGATACAGGCCAGGATGCCATTGGCCTTCTTTTCCCGGTTGGGCCCGGTTGGGCTCTTTTCCCAGGCAACTTTCAACAAGACAAGAGGGCATGGTCTCAGGTTGTGCCAGGGGAGGTTTAGGTTAGATATTAGAAAGAATTTCTTTATGGAGAGGGTGATCAGACATTGGAATGGGCTGCCCAGGGAAGTAGTGGATTCTCCATTCCTGGAGATATTTAAAAAGAGACTGGATGTGGCACTCAGTGCCATGGTCTGGTAACCACAGCAGTAGTGGATCAAGGGTTGGACCTGATGATCTCTGAGGTCCCTTCCAACCCAGCCAGTTCTATTCTATGATTCCTATGCGCTTCTCATATGCAGCAGGATCAATTCACAATCTCAAAGTCATTCCTGTGTAACTGCACCAGTGCAGACATAACTACACAGATTATTAGTCTGCACTGGATGACTGCAGAAACTGGACTTTCTGGCGGTAAGAACAAAAACACTGTTTTGCCTCTTCCAGATTTGTTTCTTCAGTGCTGGAGGTCAGAAACAGTAGAAGACAGGACAACAGCAGCTGCTATCAGGCTCACAAATTGATAAACCATTGCTTCTCCTCCTGGGATAAGTGGGAGTACCAGCTTCTCCTGTTGCTTACCAGTATCACTTTCTAATAGTAGGTTCATAGGCCTTATAAGTCTCCCTCTGTTTCACAGCTGAAAGTGAAAAGAAACTCCTACATTTTTAAGGTGGCATTGGCACGCTTAGGAAAAACTAGGACTTCTGCTGAAAGTGGAAGCTATGTATCTATGACAGTAAGGAATATGTATTACAGAAAATGCATTCATGACACTGTGGCAGTTTTACACCTCTCATTCCAAAGTTCTTGCCTAATAGGTTTGTGACTGAATATTGGACTTACCACTGCTCTATTGTAAGTATAAGCAGATTAGCACATGCCATTTCAGCTGCTGAAACAACCAGTGGGCAACAATGCTACTGGCAAACTTGGTGGAAATACCACATAAATTCAGATAAACTTAGTGGGAAACATCATCAGGGTTTGGGTTTCAGTGATGTAAATTTCCCCAGCTGAAACATCTGACCTTATCCCTGTAAAAACTTTTAACTTGCAGCTAGTCTGGGAGCTGTAAGCCTCTTTACAGCAACTGCTAGCTGTGTTAAATAAAGTAGTCTGTAGAAACAGAAAGTGAAAGGAACTGTTAATATGATGTCTGCATCTTGCACTGGGCTAGCAACACTGATTCATTCATCCTTCTTCCTATGTTCTCCCTCTTTTCTCTAGGGCAACTCCTCCAGGCAAATGGAAACCAAGACTTGTGATGTTTCTATAGCTCCAAACAATGATCAGATGCTACCAGTTATCTGATCAGTGGGAGATTACCTTAGTGAAATGAAGAGCCTTATCCTGAAAACCTAACTCATACTAGGTCTCTTACTAGGTTTAACTCCTACAAGGTTATTAATCATTACAGTATTCTTTATTTAGAGAATATGAATATTTCTGTCACTTCTGCAGTCTGGGGTGGGCTATTCCCACTCTTAGCCTATATAGAAGAGAGAGGGAATGAGGGTGGGAGGGAATGTCAGTGGTATGGTTTTACAGTCCTTCCCTTGACTATGAAATATCTTAGGCTTGGATTTGACATTGGAATAAAAATCAGTGACAGACTGAAATAGCTTTCCACATGCCAATGCGGAACAGCAGTGTTGCAGTACCCCGTTTGGAAGACAAAAGGAAAATAGACTGTAGGAATAGGCAGTGTCCTGTTTCATCAGTTGTTATTACTGTTGCCAGAAAAAGAGAACAAATACAGTGATTCACTTGTTCTCTTGTCAATTACACTCATATGGGCTCATATGGATGCAGCTGTTCAGTCCTTTGTTTTTGAGGTCCCAAGTGTGATTTAAATTTATACGTTTACTTCTGATGCTACAAACACCACTGTTGTGCTCATTCACAGATGGACATCCAATACATCACCTGTAGCCTCTGTTTCTTGTCACTCCATAGCAACAGAGCATTCCTGGAGTTAACCATCCTTGCCAGGCATGTAACTGGCTGCCAGCAACTAAACAGACATATGTATGGACCAAGGGCAGAATGGCAGCTAAATGTGCAAAAATCCTGATGGGCTGGAAAGGGCAGATAACTAAGAGACACTGACAGGTCAGCACTTGTGGACCTTCCCCTGTAATGTGAATACTCTCAGAGGCAAGCCACTGCTCAGCCTGTGCTCAGATGAGAAGACTCTGCACCTTCTCCCTGATTGCCTACCAGCTAAGATCCAAACTGGAATTCAGCCTACTGAAAGAGATCCAACAGTCACATCTTGATTTCCCTCTGATCCCCTATGATCCCTTTGGGTACATTATTTCCAATGTCTCATTCATCACATCCTTCCATCATATAAAATCATGATGATCCTTAATCCCTTTGTATCAAATCTCTGAATAGGGAAACACACATAAAATTATTCTTTTGTACTTTTTCATCTTTGGGCTACTTAATTATTTCTCCCGTCTTCTTTAGGCTTTAAACTCCCAGTGTATATCTTCCGCACTCTCCTTTATCCTCATCTCCTGTTCCATTAATTCCCCCCAGACTTATATTTACTGCTGCATTCAATGCTCTCTTCCTTATTTCTGGCTTTCCCACATGACTGTTTCCTCCAGTCTTTGAGGCTCTACAGATTCCGTGAAGCCTCTTGCCCCAGACCTCTGCCTTTATTTCCTCTCTCCCTTTCCTGACACTCTTTTCTCCCCCCTCCTCTCCTGTCCTTCTAGCTGCTCCTGCCTGCAAAGCTTCCACAGGGCAACTGCAGTGCTCCCAACCCCAGCTGCCCACCTCCATAACTACAAGGCCTAGACCTTTGCAAGGATGCAAGACAGACAAATCTACCAAATGTCTCAAAGCTAATTTAATATCACTGACATGACCTCTATGCAATCTGGGCATATACGCAGTGCAAGACTTTCACTACCATGGGAACAAATACCAAAATAAAATAGTAACTACAACAACAAACAAACCAAAACAAAGCAATATATATTTCCTCTTTAATAGGAAGAATGGGACCTCTTCCTCTGTGTTTTCTGTTTCTTTTGCACTGTTCAGACTGGCTTTTTTCTCTTTTTCTACTTGTCCTGGTGAGACTGTTGACTGTGCTTTTAAAAGGCTGGGTGGACCTTGCCTCTGGAGGTGAGACATGCAACTCTTTATACCTTTTTATTTGAATACAAACAAGTTCCAAGCCTTTTTTAGTTACCTTTTTTTGGACAACCTTGGAAACATGTCCAATCGTGTTTTTCAGTATCTTGAATGGTGCTGTTAATGCGTTGCTTATGAGTATCCAATCCCTTTTTCAATCATGGGATGGGCTCTCTAAACAGACTACAGAAAATACCTGCAACACCAACACCATACTTCACAAAAACAGTTTGAAAACCAAGGAGATCATTGCCATCCTGAGGTCTCTAATAATTCACATACAAGGATCGGTCCCCATAATTTTTTTCTATTACTCTACCTGACAGCAATTTCTTAGGAGCAATCTGCAGAGAAGCCTGCCAAATAAGTGCTAGATATCTGTTTGTAGAACATGGGTAAGGACTTTGTCTTCTTTAAACTTTGTTTCCACTATGATGGGGGTCACTGACACACTAACACAGTGCTGGATAGTTGATCACTGAAGTTCTTTTCAATGTAGGGGTTAATTTGAAAGTTTGTCCATCAAGGGACATATGTTATACTTCCGCAAAGTATACTGCCATATCCTTACCCTGTGGTGGTATTTCAAAGGTAGCATCTTTGCTGATGTCCTTCCAGCTGTGCAGAATTTTTACCAAACCCATTCCCATTTGTCTGAAGGTGCAAGGCACCTAACCATCTCTACAGTATAGTTCATGCTAGTACTGTAGAGAGATGCCAGTCCTGACACTGATGGGGACCATGTTCTGTGATCACCTTTCTGCCACCCTTCCTCTTTCCCTTCCTTGTCTGCCAGTGCTGGATATTCTGGATATGGTAGTTCAACTGTTGAACTTCTTGGAGTAACCACACCACTTTTCCAGAAGGTGTTTGCTTACTTCCTTTCCCTTCTGCAATGATATTCTTCCCATTTCTGTAGATTCTGTCTTTGTCTTGACTAATTTTTTGGAAGTTTTCCCAGGTAAGATGTCCCCTCAGTGGCCTTGTGATCATGATTGGGTAAATAGCATGCAGGTAGCTATCCCTTTCTCATAATTTCACCTCCTATGAAAATTTCATCTGCGAACATCTTCATAGCCTTTCCCAAATCTCCTTTTTGTGCTTGACTCCCTGATTTTTTGTCCCTTTTTGAACAGACACAGATACTTAATTTTAACACAACCTTATATGTGGTTTTTCAAGCCCTTGCAGAGTTTAAAGTGTTCATGTCCACCAGCCTGGCTCTGGTAACTTGATGGAAGCTATGATTCTAGCTCTTTATAAATTTTGACAATGTAGCAGTGTAGCAAGAAGCATTCCATGCTATAAAATATTTCCATACCTTGGTTTTGAGTATCATTAAAATTTCCTGTAGCAGAGATGTTTACTTCATTATTTGTAATGACACGGTGAACATTACCTACTTTAATGTAGGCTTTAATGTAGGCTTGTTTAGAGGCTGGTTTAAAAATTATTTTCCCTGGTGCATCTGTAATTTCTTGGGCTGGCACTATATTCTAAAATTGTTTCAAAAACCTCAGCTACCTCAGAACATGTTTTGCCTTTTGGATCAATGGCCGAGGCAAGCTTTGATATTATGTCTAACACTAGCAAGTATGATACTGTCATTATGATGGAAAACTGTTGCATATCCACCAACTCTGCTTGCCATTATGCATCCCTCTCTGCCAAAACTGTTTCTTTCAGAATATTTTCTTGCTTCCTTGTCTGAGCTATAAGAATCCCCATTTGCAAGCCAGGTTGACACTTGGCTTCTGCTGAGATCAGCAGTTTTCCTTTTAGCAGCTTAAAAAAGGGGAGTTATGCCCCCAAAACTGCCCAGCTCTGCCAGTAGATCTCTGATAGCAGATCTCTGCTAACAGAAGCTGTGGTATAGAGATCTACTCACATACTATTACACAGGCTTATGAAAGGAGGCAGTGGACAATCAATTTAACTCAAGTACAGAGAGACTTTGCTGGCAGAATAGAAGAGCAATTGGTTGCCAATCAGACTTCTTCAGGATTTTCCTTTTTTTTTTTTTTTTTCCTTAAGTATCATTGTCACTTCTGTGCCTGTGCTCCTCTCCTTGGCTGCTGCAGGCCCAGAGAGATAGGCATGTAAGTCATGGCACACTCCTAATTCCCCCTCAGTCAGACAGAGCTTCCTGAAACCTTTTGTGAAGTCACCAACCTAAGGATAAGGCAACATATATTGCAGCAGCCTGCACCTTGTAGTGTTCTTACAGGTAGCTAGAAGATCTGACAAAAATCATGTTGCTCCTCCACCTTATCTGTCAGATACCTCCAAATCCATTTTGTCAGCCATCTGTTGTCTGGCTCTTCTGATTTCCATGGCTGTTTGGATTCCCTTAAGATCTTATCCTTCTTGGTCCAGCTCACAGGACTGGTTTCTCCACATGAAATGACTTGCACCAGGGGTCCCCTGGTGGCCTCCACAGCCCTCAGGCACATTCCAACGTGTCCAAAAGAAACAAAATCTAAACCCATTCTCACCCAACTGCCCTCTTCTTCCCAGGTTCAACTTCACACATTCATTGCTGTCTCCCCCATCTCCCTACCACCCCGAGTTGCATAGGAGGATGGGGATTAGCTCTGCTTCTCCTCCCTCCCCACATGTTTTCCTGAATGTTGTGATGATGTAGGTTTTTTTGGTAAAAAACCATCACATTTGGTAAACACTGTGGGGAGCAGTGGGTCAAAAAAACACGATTATCTGTCATCTATTCAAGATTTTGCCTTTACCGGCAGCCAATCAAGATACTGGCTTCCAGAAAGAGTATTTATAAACAGGTCACAGCCTTTCCCCATTATCCCTTTACTCTTTCTGATCTCGTTGTTAAGTGGCTGTGATTTCACTGCTGTTTCTTGCCTTGTCTGCTTCCTATGCCCTAGCAATCCTGTCTGCCTTGGGTTTTGTAGTCTGATAAGTGTTGCCCTACTTTGGGCCAGGAAAAGCTGCAGACAGAAAACAAGGGAAAAGGTAAAAAGAGGAAAACTCTGCCTGGCTGTAGCTCTGCACAGCTGTGCATGCTTTATTGTTTAGCATATTGTTTACCTGGTGACAGGAGATGCTCCAAGGTACATTGTACACAAACAGGGCCTGGAACTTTAACTTAGGGGAAGGACGTCACTATGAGCTTGAGGGAGTGGTTGGTTGTGACACTGAAGATCTCAAACTGAGCAGTTTCTGTTTTTATCAAGGAAGATTAAACAAGTGAACTGCATGTGTCATGACTGTTTCTATGTAGTTTACACTTGTGGACCTGACACAGCTGATGGGCTCACGTTGACAGGCCTCTGTATGCTTATGTTCTGGTGCCCTCTTTTCTCAGTTGAGTGCAAGGGCCTGAGTATTTCAGCAGGGATGTGTGAATGGGTAACTTCATCTTCCATTAATTAAAGATATTAAAAATGCAGGGTCCAATCCTGTGATAGCTTCTGCAGCCCCTCACACCCCGCAGGAAGGAACATAGCATGGTGCAGAGGGCCAAAGCCTGAAAGTGCTTTTCTGTTAGGAAACTCTTCACCACCCTCTTAGAGCTTTCAGACCAGAAGCCTATGGTGAAAAGGATGCACTGACCACATAGGATCTTTCCACATATACAGAAGGCACAGATTCAGAATATTGTGTCAGGAAAAGCATCCTTGTATCTTTAGTAGATGGTTTGGTTTCTTAGTGATGAATATATGGCAGAAAAGTACCATCAACCCCTGCTTAGTTGAATCTGGTCCATGTGAATAAATAATGAATACATAATGCCTTGTTTTTGTGTTTATTCCCAACCCAGATCAACCATAGTCAGAGGGCTTCTTGAAATCTCAGGGCTGTCTTCTAGAGCATTTATTTTATTGAAAGCAGAGAATAATTCTTGCCAAAGCTACATCTGAGTCACTAGTGAAGATAACGTAACTCCTAAATTCAACCACTTTTGTTTTTCTTCCTATAGCTAAAGGAACTCAATATTTACAGTGAGAAGAGGATGATAGGCTAAAACAAGAGAAGAGAGAATTTTTTATTTGGAACACGTTAGGAACACTGTTCACAGTACATCATAACAGGGTGAATATATAATGGGTTGATCATAAAAGTTTAAAAAAGCAAAGACATGACAAAGCTAGATTATAGGCTAGGTGTGGAAACTGGTGTTTTTTTCCTCTTATAAGCAAAGCTATACAAGTAAAGACTGTCTCATACTATTTCTGCACAAGTAAAAGATTGATGTAATCAGTCTGTGCATATCCTTTATTTCGTATAAATGTTCCAATACTTAGATTAACACTTCTATATAGTTCACAATGCTTAATTTAAATACAGTATAATAGCTCATTGACCTGCTGATTTAAGGTGCAATTTATCAAAACCTTCAGTAAATACTCTCTTTTTTTTTACTTAATCAGTTCTCTTTGGCACACTTCTTGTTCATTTAAATACAAAAGTGTAGAATTTAATCGATTATATAACACTGCAGGATCTTCAAGGGATTTTTGCTAGCATACGAGTGCAACTTTAGGTTTACCACAAGCTTATTTACAAATAACTGTATATGAATTTCAGTTTACTTTACATATAAAATGGCAAAGAACTTTAATGTGCAAGGCAAAAAAAACTTGTTACAGCAACTCCTCCCTTGAGAGACTGATTTTTGCACCATGGAAATCTTGTATAAAATGTTTTAGAAAATGGAGATTCCTTATCAGGAAATTCTTGATGCATCTTATTCTATAGCAAGCCACCTGAACACATGACTCTCTGGGTCCAGAAATGCTTTGTAAAATACAGTTTAGCTGGTATGTTGGCAGTAGAGCAAAACACCAACCAGTCTGTGTAAAAAGCTTAGTGACAGGTGCTTCTTTCTAGAAAAAGGTATGCCTCCTGTACTCTTGATATTGTATCTGGTTTTATTCCATTGAGGAAAAGTTTAGAATTTGCACTATGCATTGTTTAGACTTAAAGATGAACAACAGTAAACAGGATTATTTCTGCTTCTGATGGAATGTATTTCTAGGAGGCTACTAAATCAGTGAAATATCACTTTACAAAAACTCTTCAAGTGCCAGAAGAGCAAAGCTACAGCAATTTATTCCACAGCTGAAGGACAATCCCAACAGCTGGCATTCATGTGAAAGGCATGGTGAAACCTAGCTACATAAGTACTGGAAAGTCTTCCATGCCCACTTATTTCACAATTAAAGTAAAATGAAACCCCATTCACAGTAAAACACTTATTACAAGGCCTTTCTGGTCTGCTCCTTCCTGAATAACCCAAGTGATATCCCCTCAACTGCAGAAATGAGTATTTTGGCACATTATAAAGTTACAGTAGGTGTCAAGTACAGTGCAATCTGTTCAGAAGGCAAGGATGCTAAAAGGGACTTCATACAGGTGTGGTGTAACGTGGGTACGTGGGTAGGATATGGAATGCTGTGCTACTCCTGAGTAAAACACGTTTGTCTGTCCCAGCTAATATACCCATTTATGAGCATGCTGATTGTGAAGAGGCATTTCATAGCCTCACCATTATTGTATATATTTTTTTTAATTTTTTTTTTTTTTTTTTTTTTTTTTTTTTTAGGTATTTTACAACTGCTTTTTTCTTCATCTATAAGCAAGAACTAGATGTGGAGAGTTCAAATTCTTGGGAGAAGGGATGGGAAGGGGCAGAATTGGTAAGGAGAATCAGAGTCTGTGTAGTAAATCAGATGCATGTGAGATATAACTAATTCTCAACTATCCTGTAAGCTTTTTGAGATATTGCATATGGACATGTCCTCTAGGGCTCCTGTTTTACCTGGAAGCTACTGGATTTAGAACTGAGATGTCTGTGTGAAGGATATGGTGTCAGACTTATCTACAGCAAAGCCTCCATTAACGTATGATTTCTTGGTCTCTGTTTCATCATTATCAAGTATTGTTTCCAAGGCAAAAGGATTGACTATGTTTACTTCAGATGTGACATCCATCTGCTCCAGCTCCTTTTTGGAGAGCTTCTCCACTATCCCTGTACCAAAGGCATCTCCCAAGACATTCACCATCGTTCTGAATCGATCCCTACGGAATAAAAATGTTGTTAGACAAACCACTCTGTATGTTACTTAGAAAATCCTTTCAGTAAAAGTAAGCTACCCTAGCAAATGCAAAGCTGCTCTTTCACTAGTGCAGATTTAGAATAATCCTACAATTCAAAGAAAAAGATCTTGTAGAACAAGAAACAGAATTTTTCCAACATGTATTTGAAGAAATTAGACATCACTTTTCATGACAAATTACTTTGTACAGGGTATGTAAAACTGTAAGTCACATCACTGGTCTGCTGAATCAGTAATCACACCTCAGTGCACATCCTTACAAAATGCACGTCTCACTTCTCAGGCCCTGAAGTACACTACAGAGGTGCAGCAGAAGAGTCTGCATTGTGCCTTTTGTCTTTCTAACAGTAATTGCCTCAGCCAGAGGAGTGCCTAGCCCAGTATCTTCAGCATTCAGGACCAAACCCTGGCAAGAGAAAGGTCAATATTCTGTTATCTTCTTCTCCTTGTTAAAGGATTGAAGCACAAAGTTGTATTTAAGAAGTCACTAAAGGAGTATGATACTTCTGTTGATTTGTCTCCCAGCAGAAATGTGACTGACAGGTTTTAAAAATAATCACTAAAAAAATAATACTGAAGTATATCAGTATGTCTCAGATGTTTTTCTACTATGAGTGTTGAACTCTAGTGCCAAGAAGGGTTGATGTGTTCTCCATGTGGAAAGGAAATACATGGTAGCGAAAGGAATAGAGAGGGGTAAAGTAAAATTGTGGTAGGATCAGTGTGACAGGGAGGAAATCAATATCACTAGAAACTCGTATTTCATAATACTTCCCCAAAATTTGCTTTCTTCATTAAAAACAGAAGTACTTCTCAAGGCTACATAGTAAAATCTTGCTAAGTTCATATTTAACTGGAGGATTGTTAATGAGCCACTACTAGTCATCTGTAAAATAATACACTTTAGGCAATAAGTACAAAAGGCAAAAGCGTTAATAATCTACGTGGCATCATGATGTGCATTCCATCTGAAGAGGTGCAAAATGCACTGGCAATGATCTCTGATACATGAAATTAATTTTTATTTTGCTTTACACAGCAAGACAACCTTATCTGAAAAACTTCTCAATTAGAATCAGAAATAGTGGAACAGGTAGCTTCCAAGTATTTTCCTTGTGCCTAAAAATCATAAATTGTAGTCTTTCAAAGTGGAGATGAGATCAGATATGTAAAATTTTGATTACTATGAGAAACAGAGAATTACTGTTCTCTTTCTCTCTGACTCTTTGATAAGAATTTGAGGACAATGAATGAAATGCTTAGGATGTCTGGATTAAGACAAAATTAAATAGGTGTCTGTGCACACATTGTTAGATTGTGTGCAAATCTTAAATTTTATGTGAGTCCCAAAATCAATGAGGCATTCATATAAGAATAAATCTGTTGAGAACTATTACTGCAAAACCCATACCATGTCTACCTCAGGAACTTTGTTAGCTGCAGTTTGAGGCTAGGAGAATGCTTTAGGAAAAGAACCAATATATGTTTGTTGTGTTCTAAGACATGTTTAGTCTGTGAACCTGTTCTGAGCCAGAGTTTTTTAACTGATGTTCGCCATCTATACCAAAACTAAATGCCTACTGGGAAAACAGCTGAAGGAAACAGCTGGAGAGAATTACATGATTGTGGAGTGCAGCAAACAAACCTGTTTCAGACAGCTGATGGGGAGAATGCACTTCTGGATGGAGCTGTTTTGTTTGGAGCAATTATGCTTATACAGAAAATGAATTGATCATTGGATCCATTAACCAGCTCTGGTTTTCTGGAGACTGGTGTTTCTCTCTGTAGTTTGCAAAACTGGGTTAAGTAATCAAGTAAATTTTATATATATATTTATCTGTGAAATATACAGGTTGGTGCAAGAAACCCATCAAGAAAATTACTGGGAAGGGGCAGAGGAGGAAGAGGAGTGCATTACACTGAGTGTAAATGTAAGCCTAAGAAGAAGGCAGGCAGACACTATGAAATGATTAAGATCTCTGCACTGATACTAATCAAATATCCACAATGAGTTACTGCAGATGAACGAGACCTTGTTCTGTGCACTAAAGCTCACACTAGGAGGCAAAGAAGCTAGACTACAAACTAAAGTTATAGTCCTTAACCTGTGATTCCCAGTGAATCATGGGACAAAACTGAATGTGTGTGAACTCTGTAATACACACTGTGATTCTTGGGCTTTTCCAAAAGTAGAAGAGAAACATCTTGATGTAAGCTGAGCAGAAAAGACTTCTGATAAAAACACGTCCCTGTGAAATGGTGCTTAAAGGGACTTTGGGGTTCTAGGTTTCTCTTAGGTGAGATGACTGAGGTCAGGCATAAGGAATGCTTTCTGAACCTTCATGTGTGTGCTTGTTGATCAAGAAACTCTCAGTGAAGAACAGCCCAAGCAAAGTAAAAGAGGCAGCACAGACCTGTGTACAGCCCACCACACGTGCACGTGGAATTAAGGACCAGCTTTGCTTAGTTCCTGGTGTGCTCCACTCCATCTTCACCAGGGTACAGATTTTACATGCTTTGTGGAAATCAACTCAGATGTTCTGCTTGTGGCTGCACTTGATTTTTAGTAACAGTGTATGAACTTAGCTTAATATTATGGCAACTGAGACACTCCAGAGGCACTTCTGGATACTGTCAAATCTGTCTTCGCAGTGTATTAAGCTAATGATTTATTTACTTTGTGGCCACTATTTTAAGGTTGACAGCACCTCTGTATGTGAGGTTATTCACTTCCACCCCTTGCATTTGTACTTGTCTCAGAATTAAAGACAGTACTGTATTCAACTCCATATTTGAACAATGCTGTCCATAAGGAGAAACTTCTTTCTACAACAGTCCTAATTAATTTTGTTGCTTTCTTTCTCAGACACATTTTCCCACACAACTTATGTAAACATTTTAAAAAAGGACAAATAATTAAATAGCAAATGCCTGAAACTTACAGAAGCCAGTCAACTGCAATGATCAGAGTAACATCCTCAGCGGGGAGGCCGACAGCGCTCAGTACAATCACCATGGTGACAAGTCCAGCTTGGGGGACACCTGCAGCCCCGATGCTGGCTGCTGTGGCTGTGACACTAAATAAAGACCAGAAAAGTAATTCAGAATACATGTTGCTCAGAAAAACTGTATGTTTTGGCACAAATAGTCTTATTTCAGTGCAAGAAAGTTTTCCTCTTGAATAGTATTTAATCAAAGTGTAGTGAGAAGTTTATGCTACAAGTCGTGTATTGATACACTGGCTACACTGCAGGATAACAAATAATGCAGGACCAACAAGCAAACTAGACATAGCAGATGTACTGTCTGAGCTGGGTTTGCAAGTACTGGCAATGGAAGAATAATGTCAGTTTCCAGAATGATGCCCTATATCAGCTGCATGCTCTGGTCCATCCCACCTCCTTACCATGTTGCACAGGCAAGACCTTGGACAAAGAGCTGAGAATGTTTTTGTTGCTACCTGTGCTGTGAATGATAGTTTCATCTTTCCCATTACCTTCATCCATAAGTTAATGTACCGTTAGTGAAAAAAAACACCTCCAACAAAATGCATGTGATGCCTTTAGTCTTACCTAATGGTAACTATCTGGCCAAGATCCAGTTCTAAGTCATTCAGCTGTGCAATAAATACAGCTGCTACTGCTTCGTAGAGAGCTGTGCCGTCCATGTTGATGGTAGCTCCAACTGGAAGAACAAACCTGGTAATTCTTTTGTCGATGCCATTTTTCTCCTCCGCGCAACGGAAGGTGACAGGCAAAGTTGCTGAGCTGGCACACAAATAAACACACGAAGTAAGAACAGGCAACAGCATATCATGTCCCCTGTCTTTCCTTTTCCTCAGAGCCTAAACTGCTCTAAGACTCAAACAAACATCTAAGACAGGAAGGAAGGATGGACCATGAAAATGAGAATTGGTTCATAAACCAAAGCAACTTTTGTTACAGCTTCTAATTATGGGGACAAATAACAAAATGTGAATTAGCCTCAAAATAACATGGTAAATTTCACATTATGCATGCTACCATAAAACAATGCAACTGCTTAAAATCTAGCAAATCTTTCACTAAGGAAACGGATGGCAAAGAGCTGTGTCCTTCTGGGAGGGGCACTCTATTTGATATAAGTCAGTGCAATCTATAGCGCTCTATAGGTATCACAGAAGTAAAGATTAAAGTAATACTTAAACCTGCAGGCATTTAGAATTGTTCTTGTGAAATCAGGGTGTGTAATACAGTAGTGATGAAATCAGAGCACAAACAATGCTACTGCTACCACATATGTTACTGTATGGAATCTTGAGTGCCATCACATGGCACATACAGGACAACCAATAACATAAACCCAGTCAGCATGGGTTTATGAAAGGTAGGTCCTGCTTGGCCAACCTCATCTCCTTCATGACAAGGTGAGCCACTCAGTGGATGAGGGAAAGTCTCTGGATGTTGTCTCCCTGGACTTTACCAAAGCTTTCAATATTTTCCAAGAATATTCTCCTAGAGAAACTGAGTGCTCATAGCTTGGACAGGCATAAACTTTGCTGGGTGAAAAACTACCTGGATGGCTGGGCCCAAGGAGTTGTGGTTAAGGGAGAACAGTGGCCAGCCACAAGTGGTGCTCCCCAGGGCTCAGCTGGCGCCAGTTCTCTTTAATATATTTATCAGTGATCTGGATAAGGAGGCCACGTGCACCTTCAATAAATTTCAGATGACACCAAGTTGGGTGGGTGTGTCGATCTGCTTGAGGGTAGGAAGATTCTGCAGAGGGACCTGGACAAGTTGAATCGATGAGTGTATGAGGTTGAATAAGGCCAAGTGTTGAGTTCTACACTTTGATCGAAACAGCCCCATTCAACACTACAGGCCTAGGGAAGAGTGGCTGGAAAGCTGCCCAGAGGAAAAGGACCTGGGGGTCTGTGTCAGCATGCAGCTGACAGTGTGCCCAGGTGGCCAAGAAGGCCAACAGCATCCTGGCTTGTACCAGGAATAGCGTGGCCATCAGGAGAAGGGAAGGGATCATACTCAGCACTGGTGAGGCTGCACCTTGAGTTCTGTGTTCAGTTCTGGGCCCCTCACTACAAGGACACTGAGATGCTGGAATGTGGACAGAGAAGATCAGGGAAGCTGGTGAAGAATCTGGAGAACAAGTTTTATGAGGAGTGTCTGAGGGATCTGGGGTTGTGTAGCCTGTAAAAAAGGAACCTGAGAGAAGATCTTACTGCTCTGTAGAACTTGAAAGGAGGTTGTAGCAAGTGAGGGTTGGTCTCTTCTCCCAAGTAACAAGTGATAGAGTAAGGCAAAATGGCTTCAGATTGTGCCAGGGAAATTTTAGAAAAAATTTCATCACCAAAAGGACTGTCAGGCACTGGAGCAGGCTGCCCAGGAAAGTGATACAGTCCCCATCTCTGGAGGTACTTAAAAGACGTGTGGATGTGGTGCTTGGTGACATGATTTAGTGGTACACATGGCAGTGCTAGGTTAATGGTTGGACTTGATCTTAAAGGTCTCTTCCAACCAAAACCTCCCTCTGATTCTGTGAAAATATATATTTCTTTTGTTTACCTGGAAGAAATCATGAGGGCTGTCAGAAGTGCCTGAGCCATCCCCATGGCAAACCGAAAAGGGTTTTTCCTTACTATTATTAAGTAGATCAGTGGTAGAATTATAGTGGAATGTATTGCAAGCCTGCAAAATAAAATGGACAAGGTAAACAGAGAGATCCACCATGTTGCCTTGTTTTAATATGACAGTGGTAAGAGGTATCTAGCTCTGTCTACAAGTACGCTTCAATGACCTTTATGTTCAAAACCATCTTAACAAAATGCAGAATTACTGAAGTAATAAATAGTATTTAAAATTATATGCAGAGAGTTATTTTAAAATATAGTACAACATTCCACCCTTGCCAAATCCTTACAAAGCAGACTTGAGACAGGTCAGAAAAACAAAGAAAAATATTTTTCTAAGTTTATCTGCCTTTGTTATAAAGCACATTTAAAATTAAAGGTAAATATGGTTCCCAGTCACAGACATGAAGTCCACATCTTTCTGCAGAAACTTCAAACATGATCCTGTAAAGAAATCTACACTTACTTTCTAGAAAACTGTGTAAGCTGAGGACTACAATTAAAACATAGTGGGTTATTTCAGACTGTACAAATGAGATATATCCAGTCTCACCATCTTTAATACTATAAAATACTAAGCTACTTTTGAAATATTATTTTTTAAAATTCAATGTATTGACATGTGAAGGATCCCGTTGTCCTCTTGATGTTAGCTTCTCAGTTGTAGCCTGGATATTTGGGTAAGACTCAGGGACAAACTCATCCTTCAACTTGTGCATTAATTTTGAACATGGTGCATTAATCATTATTGCATATGAATGCAGAGCTTTGCTGAATTTAAGATTAGAGTTAAACAGCCTCCTGTGAGGATATTTGAAATTAAATATATGTGAGGGGTCTGTGAAATATTTCGTATGTTCTAAGGTCACAAGCATCAGCTTCTTGTGAAAAGAAATTATCATAGCCTGGAAATATAAAGCCTAGAACTCTTGTCATGTATGACCTTGGGATTTTCATTCTGTCCTTAAAAGATGCTCTTTTGAACATTACTGTGTTGTTACAGCTTTTTGACTTCAGAGCAGCTAACAGAGATTAATCATGGTACCGTTTGTTCTGCCAAAAGCAGGCAATTATGAGAGCTGTAGCCACAGTACAGAAATTCACAACAGCATCATTATTTGCTTCCCTAGAAAAATTGCCTCTTTAAAAGCAACAGACAATAAAGTTTTCATTCTGTATGGGAACAAACTACTTATTTAGTGAAATGTAAGTAAAAGCATGCAAATTTATTGATAAATTTTTGTGAAGAATTCTAGAAAGAAACCTAACAATTTTTCCAATGGTGCCTGGGAACAAATGGAATTTTGCAGAACATACAGAAAAAACATAAAATGGTATGGGTATCATGTGGTGTCTTAACAAAATCTTGATTAGAGTAAACATTTCAAGTATGTCTGCATCTAGCAGCATACTAACTTCCAAGTAGGTATTTTGAAAAATCTTGATCTGCAGTTTTTCAGTGGCAGCAAGAACATGTCATTATCCAAAATAAACTATCTGTGCATATCTGCTTTTCTACAACTGTTTTTTTATTAAACAAATATAATACTTATTTTAATGCATAAAATGCAACTCACAGTTAGGAGCAGAAATTTTTATACCAAAAGTCATAATCAGCAATTGGAAAGAGAAGTTCTATTCTAGTGCTTAATTTTAACAAAGGAAGAATCTTGCCCCTCAGAATCCCAAACTGGCATTCCTTTTAACATCCAGACATGGCACAGATAAGAGGGAGTATTCTTGCTGCCACCTCTGTTTTTATAATTCCACCCCACGCTATAATTATGCCTCCTACTCTGATTTTCCTCTGCTGTGACTGCTAATATGTCTTCATGCTGACAATGCAACAATTAAAAGTGAGAGGCTGAAGGTATTTAGTGGTCAACTGGAGCAGAGGCACTAGGGGAAGTCTGTTGAGTCATGGTGATCTGAATGAGAAATAAAGATTGAGCTGTACTGCAGTGGTGGGTGAGAGCTGGTAGGGCTGAGGAGGTGAATGTCCTCATGAATAATAAAGCAGGGTAGAAGGTGAGCTAGCAGATGAGTTGGAGAAGGAAGTTACAGTAAAGGAGAAAGAGAACAAGAAATATCAGGCTTCACACTTGCATTTTTCTTGATAGGGCATACAAGGAATCTTCTTAAGATAACATTTAATTCTTAGGATCAGTCTTAAAGGGAGGATGACAGAGATTCAGAAGATGCCAACAAACAAAACACACTGCAAAGAGAAGAGGTCAGGAATATAAGGATGAAAAAAAACATGGTGGGAATACTCATGTTTAAGAACCCAAAACAAGGAAAGAATACTGCTTTTCTTGTTTGCTAAGAGGTGGGGGGAAAGGGTATTCCTGCAAGCTGGAAAATGTTGAACAATCACCTCTTCCATGCAGCCTATAGCCTTGTGCACACATTGTAATCTTTGCTCCTGTGATCTGATTACCACATGCATTCCCTGATGGTCAGTTTTGCAGACATATGCTGCTGCTGTTTGGTGTTCTCCACAACACCTGAATTATGACCCACTGCAGACCATCCCATAGGAGATGGAAATGCTTCAGAGATCTACCCCAGCAGCCATCAGGCTAAGCTGTGGCATGCACATGGCAGTTTGGTAGCACAGAGACTTTTTCCCTCCAAGGATTTAAAGGTGGGCACAATTACTATATACCATCTTTTTAATGGCACCCGGGAACCTGCTTAGAATTGTTCCTGTGAAACCCATGGTTACTAGACAAGCGGGATGTGCAGTGATAGTTTAATTTGCAATTGAAGCACTCTGGAGAAAGCACTCTGTCTTCACAGACATCTTAAGGAAGATACTTCCTGTCACAGTACATACTGTAAAAATTATATAGGTAAACAGCCATAAAAACTACTATCAGATTAAAACTGGAAAACTTTCTGTCTGTTGTAAAAACTACAGTGAGAGGATAGTAATAATCCATCCACTATATTTCTTCACTGAGTTAATTTGACTTAGTAACAGAAAACCTACAAAAGTGTCAGAGTATCATTCTATAAATTATTTTTACGTAACTTGTAGTCATATTTTCACTTCTAATTTACATAGAAATGATTAGCCTCTCGATTCAGAGTTTCTTGGTAAACATCAACTCTTGCATCTTTTAAAAATTTTATTTCTTTTCCAAGTTGAAACTCACAAAAAACCCCACATTATGCATTAAATAAATGTAACTTGCACTCATGTCTGTACCATTTTGATAAAGTCATGATTCAATCCTATTTCTGGAGGTGTAATTTTTACTCAGAAATTATATCTCAAATTATTTTTTATTAGCTAGTCCAAAAATACTAGCTTATGAATAAGACTGAACTACATGATTATCTAGCAAAGATTAATGAAATAATAATAAAAAAAAATCCTTTTGCTTATTTATAGAGAAATTTGCATTTAAGACTAATATATCACCCCTCTCTCTGCTTGGTCATCATTAGAAAGAGTGTAAATGGCATCTGAAGAATAGCATGCATATGCATAATGTGTGGAGAAAGAAGCTCTTGAACAACTTTGGATCTAGCGTCTAGATATTAATAAATAACATTAATAAATCCTTAGTGTAACAAAGGAATTATAGGACTAGAAGATTAGGCAGTGAACTAAGACAGCCTAGAAGCTATGCACTTCATTGAACTGGAAATAGAAATTTAAGTGCATTTAATTTATGGAGACTGTAATGTCCATTTATCTCTCAAATGGGTTCTTTGCAGGATAGTCTTTAGAAATATATAATGACCTAGTATAATAACCTAGATCACTTGGAGCAGTTAAGCTGCCCCATGTAGGCTTCACATCTGCAAGGTTCCACATTGTGCAGGTGCAACTTACTACACTCCAAAATATTCTACACACCCAAAGGTCTAGAAAAATAATATAAAAAATGTTCTGATGCTTGGCTAAGTTAACCAGATAGCAATTGCTGCTTTTGCAACTTCACCAGCTACCTTTTTTCTTGAAGGAGTATTTAATAGTGCAGTTTGAAGGATCCTCTTGATGCCACTTGCCTGCTCTGCACTGAGGTAGGATGAGATCAGTTTTCTCCTTGGCTTCCTTTATTGTGTGCTGCACTCCCTACACATTGGTGTTGTGCAGTGGAGCTGGGCCTGTGCTGCTACACCTTGGGCACCCAGGTCACACAAGGAGGTTTACAACTTAATCCAGGTATATGTGTATTTTCAGTAGTCTGGCAATGTTCAATAAGACATAACTCAAAACCCTACTCTTTCACAACTTCCTCTAGCACCTAACAGGGGTATTACTACTCTCAAAAATATGATTATATTATCTGTTTCAGCACCATGCTAAGATGAAAAAATTAATACAAGAAAATGGGTTTTTTCTGGGGGGGAGCAGGTGTGTTTTGTTTTGTTTTAGAATGCAAGGAACTGACTTTTTAAAACAAAACATGCATTCAGGAAAATGTGCATTCAAAACATCCTCACACACCTTCAGATAATTTCCAGTGACGAGAATTTTTTACTCTGACCTAGAAGAGACCGGGTGTGATAGGTAACTGAGTTGCAATCAACTGACCTCTAAAAGCTGCACACGTTTAATTTCATCTTTAGCAAATTACATACCCACTTAGTACTGTAGCCATGTAAAGACCCAGCTTACGGAAGATTTCCCAGTCCTCAACTTCTATTATCTTCCCAGCAATTAAAAACACAATACCAATTGGCATATACCTAAGAAACAAGAAAAAAGCAGTTAAAAATGCATTCTCAGAAATATTGTATGCTCACCGTGGAATAATTTCTCACACAGTATAACTTGTTACAACAGATACATTTTTTTAATATTCTGTTACACACTGAAGACTTTGTTATATTCCATTACACCAACTGACTTGATTCATTTATGGCGAGACTACAACAGAGATGAGGAAAGAATAAAAGTAACCCTGTGTATATTCCAGCATGTACTTTATAACCTGGTGCCACAGAGTATGCAGAAGCTGGGGAGGGTGTGGGCTTCGCCCTACTGCAACAAATGCTTATGCATAGCCATAAGCTCACTTGGAGGTGGAAGTCTGCAGGGCTGAGACCATTATCTGTGCATTCTGCAATCACACAGATGTGGGAAAGGTCTCCTGTGCTTACAGCAGCTGCCCTGTGGTACGGGGGGCTGTATGTGGATCCCCTGCACAGAATAAGAGTGACTTCATTATGTTAGGATAGCAGAGCCATCAGCCTGTTGCTAATTGGAGGCAGCCCCATCACTGAGTCAGCTTTACACAAGACCTTACAGACACCAACAGCTGTGTGGGCCACTGCCTACAGAAAATCCATGCCAAAAATCAGAACTTAATGCTAGCACCAGCTCCAGTGCATCCCAGTTGGTACCAAAGAGCAGGCTGTCACAGAGAAAAGTTGCCACTTCAGAGCTGGAGTAGTGTAAGTGAATTTATAAATTTGTGAATATAAAAATGTATCAATTTTAAAATATAAATTATTAATTTATAAAAAGTGTGTGTACTAACTCACAAATAAAATACTACCCTGTCCCCATATAAAGCAGGGACTCCAGCTTCCTGATGAGCCCTGAACTTGTGGAACTGATTCTTCACGTGTACCAGAATCAAACTCTGCCCTGTTCAAGACAACAGCTCCCACATCTGCAGAAAGAGGGAGCATGTAGCCCCAGCATCAGGTACATGCAAGTCAATGGACAGTCATCTTATGGGTAGGATCCTGGATTTGTGGCATGTGCTAACTCTCAGGTCACCTTAATGCTGGTAATTTGCTGGCAGTGAGGCAGCCTCAATTTCATGGGGCAGTAACTCAGCTGGGGACTGAACCAGATGCCTAGCGCAGGACAAGTTGCAGAAACTAATTTACCTTTCTTTAAAGGCAGTAACTCTGGATAGATTCACTGTTTTGCAAGTATCTCAGCGTGCTGGGATGGAAAAAAAATCCTTGGGCTGGTCATATCTGATAAGCTAATGTTTGTGTGAAACGTGGATATGAGCAGAGTATTGCAGTATATGGCACAAGGTGCTCCACAGGTAGGACTGAACTCTAGAATGGATTGTTTGTGCTTTAGTCCTAATTGTGCTCTGCAAGGCAAAAAAAGCCCTGTGAACTGCTGTGAAGCCCAACTAAATCCTATCAGAGGAATTAATACATTTTCGGGGTGGTGACACTTTTACAGTCCACAAATCACTCCTGCAGCTGTACTGGTCTGATGTAAATTCCTAGCAAGAATGCCCAAAAACCTTAGGTTTGAACAGATTATCAGCATGACTATTCCTTTAGTGTATAGTAAGTGAAAGTTCTGTTTCCACCTTCCTCAAATGGGTCAAGTTTTGTAGAAAGGAAGCTTTTTATTAGAAGCTTTTTATTAGCCTTTCTTTTAAAGTTGTTTGCTGCAAAGCACTATACAAAAGCAAACATGAAGTATGAGTCTGCTCCAGACATGTAAATGACAAAAACCATCTAAAGAAGTTGTTAAAAAATTCCAGTATGCCTTCGAACTTACCACATAATTATCTGAACTATTTTCATAGTAGCTTCATTCAGTGCATTGAAAAAATCCACCAGCACTTGTCCTTTCTCTCCCATTTTCCCAATCACCACACCAAAAACAAGACAAAAGACGATCAATCCCAGCACATTGATGCCATCAGAATACATGCCCACAATTTTGTATTCTTGGGTTTTGTTCTATGGAGATTCAAGAGGAAGAAGTTACTATCTGAAAACAGTGAACTTCCTTTAAAGAGTTCTAAAATGAAAACACATTTAGATATTTCTTTGAAAATACATAGTTCCCCAGATATTCTAACTCCCTTTCTCCCAGTGCCAAATGGGCAAGTTCTAGAGTGAAGGTAGAACTAAATTCTCTTTGAAAGCTTTGTATTTTAAAGCTATGCAAGGATCTTACTGAACACCTGTGGGGGGATAAAACTCCCCTTCATTTATGATGCCCATTCTATAGACTTCTGACACAAAGTGTGGTAAGGTGTAGGTATCCACAATCATGTCTTCAATACACTCAAGACTTACTCTACTGTGGAGAACGAAGTACAGCTAATGTAGAATCTTTGTGGTTATTTCTGAGCAGCTTGAGGGTTTGTGTCTGGATTTAAGGTAAATAGTGCATTGTGCAAGAACTGAGACGATGTCCAGTTTTGTCCCAAATTTAAAATCTTTTTCAGCTGAAATTAGTGAAATTGCATAACTCATAGCAGAACTGGACGCACATAACAGTATAATAATATACTAATTCTAACTATATAATAATGTACTAAATTCATACTAATTTGGTACTATTCATGGTTCTGTGTTCACAGTCTACTGAGTTCCTTACTTCCTCTCCTTCAGAGAGAATTTTAGGCTTTATAAACCATCAACACCCATAAGCTCTACATACCTTAAATCAGAGGCTTGTTTAGATGTCTCTTTGCTTTGTCTCTTTACAGCAGGATAACAAACAACTAACAAATGCCTTCCATTGCTTTGTTCCCCATTAAAAAAAAAAAAAAAAATTCATTCCATCTTTTTGCAGTGCTTACAGTTATTTCATTGCACTCAAACTGCGCCTGCTGATACACACCTAGCCTCTCAACAGTGACTGCTTTCTTTAATTTCCTGGCAAACTGTTCATTAGCATATACATTTAATGGACTATATGAACTGATTATTCTCTCACATCACCTGTTGTCTTTGGACTGCCTAATTACCAGTGGAGTCTTTTGTTCTTAGGCCCAGTTGGAGATCCTCATCATTGCCTCTAGCATTGACTTAAGAAGTTTTGTGCCCTTGTTAAAAGCTATGTACCATTTGCTTCCTTTTCTCAACCACTAACCACATGAACTAAACCAAATGTTTTGTGTTCTTTCTCCTCACTTCATATGTTGTGAAGAAATACAACAATAAAGGTCACACCTCTGAAGCTGCTGCTGTTGTTGCTGTTGTAACAGGTTCTTCTGTAAATGTAGAGCTATTTTTATCCACACCAGCCATAGCTTCAATTTTTTCTCGTTTGGTTTTATACTGGAAAAGTTTATGAAAAAAAAAAAAAAAAAAAAGAAAAAAGAAGAAACATGAGGAAACTGAAGAATGGCATAGCAGTTGTCCAGTAAAAATTAGGGGAAAATGAACCTATCTGCCTTGAAGGTAGCAAACACATTCTTTCCCCGCGTCATGGTTCTATTCTTCTGATGCTGTATATCAAACAAGTGATTCACAGATTATATGCTATGAATTCTGCTCTCCAGGCTCTCACATGCTCTATGGATCTGGTGCATTCTCATGGGGGGGTTACATACAGCTCCTGACAATGGCAAGGGGACTTATCCCTGGGACAAAGTGTCCAGAAAGAATTCCTGAAAGCCATCCCAGGAGAAGTCTGGAGAGCAGATGCACTTGATACAACTAGACTCCTGGTACTGCAGTTAGCACAACTAACACCATTAGAGAAAGCAAACAGTCATACTCTGTGGCCAAGCTTGTCACTTATTAGTCCCCTTTCCCCTCATTATTAGGCACTGAAGTTCCTGTGTACCAAGCAGATGAATTAAACAGATTTCTTTGACCCTTCCTTACCAGCATCAAGGTTCCTGTTGACCTGGCTGACTACTTCCCTCCTTACCAGCCTTGAAGGTCCCAGGCACATGGCCAACCTGGTGTTGTTTATGACCCTGCCACAGAGCAGGGAACTGTAACAGGGCCCAGACCACTATCCATAAAATCAAGAAGTTACAAGTCCTAAGGGGGAATCTGGATTGGAGCTGCAACTGGACATGGAGACCTGGAACCCCCAGTGGCCAGGGAAACCTCCATCATGTGCTTCCTCTGAGGACTGAGTGACTTGTATTATTTTATATGTTTTTTGAATCTAGATTATGATCCTTACATTGCTACAGCAAACCAAGTATTAAGATTTGACCCAATCTGCAGTGAGTCCCAGCAATTAGAAAGCATAAGTTAATTGGTGCTATTTTAAAATTGTGCTACAGTGACTCTGCTTTTAGAAATCCTTATATTCTGATTATAGATTCTGTGCTAAACTAATCATAATATGTTGTTAAGAAAATAAAATTAAATTTTTAAAATCATAATTTTGATGTAGTGCTGTCGTCATTCTGCCAAGGATCCATAAAACAGCCTGTCTGTACTCTTGAGGTGCTAGGTGACAGCAAGTAACAGATGAGAAAAACTACCCAAAGAAGTTTTATAAACTGGAAATGTATTCAGTGCTGTACATAGCAGGGCAGTTAACACAATTTCCTGAGAAAGGTTAACTATGTAACACAAAAACCTCTGATAAATTGGTAGGCAGCTGCTGAGGAAGACAAAAAAAAGGGATGCAGAGAGCATCACAAAACCCACTTGCTATATTTACAGTAGTTTATAATTTATATTATCCTTACTTATATTTAAAGATGACTGAATCTGAAGTAAATGTGATATATAGACATCAGTTTCCTCTTTCATCTTGCAAATCTCATTTTTTTCTGAAAGATATCTCAAGTAGACTCTACCAATTGGTTGCCTTTTTCTTAAGATGTATCATCAGGTCTGGCAATGGGCATTACATCTTAGACACAGAGGGATGAGGGCCAAGAAACGCAGATTTGATCAGACACTGAGGGTTTTTTGCCAACAAGGAAAAAGATCCTCACGACATGGTTCTTCTAACTCTATCTCAACTGAAAAACTGTGTCAAGATACTACTTGTTTTACACACCCAACTCTCTTTTTTTCAAGTGATGGCTAAGGACTCAATAGCTGGTAACAGATTCTATATCGTAATGAAAATGAAACCAAGATGCCTAAAGAGAAGTTGTTTTAAGGGAGATTAAATTACTCTTGGGCTTCTCAGCAATAATTCTTACCTGACAGTTTTTGGGGACATAAACCAAGAATAATTTGTAGTTAGCAATGAAAACTACAGTAGCAAAGAGGAATTTTCAAACTTACCTGTTGGAAACAGGCCTGGACAAGGTTTTCTGGGAACATATTCCTGTTAAAAAAGTAGATGCATTTCAACATTATAGCACACTAAGTACAAGTTTTTATATAAATTAAATTATAAAATCTGCTCCTTGGTAACCAGATCAGGTTGTGTTTCTTCACCCAGAAAAGAGTGCATTTAGCACCATCAGATATGAAGTCCAAATAAATTTAGAGTTCAGGACTCCCAAAGATCAGTTGACTGTTTTCCTACTGTTGAGTTTTTAGGTTTATTTTTCAGCATTTGTGATTAATGTTGTTAAACTACAAAATCCAGTGGATTTTGCCCCTGCTGTAGCATCTCCATCATTTGCATGAAGAATAAAGGGCATGACATTTTTATAGGATTTGTCAAGTTTTGCTAAAAGCCCCCAAACACTCTTATAAACACTGTGCTGGAAGAACCACATATTTGGTGTGCTCTGTTGGAGCTCTGAATTCAGAAATTAGTCTTGGCTGATGGAAGATTCTCATGTGATATTCCAGAGTGTCCGACCATTTTCACGTGCTGAAATATTACTTAATTAGATCGCAGTACAATTCAGTTGTATGCTTCCTTTATGACCGCCAGTATTAGATTCAAACAGTTGCAGAAAAAGAGCATTAATTGGCTATTTATTGAATACCCAGACCACAGCAGAAAAAGGCAGTTTATATGCTGCAGCAAAAATCTTTACCTACCTTTCAGATCTTTCACGAACTCCTGCCTTTATTTTTCAAGTTTTTAAAGTAAAACATTTTCAAAGGCAAGAGTAGCTTGTACAAGCCTGAGAATTACCTTAATCTATAGAGGACTGTCTGGATTTGGATCTTAAATCTGATGAATATAAATAAGTAGGAAAAGTATAATCCCTTTAAAAGAGAATTTTAGATCTCAAACTCCAAATTTACAGTCTTATACTGTTTAAAAGAAGCTGAGCTATTAATATACTCAAACTACTCTGCATTACAATTCATACCGCTTCTTACTACAGGAAAATATTTTTGTGCATGGAACCACATCAGCCCCATGAATATGTGTAGAAATGTTCATGTGGGGGTTAGTGGTAACAGACTGCATTAGATTTTATAATGCACAGTCCCTCTCTTTGAGTCCTGTGCAAGTGACCATGAAGAATGAGATGGGAACTTCCAGGAAACATCCCCCCTGGTCACACACACACAGGAGGGGACGGAGGCTGGGAAGAACTGGGGACTGTTGGAACACGGGGTGGAGGGATTGAGGATATTTAACAATCTTACATACAAATCTCACAGAAATTGAGTTATTCTCAAATAGATCTACCTTGATTTGTGCTACTGCAGAGATGCCCCAGATGACAGCAGGCATTTACTGTTTATATAGGAAGGAGACCTTTTCAAAGCAGATATAAACATATGTAAATGTGTGTGTGTGTATTTTATCAATGTCAAAGAAGGCTGTTCCTAGAGCTGCATCTGCAAATGCCAGTCACATTTCCTAAAATAAAAAGTGTTGAGAAAACCAACTTTAGATAAGTTGCAGCTGATTCTTACATGACTAAGTAAAAATTCTACCAAAACAGTGGGCAGGAATTGTGAGACAGAACAGAGATTTATTGCAGGTGGAGAAAAAAAAATAATCCACAAAAACATTTCTGAGGGAAATACTTAGCCACTAATGGAAATGTAGCCTTTTTTTGTGAGTTTTTTCTAATTTCTTAAACACATTAGCTAGACTTATGTATGGGTTTTCTTCTTCTAACCACTTCAAGTGTCAATCATTTTCCAGGTTGCTGATGGGGAAAGACTAGTAAAGACTAGTTATAAGGGTGTGTTAGGTACTGGTGTTACAGCAAACACATTGACTGTGCAACCCTAGGAAAGGTTTGCATACTACACTTGTTATTCTGCATCCTGCCCTGAGGAGGGGGAATATAGCACTGTAATGTCAGGTGTCTGTCTATGCAGGGTGACAGAGAATGTGCCAGTCAGTGACCAGCCAACCATTCCATCCTTTCTGCATACTTTCTTCATAATATGTAGATCTTGCATATAAATTTTCTGTGGAGGGAATTTTTGTTGTCACTGGTTTATTAACCAAAACTTATGGTGTAAAGAGAAATTTTTAAAACAACCTGCTTTGCATAGACTCTAAAATGTCTAACCTGTTGGAATACCAGTTATTCTCACCTTATTCATCCAAACAACATTAGAAAGTATTCTTATTGTATTACACATCACAACTTCATCTGCATTTGTTTGAACTTCTGCAACAAGAGTATGGAAACTAAAAAAGTAAAATCTCACCTGATCAGATCCAGCATGGCATCAACAGTACTGACTTCTGGGGTACTGCCCACTCTGTCGATCTCATTTGCTGTTTGAGGCACTCCTGGTTTAATGGTCACAACTAAGACAATCCCTGCAGAAAGAGAAACAGAGGAAGAACTCAGAGTGTAAAGCAGAAGCATTGGTGCATCCTGCCTCAGTGTACCCTGTGTAGCTAAACTCTTTATGAGCTAAACTAACCAAATGCTTTCTCAGGGTGCACATGCACAGCTGTTCAGAAAAGAGAATTCTACAGGTGGTGCCCTTAAATGTGTGGACTCCCCCAACAAAGGAGGCACTGCCACTTTTGCATGTGTGGTACTATTCAGTACTGCTCACCAAGAGGGTAGGTTACTTCAGCTGGGCTCCAGCTGAAGTGTTCTGCAAACTCTCCATGGTAATATTTTGAATTATTATTTACCATTTCCCTTATACAGCTCTTCTTTTTACTGGCATTCAGGTATGAATACAAGTCCATTGTCCTGTCATGCCAAAGTACAACAGGATTCTTGGTATAAATAGCAATAATGTTACTCAAGTGAAAGGAAATACTAGCTTTGACCTCCTGAATATTGAAATCAATGGCAAATTTTCCATTTACTTTAGTAGCTTCAGTTCAGGCATTTTAACTACTATGTGAAATGCTATGTCTTTCCAAATGTACAGTATTTTTCTTTTCTTTTCTTTTTTTTTTTTTTTTTCTCCCCAAATTCCAACCAACTTAATGCAAATTAAACTACTAAATCTCAGTGTAGGGGAAAAGAGGCATCTGGATTACCATTCAACTTGCCAGGAACAAGACTTTCTAATGACACTTGTGAATAAAAGCAGAACTGAATTTGTGTAACTCCACACAATGAAACGACTCATAGAACAGGTGGGACCCCTGTAGATTGTCTGGTTTAACCCCTATCTCAGGGTAGGGACAATTTCAAAGTCAGATACATATTCAAGTTAGTCTTTATTAATTTTCCTCGCTAAGTATTCACAAAAAAATTTCAGTCAGATGAGATAGCCTGAAAGGGGTACGTTATTCTCAATTATGAAATCTCTAGAAATCAGTCTGGCCTTACATGTCTGTATGTTATTCTTTTTCTATTGTCAAATACTGGTTTACAAGTGGGTCACATACAATGTACATTTTTTCTTCCAAATAAATACGTGGAGGTTTTTTTTAGTGGGTGATATCTGTGCACAGTATTCACTCAGGCTCAACAGAATACAAAGATAAGCCACAAACAAGATGGAGGGCTGACAGAGGAGGGCTTGGTTTTGTTTCTTAATAAAGAAGGCAGGCTGAATATGTTTGATTAAGCAAATACAGAGGACTCCATGATTGCTTGTAGGGAATGAACCTCCTGTAAGAGGAGAATGTGCGCTGCAGAGAGGCAGGAATGTAGCCTGGCAGTGACAGAGGAGATAAAAACCTTTCAGGAAGGTTGTGAGACAATGGAGTAAGCAATATTTTCTGTCACCTTCTAGGTGAGACACACTATACGTTCTGGCAACTGAAAATCATCAACAATCTATCATTTTGCTATTGAGGAAATCCACTTCTTAGTTGAGGGTGGCCTTTGACACTTGCTCAGCTTTCCCACTGCTGGTTACTTTACCTGAGCAGACACCTCTTGGTTTTCCCTGAGCTGAAACACATCTCCTGTGGTTTCACATTGGATATGAATACAGCCCAACTGTGAACCACAGGACTGACTTCTTGGTTTAACTGGCTAAAAGTATGTCAAGATGCTTGGCATTATTCCTGTCCCTTCTCGGCATCTTGTCCCCTTCTTCCCTGTCTTAGGAAATGATTAATGTCACAGTCCTACACAGTTGTAAATAGGCAATGCTGAGGACTTTCAAAGTTATTTTCATGGAGTACCTAGTATTACAGCAATGATTGTAGTGCAGAAATAATATACAACTGCTCGCAAACCAATCTTCCCAGAAACGCTGGAATCCAAAGCAGCAACCCCTGCAAAGAGAACCACAAAAACAAAGTGATAAAAAAAAGTCTTAAAAAACCTTGATGATCCTGTGGAGAAAATTCTTTGTTGTCTCTTTATTACTAATCAGGAAATTTTTCCTTATTCAAGGAAATATCCTTATTCTAAGTACCTAATTGCCTGTTGTACTTCCAGAAAGTGTCTGTAGTGGACCCACATATTTGTTTCTGCTTCTTTGCAAAAACCTGGTTTCCCTCATTTTTTTTCTAAGAAAAAAATAATGGAGCTTTTCTGATTCCCTGGTGTTAGCAATGAACTAGACTTCTTTGTTTTATGAAAAATACGTTAAAGTTTATTTCCATATTCACTTAAATAATAGCTTTACTATCTTTTGATCTGTAACATGCTGGCTTTTAAACTAAAAACATGGGGAAAGAGCTGCTCAGAGCAGGGCTGTTACTCTAGGTTGCTCCAGGCACATGCAGAATTTGGTTGCTTAAAGGCACACATGATGTCTTATTCTTGGTGGGCTCACCTTTACTCACAGATTAAGATTTTTTAAAAAAAATTTTTACTTAATCTTTTCTGAAGCCTGGGCTGCTTCCACTCCTTTGCTCATACCTGTCCTTGCCAGGACATGAGGACAGCTTTTGGTAACAACAGTGGGGACTCTGCTGAGGCAAGCATTATACTGAGGTCAACTTAACTTTGTTGAGAGTATTGTATCAAACTGCTCATGAAGTATTTTTCAATTGTTTAAAATATTTACAGTTATATCTGTACACATACAATTCAGTAACCAGGGTAAAATGAGCCTTGTGCCTGCAAAACGTGACTCTCTATAACAATGCCAGTTAATAATTCCCTGCTATCTCTTTACTATACATTTGTGGTCCATTTATATTTTTATGTTTATTGAGTCAGATTATTAAAAACTGGCCAGATACCCCTGCATAGAGAATCAAAAATATGACAGGGATATTTAACTTCAGGGAAGGTGCTTCTGTAGAAAAAAAAGGAAGTTTCAAAAACTAAGGAAGAAAAATCAAAATATCTTTCTAACAAAAATGTAACTTACTGATTTTGATCTCAAAAGGCATCTTAGTAAGCATACTTTCACCATGTGCTTATGTCTCTTTCAGAAGGTATATTGACAGCAGTAACAACTGATGCCTAGAGTATTCACATAATGCATTACTTGTTCTGTTAATTTTTACTCTAAATGAAAACATAATGGTGAAGGGAGAATGAAGGTTATTTTACTTCAGCTCTTTGATTCTTTTGGGGTTTTCATGGGATAGCATATAATCAGATTGACTACAGAAGAACTACAAATACCTTCAGAAATCATGATGTAAAGACTGTCTCACTTGTACAGCAAATAAGGATAATAAAAGAACTATCCATATAGCAAGAAAATACAGACCACTGCACAGAAGAAAAAAAAAAAAAAGACAGATATTAAAGGAGGCTGCTAGCACAAACAACCGGATGGATATAGAATCTGGACCATAATTTTAATTTCTCATCTTGGGAGCTGGGAAAAAACAGGCAGAAAGGAGGACTTTTGCATTGCTGTGCACTCACCTGTGCAAATTATGGCACGGAAAAAGAAAAGGAAAAGGAAAAGAAGAAAAAAAAACTTTTGAAAATGGATAGTAACAAACAATGGGGTTTGTGCACAATAGAGGAACTGTTTTCAAAGGCTATCAATGTTGAATCTTCTGCACCTGACATACTAATTTAAAAGACTCCACATCATGTTTTTAAAAGACAACAAACTGCTATTGTAGAAATTTTATATCTTTTAATGAAGCTTATAAAAATAAGAAAGCATGGAATTTGATTCTAAAATTTGTTGTATTGACTGCCAATATTGGTTAGACGGACAGTGGAGGTAAGATAACAATCTTTTCATGCATAAATGCTTCACAAAGCTTGTTTTAAGATTTTTTTTTGTCTTGCTGACTCAGCCAAGAGCCTAATAATCATGCAAGATTATTTCCCTAGGTTAGTCCATTATAGAGAGATTCCACAATTATATGACATGAAGTTCCTGTGACTACCATTCAGCTGGCTCCAAATGAAATCCCTTTGCAAACTGTTATGCTCACAGGAACTACAGAGGTACAATTAAGGGTGAACTTTGTCCCTGCATTTTTAAACTGAGTAATATTCCTGTTAGTCAGTGAGTTGTGCTAGAATCCAGTTAGCGCTTCCGATCTTTTGCTAACAACTATAAAAACTTGCAACTCACTCAGGAAGACATCACTGATTAAGTACAAGTATGGTTTGAGGATGAGAGTTGTGGGCTTTTTTTCTTTTGAGAACTGCTGTACTCTGAAACAAAACTACATTCAGGACCATGCTTGTATTTAGAGAATTAAGCATCCATCACTGACTACAAGTGCCACAGACACAAGTTTGCACTGGGTGCTTTTTGTTAAAATCTGTTAATCTATCTACCTCTCTGACCATGTTATTTTAGCCAGAGTAAAGGTTTCAATATCTGAAGCCAAATTTGGGAATCAACTGCCTAGCCTTCTGCATTTTGGCTTTTAGGTTTTCTAGTCACCAAAATGAAGTTCTTAGTACTATTTTTTTCTTTATGACATGTTTCTGTAATTTGCAACACGTACACTTGTAAAGGAATAAAAAGAGGAAACAATCAGTGAAATTAAGTCTCTCCCACCTTCTCCCACCTTCTCCTTCTTGTCTCAGGTCCTCAAAACCCTACCAAAATGAAATGCTCTATATGTAATATATATGCACCTTTGTTTTCTGAGAAAAGGATTTGAAGGGTAAATAATGAGACTGATGTTAATAATTCCCTTTGACAGTGTATTAGAAGGCATCAGATCACATTTTCTTATTCCTCTATTCTAAGTAAATAGAAATTTGCATTCTTTTTCCATGGGCTACTTGAAGATCTAATCAGTTCCTGAAATGAAGGAATGTCACATATATAAATTAGATTTCACACTATTTCAATGTAAATTTTGTCACTGATAGTTGGGTAATAGATACAAATGGGAAAGTTTCCTTTTCACAGCAGGGGAAGGTCCCCACTGACGTCATAGGAATTCCACACAGCTCATGAACATGAAGTCAGGTTTGGAGAGATCAAAGTGCCTAGCATCATTTATGCAATCTCCTTTGGTACTCACCAGTCCAAAATTATTTTTCCTACAGGGACACATGTTGGTAGTCATTCCCTGAAGACTGAGAAAGGGTATGAATAGAATAAATATTAAATTCACTAATTAATCCAAACTTTTCACCCACATTCCATCTTTTGGTGATGTGTCTGTGTCCACTTTGGATTTCAGTTTTTGCAAGGCAATCCTACCACTACCTTCCATTTCCTGTGCAAAGAATGCTCCTCTCAGTGCTTCTGAAAAACAAGGAAGAGTAGGGAAGCAAGCTGTCCTCTGTTCTTTTTGTCTGTGGCCTATGATAACTTTTTAAAGGGAAAAACTTGCCGTGTACAGTTCAGACAATAACAGCTTCAGGGAGAATAAGCAGAGCCTATATAGTGAATGACCAGAGTCTATACTTTATTGAAACTGTCTCTGACTCATCTGTGATTTTTTCCCCTTTCACATTCCAGACTGAGACTTTTCTCCTCTATTCTGCCTCTTTACTTGGAATAATCTTGTACAAGTTTACCCTGTGACTAATCTGAAAGTAATTTTCTTCATATTCTCCCTGAAATCTGAATTTACAGATTAGGTTCAGCAGGAATTACTATTGTTTTCTTGCAAGGGCTGCATGGCAAATCTTCTCCTCTTTGCCCTTCTACTCTGGAATTCTCTAGGAAATGCAGTTCCCTTGCCTATGAACAAGACTGTCAGGACCAAAAACATAACTCACAACTGTCTATTGAAACACCACTCACATTCAGGGCCTCAGACAGCATGATTCTACACATCATCGTTCAGCTGAGACACAGAAGTCAAATGTTGCTATCTATTATTAGCTATAGATCATTCCAAATCACCTTTCACTTCATAGACATCACATATAATTTTATCTTTTCCTCTTGTCTACTGTGTTTTGGGGTTTTGAGCCATCTATTGTATATAGTCTTCCACTAGTTAACTAGCTAAGTGTCATTACGAAGCAAGTCCTGAGTCAGATACTGGCTGAGAAGATCAGGTAGTAAAGAAGATAGGGCCCCAAAGAAAATGTGATAATGGAGTCTCTCAAGATATATTGTGACAGTGAGAAATAAATGGGAGATGAATAGCTTATGCTAATGAACTCCCTGAATGAAAGGGATTAAGTAATTATGAAATGGGAGGAAATTAAGGTAAGATGTAACAAAACAATCTTACCCTGGATATCAGCTTGCTAAGAGGCTGTTGTGCTGCCCTGTAGGTAGGTGGCATAATCAGCACTGCAGCATTGTATTATGTTCTTTCTCTAGAGAGTTTAGTGGCCTACAAGCATAGAAGGAAGGTATCAATACTGCCTTCCATCCATCTTATTTGTAAAGAGTACCACCTGTAGGAAAATTTTAATTTTCCTCTAGAAAGCTCTTAAGAGCCTATATAATCTCAAGTTAATGCCTGTTCAGGAGATAATATGTTCTTTGGATGGAATATCGAAAGAGCTTTTAAGAAGGGAAGATGACACATCAATCTGCAAAGATGGACATGCCAGCAAGATTCATAACAGAAGTCAGATTCAGTCATGAATATAGCAGAAATATAGCCCCTGCACTGTTGCAGGTGAAATACATATGGAGTGAATACTGAAAACTCAGAGTACTGAAAGCACTTGAATTGTCTCGAAATTGCAGGTGGTAAAATGTATAGGTGGACAAGTTTTAGCCTCCGGACTCTTAAAAAAGGAAAACTTAAGCATGACACTGCCTTTTTTAATCGAGCATCATGTCTACGCGCAGGGAAATGGAGTAAAAAAGTGAATGCAATCTCTTTTGTATAGTGGATTTGTTGTTTACATCCTGAGCTCCAGAGCATTAGAGCAAAAGCCAATAACTCACTTCAGACCTATTTGCAGTGGTGCTACCAGAAGGCCCCTGGTGCTACAGCTGGGACAGTGGGCAGTGACAGCAGATGCTGCTGTGTTAGGGCTCTTCGCCCTTGAAAGCTGATGGTAATCATGCTCCATGAACCAGAAGTGCACTTCAGAGTTTTATAACTATAATTTAAAACAGTAAATAATGTAGAGCTGTCTCAATTGTGTAAAGTGAACTGATATTGATGGGAAAGGAGCAGATGACTGTGACAGAAGTAATCCAAAGAGGATGGCACAAAGCCTTGACCATGGCTCTTCAGTCTGTCCTGCCTCCATGATCGCAGGTGGACAGTGGGGGCAGGACCTCAAGCATCCCTTGCTATACCTGAAGGCAAAACCCATTAACACTACTTGAAAAGTTTTCTGTCCTTTGCAGAATATCCATGATACAATGGGACAAAGTGTGTTTCCTGTCTGAGCCCAAGTAACTAGTTTACTAATACAACAGACCTGCTTTTTCAGAGGTTCTTGTGACTTCAGAAACATAGAACAGCAGAAGACCTTGCAGAGATCCCAAGAGACAGTCTCTGAGTATGTTACACCACATCAGGGATTCCCCAGGGAATGGAAAACAGTGTGTTTACTGGTGATGCACAGGGCCTGTTAAGGATGCTGCAGTCACAGAGCCTATCACAACAGGTATACTTCTAGGACCTGCAGAAATGGAAACAACTGAGGCAGCTGCCACCCCAGAAATGGTGATACCAAGGAAAACTGGTTTGGAAATCCTGCATTATAGGAAAAAAAACAGATTTGCCCTTCCGCTGTTTCCTTGCTTGTACTCATGTATGGTATTTCAAATCTGTGTACGTTTTGTAGCCAATGGAACTGGCAGATCTATGCCTGAGTTCAGGCACAGCTTCAGTGTATTTTAAATTCCACTACTAATATAGTGGACAGAAAAAAACCTGTTAAAATCTGACCTGTTCTCACATTCAAAAATAAACATAAGAAGTAAGCACAATATGTTTAATACTCTTTTGTTTGTTTGTTGATTGGTTGTTGTTTTTTCCACTTCATTTCAGCCCTTTTGTCTCCCATTTTGTACATTTCGTCTCCATTCACCAAGCTCAATGGCACTGTGATAAAGCAAACTACTATTTTCCCAAATATAGATCCACGGTAGGAAATGGGCAATTTTGAACAACGGAAAAATCAAAATAACCTATTCAAGACACCTACCCACTAACCATAATTCAACACCCTCTTTCCACAGGGAAAGCAATGGTGTCTGCAAACAGGAAAAGTCGCATTGCCCAGGTACTTCACTGGGAAATTCTTCTCTCACACACAATTTTAACAGGTTGTTGCCAGCTAGAATAAGTCTGAATTTGTTGTTGAATCATTGTATTTGTACTATGAGGATGAAGGGCAAATCAAAGGGTGTGCAGTTGTTACTAAAAAAGGTGTAAGTGGCAGGATGCTTCAGACAGTGCTGCAGCAGTAGTAAAAGCAGGTCCTGGAGTACAGAAAGCATTTATTTCATTTTCTACAGAAAGCATGAAACCCAGTGGTTGGAACAGCATCAGGCAAGGTAGATAACTGTATTCATAACTCACACAGAGCTGCCCTCAGACAGTAACAATTGTTAGTGTCTTTTTTTCACTGTTGCTGAAGTATGCTCTGTAGAACTTACAAAAACCTCAACAATTGCTTGAAGGAATTGTGGTGGTCCCCATATCTGATCCTGCACAAATTCACAAGTCAGGAAACTCCCATGCATCTGTTCTAGCCCCTTTGGGCTGTCTGTGAAGACTGGAAGTGCAGTGAAGGTCAGAGACATAAAGAAAAGCTTTATTAATGTTTCAGCAGGGAGAAAAATTAACAAATGATGTAAAGGTTATTGTAGATTAAATCATTAAATCAGATGTTAAATAGCTGATAAAACCATGTCATCAATATTGAGATCTGAGACATGGACCTCCTGTGTTATGGGTCACATCTTTTAACCCCAAGAATAATACAGAAAACAGAGCAGAGATGACTGTTACACAACTAATATTGATGGCATTAACGCTGCAAACACCATGAAAAGAAGGTAATTTATCAGATGTGATGCCAGCTTTTATGGGAAGCTTTTGACAGAAAACATTCTATCCCGAAAGGGAGACCTCAGTACCATGGACCACAGCTTCTAGTTTGTGAATCAATAAGAAAAGCAGTCTGAAATAACCCATACTTAGGAGGACTGATCAAAGAGGTGGGAAGCAGAGCCATGGCACTTCAGTAGTATCTCGAAGACTGGGGGTGTTGAGTCTAGGTCTCCTAACACAGCTACTAACATGGGACAGGAAAGAAGGCCAGACACATCATGTTAATTAGCTGCAAGCTGGGCACATGTGTTTCCCCATCTTTTACTCAAGTACAGGGGAAAAACTATCCAGGAAACTGGACACAGCTGACTCCTGCCTAAGTCCTATTGTTATGCAGACAGAAAGCACATTTGCAGACATCAACTGCCATTACAAACTCCATTCATTAAAAAGAAGGCTAAAAGTGATTAAAGGCCACTACTCTGCTCAGTGTGCAGACATGAGATAAAATACACTGCATAGTTCTAGAGAATTCTCATACCTTCCATGAAATTGTAGTTGTGAATTTACAAGACTTTCAAAGACATTTCATGGGTTTTTAAATACTCCCAGAATTTATATACTTAAACCTCAAAACACCCAGAAAGCACCAGAGATGTCCCTCAATTCTTTCTCCCTATAGAGCTCCTAAAAATAATACATATTTGGCATTTGCTGAATAATTTCCTCTTTTAGAGCATGACTTCAAAGTGGGTTTGGGGTGTGAAGTACTACACTCAGTACTGCTGTAGCCCTGGATGTCATAGCAATTGTCTTGAGTAACACCCTACGTCTGTGATTTTCATTTTCAGTTTTTCCATGCCACTAGTACAGCAGGGAACAGAAAATACAAGTAATTCCTGCACATGAATGATGCATTGGTGTGTACTATTAGCTTATTTGAGGGGTAGAAATCTCATGGAGATCCAAAATAACTAGATGATTTGAACTAAATTATCAGTGGTAGGCTTACAGGTAAAAATAAATTAAAACTCCATCTGCCATCCATTAAAATAATTACGAGAAGAAAACAACATTTAAAATTCAGCTCCGAGGTAGACTAAAAATAATTTGAAAAAGCATGGCACTACTCAGACTTCTATGTCCAAAGCAAGGATCTATTAGCCATAGTTTTCAAATTTTTACAATAAATTAAATGCTTAAGGCTTATGTTAGTTTTTCACTAAGTTACAGTTCAACCTCTAGACAGGTCAGTGGAAAAATTCCGCAAAATGCAACGCATATGCTATGGGAACTAAGTATGTAAACAATGCCTTCTCTCTTTCACACTCTGAGGAACTAGGTTTGCAAAGGAAAAACACATTACACAAAGCCCTCCATTTAAATAGAGGGATAATTTTACTTTTATAATTCGGCGTTTTCCACTAAGACAGGATTTTGCAAACAAGTTCAAATTTCTAATAGTTTAAATTTTGCAGAAACTTCTTGATGATTCCTCCCATCACTCTCCTTGTTGTCAAGCTTGATTTACATCATTATGTCCAGGCTGACACGGATCTGGTCATAGGACATGCATCCGTATGTTATGCTCAGTGTCTCCAAAGCATAGGTATAAGTTGATGTTTTCAAGACATGACATTACATTTTAAGGCATTCTAATATTCAGAGAGAAAACTACAGATTGTATTTTTAATTATGTCTTCATGATTCTTGAGCAAAAATATTACTAGTTACCAAAATTCAGTATTTTGACATGACATACATTAAAAAAATAGCCTCTGATAGGCATTAAGCTTCCTAGATGCCTTTGGATACAGCACCTTAGTCTGTTTACAGATACGCACCAAATGAGCCACTGCAATTGTCTCTGTACACACCCTTATCCCTCAACAAAGGCACAATAACACAACTTAATGTTAATTTTCTTTCATGGTGAATTAAGTAATATCCCCTGAGCTTGTGAACAAACTCAGGCCCAGCTTCATCACTGTAACAAGTTTACTACAGTAATTTCATCTGTATCAGGCCCTAAATGTCTGCCAATGAGCATGTGAATACATACACAGGTCTGACAGCTGTGATACCTAGATATAAGCCATATAGGGGGTCTCCATAATATGCAAACCCAAGGAGGTGGGAGGTGAGACATCTCATCTCACCAAAGACAGCCAGTGTGCAAGTTATAGTGTTGTCCATGTACACAGTGTATTTCGTCAACAATGATGAAGGTTGCTTTTGAGGAAAATACTTTTCTGTTTCATTCCGGGGAAGGTTCACAGTCAAACACAGAGAGATGTGCTAAAATTAAGGATTGCAAAAAGGTCAGGTTATCTACCTTGACTTCAGTAAATGTTTTGACATTGTCACCTGTAACTTCCCCACAGAAAACATGACAAAACACAGGTTAGATACCTGTACAGTGAGGTGACCTGAAAACTGAATGACTTGCCAGATCCAGAAGGTTTTGACCACCAGCACAAGTCCAGCTGGAGGCAAGCCACTACTGTTGTACTCCAGAGGTCAGTACTAGGGCTGGTGCTGCTTAATATCTTCATCAGTGACCCAGATAATGAAGATCCTTAAGCAAGCCCACAGATTGTACCAGACTGGGAGGAGTGGCTGACATGTGAGATGGTTATACTGCTATTCAGAGGTACCTTGATGGGCTGGATTCATCTGAGAGAAATCACATTAAGCTCATCAAGGACAAATACAAAGCTCTACATCTAGGGGGGAATAATACAAGAGCCCAATACATGCTGGAGGCTCTCTGGCTGGAGAATAGCTCTGCAGAGAAGGTACACAACAAGCTAACCATAGACAACGACACCCCACAGCAAATGCCTCCTGGACATTATGAAAAGCACTGCCAGCATGTGAAAGGAGGTAATCTTTTCCCTAGACCAACACCAGTAACAGCACACCTGGAGTACTCTGTCCACAAAGTGATGGAAATAACTGGAGAGTTCAGAAAAGGGCCTCAAAGATGATGAAAAAGAAATGAGAAAACACTTTTTTTTCTTTTTTCTCCAAAAAGTAAAATCAACAGGTCATTGTTGTGGGTGATCCCCTCCTGAGGGCAAAGAGGGCCCAATATGCAGACTGGAGCTGCTGCAGAGGGAAGTCTGCTGTCTCCCTGGGCTGAGATAAAGGTTGTCTTAAGTAAACTTCCCTCCCTGGTGAGGCCTTCAGATTATTACCCATTTTTGGTCTTTCAGGTGAAGTGGTGAAGTGGCAACAAGCAGCTCAAAATCTATCAAGAGAGATTTCTCACTCTGCCTCTTGCTGCTTTCCTTTCCCTTTCTGGGTCTGTCTTGCAGCTCTTGACATTCTCCATTTCAAATCTAACACTGGGTTCCTGTCACACTGCATTATAGATGTGGCCCAAAAGCTTTGGCAGCTTCCCTTAGGCTCTTCCTGTCATAGATCCACGTTAGGGTGTTCTGCTGAAATCAGTGATATTTTTGGAGTTGAGGAAGTTGATATTTTGGGAGTTTGTATTCAATATCCTATTCCTGAAGGTACTTTCATAACATGATTGTAATTCCCGTTCCATTTTCCATTCACAACATGCTTTCTTTTTCTGCAGCCATCTGATGTATTTCCATTACCATGCAACCAAGTAACAAATACCAGGACATAAACACATTTCTAAAGTAGATGTTTTGCAAGATTAAAATGGACATTATAGTGACTAATGTGTCCAGAATCATTGTAGGAAGCTAAAAGAAAATAATCACAACCTTTGTTCCCGCAGTAGATGCTTAAAGAATAAAGATAAGTTTGTTTGGCTGTCTTTACCTTCTTTTTTTTTCCTCAGAAAGGCTATTTAACATCCAGTTCTGACTCTTTGCTTTCAGCTCTGACACATCTTGTAATCTTTGCAAATCCTTCCTACTGGGTGAGCTGCTGGCAAATTCTACTATGCCATGGCAGGCTTCCTTCTTCCAAAAGCATAAAACCTTTCTCTTCTTTCCATAACCTCTTACTGGCCACACAGCTTACCCCATATCTCTTGCACTTTCCCAAACCCCCTTTGAGCCAAGCATATCAAACAGAATTTTCATTTTTTTCCCCTAATGTATAGTTTTCTGTCAGGTCAGTGAATTGATTGGACTCACAGAAGGCTATGCAAACAACACAGCTCCTGCAAGTTACCTCAGGGAAGTTTGTCGAAACCAGGAAAGTTTAGGTTAGGAATCTCCTCTTTGTATGACAATAAAATATGAGATCAACTCTCTCTTTCTTGTGAAATGACAGCATGAGGCTTCTTATAATAGTTAACCCTGTACCTGACAATGTGCTATTGCTTTGGGCTTGCAATTCGCAATTATCTAACTCACTCTTGAAAACAGGCAAAAAGAAATACAAAAATCTATAAACAGAAGTTGTTATCTCACTGCTCTTTATAACTTTATTACTAGATAATGGTCCTAATCCTTCCAGATGCATTGTCATCACATAGAGGAAATCTTAATCTAAATATATGCAATCTATATTTTTCATCACAGAGTTCCACCAAATAAGATGTTTGTTATGTTTTTTTTTAAAGAAAGCTAAGCCACAATAATAATAATCTAACAATACATTTCCAGTCATACCTGTGATCATACTTGATAGAATTAATGGCAGAATGATGAGTTTGAGCATTCTCATCAGCACTTCCCCAGGAAAGGAAAAGTAGAATTTGTCCAGGTTAGACAGTTTGCCATATTCCCGTACCAGCATGCCAACTCCAATACCTAAAAGACACATTAAAAATGTGACACAAATTAGCAGTTATTTATAGCAGAGACATGGAGGGAAAGAAGGAGAAGTAGGAGAGCAATGAAACAAAAAGAGTGAAAAAGCAAAACATTTTTACGACCTTGGTGGAAATTCTAAAGCAAATTGAAGATGTTTCCTTTTCTGTTCTGCATATTGATGATAGGAACAGTAATAATACATACAGTTCTGAACTTGGGAGATGGTTTTTGGCATGTCTTTGTTAAAATTTTTATTATGCTCTCTGATTATCAGTTCAGTCCAGCAGTAACTTTTTACCTCCTTTCACTAGCTCTAGAGCTTCCATAACTGGCATTAAAAAAAATCAAAATAATGCATAAGCACTGCCTAACATTAAAGAAAGAGATAGGATACAAACATCTTAGATAATCTTTATTGATGAGAATACATCTACCCATAATCAGAGAAGAGTCTGACTGCAATCACTAGATTAAATTTCTAGGAATTTTTATCCAAAAATACACTCAGCATATTTCACACTAATTACACTACATGACCAATCTACAAAATACCAGACTATAAGCATAATCACAGTGATTGAGACACAGCACAAGGTACCTTTGTACTCCTTATCTTTCAATTAAATGAATTACCAGTAAATTCTAGTTTCTGAGACAAATCACAGGTAAGAGTTCTGCCAAAATAAAATAAATCATGGGCTAAAAGACAAATTTCTTCTGTTTCATAGGCCTTTATTTTCCATTCCAAGATGATTTTTAAATGAAAACCACTGGTTTTCACTGGTAATGTGTTCATCAGTGTTTAGAAAGCATTATGACTCGTTTCACATACAAATTTTGTAGTAAGTCCTGGATAAACTGAGTATCAAGAGATCCAATTTCTAACTGGATTCAGTGAAAGACAGCAACCCAGAACCCTTCATTACCCACTGAATGCTGAAAGGTCTTACTTATATGAATAGCCTCACTAAAGTCATAGAATCATAGAATCGGCTGGGTTGGAAGGGACCTCAGAGATCATCAAGTCCAACCCTTGACCCACTACCGCTGCAGTTACCAGACCATGGCACTGAGTGCCACATCCAATCTCTTTTTAAATATCTCCAGGAACGGAGGAATTATTTACATTCCTCAGTATTTTAGTAACATCAGTGGCATATATTTTGCAGCACTGTTTTTACTTTAGCATAAGAAGGTCCTACCAGTCTACCTTTACCAGCGTCATTGGATCATGTAAACTTTCATGGACCCATGAAAGCTTCTAGTGCCCAAGCATGTCCTCCCTCCGTTTTATTTTTAGTGGTATACGAGGCATATAAGTTAGATGTTGAAATGTTGCTCAAGAAGCTGGTGTAAGGTAACTAAACATGCTCAAAGACAGATTTAGGCAAATCCACAGACAACTGCTCCATACTGTTGATATTGAAAGAAATCCCAGACAGGGATCCCACACAGAGTTCTCTGTTTATGAAGAAACTCATTAACATTCTTCAGCAAGTAAAGGTACCTCCCTAAAGATTCACCATGGCTGTGCTTTGTGTGAGTTTACACACCATCAGGATGTTAGTTGATGCAGAGAAGTAAATTAGTAGATACCTTCACAGAATCTGAGAGCACATAAGATAATGAACAATCTTTTTATGCTCTATCTGCATCTGCAAAAACAAACTGAAAGAAAATAGAGGGAGATTATAAACTTTCACCAAGCCTTTTCTTCTCATAAAGAAATGGAAAATGAGCAAAATAATCTTTTGGGTAAATAGGCTGCTCAAAGCAACTATTAAGATTTCTGATTTAGGTGTTATCTGGGCCATTGAATATGGAAAGTTTTAATTCCTGGCAACAACCTTGAATCCTCATAGACTTCATGATATTGACAATATTATGTAAATGCTCTTTATCTAGAGCCTAAGTGAAATGTGTTGCAATTAATTAGTCTGCACTTTGTGGTAAGTACAAGCAATATATATGTTTGAAAAATGGTTGAATGCATTGAGGTAAGTTGCTATGGCTTTAATCCTGAAAACACTACTGTGAACAGCTGAACCTAAGCATATAGATACTTATGTCTTCAGGTTATTCACACAACTTAGGCATATGCTTAAATTGAAGCAAGACTAGACTTTATATTTATTGAAAGTTGTATAATTCCACTTCACTTTGGGCAGGTGTGACTAGGACATACTCTGACCATGTTCCTTTCATTCCAGGTGTGACTGTCATGTTTGACAAACTGAGAAGTATGATCATTGACCATTTAGCAAGATTACTAGCAGGTAGAAATATTCACCCCCTTTTTCACCATCCACTGTCCTCTTTTCCACTTCTTTAGATTACACTTAAAAAGTTCCCATTTGTTCTCAAAATTTTAGCATGTTTTTATTAAACTTCTTCACTTACATATTTATATTTAAAATTTTTTTGTGAGGATATTATTTTTCTAGTGGCAATTACTGAGAATAGACTTCCTCATTCCAGTAAACTCTTGACACTACTTTTTTGCTCTCACTTGCTTGTTCATGCATTTCCTTACTAGGCAGAGCAGTTATATCCATATTAACTTGTGTAGTATGGCAAAAGTACATTAAAATGCAGATACCTTTGAATTGGAGTTAACATCTAGCATGTGGTACTTGTATTTATTATGGTACAAAAAAAGAAATAAATTTTATTTTGTAATAGTAACAAGAGAGGATTACAAAAGTAGCAGAATAAATTTGCATAGGTACTGAAAATGGACATAAGCAGAACTTTTTGATTCTCCTCTCAATAATCAAGTGCAACTGGAATTTTTTAATTGGGAGTTACAATGCACAGAAAGAAGTGTAGCACAGCATGAACATATTATAACATCACATTGATTATAATCAGTAGCCCTGAGCAAGTACAGACAAAAGTCTTCTAAAATATTAATTTATCTATATGAATTATACTGATACTCTGCCACTTCTGAAACTCATTCTTACATGTGCAATTGCTTCTAACAACTGCACTATATAGTAGGCAAAGTCTCTACTACATATTAGGATTTTTCCTTTTTTTAAATTTCTGTATTTCTCTTTTAAGGAATAATTTGCTTTTGCTTTTTTTTTTAAAGAACAAAACATCACTTTTCCTGCTTCTCCTCTTCATCTTTCCTTATTTTCCACCACTCCACCTTTTTTTCATGTCCATGTTGAACTGTTTTGTCTTTCTTTTTCATCCTCTGTCCTTGCTTTTCCTTCTTGTTTACATGTCAAAGCTATGATATTTACAAGAGTAATCTTCTACTTGCATCTCAACAGCACATACCACTTCAGATACAGATTTATGTAATGCTGGCAGAAAGGAAGACCGAAGATGGAAAAAAACAGTACAATTCCATGTCTTTAATTTAACTTTCTAATGCAAATATCCTTGGAACTCTGTGTAGTACAGCACATGCTGGTGTCTACATGGTGTCTACATCTCCTCTTCCAGCAGCCACTGACACAGAAAGTGAAATATGAAGTCTGAGTCCCTGGGATTGCAACATATGAAGAAGCCACAGGACACTTCTCTTGTTTGAACTCATAGGATATAACACATGCCTTGACTCCTTGGCATTACTCTTCCAGGTAGCACGTGTTCTTCTTAGAACTTTGTTAACAGCCATAACTTTGTAAAGGCCATAAATACAGACTAAGAGAAGTGAGGGGTGAGAGTGAGAAGAATTAGAGAAGAATAGAGAATGGAGTGAAAAAAACCTGATCAACCTAAGCACACCAAAACAAATCTGTTGGCACCCCATCTTTCAGGTAGTCTGAGTAGTTCCAGCATAAAAAATTAGAGGGAATATATTCTTCCTCTGTATGGGATGACCTATTTTTTGTTGTGTGTCCTGGTTTGGACCAGGACAAAACTAATTGTTTGTCTCGTAATTTTTCTTTCAGCTAAGTCTTTTCTAAGTAGCTGTACTTGCTGACATTAACAGCAAGTTTCTCAGTCAGTGGCTGCTTCTGGGACTGATAACACTCAGTGTTTATAGTTATGACAGGGGAAGGTAAGCAGCAAGAGGGAAAGCACCTGCAATTGGCTGCACTGCACGTAGCACTAAATCCATCAGATCTGCCAAGCCTCAGGCTTCCCAGGGCCAAGGGGTTGATGGCTGTGTGGCAGAACCAGTCTGGCCTGTGCATGTGTGTACAGCAAGTGAACCACAGAAATTAGGTAGAATGTGTCCTGAGACACCATTATGTTGTAGGTCCTGCCTATCTGCAAAGCTAACTCTGTGACATTTGGGTGTCTGGTGAACAACTTGCCCTACATGTGGAGTAATGCTTTTTTGCAGATTGCTGTTTCTGAAATGGTATCTAAGGAAAAACACAAATTCCTGGCATAGGAAAAACTATCGGATTACTACATTTTTCTTCAAGTACTGTGATGCTATTCATGACACTGTTTTGGAAATGATTAAGGAACACACACCCTGTTTAAACAAATTTCGTAATATCTGGGCTTATCTATATTAGCCCACACAGGGAGTGCCAGAGATTGTCCTCCTGCAATTGTAAACTTGTGAAAATGTGCTGTCTACTCAGCAGCTACCTGAGCAACCAAATATGAAGACAAATTACAGTTTTTCAGGGAATGATGGCTAAATCCTGAAGCATTTTTTTTATAATTATGTGTGGCCAACACAATTTGAAAACTCAGAACCTCTGAGTAGCTGAATCTGTCCAGGACATGGCAAGTATGAAGTGACTGTAGCTACTTGGTTTATGTCATTGCCATGGTGGGCTAGATGTTCTTCAGAACATGGTAACACCTCTGATGACAAGACAGCATGATACTATGCACCTTCACTTTCTTTACCTTCACTCACAGGTAAAACGACTCATGACTGACAAAGAAATAACTGAAGTACTCACATACACATGTCTGGTCCTATTTCTCACTGAAAGAGAATATAAACCAGATAAAATTAGTATCTAACTGGTGGACTTGCTAACATGTTATTTGCACTCATGGATGGCACTGGCAGGGAGTTCCCACTCCATGAGTGTGCATGACAATGCAGAGACCCCAGCCCACCTTCAACTCCCAGAATATATTATTGGGAATGAACCTTAGGAGTGAACCATAAAGACAAAGAGAAAAGAAATTCAGCGTATATATTTCTGGAGAGCAAGTAATGTGTTTTGTAAAATAAATTGCACCCTGGTGAAAAAAAAAAAAAAAAGTTCTGGTATTTAATCTCCCTGTTTTGATAGAAAAACGCTTTCGATAGAAACTCTTTCCCTGGAGCACAGTTAGTAATTCTGGCTGATACTGATAAGACACTGGGACAGTTATAAGAATTTTGCTTTGATATGGCATTGCAAGAAGAGACATGGTTCAAGGCCAGTATTTAACTGTAGTGCAGAAACATGGACTGTGCTATTAATAAAGTGATTAAGCTCTTCATAACTTCACATGATATGCTATTCACGTGACAGACTGGAATACAATTACATCTATTAGCGAGTCTTAACTGGGTTATCTTTACAGCAGATGATTCATGAGACTGAAAAGCCTGGCAAAAAAACTTCACTGACTTGTTCTGAAGAAGGATACAGAGCATTCAATACAAACATGAAATTGCAGCACAGGTAGGCAAGATTTTTGCAGGCTGTGAGATTCTGAGCACTTTCGTAATGTTTTTTCTGCTCTCTCTCTAAATTTTCTCTAATATCCCTGTCTGTGATATACAGTGCCAACAACAGAACACTGTAACACAGGGTGTAGAAGAAATTCTTACTTATAATAATAAACTTATTATTTGAGCTGTTAATACAGCTCTCTTTGGATTATTTTTAATATTTTCTGAAGTTATGTATTAAGCTGTTCCATTTTCTACTTGACAATGAATATTCCTTCTAATATACTTACTAATACTGCCTGAAAAAAGCAACTCTTAGAAAACTGCAGGCAACTAGTGAGGCAGGGTTTAGAGTCCCTAGTGTGTAATGGTATGGCAACTGTATGGCAATGATCTCTGGATGCTGGTGTTGCCAGCTTGCCTACAAAGATATGTGAAGAAAAGTCCTCCCAAAAATCTTGCAGAATAAAGTTACCAAGTTAGATCTTGGCCTACTGAAAAAAAAACACTTAGTAGGAAAGTACTGTAGTAAGGTGTGCTCATCATTCCTCTGCTGTGTCCTCTCTCTGACCAACCTGTTGAGAGTGTGCAGGGGTTGTAAATTCCTTAGCAGAAGACACAGTCATCTGGCTGCAGTGTGAGGAAAGTTCAGGTGGTCCGTGACTCCCTGTGATGGACTTTGAGGAATGAAGGCAAGATGAAGTAGTGGCTGGAGGGATAAAAACCAGATTCTTCAGTGTGGGATACTCCCCTTACTCACAGCAGGTGCTGCATCCAGCAAAGCCACATAACTCCTTCTGCTTTCTGTCCTGCAGGAGCCTGTAGCAGGACTGATAACAAAGCAGCGATACAAAAGTCAGTGATAACACAGAGCTGCCTGTCTGCAATGCAGCCCTGCACAGGACCTGATCCACCCTTAGTCAAACCAAGGGCACTTGTTTCATTCAGACAGAAAAGGGGTGCACTGCAGAATAATTTCGTGTGCACATATCTTCCAAGTATTTTCAGTATGCAGCTGTAAATTCTAGCTAGAAATGCAAAGATAAAAGAATAGACCTGCAGGAAAGAAAGAAAGATTGTGTGTATGTATCTCACTACACTAGCAAGAACTGTCAAACAGAACCTACCTATAGGAACAGTCCATTAATATAGAGAAAAAATACAGAGCAGTTTTGTGAAGAATTTATTCCTTGGTTAGTCCTTAACTCCGCCAAGATAAATTAGCTTTCCTCTTTCCTAGTTTTTCAACAAATTCAGTGACTCGTTAGATTTGTGAAATTAAGTACACTACTTACAAGCATAACATAATAAACATTCTATTATAAATTAAGTAATTTGAGGAAAATGACAGTTCTTTCCTAGCAGCTATTCAGCCTACATTTCCTCATGAATTTCAATGTGCTCTGGTGAAAGCACACGCTCTGATGTGGAATACTGTATGCAATTTGTCACGCTTCAACAAATGTGAACTCAAACTGGAACACAGGCAAAGAAGGACTGTAGAAAGAGAACAAGAAAGTAGAATAGAACCTGCTGAAAGGAGTAAGATTAAAGAGCTTGGATTGTCCAACATGGATAAGAGAGCTAGAAATACAGAAAATTAGTGAATATCAGGGAAAGGCCGGAGTTTCAACAAATGGATCCATATTGAACCTGAATACATTTAGACCGGAGATTGTAAAGCTTTCAACAATCAGTTTGATGAACATAGCTTCCAAGGAGGACATGCAGCACTGAGAATCTTATCCAGCTTTAAGGTGGAGTATGGTATGCTACAGAAATTTACAGAATATCATGTAGCATCAGTAGATTAGATGTGATAATCAAGGAGGTATCTTCCAATCTTATATTTTTGTGTTCTGCAATAAAAGTGAAAAGTAATGTGGCAATGGTAACTTGCCCTTCTTCTTTTGCAGGCTTTCCCAATGACCCCTTTCAGCTGCCACTTCTATAACCACTACCATTTTTCTTCACCCCATCCATCTGTAACTTGAGTGTCTTCTTTACTATGATCTTTCTCCTCTACAGTCAGGAAGACATGGTCCAAATCTACTCAATTTTAAAAAACAGCACTATTATTTGAACCTCTTTTGTTACTTATTTTAGATACTGCCATGTCCCCCATTCTGATGTTCCTAGCATCTAATGCTGTGCTCATATATTATGATACAAATGGCACCATTCCAATGCCACCCACAAATCTACAAATTCTCACACTTCCTTGTTAAAGCCCACTGATCTTCTGTTCTCTTTCCACAACATTTGCTTGCTATCCCAAAGCTATATCCTACCTTTTGAAGTCCTGCGCAGTCCAAGAGATACTAACTTAATAGAGCACATCAGGAAAAAGACACTGTCTTTTAAGACCCCTGAAATACACAGGAAACTAAATGGTTGGGAATAGCATAAGAAAGGCGAGATACTAGTAGATGGGAGTAGCTGCTGGATTCTGACCTTTGTTACAGCTTCTGTTTTAAACTGTGATTAAAGGAAAGGACAGTAAACAGGACATATTGCTCTAGTTATTCCCTTTCTGGAAGGGCAGTAGGATGATTCTGACTGTAATTGAGATAAGCAGCTGGGAAAGTAATTTAGTGGAAAATAAAGACTGACATGCAGAAACATCACTGTTCTGAAACTAATGAAGACAGAAGTGTTGAGAAATCATAGAATGGTTCAGAGGCATGACCCAGAAAATTAGTTCAGATTAAGCAAGTCCAGGTTGTCCATAGTTCCAAAAGCACGAAAGGAATAAAAAATTTGATATTTTAAAATGTATTATGAAAATACTAAGATTATCCACATTATTATTAATCAGCAAAAGTAGTTGTCATGCGCCACATTGAATATTCTGGCATGCTATCACATTCTCATGGAATGTGAAATACCTGGAAAAATGGTAGATGGACAAATATATCTGGACCACTTAGTCCAATAGAGCTTAAATCTGCAGCATAAGAAATCATACAGTGGGATTTCAGAACGAGATATCATTGTGAGGCCATAAGTAAGAATGTGTTCCACGAATCCTATGAGGCTTTTGTTTTTTTTTTAAAAAAAAGTCCATTTGCAAATAGTACAACTGTTTTTTTGTGAGTAGTCTCAACCTCAACATTTGATGGTGTATTTAAGATGAAAGTGTCTTCATGCTTTGTTAAAAGTGTATCCAGAAAACAAAAAATATTTTTGTAATTGGAAACAGTAAGCATTTTGCTGGTATTAGCACTAGTGTTACTGTTTCCAGTGGAAAGAAACACTGCATTGACTTTTCAGAGAGGCTTCCTAGAATGTAAATTCACCTTAGGTTCACTCCTTCCAAAGCTCTCTTTATCTAACAGTTCAGCTCTAGTGATAGTTTCACTTCACTAACATAAAATGAAACCCAGGCTTTACTTTAAAGCAAGACACAAAATACATGGACAATAGGAAAGCACTTCACATGCCAGAGTAAGAAATTAAAGTTAGGTTTTCTTTGTTTCAAAACAGCTCACATGCTAAACAGATACCATGCTTATCTACTGCTATCTATGATTTCTTTTGTTGGCCAGATTTCTTGCTCCAAGCATTTTTGATCCTCAGTTGTATGTAGAACTCTCAGATGCAACTTCTGTCCATTCCGTTTTATTTTCTGGTTTTAACAAATTGCTGGGCTTCAGACATTTCTCAGCCTATCCCATCCTGTGCTGAGTTCTATGCAGCAAGGCACAGAAAGACAGACAGACAACCATCACAGCTTTCTAAAGAGGCATAAGAAGTCACAAGTATCATCTATGCTGTTCTACATAACACCAGGAAGAAACCACTCTTCTGTTAAATTTCTGTGCTACCACAGTTGATTCACTATGCCAGGTCCTCACTTGTTATAAATTCCAAGTTAATAAAACATTATGTTTCAGAACTAAGTAAATTAATCAAATGTTTGCTTTACAGCTATACCTGTCAGAAACGGAAACAGTAAAAACTCCTTTGCTTTGGTGTATTTCCTTCAATTTTTTTCCTTCTGTGAAGAGGAGAGCTCTGTTTTTTGCTAGTGTATTTCAAAAGGCAACTAATCTGCTTCATTGTTTTTTAACCTTCACATGGCATGGTGCAAGCAAAGAGAAATGGTAGAGAAGACACCTCATGGGCTACTTTTTGATAAAGGTACATGGAGGTGGAAATGAAAAACAGTGAAGCTTTACACCATACTCAGAATGGGCTTTTTATTTTTAAATGACATGTCAGATACAGAAACAACTTACTGGGAGAAATGTAAAGCCTTTGTAGGTTTATGGAGTTCAGAGGATGCAGGCTCTAGAAGAGCAAAAGAAGCTTCCTACTCTCAAGAGTATGTGGAGGCCCCTGGATTCACAGTGCTTTCTGTGTGGTGAGAGGCCATCAACAGAAAGATAGATTACTAATCGTTCTGTCTTCATCCTGGGAGACATTCATTAGTGAAAGAATGCACTGGTGAGTGTCCAGTAATGCTAGTATGTGCTGAGCTTCTCTGGCAGGGATAAATATTAAAGAAAATAGTGTTTTTAAAGACAGATGTTGAATCCCCTCAGGTGATTATATAGCAAGCCTAGCCCTTCCAGCTACAGTTATCAGGTATGAATGCACCAGACAATTTTTTTTTTTTAAACAAAGACCCAAACCCAAAAATTATTCCTAGGGGAGATATTATTATTTGACATTGAAATATAATAATTTTCATTAAAATTAAACCTAATAATTTTTTTGTATATGGGCTGCTGGGGTGACATCATAGAGCACAAAACAAGCTCCAGTAGATGCTGCACTCGCCACATCCTGGTGAGTTTAGTTGCACTATTCAAAGTTTCTGTGATGATGGTGTTACAGAAAATAATTATGTATATTTTAGTCTCACTGACAAATGCTGGGTGAAAAGGAAGTGTCTTGGGTTAGTGCAGTGGTGTTTTGGAAGTGGGGGACCACAGGGATGGCTCCTGTGAGAAGCTGCTGGGAGCTGCTGGTTACAATTTTGGACCAGCCTCTGCCCAATGCCAAGCAGATATGGGAAGGTGGATGTGCCTCTGCAAGTTACATATTAAAGAAAGGGAAAATGAAACCATAAAAATATAAGAAAAGGACCTGCAGAGCAGAGGATGAAGTGAGAAATGTCAGAGAAAAGACACCCAGGTCAGTGAAGAAGAACTGGGAAAAGTGCCTGAGCAGAGATTTCCCCACAGCCCATGGTGAGATGGCAGCTGTGCCCCTGCAGCCCATGGAAAAGTGTGGTGGAGCAGTCCCTGAGGAATCACACTGAAGCATTCCTTGAAGGACCACTGTGGGGTAAATGTGGATAAAAAGTGTAGAAGTGGAAAAGTGTAGTCCCTGAAGTGTCACAGGTGGGCAGATGCAGAGCTGCACACTGTGTGGGATCACAGAGAGGGTCAGATGTGGATCTGCAGCCGTGTAGGAGCCCGTGTCAGAGGAGGTGACTGTTCCTGAAGCAGCCGTGACCCTGTGTGCAGCCCGGGCTGGAGCAGTCTGTGCCTGAGGGACTGCACCTGTGGGAGGGACTCATGGCCCAGGGGTTCAGGAAGGACTCTCCCGGGAGAGGGACCCCGTGTTGGAGCAGAGGGAGAGTGTGAGGGGAACTCCTCCTGAGGAGGAAGGAGCGGCAGAAACAGCGTGTGGGGAACTGACCCTAAACCCCCCCTGCCCCTCCCTGTGCCCTGAGGGGGAGGCGGCAGGGAAGGGATCCGGGACCGGGGAGAAGGGAGGGGCTCAGGGCAGAAGGTATTAAAATCTGGTCGTGTTTTCTCTTTCTCCTTGTAGATTAAATTAGGGGTTTTTTCTTCCCAAGTTGTTGCCTGTTTACATAAATGGGGAGTGAAAAACTCCCTATCCCTGTTTTGATTCAGGAGCCCTTGGGTAGATTGTCCCACAGTGAAGATGGGAGGTGAGTACCCTCCTTGTCCCAACGTGACGATGGGTGGCGAGTGAGTAGAGGCCTGGGTGGTACCAGCTGAGCCCAAACCGTGACAGGAGGTCTGATGCTAGCAATCTCCCAACACGGTGTCCGACCCTGCAGACACCGAATAATGGTTCAGCGGTGAACAATTCCTTCCCCTTCAGAGGTGCCAAAACCGGGCACTCCGGCATGCCAGAGATGCCCACCCTCTCCCGCTTCAGTCACTTCATCGCCGCCTCCACCACCCCCTCCCGTCCTTCCCGTCCCCTTCCCGCCACCTCGGACAGCTCCCGCCGACCGGCCGTGACGTCACCGCCCCCCGGGGAACCGGGCAGGCCTGAGGTGCGGCGCGAGGGCACGGCGTCACCCGCGCACGGCGGCAGAGCGATGGGTGACGTGACCGGCAGAGCACCAGGGTGCGCTGGGTTGCTTCTGTGGACCTCTGGCAAACGGGACCCGCGGCTGGCCGCTGGCAGGATGCCTGCCACGCACGGTCCCTGCTGACTGGTGCCCGCACCAAGTTGAATACGGAATTTTGCATCGCTGCCTCATGAACAGCTGAACCACCTCAGTGACCCACACACGCTGCTGAAAGACCCCTTCAGAGTCACAGGCAGGATCTGAAGTTCTGAATCTGTTTATGAAGTGACAGACATCCCACTAAGTTCTGCCGGGTCCTGCACTTTGGCCACAACAACCCCATGGGGAGCTCCAGGCTGGGCACAGAGTGGCTGAGAGCAGCCAGGCAGAGAGGGACCTGGGAGTCTGGATTGACAGGAAGCTGAACAGGAGCCAGCAGTGTGCCCAGGTGGCCAAGAAGGCCAATGGCATCCTGGCCTGGATCAGGAACAGCGTGGCCAGCAGGTCCAGGGAAGGGATTCTGCCCCTGTACTCAGCCCTGGTGAGGCCACAGCTCGAGTCCTGTGTCCAGTTCTGGGCCCCTCAGTTCAGGAAGGAGATTGAGGTCCTGGAGCAGGTCCAAAGGAGGGCAACCAGGCTGGTGAAGGGACTCCAGCACAAGTCCTGTGAGGAGAGGCTGAGGGAGCTGGGGGTGTTCAGCCTGGAGAAGAGGAGGCTCAGGGGAGACCTCATCGCTCTCTACAACTCCCTGAAAGGAGGCTGGAGCCAGGGGGGGGTTGGGCTCTTTTCCCAGGCAACTTTCAACAAGACAAGAGGGCATGGTCTCAAGTTGTGCCAGGGGAAGTTTAGGTTAGATATTAGAAAGAATTTCTTTACAGAGAGGGTGATCAGACATTGGAATGGGCTGCCCAGGGAAGTAGTGGATTCTCCGTCCCTGGAGATATTTAAAAAGAGACTGGATGTGGCACTCAGTGCCATGGTCTAGCACCGCAGCGATGGGTCAAGGGTTGGACTTGATGATCTCTGAGGTCCCTTCCAACCCAGCCAATTCTATGATTCTATGAAGTGAACAACAAAAACAGTACCTGTAGTCTGCAAATTCATGCAAACAGAATCCTTCAGAACCAGTGTTCCCCAACCACAGTTGTATTACAAAATTATACTACTCTTATGGACTTTATAAGTGTTACAAAAAAAAAAAAAAAAACACCAAAACAAACAAAAAAAAAAAAAACCCAAGACCTATGTGCATACACTCTCTGCATTTGTAAAAGACACCTGCTTTAGTATGGTGTGCAACAGCAACTCAGTGCCTGAGACCATATGTACTTGAATCATTTGCAGCTTTATTTCCATTGTCTGTTCTGTTGAAGAATTGTCCATGACTACAAACTACCTCCTACAGACTAATCAGTAAGTATTTACACACCATCAGCCTTTTACCTTCATGAGTCCTTTGGCTGCGTTGCAGCAGTGACCTCTGGGAGACAAAGTGATAACAAAAAATAGATGTTCTATGGGAATCCTGTGAAGTGTGACTTAAACTCTTAACCTTGCAATTGTCCTTTGGAAACCAGTTTCTGGGTGAGTAAGTTTCAGGGATATTTCTGTTTTATTTTTATTTGATCGTACAAACCAGAAGCAATATAACTTTCCTTATTAAACACTGAAGATACAGTTTTTTGAACTGCTTTCTAAATTATAGCTGCTTTGGGCTCAGTAAGGAGCAAAAAGATGTGAGACATCCCTCCTTCTGCAGTGACTTATGTGAGGCTGCTACTCTCCTGCCTCTCTGTCTCCTAGAGAAGGGCAGTGAGAAAGGGGAGGTGCAGATGATCCCTTCTCAGTCCAAGCATTCAGGAAAATGTGTCACTGAAGAAATTAGCATTAATTCTGAAATTCAGTCAATTTCAGGCTCCAAATCTGAGTTCATAGATCTCCTTGTATCAATTTGATGGGCTGAAACAGAATCTACTAAGGTAAGAAAAATAACCATGTGGGTTTTGTTTTCTTTGAATAACCCAACCAGGTGTTTTCAGTAAAAAAAAAAAAAAGATGTAGAGGTAGCAGATGGGGAAATCCAAAGACAGTGGAGGTATTTGGGTGCCTGTGACTCTAGATGTGGATCCTCTGTGGGTATTAGGAGGAACAAGGACCAATTGTCCCAGCAGCTTCCACAGTCAGGATCTATGGCTTTCAGACTTACCAGCTTGTAGGATCACACTACACACTTCAAGTCTACCTACATCCACTGAAGATAATGAGAAGGGAATGTTTATTAACCACTTCTGTAACTGGACAGTAAGTATGCCAGCTTGTAGAAATGTACCTGACAGGACTACATGAAAAAGTAATTGCCCACATAAGATCACAGACACATAAACACATTCCTCCAATTGTTATAGCCAGATTCTCAAAGCAAACCCTTAGCTCATGATACACAGAACACACAAAAATCTTCCCACTAATTAAGGAAGTGAAAAATAACCGAGATTTTTCAAGCACTGAATTCATGAAGGAGAACACACATGGATACACAAGTACATCTCTGATCACTGCTTATGTATAGCTGAGTGGAATTCCAAAAGAATAATTCTTTATTGAACAAACTCATATGAAATAGGTATGATCCAGCCAAAATCCAAATCACTAGAAAACTCAACTCAGAAAGATTCTTCAAACAGCAAGTGCTGTTAATGAAGTACTCAAAGCAGCACTTCTCTACACGAGCAATAAGATGAAGGAAAGTCTGCTTGCTTAACATCAAAATCATCACAAGGGAAACAGAAAGGGCATGTGACTATGACCAAAATTACATCCAATGGAAAAGACTCTTTGGAGAAATCATTTGACAGCTTCTCTTGGCCCTTTTGCCCATCTATTCTTAAAAGGATGTCGTTCAACTAATTACTCCTTCAGAAACTTGTCGGCAAGGAGAAATCCTCCTACCTTTACAATAACACCCTTCTGAAATCGGGGTGGCATTGCCAAACTTTTCCGGTTGCATTGCTTGCTTAGGCCACCAGAAGCACCCCAAAGCCACCAACAACGCCCAGCAGGCTCCATCCCACCAGGGCTCCGACCTGCAGGAGGAGGGGAGGCGCCGTGTGTCCCGGTTTGTTCCCCCGCGGTCGGTCCTGTCTTTAAGCACGCTGGCTCCATCCTTCCCTCCTCAGGTGTCCAGGGGCACCGCCTGCTGGGGGTCGGCCGTGGAGGCCTGCAGCTCCCCAACACGAAGGACTCCCTACCCTCCGCTGCACTCGCAGGCTTGTGGTAACACAGCTTTACCCTGCTAATTACCAGACCTTTGTCACGCAGGCTGGAGAGCCGCACGCTGGGGAGGGGGGGGGGGGGGGGGGGGGGGGGGAAGCCCGGCCCCAGAGGGCCCCAGGCACCCCAGGAATCGGCACCCCGCCGCCGATCTGATGGCTCGGGGACGAGGGACGCAGCGCTCATCCCTGCGAAACTGTCCCCCGCAGCACCGCGCCTCTGCGGACCTGTTTCCCCGCGCCCGCGGCGACGCTGCGCCCCGGCTCCGAAGCACCCCGGCCGGCCTGCGCGCCCCCTCGCCCTCCGCTACAGGCGGTAGCCTTCAACGGTACGGGTGAGACCGGGAGGGACGGGCGGACGGACGGACGGACGGAGGCGGATCGCCCCGTACCGCCCGGTTCGGTCCTCCTGCCCGCTGCCGCGGAGCGCCCCTCGCTGGGATTGCCCGGCGCTCCCCCACCGGCCCCGGTTTAGCGCCGCGCCGGCCCTGTGACGGGCAGGGCCCTAACGTCTCGGGCAAGGCCGTGCGGTGGGCGGCGGCGCCGCAGTGCTTCCCTGCCGCCCGCCTTCCCCTCCTCACTCACCCATCACCACGGCGGCCACGGTGCTCAGCAGGAGCCAGTTCTTCCTCAGGAAGCCCGGGCAGCTGCATCCCTTCTTGCCCGTCTTCGCCATAGCGGGGGGCGGCCGCGGCAGACGGGGTAACGGCCTGAGGAGCTCCACGCTGTGCCGAGCCGAGCCGAGATGAGCGGAGCTGAGCTGAGCTGAGCTGAGCTGAACTGAGCTGAACCGCACCGCACCGCACCGCACCCTCTGCCTGCGTTCCGCGCTCCTGCGCGTTTACAGACGGGAGGCGGAGACGATGCCCCTCACCTGGCAACAGGAGAGCCCGGCCCCCCGCCCGCCCCTCGACATGCCCCCCGCCCGCCCCTCGACATGCCCTCCTTCCTTCCCTCCCTCCCTCCCTCCCTCCCTCCCTCCCTCCCTCCCTCCCTCCCTCCCTCCCTCCCTCCCTCCCTCCCTCCCTCCCGCCTGCCCGCCCGCCTCCTGCCCACCCCGCTCCTGCACACCTCCACCTCCCTGCCCGCCTCGCTGGCTTGCGGGATGAGCTCACTTCCCCGGTCACCGCTCCTCGCTGGCCTTTCTAATATGCCCGCCCCGTAGGTGCGGGGGCCACAGCGTCCTCCTCGGACGCGCCCAAGGTGGACAGAGCCCAAACTCGACCGCCCCGTGGGGCCGCTGCCCGGAGCGCTTCACCCCTCAGAACCCGCAGCCCCTGGCCGCGGGGCAATGGGAGGAACAGTGGGCGCTGCGGGAGACCGACAGCCTGCGGCTGTAAAGGGCGAGGTGCCGTGTCCGGAACCCCTCTGCTCCAGCAGAGCATTTGACTCTGGGCCGGGACACTGGGTTTTGTGCCAGAGAGTCATGCAAGCCATCCCCCGCCACACCTGACTGCCCTGAGGCCCGAGGGGAGGCAGTCCCACGGCAGGGCCGGTGTCCCCACACATCCCGGCAGGCAACCCCTACCTCTGCAGGGCCGTGTAGGAGGCCCACACCTCCGGGCAGAAGGGTTGGACCCGGGCGCTGGTGGCTGCTGGAAGGGCACCAATACCTGTGCTGCATCGTCTCTGATTAAATATCCTGCACCCTACTCCTGGTGGGAAACCTGGGGGCAGGGAGCCCTGAAATGGGTTATAGGATTTCCCACTGGGATTTTATCCTGATAAGCTCAAATACCAAAACTGCAAGGAGGAATTTTGTTCCATGCAGTGATGTCTTTCCACCTGTAAGCATGACTAAGATGTATATGATGTGAGAACCCAGTTCAGTGTGGTATTATGGCAGGGTTTTCAATATATGTTTTACGATTATCTTCAGAGTTGGAAGATTGTTTGGTAAATATGGGAAGAGAAAAGGAGAGGAGAGGAGAGGAGAGGAGAGGAGAGGAGAGGAGAGGAGAGGAGAGGAGAGGAGAGGAGAGGAGAGGAGAGGAGAGGAGAGGAGAGGAGAGGAGAGGAGAGGAGAGGAGAGGAGAGGAGAGGAGAGGAGAGGAGAGGAGAGGAGAGGAGAGGAGAGGAGAGGAGAGGAGAGGAGAGGAGAGGAGAGGAGAGGAGAGGAGAGGAGAGGAGAGGAGAGGAGAGGAGAGGAGAGGAGAGGAGAGGAGAGGAGAGGAGAGGAGAGGAGAGGAGAGGAGAGGAGAGGAGAGGAGAGGAGAGGAGAGGAGAGGAGAGGAGAGGAGAGGAGAGGAGAGGAGAGGAGAGGAGAGGAGAGGAGAGGAGAGGAGAGGAGAGGAGAGGAGAGGAGAGGAGAGGAGAGGAGAGGAGAGGAGAGGAGAGGAGAGGAGAGGAGAGGAGAGGAGAGGAGAGGAGAGGAGAGGAGAGGAGAGGAGAGGAGAGGAGAGGAGAGGAGAGGAGAGGAGAGGAGAGGAGAGGAGAGGAGAGGAGAGGAGAGGAGAGGAGAGGAGAGGAGAGAAGAGAGGAGAGGAGAGGAGAGGAGAGGAGAGGAGAGGAGAGGAGAGGAGAGGAGAGGAGAGGAGAGGAGAGGAGAGGAGAGGAGAGGAGAGAAGAGAAGAGAAGAGAAGAGAAGAGAAGAGAAGAGAAGAGAAGAGAAGAGAAGAGAAGAGAAGAGAAGAGAAGAGAAGAGAAGAGAAGAGAAGAGAAGAGAAGAGAAGAGAAGAGAAGAGAAGAGAAGAGAAGAGAAGAGAAGAGAAGAGAAGAGACTATTGTTCTGTTTTTGTCTTGCTGAAGGACATGGAGAGTGCTGAATGAAAATATAGTTTGTCTTATTTAATTATGCTTGACACCATTCATTCCAAAATGTTCACAAGTGAAGTCTTCATTATTTCTGCATATGACCAGGTCTAAGGCCTGGGGTAGACCAGCAAAAACTGAAACTAAAACCTTGTCACACTCCCTCTTTGTATGCATCTGACTGTTCTGGGTGACAGCTTAGGGAAAGTGACAAGTATGAGCTGAAAGGAGTTAGGAAACAGAACTGAAATTTGCCTGGATGAGAAACAAGCCATTATCTATTCAAAGTGTTAAAACCTGGAGCTAGCTCCAAAAAAAGTAGCCTACTTTGTCAAATGTTGAGCAATTGCAGTAATTTCTCTGTATCTGCCACCACTGGGAAATTTTAATTAAAAAATAAGAGGAAGCTCAGTGGTAGAAGGGAAGCAGGTGGATAAGTATCACATTAATTTAATTAAATCATAAAAGGTTCTAGACCACTTAAAAGGAAAGCTGGCGTATTGCCATGTGACAAAGCCAAGCAAATGCAAACAAACAGTAAGAAGCACCATTACAATGTCCAAACTTTGGTACAGAAATGTGGCAAAGTATGAGTGGCACTGAAGGGGTATAGGAAGAAAAAGGCATATGAGGTTTCAGGGTGGGCAGGATCAAGCTTACTCTGAGAAGAAGAATGCTGGCCTTGGTTCTCACTGCCAGAGAGTGTAAATTTTTAAATTTTTATTTCTTTCCACATTTATTGAGAATCTCAGTTGCTTTCAGTAAGTAGAAGGTATGGTTTGTCCCAGGTGGTGGGCAGGGGGTGCCTCTTTAGATAATAGCAACAAAATCAGTTGCAAGCAACTTCAGACTTCAAGCCTTCCTTTAATTTTCTATCTATTCAGTTTCTCATGTATCTCTTTGTAAACTTATTCTGCTTTTCTTTTTAGCTGTTTCAGTGATCTAGAGGGAATAACTGCAATACAACGGTTCCTAAAAATAACCTAAAGTTAAGTTAGAGTTTATTTCTTCCTCCATGGAATTTCCATGGTTTGTGTGTTTCTTTTAAAGCTTTACATATAATTTTTTTCACATTGAGGAGTTCATGGTACATTTTTGGAAGAGCAAGAACTGTCTGCAGCACTCAGCAAAAAAAAAAAAAAAAAAAAAGCCCTCCTACTGCTGTGAAGCAATTTTATTGTAGCTGATGTATGCCTTCCTAGAGCTTGCAATATCTTAGAGGAGTTGTGCAACCTTAAAAGAATTCTAATGCAATCATGCTATATAACTTCTGAAGGCTACAGATACATCTTATTCTCATGTTTCATAGATTCATAGAATTTTCAGGGGTGGAAGGGACCTTTAAGATCATCTAGTTCCAACCCCCCTGCCATGGGCAGGGACACCTCCCACTAGGTCAGGTTGCTCAGAGCCCTGTCCAGCCTGGCCTTAAAAACTTCCAGGGATGGGGCTTCCACCACCTCTCTGGGCAACCTGTTCCAGTGTCTCACCACCCTCATGGTAAAGAACTTCTTCCTAACATCCAGTCTAAATCTACCCTCCTCTAGACTGAAACCATTCCCCCCAGTCCTATCACTACTTGACATCCAAAGAACTCTCTCAGCAGCTTTCTTGTAGGCCCCTTCAGATACTGGAAGGCTACAATAAGGTCTCCTTGGAGTCTTCTCATCAGACTGGATAACCCCAACTCTCTCAGTCTGTCTTCATAGGAAAGGTGCTCCAGCCCTCTGATCATCCTCATGGCCCTCCTCTGGACACACTCCAGCACATCCATGTCCCTCCTGTAACAGGGGCTCCAGAACTGGACTCAGTACTCCAGTTGGGGTCTCATGAGAGCAGAGCAGAGGGAGAATCACCTCCCACAACCTGCTGGCCATGCTTCTCTTGATGCAGCCAAGGATGTTGTTGGCTTTCTGGGCTGCAAGTGCACACTGATGGCTCATGTTGAACTTCTCATCCACCAGCACTCCCAAGTCCTTTTCCTCAGGGCTGCTCTCAAGACAGTCCCTGCCCAGGCTATATTATTGCTTGGGATTTCCTCAACCCAGATTCAGGACCTTGCACTTGGTCTTGTTGAATTTCATGAGGCTGGCATGGCCCCACCTCTGCAGCTTGTCAAGGTCCCTCAGGATGGCATCCCTTCCCTCCAGTGTGTCAGCTGCACCACACAGTTTGGTGTCATCAGTGAACCTGCTGAGGGGGCACTCGGTGCCATCTCTGACAAAGATGTTAAACAGGACTGGTCCCGACACTGATCCGTGAGGGACTCCACTTGTCACTGGCCTCCACCTGGGCATGGATCCCCTGGAGCCACTCTTTGGGTGTGGCCATCAAGCCAGTTCTTTATCCACTGAGTGATCCATCCATCAAACCCATGTTTTACCAGCTTGGAGACCAGGATGTGGTGTGGGACTATGTCAAAGCCTTTGCTCAGGTCCAGGTAAATTATGTCAGTTGCTCTTCCCTTGTCCATTGATGTTGTGAGCTTTTCATAGATGGTCACAAGGTTTGTCAGGCATGATTTGCCCTTGATTTGCCCTTCTGCAACAGTAGAACAGTATAGATTGAATTGTATTGAAGACCTTTACATACTTTTCGTTTTCTGTAAAAGAATAACCTTTCTGTTCTTTTCTGCTAGTGTTTTGTCCCTAAAAATGTCTAAGAAAATAGGCATGCCATAATTCTAGGCTTTTTCTTAATAATTTGCCTTTAATTTTTTTTCATTTCATCAAATGCTATTCCACGGACATGACCTTATAAAAATAAGTTTCTAACTTATGGCATACTTAGAAACCTAAAGGATACTTTTAAAAAGATGTAGGCAGGTGAAATAGAGATGTTTTAAACATCCTGATGAGCAAGCTGTTTTTAATTTGATCTTCCTATTATAGAATGACAGACATTGGATTTGATCCTGGCTGTAGAGTCAAGCTGGTAGTTTCTGTATAGAGAGCTACACAAGAAAAACAACCATGAAAGTGTCCCAGTAAAATGGAAAAGAAGTTAGCCCAGGCCCATGGATCATTCTTGAAATATTGAAGTTATTTTAAAGGTGAACTCAGCTATGGAAAAAGACCAAAAGAACCAATACTTTGGAAGACTAGCTACCTGTACATCTACCAAGCACAGCTGCTGAGCAACAGAAATTGAAATTCTATTTAAACCACTTTCAGCTTTGTATGATTACAAGACACCCTGGAATAACTATGAAACTAATAGGACACGTATGAAAAAAGGTCAATAAACTTCACGTGTATAGATAATGTAAATACATTCTTTAGCTATATTACTCACTGTAACAAAGTTCTCAGAGTAGATTATAGGTAATTGTATATGTGACAAAATGGTTTTATTTTCTGTGGTTGTGGTTTAGTTGTTTTGGTTAGTGGGGTTTTTTTGTTTCTTTGTTTTGTTTGATTGGTTGGTTGTGTTTTGGTTTTTTTATGTTAACAAGACAGAAGAATCAGTCAAAAATATGAGGATTTGCCTGGAAAAAAAATTGCATGCACTGACATATGTAATTGTTTTCTTGAGGACTAAGCTAATCCAGGTTACTTTGTTGTCGACCGAGGAGCATTCATAAATATATATATATTATATTGACAAGTTCTTACCACATAGTGACCTGATATGTATGTATCACTGTATCTCAACATTCATTTCCAATCTGTAGAACAGTCTTAGCAACATTTTAAGTTAATTACATAGGAACTTAGCAAGTAATTTCAGAGGCTAGGAATACTTTCAAATTTTTGAGGCATTTAAGTGTCTCAGTGCGGTGAGAGGCAGAGAGGTCCTGCAGGAAAACACCACACAGTACACTGCATGGTGTGGCAAATGGAAGCTTAACTCTTCATACTCATTAAAAATATCTTCAGAGTTGTAGTTAAGAGAGGAAAAAGCAATTGACTTTTATATGTTTACATATTTATTTCTTCAACTGTTTTGTTGAATAGGTCAGTCTATTATTATAATCAGTGTAAGTCTGGGTGGAAGTTGATTTGATCCACAGAAAAATAAGGACATGCCTTTTCCTCCTTTTCCTGTTACATGCAACGGTTAGAAGGAATAACTTCACAAGGAAATGCTGATTGTGGGTAATGCAATTTTTAAAAATGCTTTGATAAAACAACAGTATTTAGCAAAGACTTCAAAAATCTAACTAGTATATAGGTAGGTTAATTGAGTTTGCTTTTTCTGTTTGAGGCTAGTCCTCAAGATGGGAAGTTTGCAACCGGTTTGTAATACCATAAAGTCAGGGAGCACATACAAAATACAAGAAAGAGAGTAATCAATTTCTGTTTAACATATCTTAATAAGAAAATAATCCAATAAAAAGGATAGTATTTTTAAGTACTGTGAAAATCTGCAGTTGTCATCCGTTGGTGCTGGACCATGTTGGCTCACCGGCTTCTTTTATCATTACAGTAAGTGAAATTGTTTTGTCTTTGGAATACAGTAAGATAAAGAGTAAAATCTTCATAGAGTTAACTAAGCATGAGCCATCAAACACAGTGCTTTTATCTCTGCATGCCAGAACTAGGCTATTAGCAAAGTCACCTTGCTTTGGTTCTACTGTAGCTTTCTAGCCCAATATGAAGGCTGAAATTAAGATACAGAAACTAAAAGTGTCATTCTGGATGTAGTTCAGTGAAGAGGCAAATGAAGCTCAAGGATGTGACACAAAGCTATGTTTTATGTGTGTAAGAATACTTAGCTGCAACTAACCACTCAAACTGGCAGGATTTTTCCTTGTAGTCTAGGATCTGTGCCCTCTGACATCTGACCTTAAAGTCTAACTGGCAAATACACAATGTAATGTAGCTGGATATACAAAAAAAAAAAAAAAAAAAAAAAAAAAATGGTGCTGAATCAAACTGTAAAACAAACAAGACCTCTTTGACAGATGCTTTGACTATCCCCAGGTGCAGAGCTGATTTTTTAATTATTACAATTATTTTGGGGGAGGATACTGGTTTTATGGCAATAGTGTCTTGCACATAGAGATCCTTTTTAATACACTGTAGGTTAGATTTAAGCAACCAGATACTGTATTGGTGTATTTAATTAATCTAACTCAGTGGTGGATTCCCCCCATTTGGAAAGTTTTGGTGCTAAGACATATCATATAGAAAGTAATATTAGAAGGACTGGACTGGATGACCCTTGAGGTCCCTTCCAATCTTACATTCCATGATTCTGTGATTCTGATTCTAATTTTAAAGACACACCTATTTCTATTCCAGTGATTAGCTCTCAATACACAGAGGGATCCTTATTATCTGCTTTTATCTTTCAGTAAGATTACCAGTATGTCCTTTCTCTTATGTTTCATAGAACCATAGAATGTTAGGGGTTGGAAGGGACCCCTAGAGAGCATCTAGTCCAACCCCCCTGCCAAAGCAGGATAACCTAGGGCAGGATAACGACACAAAAATGCATACAGATGGGTTTTGAAAGTCTCCAGAGCAGGATACTTCACAGCCTCTCTGGGCAGCCTGTTCCAGTGCTCCATCAGCCTTCCAGTAAAGAAGTTTCTCCTCATGTTGAGGTGGAACTTCCTATGTTCTAGCTTAAACCCATCATTCTTTGTCCTGTTGCTGGGCACCACTGAAAAGAGATTGTCCTTATAGGTTTTCCTGTTTTAGCACAGTGTCTTAATAAAGACACCCTAAACTTTATTAAATTAGTAATTTTTCTTTCTATTTTCCTCTACTGAGTTACTAGTCAAAATACATTCCTTGTCAGTTAAATGGTCTGGATTTGGCTTAAAATAAAAAAAAAACAAAACAGGAAAGGCATCTTCTTTCTTTTCCCTTCCCTTTCCCCTTCCCCTTTTCCTTCCCTTCCCCTTCCCTTCTTTTGACAGATCAATGGGATTTTTTCAACTTTGTTGGAGCCAGTGGAGTCATAGCTAGGAGGAAGATGACAGCTGAAGGTGGGATTTTTATTTGCTGCTTTATAGCCCTCTGACGCTTCCACAGTTTCCTTGTGGAAAGAATGCTAAGACACATGGAAAATAAAAAGGTGAGTGGTGACAGCCAATGTGACTTCACTAGGGGCAAATCCTGCCTGGAAAATTTGGTGGCCTTCTATGACAGGGCTACAGCCTTGATCATCTCCCTTTTGCAAAGCATTCGACACTGTCCTGCACTTCATCTTTGTCTCTAAATTGGAGAGATGTGGGCCTGAGAGATGGACCACTCAGTGAATAAATAATTGGCTGGATGGTCACACTCCAAGAGTAGCTACCAACAGTTCTTTGTCCAAGTGGGCATGGTAATGAGTGGCATTCTTCAGGGGTCACCACTGTGGCTGGTGCTGTTTAACATCTTTGTTGGTGACATAGACAGTGGGATTGAGTGCTCCTGCAGGAGGTTTGCTGACAACACCAAGCTGTTGTCATTGACACACTGGGGGGAAAGGATACCATCCAGGGGGACCCTGACAGGCTTGATAGGTGGGCTCCTGCAAATTGCATGAAGTTCAAACAGGCCAAGTGCAAGGTTCTGCACCTGGGTTGGGGCAATGATGATATTGCCTTGCCATGTTGGACTAACATTGTTTTGTCACCATCGTCTGCAACATGCATATGCACTAGTATATGGTGGTAGTAAAGAAGGAGCAAAGTCTAGGATAATAATCTACTGTTGCTGCAGCAACTCTGTAAAATGACTCATGACATGATAGTTATATCATATATGTAGCTGCTCTAATCCATATGTAATATATATGTAATTATATTCCTGCAAACAGTTGCTCTTTAACACTTCACCAGTGGCATTGGTGGGCTCTGTTCACCCACATGCCATTTTGAGGCTTGTTTCAATGAAGATGTAATGAAGCAGACCACTTTCGTGATAGAAGATAATGATATCAAATGACTGAATTATTTTAAAGCTCAAGTCCCTTGGTAACACATTGAAATGGATGAGTGCATGACCTCCACTTAGAGAATGCTGAGGAACTTTGAGGAGATAAGTTACATACGTGAAGACCTGGAGAGTGAAGCGGAGAAAGCTGTTCAGAATTATTGGCTATGCAACTCTAAAAAATTAGTTACAAGCACATGATATGACCTTTTGTCTTATTTCAAGAACACGAAAATGCTCAGTGCCCTTGAAATACTTTCTGCCCTGAGCTAAACAACCATTGCATTGCCAGTTTATCACCAGGAGGTTTATTACAAGACTCAAAATATTATCTGGCTGTGTCTAGGCCTCAGCTTTTTTACTTGCCTGAACTCATTAGACTATCAACATCCTGCTGTAAAAGCCCCAAAGACATTAAACTTAAATAATATAACGGTAACACACTGTAAATGCTCTGAAGGCAAGCAGAAGTCACCTTTTACAATTTTTTTAGATCTCATGATCTTTAAACCACCCTCACTATTTTCTAGGGAACGGCTCATACTTTTTTTAACACTTTTTGTTGGCAGTCCTGTTCTGTACACCTCTGGGAAATCATAGTTATTCTTGACAGCCTTATTCTGTGGACTGTAAAATCTTTGTGATAGGGGCACCACTTCAGTCTGTATTAAAGTGTAGCTTTTTTTAATAGAGTCCTGTTCCACAACTGGATCTCAGAGCACTTTCAGAACCTGTATAACAATATCAATAATAGCACTCTGTAAATAATAACCAGGGGAAGGCCATTTGCAGTGGCCTCTGTGCCCCAAATACCTCACCTACTCAGCATTATTACTATAAGAATCTGGAGAGCAGGATGAGAAATCCTAATTCCTAAAGTGATTTTGCAGATATTTTTGTAAGGGATGATTTTTTGAAAAGGATGATAGAATTATTTTCTGTCAGTCATTAGGCTGCAGTATGTAGGAAAATAGGCAGCTTGCATTACTGTTAGGACACACAAGTGCTGACTAGTGGCAGAAGTCATGAAATCAGAATATGAACGTGGATTTGGAGAAACAAATGGAGAGCAGCATAAGAAAACTGATGCTGAATTCATCCAGGAGTATTGGGTTTCTGTCTTGTGCTACCAAAATTATTTTTCAGTTCAATGCAGATACTTAGTTTTGTCCCAGACTTTTTGTCTGGAAGAATATATACCTATAGTGGTCCAATTGCATCTGACAGAAAATTACAAGAGTTAGGAAAAATTATTTAATTAGGTTCTAACAATTACCTTCACATCATACTCAATATTATGCTTGATGCTGGAGTTTCTGTGTATCTTCAAAATACAGGATAAGCAAAGGTAAGAGTATTAGATGTTGCGTTGAAACAGTGCCATTGAGTCATATTTATGTTTTCCAGAAAAACTGGGAATGAATATGTCTAGAAGGATTAGCAAAACAGTGCAAAAGTTTATAGTGTTGCCTGGTGGTTAGGATGACATAGGAATTAGAAACAGCTTCACTATCTAATAGATCTACATGAGTGTAAAGCACAGAGATAATTTTTCCTTTTCTTATATTACTGAAGCAAGTGTAAAGGGGGATTTGAAGCAGATATTTGCTTTCACATTTCATCTTAAAAAACAATTTTCTGAACCTAACTTATCTGATGGCTGATATTCACTTCTGCTTCATACCATGTGCTCCAGGACAAGGCAGTGATTCTGGAAGTGGCAAGGAACTACGTATGGAAGAAAGAAGGGAGGTGGACAAGAAGCAGCAGCAGATTAGCTTTTCTGTCTTAAGATCTCTGCCCTCCTCTAAACACTTTTGAAAAGTAGAAGAGGTCCTTTCCATCCTCCCTTCCTTAATGGTGGAAGGTGGAAGATAAGCCTGACCTTTACAGTTTTTGTTCCGTGTATCGTCTCTCTGTGCTTTGAAACTTTTGAGAAAGACAGAACTTCTCCAAGAACTGGGGGATGGGAGCCAGCAAAGGATGCACCACCCCAGGAGTAACAGAATGACCACCATTCATTAGCATGTCTCCACAAACACAGATGAAGGGCTGGCAGACAAATTACAACCCTCCCTGAATGGCAATGGAAAGGTAGCAGCTGTAGCTGTAAGGTAGGAGCTAATATTTGAAAATTACCTGTGATCTGGAGACAGTATGATTTTGAGACATGCAGTTTAGCCACTTGGCTTCAGTTCAGTTGCACTGAAGTCATAGACCAAATTTTCATGGAAAGCCTTGAACAGCCAAGCATGTTTCAGTGCATTAACTGCAAAAAAAGCCTGATAGGAACAAGGAGGACCACTGAGTGCAACACAGAGGAGCCAGGTGAATGTTCTGTCAGCACTGTGCATAAATCCTGCACACAGCTGTTGACACGTGAAAGACTATATTTTAGTGCAAATTATCCAAGCAGTTTGTACCATGATCATTGTTTCTTTGTATCATGTGAGAGATATTGTTGGTAGCAGTTCATGAGAAACATGTGATTTACTGTCATTCTTGGTGTCTCCTTTTCTACCTTGTAACTTTTTCAGTGATGTTTATGCCTTTCAGTGCTGCAGTTCTTAGGCCTGTGAAGCAAGAATGATGATGCTTATATCTCACCAAGGTCTCCATCAAGGAGAACATTTCTGTACAGGAGGCAAGGATTTCTGGTTTATTAGTTAGACTAGCCAAAGGAGAAGTATTGAGGCTTTGCCTTAGGGCTTTTTTCTATCTCTTATTAGCTGCAAAGAAACCCTTTAGCTACCGTTCAGTAAATTACAAAGTAGGAAATAGAAGGAAACCATTAGAAATTAGCTTTTTAATTTTTGCAATGTCAACACCATATTGTCATGGAAATGCTGCTGGGCTTGAAGCAGATGACTTTTTCCAGCCAGGCAGAAACTTGTAGTCAGCAACAGCGAGGAGGACTTTAACCTGTGCTTTTGGCAAGACTTATAATTAAGTTTATCCACGGCAGTGTAAGTATATTTTCACAGTTCTGACAGAAATATCCTATGAGAACCAAGAAATCATTCTGAAAATAGCCTTTAGAAAGTCAAAATGCTTCTGAAAAGTAGCTGTACTCCAAGAGTACATGAAGTCCCTCCACGCATCAGGATTTAACTGCAGTACAGCAAATCTGCATGGTAAGGTTTTCAACTGCCTGAAATACAAAAGAATTTTAATGAGTGAGCGGCTTATTTTGTCCTCTGCTAGCAAAAGCACTGTGTGAATGTGACCCCACACTGCAGCGAGTTCAGAAGCCCACAAAGCCAGCCCCCTCCTAGAGCAGCAGAAAATATTCAAGTTCTTTGCAGACTTTCTTTTATATATAAATTCATATATGTGAGTGTGTGTGTATGTATTTATGCTTCAGTGAACATTGAACTCTGCCCCTTTGTCCCTGCCCTAGCCCAGTCTGTAAGGAGACCTCTGTGCCAGTATGTCCTCCTACTTTTGTCCTCTTTTCACCTGCTAAAGAACAGAGGAGGACCTGAGACTGAGTGTGAAGCAGAATATTATTTTTCAAACTAATAGATTCTACTGTAGGTTTGCTTTAGAATTTACAGAGGTGTCTCCAGAACTCCAGGTTCTCTGGATCTTGTGAACACATAAAGATATGGCCATGACAAAGATATGACCATGACAGAAGTCTCTCTTATTCTCATGCAATCAACCAGCAGGAGGAGTAAAACATGTTCCTTATCAAAACAGGAGTCACATCACCGGATTCATGGTGTTGTATAGTCCCTACAAAGTCAGCTGATATTGAGAACTCCTTTTCATCTAATGTGTCTGCAAGGTATTGCAGTTGCATCAGTCTATCTAAAGAAATCCTGATTAATGTTAAATGCTGTTATTTTCAAATTAAGACCACCTGTTTTCTTGAAAATGAAAGTACATTCAGCATTGCAAAGGAAATTTTAATGTTGGGGATAGAATGCCTGACTAGGCATTGAATTGCCTAGTCTCAAATTTTATTAATGTTAAGGTCATAAGTAGGATCTGGAAATAGAACTTATGTCCAGCTGTGCTGTAAGACCACACCAAGGACAAGCCACTGAATGGTATATAAGACTGTTAGGAAGAGGCTATATGTTGAAAATTACCATCTAACATTTTTTTACTTTGTTGAGAATTAATCTGTGGATAATTTGGGACTGAGAAGCCTTGCACTGGCCTGTTATGTCAAGGAATGGAAGGAGAAAATTTAGATGCATATGGGGAGAAGTGTGTTCAGCAAAATTACTTTCAGTGGCAGGTTAGTCACAGTTTTCAGATCCAGTGGCACTTCAATTGATCCCAAGTTGCAAGAAACAGCAAACAATTTAACCTGGACAAGCAGAAAATCTCAGAACATGTAATTTCTGAGTAAATGTGCTGAGGTCAAAAATTAATACATTGGACTAATAGAATGTTTAGTTCTGGAGATCTGTATGCCAATATTACTAGCAAAAGTAAGCTAACTGAGCAATTTGCAAGAACTCTTCTCTTAATTAGACAGCTACTGAAAGGAGTAAACACTCTTTTTTGTTGTTGTTGTTGCCTAGATTTTTCTCAGCTTGAAAAATGGCCAGTAGAGGCCATTTCTAGTCAAGTAGGTTTGCAATTCATTGTTTAAAGTGTTTTTTTCCAATTATAAGTCACATTAGCAGTGAATCTGATGCTGGAAGCTTATTATTGCTGTTTTTCTAAACTCTGGTGGAGAAGTACCTGAACACAAAATAGAGGGAGTTGAGGCAAATCAGTGCATTCCTGTGAGTCAAACAACGAGAGGGGCAGCCTTGAGTTGGGAGTGCATGGTCTGCATGTATTACCCAAAACAAAGGAAGATTAGTCCATGGCAGCTTGACTGATAACACTGAATTTTTTCGCTATTTCTGCTACAAGATAGACTATGCTATTCCTTCAATACATGGAGAAAAGTGAGATAAACATTTTGGGTGGGAGTAAGTGAACAAAGAAAGATAGGAAATGGGAGATGATAAACTTTGGAGACAAAGGAAAATGGCAAGTTCCTGCAAGTACCTGTGACAAGTTATACCTGTAAACAGGGGATAAAATTTAGGGATGATTTCATTACAAGTGAGGACAGCTAGGAATACATGGTCTTAATTTTCTTGGGGAAATCCCACCTGGCTCACACAGGGAATCATCATGGCATAGACTTAACAGTGCTAGAAGTCTTGCTATGAAGAGATCTTTTCTACATGTGCTCATTATAACCACTATAGATTAATAAGAAAAACAACTTCCTTTTTCAACTTTGCCAGGTCTTACATATAACATATGTATAACTTATGTATAACTTAACTTACATAGAAGAAGGCCTTAACAAATAACATGACGTTTACATATAAAGCATTACTTTTATCCTCCTAGAAATTTACTATTTTTTGCTAGTGGAATGAGGAAATGCTTTGGATGGTCCAGTACAGCAAGCTTGACCTCTATAAATATGCCAGGGTGTCATAGTTTAGAACTGGGCTAGCAATTAAAGGAATAAAAGATGCTCTCTATTAATCCCTCGCTCTGACAGAGAAAGGAAAGAGAATAAGGGAGGGAGACGAAATTACACAGCTTTAATGAAACAATAATGATGAAAAGGGAATAATGATTAAATATATACATATACACACATAAGTGAGATCCTTTTCCTCCCTCCTTCCCCCAGCAATGCCCACATCACCACAGAGGCTGCAGGGCAGCCCTGGAAAAGTCCCAGACTGGGCTCTTGGAGTTAGCAGCAGAGGTGGGGCTGGAGGCAGGAAAACAAGGACTCAGGAGGGCAGGCATGGGGATCAGAGGCAGATGAATGGACGGAATCATCCCAGTATGCCAAACATGCATGAATAGAACTTGACCCTCATGATTCCCCAGATTTATACTGGGTATGACACATAATGGGATGCAACACTCTGTTTGGTTAGTTCTGGTCACTTGTGTGCTCCACTTCTCCCCAGAGGAGGGCTGCAGGTGTATCCACCTTACTCCCTTTCTCTTTCTGGAGCATATGATGTTTCTCAGCACCTTGTCAGTAAATGTTTTGCAGGTCTGCTATAGACTGACAAGTCAATTTCAGAGTTGTGGCCATGTGCAGCTATCAGTATGGTGCCACCAAGCTGGCAGCTCTTCTGTTTCTCTCGTCTGTGGGTTCAGAGGCCCTTCTGACATTGCATATGTCAAGATCTCAGTGCTTTTTTCACATTTGCCCCTATCATGCATCTAATAGACTGCAGCAGAGCAATGTAGTAGCAGTAAAAGCTAATAGGGAATTTGGTGAGGCTGAGAAAACTAAAGAAATACAAAGCTTTGACAGGAAGAGTAAAAGACAGGAAAACATTTTCCCTCCACTCCCTTGCTGCAAGCAAGCCGGTATTGGTTTTTCCTTTGTCATTTTACTGATGAGAGGACAGAATCACTCAATTATATGCACGATAATTAAATCAGTTACTTCACGTTGTTATACTTTATTGTTACAAGATGTATATTAATTTATATTTTGTTCTATTTTAACTTGTTCTGGTTTATTTTATTAGAGTTTATTTGTGTGTACTTAGAGGCCAGTCCTATTAATCTGATTCCCCTTTTTATCACAGAAATAGTCTTATTGTGGTCAGTGGGACTGCTGAACTTATACCAGAGAAACTCCTATGTACATATACTAGGCCCCTTAATTTTTTTTAATTGTTCAAATTTATGCCTGCGCAACGAATTACTACAATAACAACAAGAAAAGCTCTTAAATAGTTGTTTTGCCTGTACTAATTAATTTCTTATTATTTATATTGCACTATTTTGTTTGTATAATTTATTTTACTGGAACTGTAGTATAATAAACAGAACAAACATAACAATGACAACTATTACTAAAATAATTCCTATGCTTTTATGCATGAGTAGGACTTTTATTACTGATTTTCTCAGAAGTTTTCATGTTAAAATAATGTGAGTGCTTCCAATTGCATGTTAGTCCATATCACTTGATAGGTTACTTATTACTCAGTGGTAATTTATTTATTTAATTTTTTAAACATTATTACAGTATTACAGATTCAGTTCCTTTGAATTTTAAGTAACTAAAGAATAGGGACTGAACTGGAGATTGCTTAGGTTTTTGTTCTCAGCAGTAGATAGATTGGCTTGGGTTTTTGTCATGTTATGTCTGCCTTTGGCTTGCTGACCTTCAGCACTTTGAAGGCTTCAGTATCTTAAACGGGATGTTCCACATCACTTCGTGTTTTGAAAATGCTAATCTGATCATTGTGTTTCATGTCCTCCCTGGGAGCAGTAAGGAGAATATTTAATCTGTATTTTGCCCATATTATCCCATCACACATATCCATTGTGCTTTCAATTGTTGCTTTCATTTGCATGTGTGGTAAGTGTTCAGCACGCTTAGTTTTGTGCACCTGGATCTGCAGAATAAGCACAATGGATTTTTGAGTCTTTGTGCTCAGTGAAAATGTCTTTGTACCATCAAGTACTTGTTTCACCTTGCTGCATCTCAACACAGCTTACACAAGCAACCACAATAGTAATGCTGTTCTAAGAAACAATTGCAGAAGCGTTCTACTTTTTTAAAAGTAAGAAAATGTTATTTTCTTCTGAATGTCTTTGAGACAAGTAAGTCCTACTCTTAATTTTACCATGGACCCTTTGAAGTCTCTGACTTCAGTAAGCTGGTTTGTGCTTCCTCGTTACTATTCTGATCTCTTTATGTGCCTGATCGAGGGATTTATGTTTCAAAAGCCTAGAAAGCCTTCAGTGCCTATGTTGTAAAATTCTTTACTCAAGAAGGATATCTGCTGTTCCCCTGCATTATAAACCATATCTAAATTTATTTAAGATGATATTGGGCACCTTGCATTTGGCAAGGTAGGAACCTTAGAGAGAAACTGAATTATGTAAGAATTTATTTTCACAGAATGCATCCATATCATTCCGACAGATTTGTGTCCTTCATATGGTGGGGACAGCAGACCTGGATGCAGTATTCCAGGTGGGGTCTCACAAGAGCAGAGCAGAGGGGGAGAATCACCTCTCCTGATCTGAGGCCACGCTGCTCTTGATGCATGCTAGGACACCATTGGCCTTCTGAGCTGCCTGAGTGCACTGCTGGATCATGTTGAGCTTCTCATCAATCAACACCCCCAAGTCCTTCTCTGCAGGGCTACTCTCAACCCACTAAAATAAAAGGTGTTACAAGTTCCTGAGTGCATTTTCACTATCTGCTTATATTTCTTTGCAAAAATATCAAAGACTTGTTATTTTTTGCTTAGAGAAATCAAGTGATGGTCTCAAAACAAGTGTAAAAGAGCTATCATGAAAGACAGATTATGATTAACAAAGCCGTCTTTACTCACTCTGTATCCTGTGTTCTCTTGGGCACTGAATGCATAACTACACTGACAGATGTTAAAGTGGATGGACTACGTTGGTAGAGATGATGGGAAGGGAAAGAGAAGGGAACAATCATTAAAGAAGCTTTTGATGGTTTTCTCCATGCTTTCTAACAATATAAATGAACTGCAATCAATGTCATTTTCTGACTACATCAAGTGATTGTTATTGAGAAGAGGAATTGTTTGCTTGACAATTGCTTTTGTTTACCCTGCGTTGCTTCATGCTGGAAAGAAGTAGTAATTATTCTTTTTTTACTTATCATCTAACTTCATAATGGAAAAGAATGAGGGAGTTTATAAAATAGAGACATGAAGTACACAGTAAACTAGTTGTTAAATAATACCAAAAATGTTGCTAGGCAGATGGCACCAAACTATACAAACTTTTGATTACCTGTTAGGAAATCACAATCTAACATTTTTATGGATGCTGCGATCTACTAAGAAACTGACTTCACAGAGGTGTGTTCATTTTTGTGCTATGAAAACAAAGCTGTCATTGTAGGCAGTATTTAGCATGTAATAAGGGTGCATTCAGAAATCCATTAATTTAAATCCTCCTGTAGGACATCATTAAACAGCTGGTTATTGTGGAAACAGAGTTCTCACAGAGAAGACATAGTCCAACAATTTTATCCAGAGATGTACTCAGGCTCTGAGTAGATAAGGCAAAGGAAGTACAACTAATTGAAAGAACATTGTGTCACAAATCATATGGCTTTAAAGGGTGGACGCCAGATGTAGGATCTGGTTTTATTGCTGTTGAAGTGTTTGAGTGGGCTAAGGAAGGAAGTGTGTTTATGTAGGTTTATCTCTAACAACAAAAGTTTCTACAGATTCAATTACTGCAATAGAGCAGCTTATTTATATGTATTTTCAAATGTAGTAAATACTGTACTTCCAAATTGTCGATTATAGATAGCTATGTGATAAAACCTGACAACAGTTTTATTAAAGTTGCATAATCAGTCTTCAAAAGCCAGTAACTTTCAGGATTAGTTTCCATTGGGATTTGATTCCTTTCTCTTCTACATATATATTGTTATGCAGTTTTTAATTACACGTGATGTTTTCTAGTATGTTGATTTCAGATAATAAACAGACCTGCAAAGGTATAGATAATAATGGGATATTATCTCTTCACAGCATTTCAAATAAAACTTTGAGATCTTCATTACATTACAGGCACTGACCTGCTCCAAATCAACAGCCACCTCCTGCTTTTGTGATTCATAAAAGGCCAAAAAAGTATCAGGGAAGTACCAGTAACAAAGGCTGCAATTTTATCATCTGTTTATATTTCCTGTTCATTATGGGGTTTTGATTGCCATATTCTACCTGCTGTGAAAGAGAACATTACCTGTCTCTCAGGGTGGGAGAGGGACCTGTTGAGAGTTGATGGAGTGGAGAAGGTTACTTTCCTTACTGGAGAACCAGTCTAATTGCTGTGCCTACAGCTTGATTAACATCTTCAGCAGTAGATGTGAGAAGCTCTTCCCACACCACTACATCCCATCAGGACTGGGAAAGAAGACCAGGGGTTGTTTTGTACTCTGCCCTCTCTTCTGATGCCCTTCTACCCACAACATATTAGGTTTCTACCCAGTTTAAGGGGATTTTAATGTTCCTCATGGATGCATTGCCAGCATTTTTTAACTTTAGGAAAACAACATATTCTCTAGACCTGTTCTTAGAAATAACAGAACACTTCTGGAAAACTTCTGTCATTCAGATTAAGGGAAATCATCAGTACTTTACAGACAGCTGGTATACAGAGTTTCAGCTTGGGTGTTCAATTTAAATAAAACTTAAAATCCTGAAAGTGGGGTCCTGAGAATAGGAAAATACATCCTGATTTACCAAGTATACCAGTCCCCAGTATATAATTTTGGTCACTATTGTTTTTCTTAATGACTTTACAGCATTAAAAAAATATATTTTATTGAACAAACTTGTGATGGGAATGAACTTGCTTTCTTAGTTATAAAGTGCCTTAAGTGTGGGGAGTAGCAGATGAGAATTGTGCTGTTTAAAAGAGCTGATGACTTGACAGAAAATAAAACAAGGCCAGAAATTCTTAAAGAAACATGGAGACAGATGTGTTGGATTTTTACAGACATTTTTTCAAGGTTAGAGGATGCATATAATTTTTTTCCCTTGGCACTGCAGCAGCCTTTGCTCTGTTCTCTGTACCTATTACTCTTAATCTAGTAAGAAAACACTGTACCAAAGAGTGGTGTGCATGGCTGACTTTGGCTTAGGCTGACATAAATTAATACTGCTTCTGCAACTATAGGAGCACTTATTTGAGGTAAACTTTTCGCAGATTTATAGGCAGGGATCAAAACTCCATGGATAGTAAAGCAGGAGAACAGGTCAGTACTTGGTAAACTTCCATCTCTTTCTTTCTCAGCCACAGTGTTTAGAAGGAGGTATCACCTCACAGCATGCTGCTTTGTCTGAAATTTGTAATTTAATTATCTGACAAGGGAGGTATTAGTGCCCTGACTGGATTTCCTGATGCCCTTAACAACACAGCCAAATGATAACTTATGGAGTGAGAATTGGTTCTGATCATTTAGTTGTAGATACAATCACATCAGGAAGGTGCAGAAGATGAAACACCAGGAGGCAAAAATAATGCACAGTCAAGTCAACTTACTTTTGCTGTGGAAAACCAGACCTGAGTATGTATTATTTGTCTGCCACTTTCTACACTGCATCTTGTGCCTTCTGTTGGGATACCAGCTGAGTGAGAACTACCAAGTGAGGCTCTGCACATTTTAAATGTCTCTGTGCTCTAGTAGAAGGAAAAGAATCAAAGGCTAACAGTGCTCAGATATTTTCTTCTGCCTTGTTGCTGGCTCAGGTGCTCTGAGAACAAACTGAATGTATAGACTGTATTTTTAGTATGAAAACCTCAAGTGTTGGAAAGGAAGTTTTCCATGTGTGGATCTTTCAAGGATATAATTATCTTCCTCTTTACTACTTCTTTAACATATCTGAAAGTATTAATATATACAGAAAGTATTTTTAGCTGACTTTCCAGGGAAACCAATTCAGAAAAAAATAAGCAAATACTTCTGATGTTTCCATAAAATAATGGAAATTCCATCATGATGCATATAGTACCAGCAAGAGCTCTTTAAATTCCAATTCATTATTTTAAGGTTGTTATCTAGAAGGGAAGAAACTATTATGCCAATATTTAACCCTTCATTTAAATGTAAATTATTTCAGAATTTACAAATCCCAGATTGAAATAATGAAAATTTTTCTAGGTAATAATAAACTTACCCTTCCCAGATGTAAAAGAATGTGCGAAAATGTTTACCTCAGAAGTTTAAACACTTGACATGCATATGCTCAGCAGCAGCAAATACATCCTGTGCTTAGCTCATGTTGTAAACATCAGCATGCACTTGTTTGTGGTGGGACCAGACTTTGACCTCTCCAATTATACCCAGTTTGCAGGAGCAAATCTTTGCTGTTAACATAGCTGACCAAATGATTCAAAGCTCAAGGCCTTTTAGGCCTGGTTGAATGTAGGGAAGAGGAAGAAAGGAGGAAAGATGCTTACCTTCTCCTTGTTCTACAACCACATTGCTGGCTCTGTTTTGAATGTACAAAGGATTAACCAAGCATGACATTACATAGCCTGAAATTTTTTCCAGAGATATAAAGGTCCCAGATCCAAACTTTTTGGGCCTGGAAGAATATTGTCAGTTATCTGATTATTAACTGATAAGATAGAACTCTGATTTACTCCTTGACTGCACATGATTGTAAATCATGGCACCGATTATTCCTCCAGATTCAGCTCTGTCCCATTGAAGTCTATTTTTTGTTTCAATCTGTGATACTGGTATCACCATTTTTTTATAGCCATGTGTTGTTCATTATTAAGAAAAACAGAAACATAGCAGCTTCTGGACAGTATCATACAATTTAGAACTATCTAGCTTCATCACAAACATGCAAACAAACTACAATGAGTGGTGCTATTTTGACAGTTCAATTGCATGAAAACTGGCAAATGCTTGAAAGTGTGGGAGTTTAATTTTCAGTTTTTCAAGCCAAGGAACAACTTAAAACAAGCACAAAATTTTTCAAGTGCCTGTTTCTTTTCTTTACAGATTGTTCTGAGGTCAAAGTGTTTCCAAATGTTTCCATCACAAAATACTGATCGATGAATTCTAAATAAAATAAAACTAAAAAAAAAAACCTGGGTTGCTCACAGGATGAAGCAATACCTCCCCGGCTCAGTGTCATCTGCATGTTGCAGGATAGAAGCTGGGGTCCAAGCAGGCATCACTGCCTACAAAGAGAAGCTTAAATACCAGAGGTATCTGGGACAAAGGGTTGATCTGACACAAATGCACAGATCAGCTGTAAAGCATAAATGTTTCTGAATCACATTTGTAGTGCTTTGCCGTGCAATGAACTAGGTACTGCAGATTTTTCTTTTGATTCTTGACAGAAGCTAATTCTGGTATTTTAAAAGAGTTAGAATTTAAACTTAATGCTCTGGAGCAGGTATCATCCCTGTTACTACCTAAGGGAAGGGAAGGGAAGAGAAGGGAAAGGAAGGGAAGGGAAGGGAAGGAAATATATATAGGATATAAGGATATAAAAGACTTTAGAAATCATTTAGTTCAGTTCTCTTTTCTAATTATGCTTGTCATCATTATTGGCACGTCTATCTAAGTGTTGGTAAAAAATCTCCAGTGATGCCAAATGGACAGTCAAATGCAAATATCATAAACCTGACATTTAGCCATGAATTTATTCAAAGCTATAACAGCATCAGAAGTCTGGTGTGACCAATTATTCTGCCTTCAAGTCACATACTGACCTTGGTCTGAGTGAAGAGAACCTCCTAATGGACAGAGGTCATCTGCTGTGAGAGAGTTGTTTTTTGTTTTGTTGGGTTTTGTTGTTGTTGGGTTTGGTTGGTTGGTTGGTTGGTTTGGGGGGGAAGGGCATGGGAGTGACAATTACTGCTTTGTGTTGAAATTTTATGCTTGATTGCTTTTGTCAGAATTTGCATAGACCTCCGGCTTGGTTCAGGGTGGTCTGCTATTAGCTATACACAGATTACTCATACTCTTATGAACTGTACCCTGTGCAATTTTTCTGGGGTAGCTGAGAGGGTGCTGTGTTTCTGATTTCTCTTACATGAAAAATGAGAAAATTAAATTATCTTCTTTTTTTACACCATTAAATGCAGTAAAATAAGAAAATTTCTTAATCCAGTAAAATTCCTACTGACCTGATTTAGCAAGAACACACATCTAATGTGTGTAACTGATGATGCCACAGTTAGATTTTCCTGCTGAACTTCTAAGATATTAGCTAGCTATGGCTGTGTCTCAAAAGGTACACATTATTTTTATCCCTTCTGCTGCATAAAATTTGATGCTTGAACTCTACTCAGAACCTGTCTTCTCATCAAGATTGTCTGAAAGGAAGTGGATTTCCGAATCCTGACACCTCTTGTCCCTTGTATATGCCAAACCCTCTGGCTGGCTCATGTCTCCTCCAGCACATCTTGGTCTGTAGCTTGCTCACAGGCTGAAGCAATACCTACCTGGTTCAGTGTCATCTGCATTTTGAAGAATAGAAGTTCTGTTCAGTGTCTTCTGCATTTTGAAGAATAGATGTTCTGTTCTAAGTGTCTAGGTATGTAATCCATACCCATTAGGTCTGATGTTTTAATTCTTACTCTTTTAAATTTACCATCATGGTGAACACCTCTGTAATCTTGGGTTAGTGGTTACTCTTGATAAGAGTCCTTTTGTTCCTCAGATAGAAATACACCATTGCCTGTATCCACCTGCCAGTGGCTGTGTTAAGACACAGGAATCATCATTCTGCACCGAATGTCTGTCTGCAGTAATAGGCTGTGCCAGAAGCATCATGGAATGAAAAACGTGTTATTGCCCTCACATTCTTGTGAACACTCTCCTGCTGAGAAGCATGCAGTCATTTTACCTTACAGTCCCTTGTTTCCACATTTTTGTTTTTAAAATATCATTTTTATTTTTTTTCCTTTTTAATCCTGTTTTGGTTTTGGCCACAATAATTCATTCTAGCAGTGAGCTGGTTTCTCAGCAGCAAAATCTGAAAGCAGGGGAGTTTTGCTACTCTACATGTTTGTCTTTCAAAATAGATATGGTAAGTGCAGTTCTTCTAGCAATGATCTGATGGTGCTGTTGATGGTAAGAAAGTGAGAAGATCAGTGGAATCACAGAATCACAGAAAGGTAGGGGCTGGAAGGGACCTTGAAAGGTGATCGAGTCCAACACCCCTTCCAGAGCAGGGTCACCTACAGCAGGTCGCACAAGAATTCATCCAGCTGGGCTTTGAATACCTCCAGGGAAGGAGACTCTTGCACAACCTCTGTGGGCAGCCTCTTCCAGTCCTCTGTCACCCTCACAGTGAAAAAATTCTTCCTAATGTTTATACAGAACTGCCTATGATCCAGTTTATGATCATTGCCCCTTGTTCTATTGCTAGTGACCCCAGGGAAGAGCCTGGCTCTGTCCTCCCAGCACTCTCCCCTTACTTATTTATAAACATTGATGTCACCCCTCAGTCTCCTTCAGGCTGAAGTGACCCAGCTCCCTCAGCCTTTCCTCATAAGGAAGATGTTCCACTCCCTTCATCATCTTGGTTGCTCTGCACTGGACCCTTTCCAGCAGCTCCTGGTCCTTCTGGAACTGAGGGGCCCAGAACTGGACACAATATTCCAGATGTGGCCTCACCAGGGAGAATAGAGTGGGAGAAGAACCTCTCTCTACCTACTAACCACCCCCCTTCTAGTGCACCCTAGGATGCCATTGGTCTTCTTGGCCACCAGGACATATTGTTGGCTCATGGTCATCCTTCCATCCACCAGCACCCCCAGGTCCCTTTCTCCTGTGTTGCTCTACACCATCTCAGTCCTCAACCTGTACTGGTACCTGGGGTTGTTTTTTCCCATTTGTAAGACTTTACACTTGCCACACTTTACACTCCAGCCTGTCTAGATCCCTCTGAATGGCAGCACAGCCTTCTGGGGTGTCAGCCACTTCTCCCAGTTTTGTGTCATCAGTGGACGTGCCGATAGTACACTCTACTCCCTCATCCAGGTCATCAATAAATGTAATGAACAGCACTGGTCCCAGTACTGACCCTTGAGGGACTCCACCAGAAACAGACATCCAACTAGACTCCATCCCATTGACTACAACTCTCTAGCTTCTATCTTTCAACCAGATCCCAATCCACCTCACTGCCCAGTCATCCAGGCCACAATTCATCTGTTTAGCTCCAAGAATGCAGAGGGAGACAGTGTCAGATACCTTTCTGAAATCAAGATAACTTATGTCTACTGCTCTGCCATCATCCTTCCACCTAGTTATATCCTCATAGAAGGTTATCAGGTTGGTCAGACATGACTTCCCCTGAGTAAAGCCATGTTGATTGCTCCTGATAAGCCTCTTGTCCTTGATGTGCCTGCAGACAGCACCAAGAATGAGTTGTCTCAATAGGAATGTGATCTGTCTAGCAGAGCTGGCTTTTTTTTTTTTTTTTTTTTTTTTTTTTTTTAAAGTGCAACTTAAGCACAGATATGCGATGTTTGTGGTCATAAGGATTTTCTACAGACAACAGAGAATTACAAGCACAAGGCCTTGGTCTCCCATTCTATGTGGTGCTAATGCAAAAGGTGGAAGAGGAGAAAAGAACGGAAGTAGAAACATCCCTCCACCCTTTAATCCCCATATGTTCCCATTCAATCTTTTTAACTACTGCTCAGCAGATGCCATCTAAGTGGTGAGCAGATAATTTTGCTCAACAAGTGCAAGACAGTCTTTCTAATTCTATGTCAGTTCTCAGGAAAGACACCAGGCAGACAGGTTAGGAAGCTGAAGCTCTCAACATACAACAAAAAAGTCCAACACACTTACCAACTGATGTAAGCAACCCAGTGCTGCCTGGCATATTGGATGCAAAAGAGAACTGAGTTTTCATTGCATTAACTTTCTGTTTTCTGTGTCTGCCATGGTTTAACACTGGGACAGCAATTAACCAATGATAGATGATCTCTATTAATCCATCTCCCATCCCTGATAAAGGAGAGAGAATAAGGGGGAGAGAGAGAATAAGGAAGAAATTCTTCACAGAGAGGGTGATCAGGCATTGGAACTGGCTGCCCAGGGAGGTGATGGATTCTCTGTCCCTGGAGGTTTTTAAGAAGAGACTGGATGTGGCACTCAGTGCCGTGGTCTGGTAACCACAGTGGTAGTGAATCAAGGGTTGGACTTGATGATCTCAAAGGTCCTTTCCAACCTGGCTGATTCTGTGATTATTTATATATTATATTCTGTGATTCTATGACTTATGGGTTTGAAAATAAGCTACACAGCTTTACTGAAACAGTAATGATAAAAAGGAAAAAAATTACTAAATATATACAAATATACAGAAAAGTGATACCACATTCCTTCCCCTTTCCCCCAATAACTCTCACATCCCCACTGAGGCTGCAGGGCAGCCCTGGGAAAGTCCAGGCTGGGCTCCTGGAGTCAGCAGCAGTCAGGAGCTGGAGGCAGGAACACACAGATTCAGGCTGGCAGGGATCAGGACCACAGGCAGACAAATGGACAGAATCTTCCCAGGATGCTGAAGCAAACAGGGACAGATGAAGACAAAAAACTGAAGGAAGGAAGCAGGAAGAGAGAAGAAGTTTGACCCTCGTGATCCCTCAAATTTATACCAAGTATGATGCATATGGAATGGAATACTGTTTGGTCAATTTTGGTCATTTATCTTGTCAAATCTTCCCCAAAGGAGTGCTGCAGGTGTGACCTTTTTACTCCTTTTCTCTTTCCAGAGCACGAGATGTTCCTCAGAACTGAGCAATGGCAGTGGTTCTGCATTCCTGTCTCTATCTGTAACTATAAACACTGAGTGTTATCAGTCCTAGAAGCAGACACTGACTGAGATACTTGCTGTTAATTTCAGCAAGTACAGATAGTTACAAAAGCCTTAGCTCAAAGCAAAATTACAAGACAGAAAATTAGCTCTATCCCGGTCCAAATCAGGTCATCTGTTTAATTTATTTAAAAGAGTTCCTGTAGAACTTATCACTAAAACTTCTCTTTTTTTTTTTTTTTGTTAGTCTTTTTCCTAGAGGATGAAGCTTATCTGATCCCACATTCTTGTCTGTGGATGTGTTTGTGTGTGTCTGTATCACTGTTTGTTCCCCTCTGTTCTTGGAATGACTTTTGCACTTTAAAGATCCAAATGACAAAATGACATCCCATGAGAGTCTCAGGATACAAAATTCTTGCAAGAGTAGTGACATTGGTTGTCTGTGTGAAATGGGCATCATCAGAGCCTAGCTGAGAAAACAGTGCAAGACACAGATCCGTAAGAAATGAGGCTTCATTTGTCACTCAGATTATTGAACTTCTTGTGTTTGGTTATGTCAGTTGCATCTTCTTTTTGCTTTACTGTCCTTGGTATGTGATATCAGCTTTGTGGCTTACTTTCAGCCTTGAAGTGGCAGTGATTTTGGCTGAGATTATCTACTTGACCCGTTCTGACAGTCAAAACCCTTTTTCAGTATCAACATGTAGAACCCTAACTTGTGGTAATTTACATCAAAAAAAACCTTGAAGAACTTTGTATAATCATTGAGTTGGGTTCAGTTTTGTCCTCCAAGTGCTGTTTCCAACTTGACAATCTTACCTTGAGTATTTTCCTTGCCTTCAGCCACTATTGTTTTAACTGAAGTGGCAGTGATTTTGGCTGAGATTATCTACTTGACCTGTTTTGACATTCAAAACTCTTTTTCAGTATAAACATGTAGAACCCTAATTTGTGGTAATTTACATCAAAAAAAACCTTGAAGAACTTTGTATGATAATTGAGCTGGGTTCATTTTTGCCCTCCAAGTGCTGTTTCCAACTTGACAATCCTACCTTGAGCATTTTCCTTGCTTTCAGCACTATTTTTTTTTTTTTTGGTGAAGTAGCAATGATTTTGGCTGAGATTATCTACTTGAATTGTTTTGATATTCAAGACCCGTTTTCAGTGTAAACATGTAGAACCCTAATTTGTGGTAATTTACATTAAAAACATATTTCAGAGAAGAAAACACACCTTTTTGGGTAGTTGTCAAAAGTGTTTGGTCTGCAGAGTTTTGCTTCATTGCTTACATTTGGTTTTTGCTACATTTGCTACAGACTTGGGGAGGACTGGCTGGAAAACTTCCAAGCAGAAAAGGACCCCCAGGGGTGCTGGTTGACACCTGGCTGAATATGAGCCAGCAGTGTGCCCAGGTGTGCAAGGTGGCCAACAGGATCCTGGTTTGTATCGGGAAGAGCATGGCCAGCAAGAGAAGGGCTTCCCCTTGAGTGCTGTGTTCAGTTCTGGGCCCCTCACTACAAGACAGACACTGAGCTGCTGGAGAGAGTTCAGAGGAGGGCAACCAAGTTGGTGAAGGCTCTGGAGAACAAGTCCTGTGAGGAGAGGCTGAGGAAATTTGGAATGGTTAAGTTTGAAGAAGAGGAGGCTGAGAGGAGACTTAATTTCTCTCTACAAATACCTGAAAGGAGGTTGTAGGGAGGTGGGTGTTGTTGGCCTCTTCTCTCAAGTAAATGATGATAGGACTAGAGGAAATGGCCTGAAGTTGCACCAGGAGAGGTTTCGACAAGAGACTAGAAAGAAATTCTTCACTGAGAGTGTAGTCAGGTGCTGGAATGGGCTGCCCAAGGAGGTGGTGGAGTCACCATCCCTGGAGGTATTAAAAAAACAAGTAGATTAGGCACTTCAGGACATTCGCTCATGGAATGGTGATTCATTTTTCTTCCTGGCTTGAAGGTTGGATGCAGTGACATTAGATGTCCTTTCCAACCACGATAATTCTGTGATCATATGTTCACAAAAGAAAGCATGGGGCCCTCGAAGTAATGACTCAAATCTTGGGAGACTGGAAAAGGGCAGCAGAGTACTTCACAAAACAGCTCAATGTAAAGCAAAGGATGGCAGTCATGCCCCTGAGCAATAGATGCAACAGGGCTATTAATTTCAGAAGCTAACCTTAAGACAACCATTAGCTGTTTTTGTGCCCATGCTGTCTTAGCTGTCTTAGCTGTCTTAGACTAGCATAGGAGTAAAAGCAGTAACACCAGGGAAGTAGTTAAGACATTATTAAAGGAGATAATTCCTAAGTTTGGGATCCCAGAGGGCACAGCATCTCCTTACAGTCCACACTTCATTGCAGGTGTTGTACAGATATCTGGGATGCTGCAGCTTGACTGGGAACTGCGTACCCTGTGGAGACCACAATCTAGTGGAAAGGCATAACAGATGAATCAGATCTGAGGGAAATTTCAAAACTGTGTCTTGAAACTCAGATGAGACGGATAGCCCATAGCTCTAGTAAAGGTTCAAATAACTCCAAGGTCTTGGGAGGGTGTAAGTCCCTTTGAAATACTATATAGAAAGCCCTATCCTGCGAAGTTTGACTAAGAAAGATGTCCACATGTACCTGAATGGTGATCAGATTCTTACTGAGTGTATCTTGTCACTGGGGGCTTTATTCTGTCCCCACAGGTGTCTTCATGAAAGGACACCTACATCATTTGATAGCCCAGTGCATACTTTCAAACCTGGAGACTGAGTTTATATTAGGACTTGGAAGGATGAATGTCTGAAAAAAAGTTGGAGAGCACCATACCTGGTGTGTTAAACACCTCACCAAAGTAAAGGGTCTGGGTCCTTGGATACTACTTGGATATCAGGGTAAAAGAAGCACTAAAACCCTATCAAGACCAACAGACTTCGAGTTCTACTGGGGATTTAAAACTTAAGATCTCCAGCTATGATCCTCACTGATGAACTGTAGCTGTACCTGGAGTTCAGAAAATGCCTGTGTGAATTTGGACTGTACTTGAAGGTTCTCTATAGTATTTTGTATGCTAATATTATTAATATTTTCTACATTTTTTGGACCTTTTTATATGCTTGATGCTTTGCAGGAATTTTAATTCATTTGGGACAATGGTTACTCTGGTAAAGAAAGAAATTATGGTTTTGCTTGGTTTGATAATACTAGAGAGTAAAGCAAAGCTTGGTAATATTTCGGTGCAAGCTACATATAGGAAACAAAATGTGTATCAGTCTGACACAATAGGTAGTTAAAACCACCAATAAGAAGAATTTATGGGTTTATACTCATTTTGCAGAATACTCAGGGAAAGGAGTACCCTTGACTGGGATTGGCATTGGCATTCCCATTCCCTCCAATATCTCCTGCACCAATTTATGGGTAAGTATGGGATGAGTTAATATAATGGTTTCCAGATTTAGGAAGCTGATTCAGGCAAATTGTAAGTGTAATATTTCTAGCGATTCTGATATTTGTGTGTATATGTTACATTATATATAGTTCAGTGTGGTACACAGTATCGCACCAAAGTGCTCTATGGGAAACAACCTTCAAAAATTTTACTATCTAAATAATATTATGCAAACAGACATGAAATGATAAGAGATATCTGCACATAAGAGAGAAAGCATCGAGGCAAGACAAAGCAACAGTGCCATGGTCTAGTAACCACAGTGGTAGTGGGTCAAGGGCTGGACTTGATGATCTTTGAGGTCCCTTCCAACCCATCCCATTCTATGATTCTATGATTATATAGTGCTAATGTAGTAGTATTAGAAGGAAGAGATAAGTTTCAGGAAAACGACCTCTGTAAGTCTCAAAGGTGGGAATTGTTAAATGGTACTCAGAATGACTAAGGAGTGATAATTGCTGGCCTGCCAAGGACTGGTAGTCTGTCTCCATAACAGTGCACAGATAACGGGACAGATAACAGTATGTTATTATCATGGTAAACTGTCCCTACGCAGCTTTAGCCTCCACCCTCTGTATGTGTGAAGAGAACAGCAAGGACAACAGAAAAGTGTGATAACCACTGGGATCTCAGATTTTATTGTATAAATACCCTCTGTCCTTTCACTACAGTGTGCTATTTTTTTTGGCATTAGCCTGCCAACCTTGTTGCAATAAACCTGGTACATCATCTCATGTTTGGACTGGACTTTTCATGCCCAATAAAGAATCTGTTTTGGGGAAAACTACTAATACTGCTTTTAGATACTCATTAATACCTTTGAAGTTTTGTCTTTTTCATGGATTGTAGTACTGAACGGCCTGGAACACGACAAATGCTTTCTGATTTTGTGCTGATTAGCACAAAATCAGGACAATGGCAAAGTCCTAAGTCATACATTCTCTAGCTCGGAACTGCTTATTGACAATAGTGATACTTCATGTTCAGTGTATCACCTTCCAAAATACAATACTGTCATTCTTATTGCATTATACAAAAAAATCCATAGATGTAGCTCTGCATGTCACCTGTGTATGATGGAAGATGATGAAAGACAGAGTGGGTGAGAATTCTGTCAGGCTCAATTCAAAGTTACTCATCACTGTAGGCAGCTTCATACAAGCAGCCTGGCATGAGCTGGCTCAAAATTTTCATCACTGCTTTCCAGCTATCAGCCTGAATTGAGGGCCCTGCTCTTGTCCAAGCCCTCTTTGCTGAAGTGCAGCATCACCGTCTTCATAGCAATGATCTCTGCAGCCATGCGTGACACCTCAGCTTTTACATCTCATGAGACTGTGAGCATGTTCCTGCAGACAGAGAAAAGCAGATCTTGTCAGAATGCTGCCCAGCCCCTCCTGGAGCCTCCAAGCTCCAGAGGACGAAGAGGCACAGGGGTGCTGGAGTCTTTCCCCACTTTGCAAGTGCATCTCTTCCCCTCTGGGTTTAGCAAAAGGCCCCAGCAGGACCAGCAGGCACAAGGCCTGGGAGCCGTGCAAGTGAGAGCAAAAATCACGGGAGTGCCTGCTGGTCCCCCACCAAAGGTGCTGCCAGTCTGGAGAGAGGAGAGGGCTCTTACCCCGGGGGCTTCCACTGAGCTTCAGGATGTGCCAGCAGCATCTGAAAGAGAAAGGCTCTGTTTGACCTCCGGGGCTTTCCAGAACCAGTGGCTCCAGAAAGGCACAACAGAAGCTGCTGCTGCTTCTCTGGGTCACTCTCTGGGACCAGAGGATGAGGCGATTCACCCACCCACTGCCTACACTGCTTATTTGCAGGACTTTCCTTGGGCCACTGACCTCTGCCAAATCCTTTGTCTGCAGCCTCCACATCAGCAGCAAGGCCTCGCAGCAGGCACCAGCTGTAATTCCCAGCACAGAGAGAGATTTACTTGACTGGGATCTCTAACAGTGTCTGTAGCCACAGGCACCTCATGCACTGGGGTGTCAAGAGGCTGGATGGATGAGGAGGACATGGGGAAGGGGTGCAGGAGGAGGTTGTAGCTCCAGGATGAAGCAGAGCCATGAAGGGCTGCTGGATGATCTCTGCAGGTCAACTTCTAAGGCTACCTGCCAGCCCCACACAGACCACAGCACACCTGTAGGTGCCCCAGGACAAGGAAGGGATCTCTGTGCCTGATGATGTTGTCTCAGCCACACTAAGAGAAGGTCTGTGGGTTCTGGTGATGTCCCAAAAGTGGGGTCCATCACCATGTGCACAATAAGCCAGTTCACACACAGCATCAAGATACTTGCTTTAATAACAATTTCTGCCCATAAAGGGGAGCAGGGTGTTATTAAACAAAGCAAGCTCAATTTTCCAAAGCAAAAATGCTATTTTATACACAAAATTGTGAGAAATAACTTTATCTCTAACATTATTTCTAGCATTATTCTATCATTCACATCAACCTATGGCACCAGCTTCTAAGCCAGCTGCTGATGAGGTGTGCTTTCGTATTCCTTTCAGCATTGCCTGCCACTACATGAATTGAGCAAAACATCACCTGTGCTCCTGAACCCTCAAACATTCAGCCCAGCGCCCTGACCAGTTTCAGCTCCAGTGGAGCTTTTTCCGCTCATTTTTTCTCCCTACAGTAGTTAGCAGTGTCTCTATGTTCTTCCATATCACCTGACCCAGTTTCCACTGAGCATACACCTTCCTCTTTCTCCTGATTTTGGCCCTGTTGAGCCAAGCCAGTCTTCTACCTCGTCTGCTTGACTTCTGACATTTGGGATTGCCTTTTCTTGTGGCCTTAAGAGGTGGTGTTTAAAGAGTGACCAGCACTCATGAACCTCAGCACCTGCAAAACTATTTTCCCCTGAGGGAAGGGATGTCATCCACAGGGACCTTGATGGGCCTGAGAAGTGGGTCCATCTGAACCTCATGAAGTTCAAAAAGGCCAAGTGCAAAGTCCTGCACCTGAGTCGGAGACATCCCTGGTGTCACTGAAGAGATGATTGGGAGATGAATGAACTGAGAGCATCCCTGAAGAGAAGGAGAAGGGCATAGTGGTGGACAAAAAAAATGGATGTGAGGCAGCACTGTGCGCTTGCCGCCCAGAAAGCCAACTGTATCCTGGGCTGCACAAAAAGAAGTGTGGCCAGGAGGTCAAGGAAGGTGATTCTGCCTTTTTTATCTGGTGATACTTTAGCTGAAGTGTTATCCCCATCCAGATTAGGGGCCTCCAGCTCAAGAAAGACAAGGACCTGATAAAGCCAGTCCAGAGGAGAGCCACAGAAGTGGTTAAAGAGATGGAACACCTCTCCTGTGAAGAAAGGCTAAGCTGTCATTGTTCAGCCTGGAGAGGAGAAGGCTCCAGGGAGACCTTACGTGGCCTTTCAACATATAAAGGAGTCTTACAATAAAGACGGAGACTTTTTACCAGGCCCTATAGTGACAGCAGGGGCAAATGGAGCAGGTTGTCCAGGGAGGTTATGGCTGCCCCCACCCTGGAAGTATTCAAGACCAGGTTGGAGGGTGCTGGACTAGGTGATCTTTAAGGTCCTTTCCAACACAAACCATTCTGTTATTCAGTAATATATAGCTTGCAGATTGATTTTTCAAGACAACAAATAATCCTTATGCTCACTGATCAGAAAGGCTGTGCTAGAAAGCAGTTAATGAGAGGGGAAGTAGTTTCTGCATAGCAAAAAGTTTTAGTTTCTGGAAAACAACTTCCTGATTAAAAAAATATAAAAGGTTATTATTTTAAAGGAAAATTATTTGACCTTCCCAGTTCACGGTTGATGAACACATCCCAAACTGGCAGGTTTGTTAATTCTCTTGCTGATTCTCTATAGAAAGTCCTTGAAGAGGTATCTGGATAGACTGGAGGCACTTGGCAAGTCATCAGTGGTGTGAAGTGGAGTAAGAACAAATGATGGATTCCACACCGAGGACAGAGAAATGCCAAGCACGAATATAAACTGTGAGAGGAGTGTCTGGAGAGCAGCCCTGCAGAAAGGGATGTGCCCATGCTGATCAGTAAGGGCAGTAAGGTCAGTAAGGTCTCAGTAAGATTCAGCCACATGGCCTGGCAGCCTTACAGTTTAAGAAGGATGTGGCGGTCCTGGGATGCGTCCAGCGGAGGGCAGCAAAGCTGGTGGAAGGGCTGGAAGGCAGCATCCCGCAAGGAATGACTAAGGACTTTTGAGCTTGTCCAGTTCGAAGGAGCTTGAGGGGAGACCTCATTGCTCCCTACACCTCTCTGAGGGAGAGGGAGGTGTTTATCTCTCTTCCCTGGAATCCGGTGACAGAACGTGTGGGAATGGCTCAAAACTCTGGCAAAGATGTGGAGTGGGCGTGAGAAATCATTTCTTTAACAAAAGGGTGGTCAAACACTGGAATGGGTTCCGTGGAGAGGTGGTCAGCATGTTAAGCCTGTCAGTGTTTAAGAGGCATTTGGACAATGTCCTGAACTACATGCTTTAGCTTCTGCTCAGCACAGAAGTGTCCCGGCAGCTGGCCTGTACTCAGCCCTGGTGAGACCACAGCTCGAGTCCTGTGTCCAGTTCTGGGCCCCTCAGTTTAGGAAAGATACCGAGGTCCTGGAGCAGGTCCAAAGGAGGGCAACCAGGCTGGTGAAGGGACTCCAGCACAAGTCCTGTGAGGAGAGGCTGAGGGAGCTGGGGGTGTTCAGCCTGGAGAAGAGGAGGCTCAGGGGAGACCTCATCGCTCTCTACAACTCCCTGAAAGGAGGCTGGAGCCAGGGGGGGGTTGGGCTCTTCTCCCAGGCAACTTTCAACAAGACAAGAGGACATGGACTTAAGTTGTGCCAGGGGAGGTTTAGGTTAGATATTAGAAAGAATTTCTTTACAGAGAGAGTGATCAGGCACCGGAAGGCTGCCCGGTGAGGTGGTGGATTCTCCATCCCTGGAGATATTTAAAAAGAGACAGGATGTGGCACTCAGTGCCATGGTCTAGCACCGCAGCGATGGGTCAAGGGTTGGACTTGACCTCTGAGGTCCCTCCCAACCCAGCCGATTCTATGATTCTATGATTCTATGATCCCTGCAGGTCCCTTCAGACCATTCTGTGCTAAGACACTCTCCCCTGTAGCCTACCCATTGACACTGTCACACCTACAGCGCACTCCACCTCCCACTCAAACGCCGACTGAAAGCTCCGCGCAGCTCCTCTCCCAGGACAGCGGGGCTCTGCCGCTCCCAGACACCGCACAGCCCGGTCCGCCACAGGGACTCACCCTCGCACCTCCATGGGAGGAGCTTCCCTTAGGGCAGCCACAGCCTCGCTCCTGCCCAGCGCCTCCCGCTCTCAGGGCTCTGACAGCCCCGCCCCGCACCGCCCCCCGCCCTCTGACCCGCGCTGCCCCAGCGCTTCCTGTCTGCCCGCAGGCGGGAGCGGCAGCGGCAGCGGGGCCGGGGGCGGGGCGGCGGGGCGGCGGGGCGGTGGCGGGCGGCATGGCGGCGGGCAGCGGCGCGGCGGCAGCGGGGGAGGCGTCGTGCATCAGCTACACGGGATGCAACTTCCTGCGGCAGCGCCTGGTGCTGGCCACGCTCAGCGGGCGGCCGCTGAAAATCCGCAAGATCCGCGCCAAGGAGGAGGATCCCGGCCTCCGCGGTGAGCGGCGGACAGAGTGGGGAAGAGGGTGGCGGAGGAGGAGGAGGCGGCCGGGCTTGTGCCGGGGCCAACCCCGTCGGCAGAGGGAGCCGAGCGGCCCTGCTGGGGGGGGGGCGGGGGCCGGAGGGTCCCCGCTTGGCTAACGCTGCGCCGGGCGTGAGGAGGCTTGGGTTTATGGCGTAGAAATTCTCCGAAAAGAGGAAAAAAGAGGCACGCCGGGGCCTGGTTTGTGCTGGTGGTGCGACCTGGCGGGGCTCTCTGCTCCTCGTGGCTGGCACAGCGGCAAGGAGAAGGCTTGTGCGGCGGGAGGAAGATGGGGTGTGCCAAGGACGCACCCTCCTCGCTCTGGAAAGGGTCCCGGTGCTGTCGTCTGAACTTTCATTGAAGGACTCATCCTATAACAGAGAGCAGAACCGGCATTGCGTGGTCGTGTTGTGCTGATGCTGCTAACAAAGTTTGAATTTCTGCAGTTAGCCCTTTGGTTTCAATGTCTGTGCATCCTAAAAGTTTAGCTAGGAAGAAAAAATTGGTTACTGTTTGTAAAGTGCCACGGCGTCATTCCTAAGGGAGCTTTGCAGCCTGACAACAGCTGAGCCGGTGCCCTTGGTCCTTCAAATTGCCCGGGTTTTAGAAGCTGTTCCTTGGTACTGAGGCTGTACCAGCCTGGGATGCCTGAATACTAGAATATGAGCTTTTTTTTTTTTTTTTTTTTTTTTAGTTTTCTCTTCTTCTGTTAATTAAAAATGCTTGTCCTTTCACATTCCTCTGAGCAAGAGTCCACACAAACTTGAGGAATTGAGGAATTACTTCCACACAAGCTACTGCAGTGTACACAGTAAGCAAGAAGGGAGACAATAGGGTCTTTATTATGTCAATGACAGTTTCAGAAATTGAAATTTTTAACGTATGCAGATAGCTGATTGTGTTTATGAAATGACTGCAGCGGCAGTACTTCACATCTGAATATTCCTGTCTTTTAAACTCAGACTTCTACAGAGAATTATGGGAAGCAATTATTAGATTTTAGTGCTTAAATGTATGGTGTTTGTTTGCTAGGATTTGCACGTTTTGTAGTGAGCAAAATGTTTATTGGCAAGGGTTTTATCCTGGGTTTGAGCGATACCTCAAACCACGTGGTCAGAAGTGTCAGCATATGTAACTCCCTGCCTGCTGGGGAGTGTGGCCAGTCCAGCCCTCACATTTGGGTGCATCTGGGCTGATTTGAAATGCCTGTAAGCAAGGAGGCTCAAATTAACATCTCTGTTTTTATAGTGAATTGTCTTTCCTTATGTGGAGGAACTATACCAAGCTAGTTGAAGAGTTAGGGTAGACTTGGAGTCAGAGCAGCAGGAAAGGGAAAATAGAGATCTCTGGTTTTGGAGTTTGGTTTTTTTTTTTTTTTCAGGAATAAATTTGAGGAATGTAAACTTAAAATTCTGTCTGTTCCACTCCTCAGATTTTGAAGCAAGTTTTATTCGCCTGATTGACAAAGTGACCAATGGCTCTCGGATTGAAATAAACCAAACTGGTGAGATCTGTTTTTTTTGTCTGTTCTGGTCTTCTGGAATCTATTATCTGCTGTAGTGAAATCAGACTTTCGGCCTGAGGGAGGTAAGTGGCTGGGTAGCATTGACTGAGAAGATCAGAAATAACCAAGTTGAGAAATTTTGTAGTAACTGATGGCATGTAAGGTGATTGGTGCTCCACTATGATGCAGAGAGTTAAAGAATCTATATTGCCCAAGAATTAAAATTAGTAGTTTGGTTGGGATGCATGATTTTGTAGTGGGGGAAGGTCCCTCTGAACCAGACCAGATTCTTTTAGAAGGCAAGGTTTGCATTCTACAAAGGCAGACTTCTGCTTTCCTAGTAATGATCAGAAAAGGGATTTTTGAATGAGAAGCACCCACATAAAAATTCCGTCTCGTTCTTGTCCTCTTCTTTTGTTTGTTTGTTTTAAGAATTTTAATGCATATAGTTTGTCAGTGAAGCATATGAACTGCCACCTGATGCAGCAGTGAGCTGATGGTCTGTAGAAGGTTTAGGTTCTCGGCAGTATAATAATTACTTGTATCAGTCTGTTGGGGATTGCTAAGAGATCCTTGATTTTTGGGGAGGAAGGGAAAGGAGAAATGAGGTGCAAGACAGACAAACACTCATGCGCATTGGCTCGTTTTTTGACTGCAGAAGTAGGAACAGTGTGTTGGAAGTGCTATAATTTTTCATAAATTGTTGTCTCCATTTTATTTGTATATGTAATTTTTTATAAGTCTTTGTGCTGTAGTATCACCAGTGTGTTGACAGCGCTCTGACTTGTTTTGATCTTCTGGCATCTTCCCTAGGTACTACCTTGTATTATCAGCCTGGTCTTCTTTATGGAGGGTCCCTGGAACATGAATGCAGCCCCAGTCGTGGTATTGGCTACTATTTGGAAAGTCTGCTCTGCTTGGCACCTTTCATGAAACATCCACTGAAGATTGTCCTGAGGGGTGTAACAAATGATCAAGTAGATCCTTCGGTAAGTGATAAAATTAAAGTCCCAGAGGAGGATTTTTTTCCTTAAAGTATTAGGAAGAAGTTCTTAAGACATACTGCATTTTAATCACCCCTCACATCCAGAAGTATCTGGAGTTACTGTGTATGCCAGCAAACTCTGAATCAAACGAGCATCTGCTAAACTGTTGTCTTGCTGCATCACACCCCAAACTGCAGTTTGTAATCCACCTTTTGACTTTCAGTTCTGTACTGCTTCTGTCTTCTCCCCTGGAAATTCCTCTCAAGTGCAATGTGAGACACTGCTTTGTCTGTTCTTTTGGAAATTGCATGAGTTGTGTTTCCTACAATGTGTTTACTGTGTAAAAGGAGGAAATAGTCTGTAAAATTTGAGTGCCAAGGAAGAGTCTTTCTCTTCTGGTAGGTGCTGGACATAGTTATACCAGGGTTGCTGTGAGTCTGCCTTTCTGTTAGAAATAGAATTGACGATTTCATGACAATTATGAAATTAGTGTAGCAAAAATATGTAATAACTCTGATTCTTCAGACAGACACTAGAAGGCATGATAGATCAAATGATGCTGAAATGCTGCCTTGATTTCTGTTATTGATGAATTACAGACCTTTCTTTCAACAGTAATTGTTACAAAAATGAGCTACGGATAACATGGGATTAAAACACTGAAGTAATGGTTAGTGGTTATGCTTTTTTTTTTTTTTTCCCCCCAAAACCCACCCCAAACATAATGGTTATTGGGACAGCTGCACTGCTGCTTATTTTTTTCATGGTGACTGGAACTTGCCTGGTTTTCTCTGAGTAGGCTATGGAAACACTATTACCTGGAAACTGGTTTAAATGACTACAAATATTGTTAAATCTAATTGCAGATATGAGTCTTGCAGGTATTTATGGCCGTTCTGCTTGCTTCTCTTGTCCTCTTTTTTTCTTGCTAAACTCTGGTTTTGCTCTTCCTCACAACCCAACTCTGCATACTGGTCTCCAGAACATAATGCTTTATGTATGGCGGAGATAAATGCTCCTCTGTGCAGTGCTAGTGGCTGTGCAGGTCAGCTAATGCTTGCCCCTTTTTGAGAAAGCCATGTGCTTCAGGATCTGTGTCTGGGTTTTTTGGTTTTTTTTTTTGCAGCTTTTCATTAGCTAAGGAGTTCTGCAAAACATTACAAGTTAGCTTTGTTTTTTTGTTTTTCCAGTTGCTGTAGACTTCTTTGAAGGGAGAAGGGCTGTGTTTACACTTGTTTATGAACAAGCAGTTTCTATGAGATTTAGCATGTTCTGGGTGTTTGTGGTGAGCTGTGCCCTTGGTTCTATGATGCATTTGGCACAATATAGTGCTGTCTGCTCTGGAGATGGAATAACTGGTCTTCAAAGGAAGCTGAAGGATGGTTTTATGGCTGAATATAGATAAGAGACTAGAAAGATGGTTTTAGGTCTTCAGTTCCATCACTGTCTTGTGATTTCTAGTGAAGTACTTAACCTCTGCTGCCTGAACTGTCATCCAACTGCTAAGCAGAGCAGCCTTTCCTGCTTCTTCAAATACTGCCAGCCTTCTCTTTTATGGCTGCAAATTTGGAACATAGTCAGTCTTCCATCATGTGTCTGTCTGGTACCTGGTAAGTATCATACCTGGAATTTGTGTGAGGACTAAATACTACAGTCAGGTCTTGAAATTTTTGGAAACCGACAAACCATACTCAAAATTGATCCAGCTTCCTGATGCTGGCTTAACACTTTTTCTTCAGAGATACAGACTTCAGTCCAGAATTGTGTAAGTGGACATGGAGGAGGCAAAGGGAGTTACCTACATAGTGAAGCCTTTCTTTTTTTACTGGTATGTTTTGTTTCCTAAGAAGGAGGGAGAAATATTGTATAGCTTTAATGTGAACCAGATTAGCTCGCTGGAACTTTTACCAGTGGTATCCATGCATGTTAATAAAGGTTTTTAGTCTAAAAGTCAAATTTATGTAATTAATTAATATGGCTGAGGGACTGAATTAAGGTAGCCTGACTGAAAAAAAAAATGTATAAATGTAAAAATGTTAATAATTTACTTACAGGCTTTTTAAATGAAGGTATTTAAATATTGATACTTCCATTAAAAATGACACCAAATGCCTCTCTCTAAGAAAGCAAGTATGTTGGACAGGAAGATTTGAAGAATAACTGAAGCATGCACTTGTAGGCAGGTTGTTCACAGGTGAGGTGTGTGCTGCTGCTTTGTCAGTGCCTTGAATTCTCTGCAGAGAAAAGAGAATGAAACTCAAGGATAGTGAACTCTAGCTGAAGGCATGAGAAGGAGGCTACTTTTTTCCTGCCTCCTCAGGTACTGTCTATCACATACCTGTTTACTTCACCTGAATTTAGTTCTCTTTGTTGCTGTGGTCCTATTTCTCCTAAACTGCTTGTCTTGGTAACTCCCTCTGTTGTTGTACTGCTCAGTAATTTTTGTCACCCATAGCAATGCTGCTGAAATTTGAACAGAGGGAAGAAGATGGTAGTCACTGTTGTCATAGGTGGGCGATTAGGAAGAGCAGTGGCAAGGAAGGTCCTGCTCAGACTTGGATCTGGGAAGGTTGTGACTTGGAGGGAGTACATGGATGTGTCACCCAGTTCAGGTTTTTCTAAGTTTTTCAACAGAGGTTACCTAAAAACTTCTGTTTGTCAGTGTCATGCTTTAACGCTGGGACAGCAATTGACAGATGCTCTCTAATATTCCCTCTCCCCAGTAAAGAAAGGAGGGAGAATAAGGGACAGAGACTTATGGGTTGGAAACTAAACTACACAGCTTTACTGAAACAGTAATGATAAAAAGGAAAAAAATTACTAAATATATACAAATATACAGGAAAGTGATACCACGTTCCTCCTGCTCCCCCCAGCATTGCCTCACATCTAAGGCTGCAGGGCAGCCCTGGGAAAGTCCAGGCTGGGCTCCTGGAGTCAGCAGCAGTCAGGAGCTGGAGGCAGGAACACACAGATTCAGGCTGGCAGGGATCAGGACCACAGGCAGACAAATGGACAGCAGCAAAGAGGGACAGGCAAAGAAGGACCAAAGGGAAGGGTGAAGAGGAAGGTGAAGAAGTTTGACTGTCATGATCCCTCAAATTTATAGCGAGTATGACGTGTATGGGATGGAATACTCTGGTCAGTTTTGGTCATTTATCTTGTCCATTCCTCCCTAAAGGAGTGCTGCAGGTGTGACCTCGTTACTCCTTTTCTCTTTCCAGAGCACAAGATGTTCCTCAAAACTGAGCAGTGACCTTGGTTCTGCATTCCGTTCTTTAGCTGTAACTATAAACACTGAGTGTTATCAGTCCTAGAAGCAGACACTGACTAAGAAACTTGCTGTTAATTTCAGCAAGTACAGCTAGTTACAAGAGACTCAGCTGAAAGCAAAATTAACAAGACAGAAAATTAGCTCTATCCTATCAAAATGCAAAGGGTCTTGCAGTCATAATTTAGTTAGCTGTTGTAATTTTTTAGCAATGATGGAAGAATTTAATTTTTTTCAGTTTCTGTGTTCAAAGGAACAAATGAGCTGTTTTAGAAATAATAGAAATAAAAATCAGTCCAATGAAGAACTCTAGAATGGGAAATTCTATCTATCAGTAATTTGTTCTAGGAAATTTTTTGAGTAATGAGATACTGTGGTAGTCTAGCAGCTGAAGCTCTATCCTGCATTTCTGTATCTTCCCATAGGATACCCAGTATGGAAAAGCCTTACTTTTGTTAGGCACATAATAATGTATTGAGTTTTAAATTGCTGAGTTCTGTAACTTCCAATAGTCTGTTTTTGTAATTCTGTGTCGTATAGGTTGATGTCCTTAAGGCAACAGCTCTACCCCTACTGAAGAAATTTGGAGTTGATGGTGAAAGTCTGGAAATCAAGGTAGGATGATTTGTTCCTTTCTTTTTTAGCATATGTTGAAATGATACTTTTGCACTGCTTCACGGGGACACACACTTGCTACTGGTTACTGCTTCTAGCAGATGGCTAGTTACAATTACACAAATCACTAAAATTGTCTCTTTTTCTTGGCATGTTTTAAATGGTGTACTAGGCACACAGTGACTGATGATGTGGTAGATGAGAGGTGCAGTGGGATAAAGAGAATAAGGAGAAGGTAGTGACTTAGTCTCTAAGATCAGGAAATTTTTTTTGCTTTCTTGTTTCTCTTCATTTAATTTCTTTTCCCTCCCACTTGGTTTTCCTGCACCGTGCTTAGGGCCAGGGAGTAATAGCAGAATCTTTTGCCTCCTCCACTGGTAGATGAGCTGGATCAGTGTTTGGGTGATTGAGGTTTACTTTCAGTGTGGAGAACAGAAGAAAGAAACTTTCCTTTAAAGACATTATCCTCAGGCCAAATAAATCTGGATGTAGAATAGATTATTTTTTTTTAGGTTGGAGAAACTAGCCTTTCAGGAATGCTCAGTTAGAATGTGTGAAGCCTCTAGCTACACTACCAAGTCTTTGCTTGCTCTGCCAAATACTCCCCCCTGCCCTGAGTGCTGTACCCCAGCCCTGCTCATGGCCCAGGACCTCATGGTCATTGGCCTGGGACCACCAGCCCCCAGCAGCCCTGCAGCTGGGCTGATCTCCCATCTTCCCACATCCCTGCCCTGCCCTGAATCCTCTGAGCCATCCACACTCACTGCCTCCTTTGCCATCCCCATCCTTATGTGCTGGGGTGGTGGGACAGGGTTGGGCTGGCCAGGCCTGTGTGTGGGAATGAGTTAATTCTGCTCTCCCATATACATACTAAGCATCACTGACAGGATTTCTTCAGCAGGGAGGTACAGGTTTGCTATTAGATCATTCTGAAGTGAAGGTTGCCTTCCTGCCAAGCTTTTAAGTTTTTGCTTTGTTGGCTTTGTTTTGTTTTCCACTGAGAGGTCATACACTACTACACTTCAGAGACAAGAGGAAAAAATAAAGCTATCATTTTTGAGTGTGGAAATACATTCCTTGTGCTCTTTGCTAATCTGCTTTTTTTCCTCCATTGCTGTTTCTAGATTAACCGGAGAGGAATGCCTCCCAAAGGGGGAGGAGAAATACTGTTTACTTGTCCAGTGAGGAAGGTCTTGCAGCCTATTCAGTTCACAGACCCTGGCAAAATCAAGCGAATCAGAGGAACTGCGTATCCTTTTTCTTCCTTACACAAGTTTGCCTTAAAAAACCCCAATTCTGTCAACTTAAAGTTGCAGCAATGCACCCATGTTGAAGGCACCTTGCCTTGAAACTGCTGTGTTCAGAACATCATGGTTCAAAAACCATCAGTGGAAAACAGAATAAATTTAAAACTGAATGGCACTTTAAAAAATATTTTCAATACCAAGAAAGTTAAAAATACCTTCTGTCATATAATGTACAAACACTAAAAGGAGTCTTTCCTTGATGTGTAAATCCATTAGAAAAAATGTAGTTTTGTTATGCAGTGAGCCTAACTGAATGTTGGATGTGAGTTTAAGTTTTAGTTCAGCTTACACTTCACGGCACACATCTGAGCTGAGCTTTTTGGTTTGTTATATAAAGAAATTTGTTAGTTTTTCACCTTCGGTAGTACCATTGAAGAAGGAAATGGGGGTAGTTTTCCTTCTGCACAAACATAAGGACACAAAATATACTTGTGGAGTATTCACTTTTGCAAACAACTGCATATCTTTTGTCTTGTGTTTTTCTTTTTTCAATGCTGTCTGTCATGAATCTGCTATCACTGTAGGAAGAAGGCAGACATCCCTTACAAACAAGGTATAAGAAAGATTGTACTTCATGACCTCCTGCTTCCTCTTGAGCATTGGCCAGCATGCAGTTTAATTTGTGATTATTAGTCTTAAATACGATCTAGCTTTGATTACCTGGAAGGAAGCAGGAACCTGGGACAAGTTTCCTCCCAGAGGTGCAGACTTGCTCCTCCTTTAATTTCATGGCATACCATACCATCATAATTATGTGTGAGAACGTCACATCTTGACCTGTTTTTCCACTTATGCCATTTGAATGAATGCAGCATTGCTAAGTGAAAGCATTTTTTTCTGGGTTTGTGTACTGTAGAATAACAAAGGTGGCAACTCAGTGTGTTTTTGTTGATCATGATCATTACTTCCCACGAAGAAAGTAATTTCCTTATGCCCCTGTCCACCTCTGTAGTAAGTAGCTTGATCTTCTGTTTCTGTGTGTGGGAGGAAGCAGTGATTATGGCTTTAATGTCATGTTTCTAAATTGACATTAATGCACCACCTTTGTGTAGACTAGACTTTGACTCGATTTGGCCTGTGTATGTGAACTACTGGTTGTTGAACTACCACTTTCCTTTACTTTTCCTGGGCTTTTTCTCGGGGATAAAGGTTTGCACATATTAAGCCTGCTGAGAGGAAGTGTAGTTTTGAGTAGTACTTCAAGCCAGTAGAAAACAAAACATCTAGAAGGATAAGTGCTTAGTTTTTTTCTATGTGCATTTTTGTCCCTTTGAGATTCAGCTGAGCAATTCTGCTTCCTTACAGCTGGGAAGCTTGTGTTGCAGCAACCTTTTATTGTAATCCAAAAAAATGAGTGCCACAGCTGTGCAGAGTGATCAGGTTTTTGAGTATTATTTACTGGTTTTGCCCTTAAGATCTTAAAGCTTTTGGTTTACCTACTTCACAAGAGCATAAATAGAAATTTAGGTAGAAAAGGAAATTTCCTTCTGCCAGCTGTGAGGTTTGAGGATGAGTTTCTCTTCACTGCTTGGTGCATGTAGGTGCAGGTGGGTAGTTAAAGGTACAGAGCATGAGTCTGTCCGATAGTTGGGACTGAATCTGAAGCACAGTGTGCTTCCCACATTTGAAGATCAATTGGGAATATCACTGAAGGGGCATAGGAGGAGAAGGGCACAAAGACAGCTCATCTCTTGTGTACTTTGAGGCCATCTCTTGTGTACTAAGCTGATCCTTGATAGACAGATAGGATTTCTGTCTTAAAATTTAGAGGAACGATACCAGTCACCATCTTTTAACAGTATATGAGGAGCAGAGAATGCAGATCATCATAAGAAAGCATGGGACAGAACATCAGTTTTAAAATTCTTGAAGGATATTTTTAAGCTAGGTGTTTACCAAGACACAGTAAGCTGTTCTCCATGTTTTCTGTGTACCTTACTTCAAGGTGTATCAGTGGAAAGACTATAGCAAGTACTCATGTGCTTCTCTAAGTACAGGAAAACAGATCAAAGGTAATGAATAGATGTGGAGAACAAACCCACATTTTCTGGAAAGAATTCATTGAGGACCTGTTGGCCACTCTCGTAAGCCTATGATTTAAATTTCTTTGATCATGATGAATTCCTTAGCCCAGAAATGTAGATACTCTGTCAGAGTGTCACCACAGATGTCCAACAGAATGGTGGAATCTGCAAGGAGCATCCTGAATAAATTTCTCCCAGACATTTATATCTACACAGATCATATGAAAGGAGTCAACTCTGGAAAGTGAGTATCCCCTCTATTCAGAGGGAACAGAAATGTTATCCTGCATTTGTTCATCTGCTAGGGTGTTGTAATCTGTAATTTTAATCAGTTTTAGACCATGATCTTCTATTTTGCTGACTTGCAGTAAATATTCCTCACACAGAAGAAACTGAATGATTCACTAGATACATTTATTTTACTCATAGTAAAATAAAATAGCAGGAATAAAAGGTGTATGCTTTCTTAAGCAAGGAATATGATACTTCATTATCACACTACTTGAGGTTTCTTCAGTTTTAAACCTCTGCTTTGAGATGACATTGTCATCAGAAGTGCCATAATAACATTGTGAAAGCTAACATTCAAACTTGACTTTACACCTTTTGATGGAAATGGAAATATTACGGATAGGACCAAACTTAAAAGTATTTAAGCTATATGCTTTTTCTTCTGCTTTAGCATTACATAAACAGCAGAAAGAATTTGTTCCTTGAGCTAGCAAGAACTGGAAAACTAAGATGATCATTTACTTAACATCCTCAGATTTTGTTTTTATATTGGAACACAGAAACAATGGATTTGATTCAAAAAATTTTACTGAATCTATCAGCTTTGTTGTCTGTTTTCTTATCACTTTTTGTTGAGGTTTAGGGAGTTCAGGATTACTAATTTGTATCCTGTCTATATGCTCAAATCTAAATATGCACATTTTCTTTCACTGTTTCTGCTTTTTTGAAATACTACCTTGTTAGGTTTCCAAGCTTACAAATGGTGTGTCTATGTTTCACCTGTAATGTGTGTAATGTGTTTCACCTGTGAGCAGAAACTTCCTGCTTCTGTGTATATGCTTCTTAATACTGTCAGTACGATGAAGCACTGGATGATTTTAATTTTTTTTAGGCAGCTTGCCAAATACTACTGAACACTAACAAAATTTGCCAGCAGGTATTAGTATACCCTGTTAAAGGATACTTGTCAGAAAAATAGCATCATTGGCATGGTTCTTGTCTTTCTTTGTAGATTTATCTCATTCAGGGGTAGGAAAGAAGAGAAAGGTCTTTAACATACTGTGTTGCTCAGCAAGTGCAGGCAGTTAAATTTGGGTGGGAACCACTGATACTCGTTCATTCCTACCCTACTGCAATGCAGTGCCACTGGGGGAACTGTTGTTTTTCTGGCACTGGGAGAAAATAATGAGGGAGAAAGCTCCCCTATTCGTGTTAGGGGCTTGATTTTGTGGTTTGTTGATGTCTATGACATTCCTTACAGTTTTTGAGTCAGCGGGACTATTTTAATTAAAAATTTTGGGCGGTGGAGGCAGGAGTCTACAACTGTGGGGAGTTAAGGTAACTTTATTTTGAACAGCTAGCTATCAGTGCTCTTCCAGAGCCTGTAAGTAAGAGCATCTTGTGACCTTTTTGTTTGTTTGTTTGTTTGTTTTTTCCTTCCTTAAAACTTTGATTTCTATGCAATCTATACTCACCCATCTGTGATTTTCTTTTAGGAAAAATGTTTCTTAAGTCTCACAATAGCATTCTGTAGGATCCTAATCTCTAGGGGGGAAAAAAAAAGGTATTTTAAAAATTTCTGTTCAGACTTCTTACACAGTTTTAATGATTTGGACAGTACTGAATTTAAAACATACAATTGTGTAACTACAATTGATGTGGATCAAACAGTTTTTTTCTTAACTTGTTTTATGCCATGATAATGGTCTAATCTTGGTAAATTTTGAAAGTTAAAGGAAAAGAGCTTGATCCCTAAGGAAAGTTAGTTTGGGGTTTTAATGTTGCAGAGAATAAACTCCAGGTGCCTTTGAAGTATTCATCAAACATGAATTATCTAAATGTGAAAGATACAATTTTTTTAATAGAAGAGGTTATTTCTGAGGTTTGGATGTTTTTGGCTTTTTTCATTTTTCCTGTCTCTTTTTCTCTTTTAAAGGCTTTGTGCCAGAAATAGTCAGCACAATGATTTTGGGCAAGTGGCACTAGGTTTAACTTTTAAATAGAATCACAGAATGGTTTTGGTTGGAAGGGGCCTTTAAAGTAATCTAGTCGAAATCCCCCCGCAGTAAGCAGGGACACCTTCAACTCGATTGGGTTGTTCAGAGCCCCATGCAACCTGACCTTGAATGTTTCTAGGGATGGGGCTTCTGCTGACTCTTTGGGCTACCTTTTCCAGTATTTCGCCACCTCATTGTAAAAAATTCCTTCCAAATATCTTGTCTAAATCTACCCTCTTTTAGTTTAAAACCATTTTCCTTTGTCCTGTCACTATTGACCTTGCTAAAAAGTTTGCCTTTATCTTTCTTATAGGCCCTCTTTAAGTATTGAAAGACCACAACAAGGTCTCCCCAGAGCCTTCTCTTCTCCAGGCTGAAAAACTCCAAGTCTCTCAGCCTGTCTTTATAGGAGAGGTGTTCAAACCCCCTGATCATCTTCATGGCCCTCCTCTGGGTTGCCTTCTGGAGGTCCATGTTCTTCTTGTTTTGGGGACTCTAGAACTGGACACAGTATTCCAGATTGCATCTCGTGAAAGTGGGATAGAGGGGGAAAATCACCTCCCTTGCCCTGCTGGTCACACTTCTGATGCAGCTCAGGACACACTTGGCTTTCTGAGCTGTGAGTGCACATTCTGGCTCATGGTTAGCTCTTAATCTTCCAGTACACCCAAGTCCTTCTCTGCAGGGCTGCTCTCAATCCCTTCATCCCCCAGCCTGTAATGGTTCCAGGGATTTCTCTGACCCAGGTCAAGGACCTTGCAGTTGTCATGTTGAACTTCATGAAGTTCACTGTTGCTAATGTGTTTGTTTAGGATGAATCAAATGTGTAGAACGGGAAATTTGTCAGCAAGTCGAGACGACCACTGTTGTCTTGTGAGAAGAGCTGGTTTTCATGAGAAGGTTTGCTAGAAGTAGTTCTTGACACGTTTTTCTTAAATCAAATGCACTTTTCCCCTTTCTTTCAGATCACCAGGTTTTGGCATGTGCCTTACTGCAGAAACCATCAATGGCACTATTCTTAGTGCTGAGCTAGCCTCAAACCCTCAGGGCCAGGGAGAAGCTGTGCTTCCTGAGGAACTTGGCCAAAATTGTGCTAAGCTATTGCTTGAGGAGGTATACAGGGTAAGTGGCCAGTATATTTTGCATGTATAACTTTGGAGGAAGAAGTAATGACAAATTGAAAGGAAGAGATGGTTTGGGAACACCTTCAGACAGACTCGGGTCCAAACAGAGAAATGATCTGATGCTGCTGTTGTCATCTTCATTGAGGTAAGGAATGGTTTTGGATTGTTCCATGAGCAGTGTAATAACATACTGGGCCATTTGATTTCTTATGACCAGGATATAATTCATAAATCATACCTGCTTTTATTGTGTATCTCCACAAAGGTTAAAATAGGTAGCTGTTAGTGTTGACAAAAATTTGGCCTTTAGGGGGGCAGTTATCTACAGATTATACTCACTGTTTTAAAAAAAGTAATTGCTCTGAAAGTGAATAACCTCATAAGGCCTTACAAAATTCTAAAAATGTGATTAATGAGATTCTGTATTACATAATGTCAGTTATAAAAATCGCAGAATGACAGAAAGGTTTGCATTGGAGGGGAACTTAAAGATCATCTAGTTTCATACTCCTTAACCTGATGCCCATACACCCATGCCTGTATCAGACTGTTCATCCATGTCAATATTATCTTCTTCTTTCTTTACTGCAAACCCGTCACCTGTCAGAATTACCAACTTGTCCACTTGTTCCAGTTTTCTGTTAATATTTTGTCTTTGTTAATTCAGTATATGCACCATCCTGCTAGAGGATTTGCCCTTTCTTGCACAGGGTTCTTACCTCATAGAAATGCCAGTAACAAATATTATTCCTGGGAACAGTCCAGAACCCTTGCATCTGAAAGTCCAGCATGCATGGAGAATGCAGTCATGACTAGTGACTGAAACACCTGTCTATTTCTACAATTAGGTACTGACAAGTAGCTATTTTTATTTGAAGGGTGAATTATAAAACCTTTCAGCTTCCTTACCCCTCAATTCTGAAAAAAAACCCAACCAACCAAACACAAAACAAATCTAAAACCAAGCCAACCTAAAATTAGGTACATTTGTTGCTTTCTGTAAACCTCTGGGAAAACATATTCAGAGAATCAGATGATTTGAGGCATCAAAAATAAAATTTTGACATACTTTTGTCTGTAGCAATAGGTACTTTTTTTTCTTCTGTAAACCATCCAACACTTACAGAATCACAGAAATGGTTTTGGTTGAAAGCAGCCTTAAAGATCCTCTAGTTCTAACCTCCCTACCATGAGCAGGGACACTTCTTACTAGACCAGGTTGCTGAAAGCCCCAACTTGAGCGATTAAAATTTGAGTCAGGTGTGTCAGAGAACTTCCAAAATGAAGGGGGTGGGGGGCTAATTTCTGCTGTAGTGCACCATAGTAATTTGAAAGTGGCGAGTCAAATTCTGCAAAGCAGTGGGCAAAAATAAGGATCTCGGGACAAACAAAAAGATGTTTGAGGAGGAAACTGTCAGGCAAGTCTTTGTATGGTAAAGTGATAGGCCATGAAGTTTTCAGTGTCTGTGAAGATCATCATTCTGAGTGACAATGCTAGCTGTTGCCTGCTATGGCAACTGCTTACTGTACAACAGAAGGAAATTGTGTTGATTTTATAGGCCTTAAAGTTATTCTGCTGGAATGAAACACCTCAAATTCTCTGTAATTTCTTTTGGGTTTTTATTGTCATTTTGTCATATATTGTCATAGCTGGTGATCCTGGCTCTTCCATATGGGGGCAGCTTCAGTCCAAAAGTTACTGTCCAGTGCTAAGCAGTGTATGAGCTGCTTGTGGTCCTCTGCTGCAGCAGCTCACGGTGGAAAAGTTCTTGTTTGTTAGGATTTTTGGCTGTTGTGCTGCTTATCCACCTCGTGTGCTGCGCTTGTTCAGTATTCATGAATTCCCTGCTCCCTCTGTTATAGGCAATATGGTAGGTTTTGTTCTATAGTTTTCAGAAAGCACACTTGAATTAGTGTATTACACACATGCTCACACAGCCCATCTTTCCAAATTCCTGGCCTGTGCTTTGTTACTGATTTTTGTTTGGATGATTGCTGGGTTTTGCTGTTTTTTGTTTTTTTTTAAATCTTTGAGCTTAGGTCATTTTGATCCAGTGTTGAGCTCAGAAAGGATATAAAAACAGGTTGTAAAGAAACAGTGTTTGCTTAGTTTGAAGGCACTAATTTTTTTTTTTTTTAAGTTTCTTTGTCTTGATAAAATAGTGAAACAGAAAAAAATTTGGGAAAGCTGTGCAGTGGGGCAAGGATAGGTCACTCTGAACAGGTGCTGTGTCCCGTTCTCTACACCTACTTACTTAATACAGGGCTTAGGGGAGAACTTTTCTCCCTGTGTTTAAATCCTCTCTTGATTTTTGTCCTTCTGTTTCTTTGCCTGTTCTGTGCTGCAGGGAGCCAGGGAGGGTTGCCCAGAAAAGGGCATCCTGGGAGCACTGGAGATTTAATTCTCTGTAGAAGGGTTTTAGCTGTAAGGGTCACCCATAGATGTGATGGACTCCATTAGTGTTTAAGGGGGCACAGAGACATCTCTTAAAGTGCTTGCTTAATAACTGCTGTTTTGCAAACTTAATTGCCTAGGAAATCTAAGGATTTGAGTATTAGCACTATGTTAAGTGCTGGATGGTCCCTTTTACTAAACTTTCAGAAAAGAAACAGAAGAGGGCATATGAGTGTTGCAATCAGTGCAGTTTTTTTCAGTACATTAGTTGATGGAAAGATCTTGGAACTGACTGACTAATAATAGTGGCACAGTGCTAAATACAGTGGCCCTGAAGGAGGGGCCATGGAGTGACTGACTAGCAGTGTATTTACAAATCCAGATGTACTTCTTAAATAAAGAAGGACAATAATGATTTCCCCCTTCTCTCTGAAAGGCATTGGTTATGGGAGCTTCATATAGCAGATGATTGGCAGCATGGAAGAGCCTGGAATAACTGAAAAAGGACTGGATGTTTTTATTCCTTGTGATCATGAGAAACAGCTACTTAAGCTTGAGTTCTTTAATGAAGAATGGTTGAGTTGTTAGGAGGATTTAGGGCCCAAGAGGTGTCAGGCTGTTTCTTAGATTTAACTAGAGGTAAAATGAGTGAATCATTTCGCTGAATACTTACTTTTCAAGATAACCTTACTTCAGTGTGACACGAATTGGACCCAGTCTTAAAAAAACAAAAAAAAACCCAAAAACCTCTGCACTTTATGTAACAAATTAATGAGGCATACACATATGTGCTACACAGATGAGGGGGGATAGTGTGTGTATTCTGAAATATAACCACAACTAAGTCAAAACTGGGATCAAGCTTGGGAGAGTAATCCTCTCTGAAACACTTGGCTAATATGCAGTCGTAGTATTTTTATGTGTCAGTTGTGGTGTTCGTTTAACAAGTCCTCAGGATGGACAGGATTTTAAGTGATCTTTATCTCTAGTTGTCACATCCAGCTGTGTCTGGCTCTGTTGCCAATGGAAACAGTAAAGGAGAAATTGCTATAAAATGAATTAATACAGACTACAAGCTGCATCCTAGGTGTCAGTACTTTTGCTTTGACTTTACCCATTCCATGTCTTGTGGGAGGGTTGTTCTTAGGCTGGACTTTTGATTAAGTGTCAGGTAGACTGAGAAAGAAAAGTTAGCTTCCTTGGGAGTGGCATGCCCTTCATTTGGCATGAGTTACCATTATCTTTAGATTACAAACAAATACCTTAATTTCCCTGTCTGGCTATTGCCTGTGTAGGAATGGGCATAGCAAATCATTGATAATGCACAGCAATAGTGGGGACAATTAACTTGTTGCAGGAAGAGAGCTTATGTAAACAACTAGGGTGCAATGGATGCAACACACTTCACTAAATTGCTTAGGAAGTAGTTGTCTCCTTCCCGAGTGAAGCTTTTGTATACATTTGGTCACAAAAATAGATGCTCTGTAATGTTTTCAGCTGGAAAAAAAGCCAAAATGAACCCAAAAGAACCCAACAGACGAGCTCAGATACAGTGAAGTTTTCTTCCAAGTGACCAAGAACATTTTGAATTATTAACTGAACTACATATAGAGAAAGTACTGTGTCAGGAATGCTCTTTACCAAACTCTCCTCTGCTTCTTAGCCATGTTTCAGATTTGCAAATACCTCTGGCCAGAACTGTGGCTCTAGATTGCACCAGCAAATTCTAAAGGTACCCTGTTTGCTCAAGACAAAACACATTTTTTTACAGTCTAGTAGAGGGCATTGAATGCATGAAGTTCCCTTTGATATGTCAGGTTCACACATGTAAGAGGACAAGGGCTGCTGGAAGAGTTATGTTGCTAGGAGTTAGGCAGTGAAAGTAAGAAACATGAGTAAGAAACATGTTTCTTTTATTGTGATCGTAGAGTCACATGAGCATTAGTTGCATGCAGTGCAGTGGCTTCTTTACAAAACATGAAGTTGAGATTTACCACACTGAAGCAAGACAGTTTTGAAGATTAAACCTTCACTAACTCCCCTTGAAAAAGTCCTCGTTTTCTGCCGTCAGAGTAAATGTGCTGAGGTAGTCACATGGTTGTTTTCTCAGTCTGTGTAGTCCAAAATTTATTTTGCTTTTCCCTTCCCCTTTTGGATAATGGTAAATCTTAAAATAATGACAGGTTACTCCTTGCCCACAAAAGTAACTGTCAGTTTGCCACATTAGAGAATTTGGCTTTAAAAGGATGGGTTTTTAGTTTTCTCTCTCCAAGGAGCCTCTACAGAGGGTTTAGCATTAGGCCTGATCCAGCAGGGAACTGTTTGTAGGTTTCATGGGTCTGTGGATCAGGATAAATATGAGGACAGTCCTAAATGATGTTATGCCGTATATTTTTTTCTCTTTTCAGTGTATCTGCATAGTCATAATTGGTAATTATGACTCCCTACTGCATCCTTTACTGAAAGTATCCCCTTTAATTTATGTTTAAGCTCTGTAAACAAAAAAGCCTTCCAGTTCTAATTTATGTATGCATCATAGTTAATGCTGTCAGGACTCTATGATCTCTCAAGGTCCCTTCCAACCCCTAAAATCCTGTGATTCTTCCACATACAAAGCAATTTATCATGCATATATGACTTACTACAGTAAAATATATACAAGAGTATGTGTACCATAATATTATGCATTATTTGTTCACTTAGCAATAAAAAATTATTCCCACTTTAAATACGAGGGGAAAATGTTTTACTAATGTAAATCCACAAAAGGTATTCGCAAGTGTTTAGGTGGGTGGGTATGAAAAAACTTTTAACTTGTTTTGCTTCTCTTAATGCTGAGCTGTTTGTCCTAATGTAACTTTTTAGTTACCTCAAAGTGCTGCAATTCATTATATCCTTGGATGCACATGGACTATAATTAATAGCTATTGTCAGCTTACTGCAAAGAAATTCGCAAATGCTTACATTCTGTGTTATCAGGAGAGAACAGGTTGGGAGACAGCAGAGATATTTAATGTGCCCTTGCTACTGGGTTTTGGTTTGGTTCTGTTCCTTTCCCAGCCTGCTATGTGAAATTAATTTTTTATTTCTATGAAATCTAGATTTTTGTCTTTTTGGCCCACGAAAACTGGGGGTAGTAATTCAGCCTTTTAAATGTATCTGTCTTCTTCATTACTCTCCTCCCATCTGAATTCTGGTTTGTACAGATATGAATTATTAAAATATTTGGCTTGCAGGGAGGCTGTGTAGATTCAACAAATCAGAGCCTTGCTCTGCTCCTCATGACCCTTGGACAACGGGATGTTTCCAAAGTCCTGTTAGGACCTCTATCTCCATACACGTAAGTAATTTTTTTCAGTTTAATTACCCAGCCTGTTTAATTCACTGGTTTTATTGCACAGCAATTTTTTGTGTCTGGAAGACTTTGCCTATGGCTATGAGTACAACTTGTACCTGTCTTCAAATGAGACAGGTGATCTAAGTTAACTGGTGTTTACACATTAGAAGATTATACCCTTACTGTTCTACGTTGTTGCTGGTTCTGAGGTGATTTAGAATTGCAGAGTTTATTATTGGGTTTTGGTTTATTATTTGGTTTATTCATGGTCTTGGATTGTACATGTACACCACTTTGCTTTTTGTTGCCTAGCATACACTATTGTGTTTTCTTAGCAATTACTCTGTAGCTGTGGCACTAAATGGCAAGTTTCACATGGCTAGTGAAACACTAAAGCTGTGATTGTCTATAGGGAACAGCTTAAGAGGTGAATTCATAGAGCTATGTGCAACCTCAAAGCTTTAGCCTTATTGGGCCGTGGACTTCTGTCTAGCCTTTCCATCACAATTTTTATTAAAGCTCTGTCTGTGGCTGGTAGTGGATGTTTTCCATCAGAGGATGGAAAAAGATTAAATGTCTTACATAGCTAGTTGCAACACACAAGTTAGGGGAAGGGCATCCAGAATCATTTACTCTATCAGACTGACAAGTGACTGACTAGATCACAGTTATTCCTTGAGTCTGAGTAATTTTCCTTTAATCAAATGGAGGGAGGGTTGTTTATCTGACAGTGGCATCAAGTAAGACTATGAACTGTCCTTTTTCGGTTATCATGGTACCGGTGCTGTATACGTGAAAGGTACAGTACTGTGATAACTGAAGAATGGTGGTGCCATCACATGAGAGGTAGAAATTGCCTAACTGCTATTCTTAACCCCATCGAGATTTTCAGGGAAGACAGGGAAGCCTCCTATTGCACAGGGACAAAGTAATCCCCTGTAAAGTGAGTATGCACGTGAAAGGCTTACAAAGAGTAAAGGGAGCAGCGTTTGAAGTGCACAGGTAACATGTAAAAGAAGCCGATCACTTGTTATTGTCCAGTCTTTTTTTTGTCTTTTTAAAATTTTTTTGATGATGAGAAAATAATGCAAACACACTAGTTTACTTTGTAAGCAGGCTGATAGCAAGTGGCAGGGTTTTCACCTCTTCTGAACTAGGAGTGTGCTGCAGAGTTGAAGGTCAGAAGGCATTCTGAAGCAGCACATGTCACAGGAGATCATAAAAATCTGTGGTTTGCTTGAGTGTCTGTAAGATATCGGTCCCACAGGTGCTGTCTGCCGTATTGCAGTGCCCTCACTGAGACAGCTGAAAATGGCTGGGAAATTTCACTCCAGAGTAACTCACAGATGCACTGGCTTTTGAAGTAAATTGCAGCACCATGTTCCACTTTATTGTCCCTCCTGCTCTTTCTTCAGGCTGTGACATCTCTGCATTTAACACAGTGAAGGGTAAATGTGACAGCACAGCTGGCAGATCAGAGCACCTTGCTGGTGCTTTGGCATGTGTCCATCAGAATAAGGAAACATCTCCCACGCTTAACTGTGCTTTGCCACAGGAGACATGCTTTGCCCCTGCTCTCTACAACTCCCTGAAAGGAGGCTGGAGCCAGGGGGGGGTTGGTCTCTTCTCCCAGGCAACTTTCAACCAGACAAGAGGGCATGGTCTCAAGTTGTGCCAGGGGAAGTTTAGGTTGGATATTAGAAAGAATTTCTTTACGGAGAGGCTGATCAGACATTGGAATGGACTGCCCAGGGAAGTAGTGGATTCTCCGTCCCTGGAGATATTTAAAAAGAGACTGGATGTGGCACTCAGTGCCATGGGCTGGTAACTGCAGCGGTAGTGGAAAAAGGGTTGGACTTGATGATCTCTGAGGTCCCTTCCAACCCAGCCAATTCTATGATTCTATGGTATGGCGGGGGGGAGAAACATCATGAGCAGGGCTTTACTGAGGGGTACTGGGGACACCACTCCCAAAAAGACCACTTGGTCTATGGCCATCTGGACTGGCCCTTGCTTTTGCCAGGGTTTAGGGGCAGCAAGGGAGGTGGAGAGGGCAGGTATGGCCTTGAGGCAAGGCTGCCTCGGGCAGATCATCCCTGCCCGGCCAAGGCTGCTTCGGGTTCTTCCCTGTGACCTGCCAGGGTGTGCTGCCCCGCTCACACCCGGCATCCTTCTGACCCACCGACCCTCCTAATCCCTCCCCCCACTCTCCTTCCTTTCCGCCCCCCTCCTTCCTTCCCTTTTTCCTTTCCACCCCCTCCCTCCTTCCCTTCTTCCCTTCCCCCCCCTTCCCCCCCCTTACTCTTCCTGCCTGCCTGCCTTCCTGCCTTCCTGCCTTCCTTCCTCCCTGCCTTCCTTCCTCCCTGCCTTCCTTCCTCCCTGCCTTCCTTCCTGCCTGCCTTCCTTCCTGCCTGCCTTCCTTCCTGCCTGCCTTCCTTCCTGCCTGCCTTCCTTCCTGCCTGCCTTCCTTCCTGCCTGCCTTCCTTCCTGCCTGCCTTCCTTCCTGCCTGCCTTCCTTCCTGCCTGCCTTCCTTCCTGCCTGCCTTCCTTCCTGCCTTCCTTCCTGCCTTCCTGCCTTCCTGCCTTCCTTCCTTCCTTCCTGCCTTCCTTCCTTCCTTCCTTCCTGCCTGCCTTCCTTCCTGCCTGCCTTCCTTCCTTCCTGCCTGCCTTCCTGCCTGCCTTCCTTCCTGCCTTCCTGCCTTCCTTCCTGCCTTCCTTCCTGCCTTCCTGCCTTCCTTCCTGCCTGCCTTCCTGCCTGCCTTCCTGCCTGCCTTCCTGCCTGCCTTCCTGCCTGCCTTCCTTCCTGCCTTCCTTCCTGCCTTCCTTCCTGCCTTCCTTCCTGCCTTCCTTCCTGCCTTCCTTCCTGCCTGCCTTCCTGCCTTCCTTCCTGCCTTCCTGCCTCTGCCCTGCCCAGGTCTCGGGGTAGTGGAAGGGTGAAAGTGTTGCGGGTGTAGGGCCATTCTCTCAGACTGCCCTGTTAGTTGGTGGCTTTGCCCTGAGGATGAGCTAAAACACAGGAGATGGCTGTGTGCCTTTTGTTGTTGCTTAGCAGGCGTCAGGGAAAAGGCAGCACTTCGATAAGCGGGCTTCGTACAATTTTATTTGGTATGGCACAATTTTTTTTCTTTTCAGGGACATTGGTTGGCCCTGAGGAAGACCTCCCATGTGGCCCATGTAGCTGTCTCTGGGCCTAAGGAAAAGTTTTCAGCTGTGCCTTCCTCTTGCCTAAACACACAGCCTAAATTTACAGCAGAATTAAATTTTGCCATACCTCTCACTCCCCTCCCTGAGTCCTTCATTCCGTTTATATATATTTGGTGCAGTCTTCTTTATTACTTGGGGTGCAAACGTTCCCATGTGTGACTCCTGTAGGCATCAAGCTCATACAACCCCTCTTTCTGCTGTACTTGTTATGTACCCCTTCCTTCCCCCCCCCCCCCCCCCTTTTTGTCTTGTTTTCAGGAGAAAAAGGACTCTTAAGAGCTCTTCCACTTGTGCTTCTGGTGCTACAGGACAGAGGTTGCCTCTTGCTCCTCCCAAATTCACCCAGCATTCCCAGGCAGCTTCTCCTTTGTTCCCACTCCTGTGAGCCTTTCCTGTGTACCCCAGACCTGTGGCAAAGCCCTCTGGCTGAAAGGAAGAGGTAGAAAAGCCTATAGTATATAGCATATAGAAAAGCATATAGCATATGTAGTCCGCATACATGCAAAGACTGAGCTGGTCCTACCAGCATGTTGCAGAGTTTGCTTTCAGGATTTCTTTGGGCCTCCAGCTCCACACTGCCTCTGGCATTTCTGCAGTTTATTCTGTGCCCTCATTGCAGCTCAGGACGCCACTCCTGCTGTTTTGGGCTTAGCTGCTTTCTTGTCACACTTCCAGAGCTCTGGGAAAGGACCCAGCTAAGGGGGAGGCTGGCACAGAATTTGTTGCCTGTCAGCTTTACTGAAGAATTTGTGCCAGCATTATGCCCATTTGCCTATGATAGCAGCAACCAGAAACCTTGCAGTTGATGAGGCATGTAAGAAAAGCCACTTTTCAGTTCTTTCTTTCAACATCTGATGCATTTGAGAGATGAGAGAGGTGGTGTCTGCTGAGGCCAGTGACTACACCTGGAAGGTGAGGTAGAAAGGTGTATATATCACGGGTAGCCCACATACTACAGAGATATTCAGCTGACTGTCCAGAGATAACTCTCAGATCTTGCCAAGCACAAACTACTTTAGGTAGCAGCTTTGTCTGTCTTCTGCTTTTTTCCTCTACTCCCTATGCATGTACCCAAGTGCAGGAGCAGCAACATGCACAAGTGAAGTGGATAAGGCAGTTCTTGTTTATTCACAATTTCTGTGATTAGGAGTTGCTTTTAGAGGCCACAAGATGTTGCAGTGGGGATGGTCCTATCCTCTTGGGTATCTGCTTCCCATTTTGTGTGTATTTTCTCTTGATTTTGTATAATGATGTGTGACTAGCTTGTGAGCATGCTTTCACATGCAGAGAAGAGGCTTTTGCCAGACTGCCAAACACACTTGTGGACTTGATGTGCACATTCCCTTTTTTTAAAGGTTAAATTTAACCTAAGAAGGGCACGTACCATTTGATGCAGGAGATTAAACCTTAGTTCAAAACTGGAGATTTGCTATTAGCCGTGACTGGAGGAGACCAGACATCCTTCTGAAAACAGCAATTTTATATTTGTAGCCCTTTGGTGTAATTGCTTGTTCTCTCTTTCAGGGAAACCAGTAGAAATGTGGGGTATTTGCTTTTTTTCCTTTTTTTTGTACTTTTCCATAGACATCCTCTTAATTGCCCTCCAATCATTGAATGTGTAGGAGCACTGTGTATGTTTAGTATATTTGTGCCTCTCATTCTAAAATGAAGAAAGGAAAATTACTTCTTTTTTTTCCTGAAGATCAGGAGAGAAGAAAGGAAGAATTCAGAGTCTGAATGATTCTAAGAAACAATTAACTAAGAAGTGGACAAGCCATACAAACCAGACATGTGCTTTATGCTCTCATGTCTCTGTTCTTAAAGTATGCACCCAATGTCATCCTGTTGCCTATCGCTGTTTATCTTTTATTTTTACTTTAAAAACTGGGAAGGGGAGGAGTACCACCGCAGGTTGGTATGGGGTTTAAATGGTCCTGATGGTGAGTCAACATCATGAGTGACTGACCTTGTCTGGCTACATGTCTCCTTTCTCCTTCTTTCACCATTTGTCTTGCTGTGTATGCCAGGCATTCCTCATCTCTGTTTATATAGAGAGTGCATTGGTTTTAGCAGGGATCACCAGGCACTTCTGCAGCACAAGTGAGAGCAAAGCTTGGAGACCATAGGCTTGTTTCTCTGTACTTAACAATATTTTTGTGTTCTATTCATGGCTGTCAGTTCTGGAATCAGCAGTAGTAGATATTGCTAATGATCTTCCTGGTTGGTTTCTTAAACTCTATTCTTTTTTCTCCCTCAGAATTGAGTTTCTCCGACACCTGAGAAGCTTCTTCCAGATCATGTTTAAAATTGAAACAAAGACCCCTGAGGAAGAGCATGTGGGCGGGGAGAAAGTTTTAATGACATGTGTTGGCATTGGGTTTTCCAACCTAAGCAAAACTATAAGATAAGAAACATCTGCAGACTTCATGAAATGGGGTGACAGAAAATGCTGCAGAAATCTGATAAAACCTGCCTTTCCCTGTGCTTATTGTGGCACAGGGAAGCCCATGGCGATTGCAGTGCAGAGGTACCTGCACTTGCTGCATCTAAACAATAAAGCTGACTTTAGACTCTGTAGACCTGTGTTGTTTATGAATGTAATGCCAGTATTTTCTGCTGCATGGAAAACTGGCTGGAGCCATGGCTGGCTGGAGTCTCACTTGGCTTGGGGCTCGTTGCACTGTATTCCAGTGCAAGGGATACAAGTGCCTCTTAAGTCCCTGTGCCCTGAGGCCTTAATGCAGTGTCCTCTTCCGTGTATCTAAAGTCTTCACTCAGCTTTTTTCTGAAAGGTTTAGGTAAAGAAAATTAAGATTGACTAAATTGGGCTTTGCAGTAGGAAACAAATGATCACAACAGTAAAGTTAGATGATTGAGGTAATTGCAGAGACAATACTGGCATGGAAATAAAAGTAAATATATAAACAATTTTTTGTTTATATATTGCCTATATATAGAACTTGTCAAATGTATCACTTCTTATTTTGACTAACGTACAGTTTCCTACAAAGAAAAAAAAATCTGTCTTTTAGTTTTCTTTAATGCTACTGTACTGTAGAAGAGATCACAGCCTATGCTAATTTGTTTTAGCCTTCTCTGCAAAGATGGTTTTAGGAGGAGAAACCTCCTTGGCTGGTTTTGACTTGCCACATGTATTGGATGACAGAAAGGACTTCTTCAAATACATTCCAAACAAAACAAACACTAGAGGCCCAATGATGAATGAGGTGGGTCTCCTGGTGGAGTTACTGAATGCCTTCCTTGTCTCTGTGTATACTACTGGAGACTGTCCACAGGAGCCCCAGACCTCTTGAGACTTCAGAGGAAGTTAGGATAAAGGAGGAGTTTGCCTTGGAGGGAAGAGAACTGGGTTAGAGATCCATAAATAGTGTGGGTCCTGACTGGATACATCATGGGCGGATGTCATTGCTGGGCCACCCTCCATCATCTTTGGTAAGATGTTGGGAACAGGAGAGGTGCCTGAGGACTGGAGGAAAGCAAATGCCACTGGAGTCTTCAGAAAGGGTAAGAAGGAGGAGCTGAGGCTGACCTCATCTCCATCCCTGGGCAGGTTGATGGAACAGCTTTTCTGCAGTGTTGTCTCTAGCCATATCGAAGATGAGATGGTCATTAGAGCACTCAGCATGACTTTACCAAGTGGAAGTCATGTTTAACCAACCTGGTAGCCTTTTATGAGGAGTGAGGTGAGGCCAAATCTAGAATATTGTGTCCAGTTCTGGTCCCCTCAGTTCAACAAGGACAGGGAACTGCTTGAGAGTCCAGCACAGAGCTACCAAGATGATGGAGTGGAACATCTCCTTGCTGAGGGAGCTGGGTTCAGCTTGGAGGAGAATGAGGGATGACCTTGTTAATGTTTATAAATATGTAAGGGGTGAGTGTCAGGAGGACAGAGCCAGGCTCTTCTCAGTGATGTGCAATGACAGGACAAGGGGCTGTGGGTCCAAGGTGGACCTTAGGTTCTCCGTAAACGTAAGGAAAAGGTTTTTTACTGTGAGAATGAAAGAACATGGAAACAGGCTGCCCAGTGGGGTTGTGGAGTCTTCTTCTCTGGTGACATTTAAAACCCATGTGGACACGTTTCTGTGTGACCTTCACTAGATCCTGCTCTGGCAGTAGGGGCTGGACTCTACAGTCTGTCAAAGTCCCTTCCAGCCCTTTGTGATCCTGTGACTGTTTTTAGTTTTGTTTGTCATGCCACACAGTGCAGTTTACAGTTGATTGTGAAAGGCAGCAAAAAAAGCTGTAGGCTTTGAGGGAGAAAAATATATTCAGTTATCCCATCACATCAGCTGCTGCCTTTTCAAAGAGAGAATAATGGTGTGTAGGCACTGCCTGGACTGACAGGTGCAAAAAGTCCACCAAGGTACAAATATTTACCCAAGATAGGCTTTTGGTAGGTTCCAGGCAAACCTGCTGAAGTTAATGTGGAACTAGTGAGTTATTGTACTTGTTGAAATGTTGAACAAGGAAATAAATTTATACTTTCCTTCCAACTGTACTCTGTGTCTGGAGTGAAATAAAACAATGTCAAAAGCTATGGTATATATATATTTAAAGAGAGAGAGAGCAAATACCAGTGAGTGTTATAATGATATTACATATTTCCTCTGATGCAGCTGTAAAGTGGGCATTTCCTCTGCAACACAAAATGTATATTGGACCCAAAAGGCCTTTGACAAAAAGTTAAGTATTTGATTAGTATTTTGTTAATTATTGAAGGCTGAGTTGTTTCTGTACTGTAATTTGTTCTGGTTGTAATCTGTTTAAATATGTCTTGGGAAAATATTTTTTTTCCTATATAGAGTTTTATTTACCTTGAAAACAAAACAGACAACAACAACAAACAACATTCCCCTAGTCCTGTTAGATGGCATTTCAAAGCCAAGTGGCTACTTTGTACTGACAGATCGAATTAACAGCTTTGGGAGTTGGCAGGGTGGGAGCAAGGGATGGGGCAAGGCCCTTTTATAATTTACAAGGTTTCAAACATTTTATTTGCATCTGAGGAAACCCTAAATAGAAGAGTAGAATGTGAAACAAAATTATCTTGATTTTTTAGATTTCAAGTTACATTAGGAAAAAACGTGGGCAAGGAATAGTTTACCTTGCTTCCCTTTGTCACCTATGCAAAGAAACAGCTAGAAACTGCCCAAATTAAAATTACCTTAAATACAGGGAGCCACTGGTCATAAGATGAAGTGTAGAAACTGAGGTTAACACCCACTAGAATAAATATATAAAGCTTACACTAATTAAAGATACACACTTATAGCATACCTCAGATTTTCAAAATAGGCCCGAGTAATTAAAAGTCACAGCTTTGTTATCTTTAAAAATTGAAAGCTTTTAACTTTGAAGCTGTGACAGTTTTTCCAAATGTTGAAGTTGCACCAGGCATAAAAAGGGCAACATGTTGCCCAGGTAGGCGATTGAGCAGTAGAATGATGATGTTACAAGTTACCCGTGTTCAGTGTTAAAGTTAGGTTGCTGAGCCCCAGCCTTGCTGTAAGTTGTGTAGCTTCACAGCACAACACTTGCTGTGACTCAGAATTGCTTATTGCTTTACAGAGAAAAAGATGGGTATATGAAAAATAATATTTTTTTCCAGAGCAGCCAGTCTCTGGAGAAACAGGAACAATTCCAGAGGAGGTTTTAGCTAGAAGCTTGCTTTAAATTGTTCAGGCTTCACATTTTGTGAAAGTAACTTACTAGGAAATCCTGTTTTTTGTTTACCAGCAGAACAGTGATTAAGATCTGTTTTGGTGGACTCATCCTACAAGCAGGAAGATTGTTCAGTTTTAGAGCTGGACAGAGGAAATTTAATTTTGGTGAAGGCAGTTCAAACCCTGCCACAGGTATATATAGCTACAGACTGTATGGCAAGAATGCAAGTTGCTGGGATATGCATCTTTAGTCTCAGTCCTTCACGGCAGATTTAATATTCAGATGACTTGAATTTGAACAGATTAGCTGTACATGAATAATCCTGTACTCTGAGCTATCCACCAGCAATTTTGTTAATCCCTTTGGGTGAACAGCTCTGGTAATACTTTTCATCTGTGATTGGAAACTTTTTTGCTCATGGAAAGCTTTAAGGCTGGACCATAAGGTGTGGGAGGGGATGAATTAGCAGAAGTATGTTGTAATGGGCATTTTAATTGCAATAATTTTAACACAGAGAAAATTGGTTTGGGGGAGAGCTAATCCGAACACCTTATTAAATGCAGAATATCTTCCTTTAAACTCTTCTAACAGGAAAGGCTCTTACACTGGTGATACGAGAAGTATTTGCAAAGTATGCCCTCACCGTGAAACCACATCCACTTTTTTGATATCTGTTGTCAAACATGCTTCCATTTCATAGAATCAGAATCATAGAATGGCTAGAGTTGGAAGGGACCTTAAAAATCATCCAGTTCCAACCCCTCTGCATGGGCAGGGACACCTCCCACTAGACCAGATTGCTCAGAGCCCCATCCAACCTGGCCTTGAACTATTTTAGGGATGGGGCTTCCACACTTTCCCTGGACAACCTGTTCCAGTGTCTCACTACCCTCACATTAAAGAATGTGAGGGTAGTGAGCTAAATCTCCCCACTTCCAGTTTAGAACCATTAGCCCTTGTCCTCTCACTACGAGCCCTTGCAAAAAGTCCTTCCCCAGCTTTCCTGTAGGGTGCCTTTAGGTATTGCAAGACTGCTATTAGGTCCCCTCAGAGCCTTCTTCAGGCTGAAAACCCCCAACTCCCTCTCTTCATAAGAGAGGTGCTCCAGCCCTCTGATCATTTTCGTGGTCCTCCTCTGGACATGCTCCAACGTGTCCACATCCTTCTTGTGTTGGGGGTTCCAGAGCTGGATACAGTATTCCCAGTGAGGTCTCACCAGGTGCAGAATCACCTCTCAATCTGCTGGCCACACTTCTTTTGATGCAGACCAGGATGCAGCTGACCACCTGGGCTGCAATTGCACATTGGTGCCTCTTGTCCAGCTTTTGATTCTCTAGTACTCACAGGTTTTTTTTGACATTGTTGCTCCCCAAGGTGTTGTCCCCCACCTGGTATTCATGTCTTGGGTTGCCTTGGTCCAGGTGCAGGACGCTGCCCTTGGCCTTATTGAATCTCATGAGGTTCACCTGGGCCCACTTCTCCAGCTTGTCCAGGTTTTTCTGGATGGCATCCCATCCCTATGGCATATAGACTGCACTGCCCAGCTTAGTATCACCAGCAAACCCAAATTACGATGGTAACTTAATTGATTATTCTGTGTTTACATGAAAAAATCCACGTTAACTTGTTGTAGAACACATTCTGGAGTAGTAGATATTATGCTGGAGGTGAAATTGTTTCAGTTCAAGCCAGTGCATTTTACCAAAAGCATATGTCTGGGAGACAGAGCAGTAAGTATAGCCCAAAATAGTAAGTACATGGCTGCCTTGTGTAATGTTTCAAAATGGTGATTGTTACTGCTAGAGCACAGATTTTCTCTTCTCCTTTCCCACAGGTGATATTATGAATCAAATGGAATTTGTTTCAAATGACTGAGGAATAATTATGATTGCTTGCTAGCTCAGACATTCACTTCCCTGTTTTTAAATCATCCTCTTGAGACAGGAAGAGGAGGAGAAAAAGTCAAGAGAAGTACCAGCTTTCAGGAGTCATATGTTTTCTTACAACTTTCTTTCTCATTTTTTACTATTGTGTGAACATTTCTGTGCTTTTTATTTTGGATGTCTGATGAAAGAATTTCTATTTAGTTTAGCTGCAAGGTGACAACAAGTGAGACATGCAGCTGTGTCAGGGCAAAAGCTAAATAAAAGAAAAAGGTGAAAGGAGCATCTTTTACAGTTGTTGCTTACATCTTGGTAAGCTCTGTCTTAAAAGACCATTCTTGGTGGGATTTGTAGTTTTGCATGTGATCTAGGAGGAGAACTGACAAGCTCTGAAAAACAGCTATTATCTGTTGCCAGTAGCAAGGCTAAAAAGACAGAAAGTCCTGCAGGAAAGAGAGTGTGTGGGTTGAACTCTGCAGTGGCAGCATTTTATGTGCTGTGGAAGTTAAGTGATGCACTGCGTTAGAGCATTGCAGTGTCCAAACAGCACTTATGCTAGACAAAGCTATCACACTGTTGTAAGACGTTTGTTAGCATGATTTGTAGCATATCTATAGCAACAGATGATATGTGTGAGTGCAATGTCTCCTGGAACCCCTGGCTGAAGGCTGCATCAAAAGTCATGCCATTTGAGAACAAATGTCTCACTCCTATGTAGTTCACTCTAATATGCAACCACTCCGCTCCTTCAAAGTGACTTACCCCATTTACAATCCTAAGCTGACTCCATGGATAAGAAAGGAAGTTGCTTCAGCCAGTGCTGAATATAGATGTATTTTGTAAGGTGAGGCTGTTGCTCTGAATGGTCACCCTTCAGCATCATCAGGGCAGGCAGTTCTCTTTGATGTATCTGAAAATGTAGTTTTGATTAGACATAAAATGCTATGGATCTGCAAGCTGAATTTATTATCTTTTTTTTTTTTTTTTTTTTTTTTTTTTCTTTTTTAAGATCACCAAGGTGATTAAATGAGAAAAATTAAAAAACGTTCCAGCTTGTTTGGGTGAGCTAAGAATTACTATCTACACTCCAGAACTCATACTACTAAGCCAACACTTTGTAGAAACAACCATATATAATGAAACACAATCAGGGCTTTCACCAGTAGAAGGTTAATGAGAGGAAAACCCATAATATGTCTAAGTAACCACAACAATACTTCTACTTCCTTACCTTTGTGGCAGAGTTTGGTAGCAGGGGGCTACAGGGGTGACTTCTGTGACTGGCTGCTAGTAAGTACCCCTGTGTCTGATACAGCCACCATCAGCCAGCTCCAAGATGGATCTGCCGCTGGCCAAGGCTGAGCCCATCAGCAACAGTGGTAGTGCCTCTGGGATAGCAGAGTTAAGAAAGGGGAAAAAGAAAACTGCCCAGCTGTAGTCAGGGAATGGAGGAGAGTATGTGAGTGCAACAGCTCTGCAGGCACCAAGGTGAGGGAAGAAGGAAGGAAGGAAGGGGAGGAGGTGCCCCAGGCAACAGAGCAGAGATTCCCCTGGAGCCTGTGGTGCAGACCCTGGGGAGGCCAGGATGTGCCCCTGCAGCCCCCCCAGATCCACAGGGGAGCACACACACAGATCCATCCACCTGCAGCACACAGAGGAGCCCACAGCAGAGCAGGACGGGTCCAATGAAGGCTGTGAGCCCACGGGAAGCCCAGGCTGGAACAGGAGGAAGGAGCTCACGCTGAGGAGCAGGTTTGCTGGCAGGGCTTGTGACCCTGTGGAGGATCCTCTCCAGAGCAGCACTATGCCTATTTTTATAATTTTGTTTCAAACTGAAGGACGTTTCTGATTTTAAATTAAACTGTGCTCATTCTTCTCTTGGAAGAATTAATCAAAACACAGCTTGCTATTATTTTGTACAATCAACCAGAAGTAAAACTGAGGAGAAACGAAAGCGGAACTCGGTGTCTGTGCTTCACTGCCTAATACTAAGATAAGAATACATGGAAAAATTAACTACAAACTTACAAAACGTCTCACATTGCATTAACCGTAAGCAACTAAAAGAGTTTTAGAAAACGTTTATTAAGGTTTTTGTTCACATATTTGTGTGTGTTTTAAAGATCCTTGGTCTCCAAGGTTTCTGGTGATTGATGCAAAAACGGTAGGCGGTTAGGAAGTTATACAAGTTAAACAGTTCAGTTTTATAATATTATAATATTGGATTCAAATAGCCTAGTGATCATACCATATATCATATGAAAAAAATATATTAAAAAATATTATTAAGGCTGAGCTCTCCATGGAGGAAATTCCAAAGATCTCAATAGTTAACTTAAAGCTATTTAGTAATCCTGTTCTATTGTCTTTTATTCTTTTGGTTTCTGGGTGTATCATACTCATATCCTGTCACACTGGCTAAAGCAGATTAAATTACATTGACAGATTAAATAATAATACAAAAACAAACAAACAAACAAAACCAAAACAGGATAAGGAGTTACTGACTGAAACAAATTTATATAAACATTAATTTTTGAAGCTTCCTGACTTTCACAGATAGGTAACTGCTGTTAAACAAGTTCAGAAAGGTTAACTTTCCATAATAATGCAAAGCAAAAGCACCTTGGGCAGAGCAGCAGTTCATTTCATTAATCAGTATGTATTTAGCTTCTAGAAACCTTAATTTGAAAAATCCTTAACAGAAGTTTTCATCTAAATGTCCACAGATATCTTGAAACACAATACAAAAATCTAACATACATGCCACAGTGTCACAGAATGCTAGGCCTTGGAAGGGACCTCTTGATATCATCTACCCCCCTGGCAGAGCAGGTTTGCCTAGAGTAAGTTGCACAGGAGGAATTCCAAGTGGGTTTTGAATGTCTCCAGTGACCAAGTCTCCACCACCTCTCTGGGCAGTCTGTTCCAGTGCTCTTTTACCTTTACAGTAAAGAAGGTTTTCCTTATATTTAGGTAGAACCTCTTGTGTTCCAGTTTGTGACCATTGCTCCTTGTCCTGTCACTGGACACCACTGAAAAGTATCTGGTCCCTGACACCCACCCTTAAGATACTGGTAAGTATTGATGAGATCCTTCCCTCAGTCTCCTTTTCTCCAGGCTGAACTGACCCAACTCTCTCAGCACTTCACTGTATGGTAGGTCCTTGTCCTGGTTTAGGCCCAGCTGGTAACAAAGTACCACATGGCCACTCACTCCCCCTCCCACATTTAGGGATGGCAAGGAAGAAAGGTTTTCAAGTTACAAGACTTTCCTGCTCCCAGGAGATTTTCAAATGCATTTATTTGTGAGTTATAATCTATTTTCTTGGTAACAGGGTGGCCCAAGAAGCCACAACTTTAGGTCCTTTTTATTATCAATATAAATACATTCAATTTTTATAGCAGTATAACCAAAGCCCATATGAAATCACATATTGTTGAGTATAGCCACCAGTTAAACACAGAGGATATCTTATTCTAAAGATGAGATAGTCTTGGGGAAAAACACAAAAACCCCAAACCTAAGCAAGCAAAATTTGAAGTATAAAATGTGTAAAATTAAAAGTCTGCATTTCCTGGTTCTTCAACTCAGGTTGCAGTATTCTTTTGATTAGTTTCATGCTGTCTGCAGATTTTGTTAAGGAAGTAGAACCTCAAACTAGACAATACATTTGTGGTGTCCTGTAATGCCATTTACACCAAACCACTTCCCAACAGTCTACCGTATTGCAGAATTAATTTTCAAGACATTCTACAGTTAAGACAATTTCTTGCACTTACTTGCCTGCTTTCTCCAGCTACATAACTCCTGGCTGCTTGCTAGGGTTTGTCCTATAATAGGAGAAAGGGGCCTGGCTCCTTAAAAGGAAATCCCATGCTGCTGCTCAGCAGTGACTCAACAAACTTGGCAAGAAATTAATTTACTTCATCTCCAGATCAGATCCACACCAACCTTTGCTAAGCCACACAAATGAGAGGGTTCAAAGGCTTTGAACATTTCACAGAGCTCCTGGCAGTGTAGAAATTGGCACAGGCACTGCTGTTTACGAGACAATCAGCTGCATTAAAGCATAAATAAAGAAAAGATTTTATCTTTCTCTATTTGCAGAAAAACAATCAGAAACTACTGACACAAACAAAACCAGAATAACTCAATGTGAAAGACACATATGGAAGCCTCATGAACGGTAGTGCATACACTACCAACATAGACAAGCAATACAAAAATACCACTATGCCATTTTTTTTTAATGCAGGTTTTATTGCCACTGCACATCAGACACACATCTCCAACATACAAACTAAGCTTCTGTCAGACAGAGCACTACTCCTGATCACTGCATGTACCAATCGGAGGGAATCCCAGAGAGGTGTTGGGAAGCAGCAGCTTATTCAGCCCTTGGATGTGCTGTAGAAGGGAAATAGGGCAATTACAGAAACACAGAACAAAGGAGAGGAGCATCATCTTAGTTTATTCCCTCCCGTTCTATAGATATTCTTGTCCTGCATCAGTCTCTGTAATGTCTGCAGGCTTTTCAGCTCCTCACCAACTGAACTGCTGCCTGCTCTTGTGTAGGTTTTACCTGTGGTGATTTTTTGATGGTTGATTATTTTCTGTTTGTTTGTTTGTTTGTTTTTAATCTTCCTCTGGGATTGCTGTATAATGCAGCATTTCTTGATCAAGAAAGAATCAGTAACTGATCAAGAACATGGTGGGTTGTTAGAGAAGGTAGTGTCAAAGATGTGCATCTTCCACAAGGAGCAGTGCTCAGGGCTGAGTTTACTGTCTGGAGAAGTACCTCTTACATCCTTGGGTAAAGATCCAAAAGCAGTCATGACAGAAGTGCATCACTGTCATGCACTTCTTGTTAGGTGCACTTCTTGACTACTGCTTCTCAGAGAAACAGTTATCAAGTGAATGTCTGGAAGAGGAAAACCTTAGGCTTACCACTGGAACCCCCAATGCCTAGAAGTGGATTTTGTTATTGTTTCTTTTTCTGAAGCAGATGAATTAGAAGTGTGTTCTCTCAGGAGCTGAATCATATTCAAACCTGTATTTACAGGTGCTTGTTTCTCTTTTCTCCTCCAGGAAGGAGGTATTCACTCATCCCACGCAAAGAAATAGATTTCAAAGAATGACTACAAATAATGAAAGTTTATGTCAAGACTGTTCTTTGTGATGTGTATTTAAAGAAAAAGTATGTTTTTTAACCAAAATGTGTTTTTCTATAAGTTTGAACCTACACAAAGAGATGAAGAAAACCTGTAAGATACGTACTTAAACACTAAGAATTTTACATCCTACTCCAAAAGCAGAAGGAACAGTGAAATACATGGAGAGAACCAGCTTCTGAGATTTGATCAAATAACTTCCTTAGCCTTGTTCTAATCTGTGAAGGTTTTGCAAATAATACCACCCCATCCTGAATACAGAAAGTGCTTTGATTTCATTTTCAGCAAAAAATGATAAATCTAAGAACAGCTCTAAGAATTTTTCAAGTAAAAACAATAACAGCAATACTGACTCTATCATTTTTAGCTGTCTGAACAGAAAATGAAGCAAAATCTATTTCCTGATCTGCATATTGATTTAAAAATGTGCAACACAAACATAATCAAGAAAGGAAAGCTAAGCCTTTTGCACAGATGGCAAGTTTTATAACTTGCTTTGAAAAGCAAACTAACTCTGAAGGGAAGTTGCTACAACAACTGTAAAAATCCTCTTTTGTGTATAATAGATAATATTTGTGTCTATAATTTTGGGGTAAGTTACTAAGTTTGGTGCTTTACACCCCTGTTTAGTTTAGGGTTATGTGGTTACGCCCGTGTTACTGCACCCTACATGTATTTGTATTTGACATGATGTGAAAATGTGAAATGAAATGTGTAAAGGAGAAGATTAATGATACTTCAATCCTTTTAAGCATAAGTTACCACATATCACAGGCTGACACTTGCACCTGAGTGCATTGATGAGCAAATGTATGGACTTTGTATGGTCATTTAGCAAAGAAAAAGGAAAGAGAGAAGCATAAATTGTACTAAGATGAAAATCTGAGGGGCTATCAGTTTCTGGGTGCAGATGCCTTTAGAAAGACTTGTTAAAAATTAACAGAGTAGCAGGAATGCTGTTGAAAGTTCAGTCGAAGTGCCCACCCCTGAACAGACTCGTGGTCTGGATGTCATTGGTAAATTAGGTGATTGTATTTAGGAGGCATCAAAACAATTTTATATTGCAGTGTGTTTCCTCTCCCTGCGTGCAAGGAGTTTTCAGTGTTACTACAGTACATGCTAGTGTGAGTTTCTTCACAGTGCAGCCTGGAAAGCCACACTAAAAATGAAAAGCAAACTATTAGAGGATACAATACCTAAGAAACTTTCTAACAGATCGGGGACTATGTAGACTAGCATAAAGTACGCTGAATTAACTTCATTTTGACATCACCAGGTATCCTTTAAACTGCATGTTCAAGGAAGCCAAACATACAAAGCAATGTACTCAGTGAGTTCAATTCTAGTTTTGAATTGGTCTAGACTTTGTTTCCTGTGGGATGCTGTTCTATGTTGTGGGCATATTCTCCTGCACAGAGACTAAGCCCCCGGCAGCACTGCAGAAATTACAGTGGTAGGCTTGTGCTGAAATAGCAATTTATTTTACAGTACCAAATTGTTAACTGACAGTTATCAGCTTACTATGACATCAGTCCCTCCACAGGCAACCCCTTGTTGTGGGGGTTTGCATGCCCTTGTGAGGTTGTGAGCTCTGCTGGCAGTGGCATCTGCCTCCAGTAGGGTCTCCCATGCCAGACAGGTCACAGATGAAGGGTCAGACAAAGTGTGTCCATGGGCAGAAGCACACAAAGTGTGTCCATGAGCAGCCTTCAGGCAACCATCCTAGGAGAAGGACAACTCCAAACCCAGGCAGATGGAGCTTGCTTAGCCGTGTAAGCCGTGTAGCCATCTACAAGAAGGATACTTTAACTAAACCTACGTCCTGAGGAGTTTGCTGTCACTATCCAAGCTTGCTGGGCCCTGGCAGATGAACCTTAGGAGTAAAGGGTGGGGACAGTTCCACACACACTGCACCTCACCTAAAAAAGTCACAGTGCAGTCCCAAGGGATAAACCCACACCTATAAATCCCTGCAGTGACAGGCGGGGGTCGAATCTGCAGGGAAAGGGGCACTGGAAGCTGCAGACCCAACCCTGCATGCAGGTGGCTCAGGGCTTTGGTTGCTTGAGACCATGACCCAGGATATGACAGTCTTGTTTGGCAGCATCCTGAGTGACCAAGCAGCCTTTTTCAAGGAGAGTCCACGGGTCATGCCAATCCCATTATTTCCTTACGCCTCCCACTACACAACAAGCAACATGTGGTTCTCTTCAGTATTTATGCCCCAGCCCTCCAAGGTGACCATGCAGATAAAGTCAATTTCTACACTGATTTGCGCCGCCTCATCCAAAAGGTTCCTGCAGGTGATAAGATCATAATCCTTGCTAGTGACTGGTGACTTCAGTGCAAGAATAGGGAAGAACTACGAAGCCTGGAAAGGAGTACTAGGCATGCATGGTGTTGGGAACTGTAATGACAACAGAAATCTCCTGCTAGAGTTTTGTGCTGAGCAGCAGCTCACCGTCACCAACACAATCTTCCAGCAGAAATACAGCCTGAAGACAAGCTGGCTGCATCCTCAATCCAAGTACTGGCACCTCACTGACTATGTCTTAGGGTGCCAGAGAAATGTTGGTGATGTCCATCATACCCGAGCGATGCCCAGTGCAGAATGCCATACAGACCAAAGCCTTGTGTGTTACAAACTTACCCTCTGATTGAAGCCCAAACCTAAAAGGGTTTGAAGCTTAAGGAGGAGGCTCAAAGTTAATGATCTTCCAAAAGATACATTGAGAAACAGCTTCCAGGTAAACCTTCAAGCTAGACGTGTAGATCACCCCATGGATCCCTCTCCTAAAGTGCTTTGGCAACACATTAAAAATAGCATCCTGCAGTCCTCTGAAGAATCCCTAGGGTTTTCCCTAAGAAAAGCAAAGATTGGTTTGATGAAACAACCAAGAGATCCAAGAGTTGTTGACAAAGAAGAGAACCACTCACCAAGCACACCCTGCTCAGCCACCTTGCCATGTAAGCAAAGCAGCTTTTCATCTTGCATGCAGTGAGCTCCTACAGAAACTTTGAGACATCCAGAGCAAGTGGTGGATCAGCCTAGCAGAAAAGGCTGAACTGTGTGCAGGTACGGGTGATCACAGAGGGCTCTGTGAAGTGCTGAAAGCAGGATATGGACACACACACCAGGTCCAAAGCCCCTGCTCAGTGCAGACGGCCAAATGCTTCTCACAGATAAAACTTCCATCCTGAACCAGTGTTCTGAACATTTTCAGACCCTCTTCAGTGCCAAGATCGACAAAGAAATGGACAACAGATTAGCAAAGGCATACAGAGCATTTGGAAGACTTCATAAAAGAGTCTGGAGCAATAAACACCTGAAGAAAAGTACAAAGATCAGTGTCTACAGAGCCACTGTACTACTTTATTATATGGCTCTGAATCATGGGTCATCTACCACCACCACCTACAATGCCTTGAACGCTTCCATCGGTGCTGCCTCCGTACAATCCTAAACATCCATGGACTGACTCGTGACCAATGTTCCTGTCCTTGAACAGGCAGGGGTCACCAGGATGGAGGCCATGCTGCTGAGGACACAGCTGTGCTGGGCAGGGCACGTCTCCAGGATGGAGGATCACCTCCTCCCTCAGATTGTGCTCTGTGGTGAACTTGCCACCGGCTGCCGCAGCAGAGGAGCCCCAGAGAGGAGATACAAGGACTCCCTGAAACAATCCCTCAGCTTTGGCCATACTGACTGCCATCAGTGATCCACTCTGGCCTCCAGTCGGGAGACATGGAGACACAGCATCCATAACTGAGCTGCTGCCTCCTTTGGGAACACACGTGGGATCAGTCTGGAGGAGAAAAGACAGAGCAAAAAGAACCGTGCCTTGGCTGTCCCCTCACAGGAGACTTTCTGCTGTGCCTTTTGCAGCCGCACTGCCTGTCCCACATTGGCCTCATCAGCCATCAGCACGCTTGCAGCAAGCCTGGGGAGAGACCTTCTGAAATATTTGTTCACAAAGCCAAGCCATGGTGATGATGAAATCAGTGAAAGTTAATGGACCTGAGCCTCTTAGTAGATTTGAGACTTACCATCAAACTTTTATACAGGTATTTATTTTTCCTTGTTGCAATTTATGTGTCTCCTGGATAAAGATTTCATGGTATGTATTTGTAGATAAGGTCCTCTGACTCTAGTGTTCCTCCCGTCAGTTGTCATCTCTTCCATGTCATCAGTCAAAATCTTTCTCTTTTTCGCTTGATTGTAACAGACAAGTTTGAGAGCTTTCAGATGAAGCATCTTTATTCAGCATGGACGAGGAAATAGGGAACAAATTCATCACTTAGGAAGTTACAGGTAAGTTTACATCTGCAATGTTAGAGTTTTGCCATCAGTCCTGGGAGCCAGGGCTGAACCAGCTCACACATGTATTGCTTAAAAACACACCGTGTGCTTTTCCTTGGTCCCATCTCACACACACACTACGGGGAAACGCGACCACAGAGGACACGCAGTACTTTTTGTTTTCCACGGCTCAACAAGGCAAGCTCTGTCCCTCAGGCTCACGCTCGCTGTCCCAAGGCCCTTTTGCCTCACTTTAGCTCCGTTTCCACCTCAGAGCGGCTCACGCAGCTCAGGGCAAATGTAAATTTGTGAGAGACAAGAAGCCCTTGTTCTCAACAGGGACCGGGGTGAGGGCACAGGACGGTCAGAAAGCAGAAACCACTGGCACAGGAGAGGTTCCCCTTCCCGCACTTACACCCCCTCTCCCGCCCCGGCGCCCTCTCCAGCGCCTAGGCGGGAGGGAGGGAGGGAGGAAGGCTGCCGTCTCCGTTAGCTGCACCGCCCACAGCCTTGTCCCAGGAGGCTTTCCCTGGGGTTGGGGACATCCTGCCGTAGCGTGCGGGTGCCAAGGGGATGCCAGCGACATTCCCCCCACCGCCCCCCCAAACTCCCCAACCCTGGGGACAGCAGTGCCTTGGCGGCTGTAAGCGATCAGACCGCCGAGCACCGACGCCAGATGACGCAGCAGCAGCAGCGTCGCGGCCCGCCCCGCCCTTCCCCCTCGTCTCCCCCGCTCCGGAGGGCGGGGCGGCCGCGCAGCGGCAGTGGGCAGAGCGGGGCTGAGGCGAGCGAGCGGAGCGGAGCCGGGCTGGGTACGGCGGGGCTGGGCACGGTGCTGCCGCCGCCGTGTGCCCCGGCGCCGTGCATGGAGAGGGAGCGGGCACCGAGGGCCAAGCCGCCTGCACACGCCGGAGTGCCCCGCCACCGCCGGGGTGAGTGGGCCCAGCGCCGCTCGGGACGGGGTGTGTGTGTGTGTGTGTGTGTGTGGGAGGGGGGGGGGGGGGGTGGCGGCTGCACCTCGGCGTGTCCCGTTCCGCTGACGGGAAGCTCCGCCGGCCGGCTCGGAAGCTGCCTCTGGTGGCCACCTCTCCCCGGCACCCCTCTCACCCCGCTTCCTCCCTCCCGTCCTGTGAGTGCCGGCGGAGGAGAAGGCGGGGGCGCACGGCGGGGCTGGCGGGCAGCGCTCGGCGGGACAGCCCGCCCCGCTGTCGGCCCTACCTGGGCAGGGAGAGGGGCGGGAGGGCTCCCGGTCGGCACGGCAGACCCGTCTGGTACCGCGCTGTGCTCTCCCCCCGCCTAAAGCGTGTTCCCCTGAGGCTGCCCGGGAGCAGGTCGGACCTAGCCGGAGGGGGAGCTGAACTTCCTCGAGAATACTTACTTGTGGTGTCTGAAAAAATTACAGGAACATCACCTTCTTGCAGAACGAGGGCAAACAGTCGCAGAAGCGTCTGTGGCTTTTCTCTGTCTGTGCTGGATTTGCTTCTGGGCTGGAAAACGTTCCCTGAGTTACGGGTAATGAATTAAGGAATTGTAGTTATTTTCACGAAAGGTTATGTGTATAATTTCTTTTGTTTTTCAGAAAAGGATTGCGGCTAAAACTTCTGGAGAATTATTTTGTTGTTTGTGCAACTAGAGTCTCATTAGAGCCCACTGATTAGCTTTGTCTTCAAGAAATTTCCCCTTCTCACCTTTGCAGTCTGGAAGAGGTGAGAAAATAAAGGCTTGCTTTGCTTGTTCGGAAATTATTTCTTGCCAGGGAGACATTGACTAAACTCTTTGGTTGTTGGGCAGAAATAAACATAATTGAGAAGATTTTTACAGCTATTCATGAGTTCAAATGTGCTTTTGTTCTCTTGGTTAATTTAATAGTGTTTCTGACAGCTTAGCCCTGCATAGCTTTGCAGTTTATCAACTATTTCTCCACTGCTTCTATAGTCAGTAAAATGTAAGATGTATGTAGTTTATGTGAGAAAGAAATATTCCTAAAGTATATATTTCACGGAAAATCAACATTGACAGTGAGACTGTAGAGAGATTATGTGCACTGTTAAAAAGAGTAGTTTGGATCAGTTCTATGGATTAACTTTTTTTCTTCCCCCCTGCCCAGTCTTTCTAGTAAAAGATATATATGGCTGCAGCATTGTAGTGATGTTCCTTGGGCATACCCCTACATCTTCACTGCTTAGGTCTGCTGACAGTACTTTGAGCATTCAGTAGGAGGATCACAGTAGCCATAACTGCCTTCTGCTCGATGAGAATGAGTCCCAAGTAACTTGTTGGTGTAAATGGAGTATTTTGTAGCTTCCTGATGAGTAGGTGGTATGAAGAACTTCAGAATCATAGGGATTTTAAGCAGTGGTGTGCCTTCCAAAGGGGTCTTAAATCTGAGCTATTTAGAGAGTTTTTCATTTTTGTAAGTGCTGATGACAGCAACGTAGGGAAGTACTGTTTGAAGCTGGGAGGGGAAGTTTTAATGAGCAAGGAGTTTACAGAATGCAGAAAATAGTTTGACATTTTTGTTGATCAGGTCAGAGTGACTGGAACCACAGAGTGAAAAATTAAAGGAAACTGCTGTTACTTCTCACATGTAGCTGCTAAGAGTGGTGATTGGGCTAATAAAAAACAAAAGTTGAAACCTCAGTGGAATAACAATTTCCAGTATTGTTGGGGTTAATATTATGCATGACCACAGAATACTAGTAAAGTGAATGTCACTGCCATCTCCTACTAACAGTGGCACCTTCTTGCTGAAGTTGAAAGAAGAGCAGTTACTTAACATGGTTGTCATTTTTGCAACAGGTTTCTTTATCTTAGCTCTTGGGCATTTTTCCAGTATGACAACAAAAAGCTAACTGATGATATTTGCAGTTACAGGAAATAATGTGGCATCTCAGCTGAAACCTCAAGTGGGAAATAAACAAGATTCAGAAATATAGCAATATTACACAGGAACATTAATTATAAGGTGTTAGTTATGGATAAAAGGTAACTACTATTGAAAGTTACAAAACTGACATTAAAAATTAACATAAGTAACCATGCAATAATTAAAAAAATAATACTGTTTTGGAAAAATTCTGATGTGGAAGAAGGAAATCAAAACCTTGTGGCTTTTTAAAAAAAATAACTAGGTCTTTGAGTAAAAGGTTGAACTAGATGACCTCCCAAGGTGCTTTTCAACTGGAATTATCCTATCCTAGAACATTTATCCTGTTAGAGGCTAGCATTTCTAACCCCCCCTCTTCTTTTATACCTGGTTTACAAGCAAATATTAACACTGTTATTAGGCGATATACAGTTATATTTTTTCCATTTGACTTAATAGCACATCTCTTTTCAAGTCTGTGACTCTGGCTGTGCATTGATTTCAGTGTATTTCATATGGATTCACATGTCCACCCACAAGGTTCTCAGCATGAGCCCAGTAAGATGACTAACAGGAGTCAGACTGGCAAGATCTGAGTCAACACTTGAGCTCATGCTTTCCTTTGTATTTCTCCAATTTGCTTTGGATGTGTTTTCTTTATCAGGAGGTAAATTAGGATCTTTCTTTCATTTCTGGGGATGAGATTTTGCAGATTATCCCATGAAGTAGATATGTCTTTATCGAGGCTTGAAAACAAAACCATATGTAAACAATGGAGATTCTGTATAGTATTTTTGCTTGAAGAACTCTAGCAGTTTTATTTGCTGTATACAAATAGGTGCTTTTTGCTCCATACTGTGTTGATCTGGAGACTACATTGTATCTCTCACTTAAATGAGTTATACACCTTGCAATAAAGTGGGGGCTTCAAGGTGCCTAAGGTGTCCAAGTTACCTCATTGCTGTTAGTTGCAACCTGTGAGGTGCTGGAAGAAAAAAAGGTGATGATTCACTCCCTGCTAAGCCCTCTCTGGGTTATGCAGCACTGAATGCAGAGAGAGCTGGTTCACATGATACAACCTACTTGGGTTATCATGGATATTGTGGCGTGGCTGGTATGATCTTTAAAAGTAATTCCTAGCTTGCTTCCTGTCCTGTTGGCTGTCCTAGAAAGTAAATTTCTGTGGAAGAATTATCTAAGTACATCTTGAGTACACATGTAGAGTGCCTTGCCTGGAAGAAAATTGTCCAATGTAATTTTCATTATGAAGTCACTGCGTGATACAGTAAATTGTGAATATTTAAATCTGACTTGTAGAAAAAAAAATATAATGTGGTGGAGCCAACTATTGTTTAAAAATCACTATAGTCATTGTTTAGCGTGCGAGTTGTCTCTGCATCTCTGTTTGACAGTGACTTCTGCAGCAGTATTACATAGTTGCTTTTGTTGCTAGTAGATTGCTTTTTAGTCATGGTCAAACATTTCCTGGTATTAGGAGGAGAGGCATTAGCTCTTTTTTTTTTTTTTTTCCAAATTTTCTCTGCCTCTGTTCCTTCTTCTGGTCTTTCTTCTGCTTTCTGTTGTTTGTCTTTTGTTATTTCTTTTTTCCCCTAGGATCTTTAGTATTTGTTCATAGATAAGGTAAATTTATGAATTGATTCTGGTTTTTTGTGTTTTCTGGGATGTCACAAAAGACAGTATTCCAGGTGAAATGAGAATGGTCTTTTTATACCATTCTTTGTTTGCTGGAACATTTTGTTTCTTGTGTTGTGTGTGCCTGTATTAAGCAGAGATTCTGTTGAGCTGAACATTCTGTGAATGGTTATTTTGTTTATCTGCTTACATTTGACTTAAAACTCAATGCCTTGTGGGAATAGCTGCAATATGTTGTCTCAGGAGGTGTTGGTTGGATTGTTGTTACTTTTTTTTTTTTTTTTAATTTGTTGCTATCAAATTTTATCTGTCTTGTGTTTTCTAGCTTGACTCCCAGTTCTGATCCTGTTCAGATATCGTGTTACCTTGTTATTACCAAAGTTGTTTGCTGTTGATTTCAATACTTACTAGGTAGCTGCAAAATTTATTCAGTGCCAGCCCTAGGTGATAGAACTGGACTGTTCTATGGACTTGTTAAGTTGAAGTTTTATTTAGGCTAGGACTTTGAAAGTGCTTATAAGCTTGTGTAAATACATGTAGTGTAGTATTTCTTCTTCCATGTGCTTACCTATGTAGAAAGTTTTCTAATATTTACCTCCATTCTTTAACTATGTGTTGTTCCTGATGTAGTATTTTTTATTGACAGTCTAGTGGAGTTATCTTAGCTGGTACACTTTATTATTTTGCTTTTGTGCTTGAAGCAGTTGCAATAGATTTCAGGTATTAAGAAAGTGTTTTACAAGTGTTTTAAATAAATAATACATGTCTTCAGAGAGTTGTGATTGAAGTTACTTGCATTTATAACTAGGAGGCAAAAAATGTTTCTTTATGTGACTTTTCTGGTCTTAATGATTTGTTTTTTTGGACCCTTCAGTAAGGATAATTATCAGTTGAAATCAGTTTGAGAGACTTTTTTCCGGATCTAAGTCATTCTGTTTCTTATTAACAGGGTATGGGGACAAGAGCTGAGAGGGTATGGGGACAAGAACTTAGATTTTTTAGTTTTTATTATTTTATGTTGACATTTCTTAGATGAGCACTGATACTTTGCATATATAAAATGGATCTTTAAGAACATGTCTAGTATGCTTTATATGTGCATTGTCTATCTTTGTTCTCCACTAGTCTTGGTTAACTAGTAGGATTTTGTAGTAATGAGCAAATTGTTTATCATTCTTCAATGTGTAGTGCTACAGGCTGGGTTTTCAGCACTGTTAGATATTTTTAAAGTAATAAACTTTTGATCTTGCTGTGTGTAATATACAGTAACTTTGCTAGACATATTTCTCAGAAGAATTTTTAGAGGACTCAGTTGCTTCAGTGCATTTACTTGGGAGCTCTGTTAATTTCAACATGAAATTATGGGACTGCCTATGTGGATTCAGCTATAGAGATAAGGCTACAGCTGATGTCTGAGTTTTGCTGAATGTGTTAGGTAAAGCTTGACTATGAAGTAATGCGAGAGTATATACTGGAAACAATTTCAATAAAAGAAGGGGTTTTGAGTGAAAAAGGTACTTTGGAAACCTATTACATTTTTCAAATAATACAGGAGGCTCCGAGGTTATAAAGACAAAAGCCTCTTTAAATACAGCTTTCAATAAAGGGTTCATGTTGGAGGATGATGTTCAGAAAAAAATAGGAAGTCTCTTAGCTATGGAATAGTTGGTGTACTGCATACTGATAAAGGCATTATAGGCCAGCAAAAAATGTTTGCTGTTGCATCATTTCTTAGTTGTAGGGAATTCTGATATGCTTCACTGCTAGGTGCTGCTTCTGAATAAGGTAGCAATACTGCATTATGTTTGTTCATAAGTTAACTGTAATAGAATTACAAGATACAGCGATCCCCATCTCTCTCTGTACTTCACTCTGAAGCAAAGGAGGAAAAGTTTGCCAAAATGCAATGAGAGGGCATCCCCTCAAAGACATGCAGAATCAAAAGCTTCTTACTCTAGTCCTACAGTCTGCAATGGTAGAAAAGGCAAAATGTTATCCTCAGAAAATGGAGGGAGAAAAGGGTTGAATAAAGTGAAGGCTTTCAAAACTTTTCCCTGCAGTTGAAGGAATTAAAATTGGACTCAAAGTCAAACCATTCTCATTTTTATAGGTTGCATGAAGACTACCAAGAGGATTAGTGAACCTGAAAGCTTGCACATTCATCAGGGTTATTATCAAACTAAGTACATTTCCTTTCAGAGGGAAATGTAAATCACATGAAAAGAACCAATGCAGGGGCATCTCCCACTAGACCAGGTTGCACTAAGACCCATCCAATGTGGCACTGAAACCTCACACTAAAGAATTTCCTCCTAATATCTAATCTAAATCTACCCTCTTTCAGTTTAAGACTGTTACCCTTTGTCCTGTCACTACATGCTGTTATAAAAAGTCCCTCCTCACTTTTCCTGTAGGCCCCTTTCAGGTGCTGGAATAGGGTGTCTGTGGAGCCTTCTCTTCTCCAGGCTGAATAATCCCAACTCTGTCAGCCTGTCCCCATAGGAGAGGTGCTTTTTTGAACCCCTGGAACTTTTATTATGGAATATATTACAATCAAACAATAATATATACATAGAAATGCCTTTGGTTTTTATTATCTTATGAAGTCAGATTTAAGCCAGTTCTACAAGACTGTACTCTAAACGAATTTCAGATTACTTGTGTGAAATTTAAATCCACACTTCTGTGTATGAAGATCTGTGTTGATACACAATTTTTAAGCAGCAGATTTATTTTTACTGTAAAGACAAGTGATCTATTGTGCATAGTTTTCAGGTTTCTGCACTGAGTAAAACAGCGACAGACTTTTGAGTTTTGAACAGAGAAAATCTTTTACGTTTCCTGACAGAAAGGCCAAAATTCAAAGTCCTAGAGATGTAAGAGTAAGATAGAAGTCAGATTTCCATGATGTATGTTAACTGTCCTCTTAAACTGTCTCTGGCACACAAGATGTTTCTTTTCTTAACCTCTCACAGATACTGGAATTTTCTGCTCCCTCAGTTTTGTAAACATGATGTCTCTTTTCGGGGCTGTGCTGTTAACTGGATCACAACTGTGACCTAAGCTTTTTTTTTTTCTTTTTTTTTTTTTTTTCTGGTTTGTTTTTTTTTCCCCCTCTTTTGAAACATCTGGCATGAGGGAAGGGAAACCGATAGTGTAAGCCATCTTCTTAAGATGGCTTGCAGTGCCAGAGAGAATGTTGTGTAACCACATCCTGTATAACCCCAGAGATGGACTGAGCTACAAAAGAAATTCTCGGTTCCTGGTGGAATCTGAGGACATGAGGTTGCACAAGGCTCAGATCCTCAGCTGTAGGCAATCAAGCATGTGTCAGTCCTACAGCAGACTCCCAAAAGATTGAGACTTTGGAACTATTTTAGCAGCAGTGTAAATAGGTGCATGACTATCTTTCAATTGCTCTATACCTGGGCCTTCACAAACCTTTGTAACTATTCTGTCAGTCAAAGATTGTGTGAATAAATACTTGTAGTTGTTCTAAAGGTGAATTCAAGGTAGCTGGTTAACATTAGGACAGTCTAGTCCCGTGTCCCCGATCTCTGAAACTGGGATCTAACACACTAAAATGGTGTTCTTAGCATTGAGAGGGGAGTTACACTGAATTCCAGTGAGTATTTTGGAAGCATGCTTGTAGGAGTAGTTGGGATGCATGTTAGACTTAAGTTTGTGATAACAAGCACATAAAAATGTTAGTATGACTTACATGTGCCATGTGAAGTGGGTGTAAAAATTACATGGAATCTTCACTTTTCATTGTTGTGCACTGGCAAACCTAAAGGTAGTGTGACAAAATAGACTCAAGTCAGAGTGGAGAATAAATAAATCAGGAGGTTTATTTGGTTGAGGTTAATGAGATCAAACCAGTATAAGTCAGAACCAAATCAATTTGAAGTGATGTCTACAATGCAGATGCATGTGTGACTATAACACACATGGATGTACCTGAACTATCACAAATTTCAGCAGCTGGAAGCCACAGCAGTGTAAATTCCACAGGATACTGAAAATTTCATGTTGGTTTTGCTGCCCAAGATGCTTCAAGTATACATGCTAGCAGCGTTTAGAGCGGTATCTTTAGACTGCAGCAGACTTAAGCTTACCCTATTTCTCTTGGGTTTTGGTACTTTTCCAAGTCTGTTTTCTAAGAGCTCTGCCACTTGCTCAGAGTGATAGCTTATCAGTATTTTTGCCTGTGAACTCACAAAACTGAGTTTTAAACTAATTTTAGAATGTTAAAAGGTTTTTCTTCTGTTTTATAAAAAAGATAGTAATATTTATCAATTTTATTGTAGTTTTGTGAGTTTTAACACAGTTTGTTGGAGCTCTTGAACCAGAGATAAAATTTTTTTAGTAGTTTCATAACACGTCTTATTGTTTAAGATACTATGCTGTGATTAGAAGACTCTGCAAGGTGGTGAAATAACGTTCCTTACAGTCAGACTTCTCAGAAGGAAGTTTGAAGCTTGTCATTACCTGACATCGCAGTCAATTAACAGCATGACATAATACACTAGAAGACATTGTCTGTCTAGTTTCCTATTCCTGCAGAAGCATTGTGGACTGCTCTGCCAACTTCAGTGAAATATCTTTGAGCAGCTCTATATTTTGATTACTTGAAGCCATTTCTCAAAATACAGAGAAGCACTTCACTTTTAAGCATCATGTAGGGCTCTTCATGTTTTGTGTTAATGTGTCTAACTACTTGTCTCTTTCTGTCACATCTGAGGTCTGTCTTGGCTCAGAAGCCTGGCATTGTTTTGGCTTGCCACAATGTAGCTGAAGTATTTTTCTGACTAACAATGCCTAAGGGGAAGTGACCTTGAGTGCCCTGTATCACACTGTTAGAATCATAGGTTAAATATGTGTAGAGCTAGGAAAAAGGGACATGCAGGCAAGGCTGTATTGTCCCTGATCTTAGGGTGACAGGTGGTGAGTATAGATGAAAAGGGTTTCTTTAAATTACTGTTTATTTTCAAGAAAGCCATTTGGTGGTGGTTATTGCAATTCTGCTAAGGCTAGATCTAGTCAAATAATTTAACTTTTGCTTAAGTAGAGGTACTGTAGCCACAGAACCGCAGGATAATTTAGTGTGGAGGGTATCTCTGTAGGTTTCTGCTCCAACCCACAGAGAAAAGTAGAGTCAGTAAAGAGGTCAGAATATGTATTGAAGCTCTATGTAGTCAGGTCTTGAAAACCACCAAGGATGGAGACAACACATCCACTGCCAGGCTGTCCTCACAATGACAACTTTCTTCTTACATCTTCTCTGAACCTCTGGTGTTTCAGCCTAGGCTTCTTGTGTCTTTGGCTGTAAAGAGCCCAGCTCTGTTTTCTAAATAACCTCCTTGTTGGTGCTGGGGGCTGCTGTTAGGTTCCCCAGGGTCTCCAGGTGGAACAGGATGTGCTCCCCAGTCTATCCTCACAGGCCTGTGCTGGTGGCCTCTGCTGTGAACTAGTTCCTGTTTGTCTGTGGTTTTTTTTCTGTATTGGGGATGATGGGTGGGATAGAGGTTGGGCACAGAATTTTAAATTCCAGTAAGATCTGAATGTTGATAGTATTCTAAAGAAAAGCCCGGACAGGAGTCAGTAAGAGGCTTTTCAACAGCCAAACTGGGCAGACTTTACTCTCCTTGTTTATGTATAAAAATAACGAGATTGAGATACATTGGTTTTAAACACTTGAAGGACATTGCGACCAGAAAAAAAATCTGTTGATATTATTATAGAGCATCCCTTCTTTAATGAATTGCTCAGTTTGAAATGTAAAATGTATTTTGATATATATATTTTTTATGTATCATTTCTTTACAAATTTTGTATTTAGTAAGGTCAACTGTAGATTTTTCCTTTGTTTTGTGTATTTCTTTTCAATTTTCTAAATGCAGCATGCCATAAATAAGTTCAAAATAACTGTTTTGAAAACCATTGCCAACTTGCTTGTTAGCATAAAGTAATTAATTACAACTCAAAGTCTAGATAGAACACATTAAGTTCTAATCCTAAGTGCGACTTGTGTCTTTAATTACAAAAAAATAGTGCAAAGACTTATTTGACTACTTCTGTGGTTAAATATATGGAACAACAGCTCAAAAATAAACATGCAAAAGAGTGATTTATATTAAATTTTCTCTTTAATTTCAATCATAATTTAAAGAAGTTCATATGAATAAATCAATCTGCCTTGCCCTCATATTGCTCAGTACTTAATTGTACATAGTTTATATGCAAGTCATAAATATATTTCGGTTGTTTTATTCCTTTTGGTTTGGTCGGATTTGTGGGCTGTTAAACTAACTGGAGCTCTGGGAGTATGGTAGTCTTTTGGTTTTGTCAAGTCATTAAATTTCAACTGGTTGACCAATGTTGACCATTCCATTTTGCTGGAATGTCTTCCAGAGCTAGGTAGAAGGGTATTGGGTTCTTTTATCAAGGTAGATTCTTGCATATGCATTCACAAGTCACGTTAGTTTCAATATTTGCCCTTTATAACAGCAAAAGGCAACACTAACCTCTTTGCTTACTAATAAAGTTATTGGTGGAATGTAAGTTTCTCCCCTTGAGGAACAGAAGTGTATGATGAATCAGTATGCCATTTTTTGCATCATTTAATAATATCTAAATTCACTTAATAAGAACTTGTACTTATGATATTATTTTGTCCCTGAAATTCTTTTATTTCTGACTGAGATATACTCTTGTCCTTGAGAAACCAGTTATATATGTATATAATGCCTTCTGTTTTCACTTTTTTCTTTATACTGCTTTTTAAATTCCATATTGCTGCCTGTATTACCAAATTAAGACAAGCTAAAATATTAGGCCACTCTCTTGGTTATTTAAGACTAGGTCAAAAGTGGAGAGAAGAAATTTTAAGAAGTCTCAAATTGTTAAGCAAAATATCTCCACCTTAGTTCTTTTTCTCAATTTGAGAAATGTATCTGTTAGGAAGCAGTAAACATTCATGTATTACCTCTTTAGTGTTGTTAGCCGAAACTATCTTTGCTTATTTCTCATTCAGAAGCAAACATGAATTCTCTTCTAACAGATATAGTTTGTTACAATCCTTTACAATTATTTTAGGATGATTACCTGTTTCTTGGTGCAACATTTTTCTTACCTTGACATAATTTCCATTTACTCACTGAGACTTTAGAGAAAGAAGCAGAGCAAACAGGAGTGATGGACATCCTTTTGCTGTCAGAAAGTAAGATGGGGAATCATTCTCCCCGATAACACGTTGAGAAGAAAGAGAGACTATGGAAACAATATAAAAGCCTCCCTGGTAAAAACATAAAAGATACAGCAACAGAGTTAAATGAATTTGTAGATTTATTTGCTAAGCTTACACAGTAGAAAAAGTAAGTTTTTTTAATTGGTAAAAGTGGACTTTCTAATATGAATTGTATTGTATCACACACAAGATAACTTATTTTGAATTCACAAATACAAAAAGTCTCAGTCAAAGACACTGTGGGGAGTGCTTAATTTATCGTTACTCTTTCTAGGTAGTTATGTTTCCTGTGCTATAAGAAAAGGAACTTTCTTCTCTTCCCACAACAGTAAAAATGTTGTTGCTTTCCTTCCTCAAAATAGTGAAGCCAGAGGTGAGTTTACAGGCAGAAGCTGTAACTCAATAGGATTCTGGAAATAAAAGGGCTTTAAGTAAGAAGGGTTCAAGTACCTGCAGAGCTTTTTCTCTCCATCCCTCCAAAGGCTTGCCTGTTCTTTACCTTCTTGCCATTGCCTTACTGTTCTTTTTCACAACTTTTCTGTCATATTCAGCTACATTTCTCCTACTGTGTCTTTCTTGCTTTCTTACATTTTTTCCTCCAGCCATTAGCTGTGCTGCTAATGACCTTGGTGGTAGTCAAAGTGTGACCCACTTGGAACCAAACCTCAGGGCCCTGATCCAGCCAAGTATTTTCTCTTTCAGTTTACATTGGTGAAACAACTTTTTGTCTTCCTGGATCCATTGTTGTCTCTGGATTCTGCTGGAGCAAACTCCTCAGACAAGTTTTTGAGCACCTTTCGATGGGAAAATGGGAAAAAAATAAAATAACCCCAAAGCACAACACATTAAAAAAATGAAGAAACTATATGCCAAATATAGATATAATTGCAAGCTTGTCTAAACTATATTAAAATTGTCTGAGAGGCTGGAAAATTGATTTTCAATTGGAGGAGAACTGTTGCTACTTTTGATGAGGAAATTAGTTTTGGTTTTTTGTTTGTTTTTTTTTTTAGTGGAAGAAACAAATTATGAAAACTGGATTGCGAGAAGACAGTTCTACCTGCCCACTCACCTCAGTAGGCATGGGTGTGGTATTGTGATTAGAACTGTGGGGAATGAGAAGAATCAGTATTTACCTAAAAGGAAAAGAGACTAGCAAGAGGCTTGGCAATAGTCTGGGTGGGAACTGATGTTTAGCCTGAAGTACAGGGATAACTGGAGGAAGTAAAAATATATTGTGAGTGAGGGGTAAAGAACAGCTGACAGATGTAAAAGAAGTAAAAAGGTTCAAGGTGGTAGATGAGTGGTTCTATACTGGAAATGCAGACTGTGGAAGACTTGTTGTGTGTCTTTTTAACCTTAACTGTTAATGTGCATGTTTAACTATTCCAGCAGTTATAGATGTTTTTTTTTTTACTCAGCAAATGCTGTGTCTTAACATGTGCATGTACACATTCCTTACTCATTCTTCACCAATAGCTTTTCAGTTTTTTAATTATGGAATAAGCAGAAATATATGTTTCAGATTGTGATAATTTCCTTATTTAGCCCGTGTAGTAGAATAAAGTAGCAGTTTAACCAATTTATTGTTTTATTTCTGTTCTGCTGTCACAGATGGCATACAGGATTAATTTTTTAATTGTAATTTGTGATCTCCTTTCTTTGTTGTTCCTGCATACTTTTAAATTTATTTTTCTTTTAGCTCTGTAAAGCTTTTAGCTGAGTTCCTTTTGCGGGCTTAATTAAAATACCAGATCATAATATTAACAATGGAATAGTGAATTGCTAGATGAGACTAGAAATGCTTTAGTTACCGAAACAACTTTATGCTCAAAGATACATAATTGTACATGTAGTGTTTAGAGTAAAATGCTATACAACTCTGATGCGTTTTTTTGTCACAGTTTAACGCTGGCCCGGCAATTACACCGAGTAATTGCTCCCTATTAATCCCCCTCCCCTCTCTGAACAGCAACTCTCAATCTCTGAAAAGGCATACTCATTCTCATGACTGTGGATCTTGTGGAGACACTGCTGGGATTCCAACATGGAATTAGTTTGGGCCCCATGTTGGGTGCCAAAAGCACAAGACAGAAAATTACATTTATCCTAGCCCAAACCAGGACATTTTTTTATGAGGGAGAATTGTTAGCTGAGTATCATTGCGTACACAGCTACACATTTATCACTCTATTTAAAATTATAAATGCCTCTGGTTTTGGAATATGGGATTTAATCCAGGTCATGAGTAGAAAATTTCACATCCTTCAAAAATGCTATTGGAGCCTTGCAAATGTATTATTACTTATGCTACCATTTCTGCTAGTTTCAAAACATTTGAAAAGTATTCTTGGTGTTTATCAAGTAGATCATCAAAATGCTAGTGTTGGACTAGTTCACACAAAGTCTGGCTTTGGCAAATCTCATTATATGATTACGGCCATACTTAAAGTGTTAAATGATGTGTACAAATAATGAAAGAAATGTCAGGTCAGCCGTGGGTTACATGGCCTCTATGTGGGAGTGTCAGGTTTTTTTTTAAATTTGTCTCTGTTCCTTTGGGTTTTGCCTTGTAACCTGGAAATCATGGTTGAACAAAGAAGATAATATTTACTGTCAAGACTCCTATGAGAATTAAAATTTTTTTTGCAAAAATGCATGGTATCTTTACTCAGTGACAATAACACATCATTTTTTTCATCTGCAGTTTTGTGTTTCTTTTGCAAAAATAAAAGATTAAAAAAACACTTGATTTTTAGCTCACTAATAGTGCTGGAACTAATTAAAGTAACATGGTAATCTAAACCACGGTTAAATAGAAATTAATTAGCAGTGCAGGAGCTAAAAAACATTGGCAACACTACTGTTCATGATAGCATAAAAATGAGTTTTCTAGAACCTTTTTATAGATACCTTTTCTTTATGTATTGCTAGGGCTTGTATAAATGTCTAAGTTGACTTGTTTCCCCATTAGAAGTCAGTCTCTGAGGGCAGCCTGTTTGCAGATAATCCTGTCTGGTTAAGTTCAGTGGTCACATAAACAGCCTGATCAATAATTTCTACTTTTAATAGATTATTTCAAATTACTGACTTGACAGCCGTTACACAAGAAGACATTGCAGATTATCAACTCCAAAAGCAACTTGTATGCTCCTGAATGATAAGACAACAAAATACTAGGGAGAGCTGGCTTCTTTGTCTTCCATGGAAAGATGGAAATACCTCAAACCTCTCAAAAGGGCAGAATAAGTTCCTTTGAGAAGTCCTGCTGCTAGGAAGGGAAGAAGGAAGTGGGAAATGGAGAATGCCCAAAATAAGAAAGGAAAAGAAATTTAAAGTGGGAAACTTTTACAAGATACAGTGTAGCACAGGAGTATAAATTGAAGTGAAAAGACCAGAAGTGGGTGTGGGTTTTCTTTTTTAATCCCCTTTTGACTTTTTGAGGGCAGGGAGAGGATTACAATGTATTGAAGAAAAGAGAACTTAAAACCATTGGGAAAAGTTGAAGGAAATTCATCTGCCACTGTAATTATAGTTCTGCTGGACTGGAGCCTCAGTCTAAGTATTCTGAGGCTTTGCAGGCCTGATATAAATGATAGACTTGCATTTGTGTGGTAAAGGGAGAAACATTTATTCACTTGTCTGATCATGCTACCACACTGGAAAAGCTGGTGAAATGAAGAGCCAGAAAAGATGATCAAAGGCAATACAGAACAAGACAGATTTGAGAGCAATTGCAGCTCTAGGAAGATAGTTGAACTGCAGATGAGACAACTTTGGATTGGTGAAAGGAAAAAGGTGGAATGACATTTCAGCTGTTTTGACCACAATGGAAAATAGACTTGTTCCTTTGAGTGTGCTGTCCATTCACCAGGATCTGAGCACTGGCACATGAAGCCCATGACTGTCCAGCTGTATCTCCCATATTAGTGATGTGACAGAAGTTTCCCAATACATCAGTTACTCACAAATACATAAAAGCTGAGTATAAAGGAGAATGGCAACAGGTGTTTACTGTTTTGGTTTGCTTACAGAGTAGAACTGCTACTAAGGTGATTATTATGGGGAAGAGGTTTGGCAAGGCTGGGATGAGAAGATACGTGTAATATTAGTGTCATTGTTCTCAACACATCTCCAAACAATCCTGATAACTATTAACACAAAAGACTGAGAAGAGAGACAGGTAAAAAAGAGAAAGGGTTAAAAATTTTGAGTACTGACACTTCTGTATCAGGGACCTAGCAGACAGGTAAGGCCATGTTACTGCAGCTGTTGATGTAAAGCTCTACAAGATGGGGTTTTCAATCCTACAAGGATCCTCTGCTGCTTGAGTTAAAGGTCAAGTGGATTAACTGGGGTTGGGTAACATAGATGGACAAGACTAGTAGGTTTGTCATTGGCTTGTTTCTAGTACTGCTGCTGTGGTGATAAGGGGTAGGCATTGAGCTGACAAAATCCTTGCACCTGGATATACAATCTTGTTATGTTAGTTGAAGAAATTAAATGAAAAGATGAAAAGAAATCCTGTTTTAGAGATACATAGGAGTGGCTCTCATCAAAATACCATAGATTTTTGTTCCTGTGCATTTAAAAATAACCGAACACCTCTATTTAAAAGGTCCAGTGTAATCCCTAGAAACCTAGCTTCTGGTAGTTGCCTAGTTTAAATAAAGCACCTAGCTCTTTTGGCACTTGAAAATTGAAAAACACTTTAGATTTATATGCAAAAAGCAAATCAACAGTGAAACACGAGGAGTTAGACTCCTCAATCTGACTGAGCTACATCTTGTTTATTTTGATTCCTCATCTCTTTGTTGTCAGCACTCAAATATTATTTCACTGCTTGGGCTTTTAGTCAAAGCCTTATGAAATCAACAGAATTAATTTGAATGCTTATCCATTTTCATTTTGAGCTATGTGAACATGATAAAAATATTTGTGTAATGTGTGGCTCAGCCAGCAGCTGAATAAATCTAAGCAGATTCTGTGTAGCAAGAATTTGTTTTTTTTGTTAGGGCTGATCTCTGAGTTAATGCTGAGGTAATTAATAGGTTGTTCTAGGCAGAAGAGAAGATCCAGTCTACTGGTGGCAACCACCAGTACATTTAGCACCCAGTAGACTTTTTTGAGAACATTTCTGTGTAGCAGGTCATGTTGTTTACTGTTAAAGCCTGGAAGTTCATAGTGTAAGTTTCGCAAGCTTCCATGTCCCAGCTCTTTCTTGCACTGTAAGTAAAGTGTTGAGGAGAGGTATGGGAAAACTCCCACACTCATTTCTACTTGTACCTTCTAATGCTAACAGAGGGGTAGGGACATGAGGGCAAAGAGTGTACAGCATGAAGCAGTTATGCCTCTTGCTTGTATATACTGACAAACCAGATTGTAGGACTAGACATACTTTATTACAGTTGCAAAGGGAAGGAAAACATTTAGAGATTTTACAGTTAGGAACATCTCTTCCTCATTAAATTAGTTATCTGAAATTGTTTCATTTTATTGTCAAATTGAGGATACTTACTTGCTGGAAGATGTAACTGTGTCCTGGTGAAAGGAGTGATTTCCTTTGTCTCTTCTACCTTTATGTAGAATCTAAAAAGGTACTGTACATTTTCAGGAATCAGTTCATGTCTCTGCATTAACTTTTTTTTCCACTTATAGATTGAATTTGATGGCCATTGATAAATCATGTTAGCCCAAAAAAAGTTTAAAACTGAGTCAGGCACCTTTTTTTTTACTGCATAGCAAATCTCTTAGGTAAGAGTAGAATTTTAGCTACTGTTCCTTCTTGCTCACACAGGTCTTGCTGTTGTTTCACAGGCTTTTGCTAGTCAGGAGCTGCTCCAGCAAGTTCTGTGATTGTGTTGAATATGTACAACTTCAACAGTGACAACAAATGTTTAAAAATCACAGATTTATTCTTTTATTCTTGAATTTTGCAATTGTTACCATTATAAAAATTACATTATAAAAATTACATTTTTATAATTGTAACTTACTGTCTAGATAGTCTTCAAGCGAGAATCATCTTAAATGCTTGTAACTCCTGCAGAGACTTTAAAACTCTTCCTGCTTTGGATTTCAGCCAAATTATATGTAAAGGTTCTCTGCCCTTCAATACTAAGTCCCTTGATTTATATAGAACTCTTTTTTTATATGTGCTAAAATCAATATGTGTGATGTTATGTGTGTGTATAAAAAGACATAATCAGATCCATATATATGGGCAGCACTTATGAGATTTAGTGCTGAATGATATTGAAAATAATTGTTACTATGCCAGCAGTTAACATAACTACTTTTCATGGCATACTTGATTGTTCCCTGGGTGTAGCCTGCATTGTTCTTGGGTATCTAACCTTGCACTTGCATTGTTAAAAGGTATTTATTTTGAAATAAAGATTTTTCTAAAAGGGCAGTCATTTTGTCTGACTGTGCTATGCCAGTACAGAGTTTCTTAATACTGGATCCACACTGGTACTGGAATGGCTCCAGCAAAGGACTACCAAAGGTGAATAGGAGTGGAGTACTCCATGTGTGAGGTACTGAGAGAACTGTGTGTTTCCATTTGGAACAAAACCCATCTGTTTGTTGCCTTCAGCTACTACATGGGGGTCTGTAAAGAATATGGAACTGAACTTTTTTTGGAAGGTACGTGGTGTCTGGATGAGAGACAGCAGACACCAGTGAAAACATGGGAAACTTTTTGTGGGTATTAAGGAAATTTTTCTTCAGCAGGAGGGTGGTCAAACACTGGAACAAGCTGTTTAGAGATGCTGTGAATTATTCAGCATGGAGATGCTGAAAACTTCATTAGACAGGCTTTAGGCCTTGCATAATTTTACTCCACTTTGAGCAGAGGTTATAGGCCAAATGACCACCGTGGGTCTCTTCCAACTATGTTTGTCTATGATTTCCTATTATTCTTAAATTATATAAGCCTTTGTCACTTTGACATTTAATAGTTGTGTCTTTTAGTTTTGTTGCTGTATGACAGCCGTGTATTGTCTCTCAGAACAAAAATACTTGCTTGAATTGCACCTGTGTGTGACTAATCATAAGTCCAGGGTAAACAACCTTGATTATCTTTGATTCTTTGTTTGTAATTTGAGACTTTAATTAGTATTTGTAACAGTGTCTCTAAAGTATGTTTTTCATTTGTTTCTTGAAGTGGAATGTAATGGGGTACTAAGTTCAAATCCTTGCAAAAGCTTGCTGAACCTCTAGTTATTTTTGCTTAATTTAAGTTAACTTGTTGCTTTTGGCCTTTTTCTTGTATGAAATATTTTCAGATCTTCCTTGAGTCTTTTTCTAAGAGAATGTAAGTTTCCAGCCATGAACCAGCTTTTTCTTAGCTCTGCTGGTTTTCCTATAGATTTAGAGAAACTTTGATTTTCAGTGGTATGTTCATTGAGGGTACAGTTCCTTACCACTGTATGTAAGTGTAAGCATATGTCCTTACAAGTGTAAGTATTAGACTGAGGCATGTTCCTGCAGCATATTTCTTTGCACCGGTGTTATAAATCTTGTGTCTCTAGTGTGAAAGAATGCAGAGAACCGATACTGCTGAAAACTTTAAAATGTTCTTAACTGAAACCAGATTACTGAATGTTGCCACAGGAGAAGTGCTGACATAAGGGAACAAGTAGGAAAGTGAGAGTGAGACTTCAACATTCCATATTTTCACTGGTTTAGCCCATTGTGAAACCACTGTTCTCCAAGAGAAGAAATTAGACTGCATCAACCTTTATATTTGAGACATTAAAAAAAGTAAATTTAGTATTAGATTACTTAATTCTAATTAGTTGAATAATTAGAGCAATCTTAAGTTTGGGTGATGCTCAAACAGGAGTGTGGCTGATTTTGTACAAATTCAAAAGTAGTTGAGCTGCTTGTTCAGCTCTTAATGTAGCTGTCTCTTTCAGGTAAATTTGCAAGTACTTTGCAATTTGTACTTGGCTCACTGAATTTTTATTTTTGTGGCATATTTGTACAACAGGTATCTCCAATGTGTAGCTTTATTAAACACTTTAAACTGGGAGAAGAACAGACTGCTGTGGGTCTTGCTGCCATTTTAAATTTTGTTTGTATTGGTTTGATTGGTGATTATTGTCAGGTGTTGGATTCTGCTGTCCTAAATAGTTCTGTAATTTGACAGAATTTGACAGAAAGTTCTGTAATTTGGAAATCATGGGTATCCATATACATAGGCTAGGTATTAGGAATTGCTTTACTGAGAGAGTGGTCAGGCACTGGAACAGGCTCTCAGGGAGGTGGTGGAGTCACCATCCTTGGAGCTATTTAGAGACCACGTAGATGAGACAGTTCAGGATATGCTCCAGTGGGCATAAGTGAATGTATATATATATTTTGTCTGTTTGCTTTGTATTGGTTTTGGTTTGGTTTGGTTTTTTTGGTGGGGGGGTGCTGTGGGGATGCTGATGGTTTGACATGGTGATCTTCAAGGTCTTTTCCAACTATGTCAGTTCTGTGATTCTGTAGTTCTTCTATTGATACAATGCTTATATTTAAATACACCTGCTTCTGTTTATTTAAAAGTTTATCTACTTCTTCATGGGTCTTAAATGCTTTATGGGTCTGTTTATGTACTGGAAGGCAAGCATGTAGAAGAGTTACTCAGAAACACATCCTGAAAGATAGAGGATATCCTTTGGACTTGATAAATCACACGTTCATCAAAAAATTTGTTTGAAGTTGCAATAATGGTAACACTTGTCTCCCATGCTTCCATGGCTTTGCAAACTGCTCACTTGTTTCAGTAGTGTAACTTGTGTTGATTATTTCAAGAATGCCACTTTTATATAAGAACTTTTTCAGAACTCCAGCTCTTCAGAACTGTATACATTCTTCTTATGTTAGCAAGATGCCTAACATTTGTATATGAGAATTGGATTAATGTGTTTGTGTGAATTAGATTTTCTTGTGATCCGTCAACTTTTGTGTGTACCACATATGCACACCTAATATCCTTATCTTACTTTATTAGCTGCTGCCCTTATTGCTGTTTCAGATAATCTGTGTTGCCTAGTTCCCTCTTTGAGATGTAGGCTTTCCAGTTCATGCAGCTCTCTCTGCTGGTCAGCCTTTAAAAACAGATGTACTGTAATAAAAACACAACCAGCCTTTTTCCTTTAGTTTATTCCTGCCTTTTCCTACTTAAGGCTGAGGAAGTATCACTAGAGAATATCAGTTGCCACCTTCTAGTCTGTTCAAGATCTCTGAATACTTCTTTAAATTGTATAATTTTACCTCACCTCATGTTGTGCTCCAGTGGGAGCTGTTGTCCTTTTTAAATGGATTTGCAGTCCTGCCTAATTTTTCTGCTATGTTCTTTGTCTTCCCTTGAGAGGGAAATCACCTGCTTTGTTTCTCTCCTTTTCCTGACCTGTTACTGAGTACTTTCTTTGTGTAGAGTGCTTTCTTTGTTATGTGACCATGGGCTGCTCCTACTTGGTATTTTCTACCAACTAGTCTGAAAACAAAATTAGGAATGATGTGGGATCTTAAGGTTACCCATTGGGGTTGGGGATTTAAAAAAAAGTATCTCTAACTTAATGCTAGAACCTGAATGTCTTCCACTCTGATCATTCTACATTTTCATGTTTGAAGTCCAGAGGGATTTTGAGAACTGTCAGTCATGCATAATGCCCATAAAAAAGTATATATTTCAAGGGATTTTTGTATTTTAATTCATCTAAGTGCATCCTTGCAAACCCCTGAAAAGATGGTAGAATCTATGCCACACAACTGACAAGCTAGACAGGTATCTCCCTGGAATAGTCATCTAGCAGATAACATCACCTGTCTGCATATTCCTACAAAATGGGTTGCTGAGATTTCTTTATTTTGTTCAACCAGCCTACCCTGGTGATGATTTCAATACAATGACATCTTTTTTCTGAACCTAATACTAATTTTGAGTGAGAAATAAACACTGAATTAATCTGATAGTGGTGCCAGAAGCCTGGAGTCTTGCAGATAAAAAAAACTTCCAACACCCAGTATGTTTTTCTTAACATAATACCACATATGTTTTATGAGAACCTGTTGCCTGTTATGTGTCATCATTATTATTAAGGCAGATAATCAAAATCAGTTCAGTCCCATTCCGTGTACTTCATTGCACTTATTTTGTATGTTTTAGTTAACTTTTTTTTTAAATTGTAAGCTTTGTTTGCCAACTTCTACAATTCTTTAATATAAGGACAATGAATGAAAAAGTTGAACCTGCTTTGCAAATCAGAAGTATCCTAATAAGAGTGTTTTAGCTCTTATTTTTCTCTGTCTTAAATTCTTTGTGAGCAGGAAAACATATATTTTGGAAACTCAGTAGTGCTCAGATTTGTATTAGTGGTCTTAAAAGGCCAGTAATCATCATCTGCCTTAGAAATTAGAACTCAATGCTCCATGTAGTAGACACTTTTTTGTTTCAACTGCATGAAAGAAAAGAAAAAAGAGCATGGCTGTTAGGAAACTGAAATATTGTCAAGGTCCAATAGAAGTAAATGACACATGGCAATTCATATGTGCTTTGAACAAAAAGTGTTAGTAACCTTAAATATCCAGATGAAAATGTCCAGTTTGTTGTTGTGATAGAATTTATCACTCAGCAGAAACCCGTCTTTGTAACATCAAATAATTAAGAGAATGAATCAATCTGTGTGTGAGCCACCCACCGATCTGGTGTACACAAACATAAGACTTAACAAATATACTCACCTAGGAAAGAACAGTAACTCTTAAGTTACTGCTCACAAGCAGTTGCCTTTGTCCTATGCGAATTTCTTGAGCCAGTCAGGTAGCTTTAATTATGCATTAGTTTCCTTATGTATTCTTCTAGGTATAATGAATGTTTGTGCAACTTCAGAGAAGCGCTGTACTTGGCTGAAGACTGCTGCATAAGTGCAGAATGCAGAACAGCAAATTAGCTAAACTCTACACATAAGACAGTGTGCAGCAAATACACACAGATGAGGAAGAAGGGCAAAGAGCCAATAATGGTTGAGTTGACAGGCAGCACTTCAGCAGCTATTCAGGGATTTTTTGTTTGGTTGGTTTGGTTTTTTTTGGGGGTGGATTATATTAAGAGTCTTAAGACAGAAACTAAATGCAAATGAATAACTGGTATGATGGATGTTCTCTGGAGAGCACCTCTTGGCAGGAGAAGCAGTAAAGAACAGAAAGGAAAACAAATGATAAGTGGCCAGTGCTGATGGAGAGAAGCTGTGGAATGGGTGGCAGGTAGAATTGTGGGGCTGAAGATTGTAGAGGAGAATTCCATTATCTGAGAGAGCAGAATGTTTGATGAAGATCCTGTGGCTGACCATGAGAATTAGTTCCTCATTTGGCTCAGTGGGACATCAGACAAAGTCAGGAACACAAAAAAAGCTAGCCAGTGGTCACAAGCTGGAATTTTCTGGGCTGTGAAGAGAGCTACAAAGACTTACTTACTTAAGGATGAGGGTATTGTGCTAAGGAAATTAGTGGAAGATGATGAGTAGTAAGATTGTGTACTGCGATAGCTACTAAGAGCAGGGCTTAGGGCATTGTACAGAAAATAAGAAAATCATCTCTTTACATTAATTACCCCAACAAAATGTTAATATGGTTTGTTTGTATTAACATTTAGAAATTATTGTAATAACAGTTTTGCATAAACGTTGGCATTAGAAACATTCAGATGTCCAATGTAGATACGGTATGATTAGGCAGCGCTAATTAGTTTAATCCGTCATCTGATGGATTGAAATGAAAATGCATTTACTTATTTCACTTTGTTTCAAAAATACAGTGGAAGTTTTTTATTCTTTTAAAATCTTCTGAATGCTATAATCTGATCATATTTACTAGTGGTGATCAGTCACTTTTCACTCAGAACTGACTTTAAAAAATGAAATGCAGTGGTGGCTTTCTTCCTTTGTGCACTATGCCAAGTCTTCTAATTTATTTTCTTCTTTCCCTGCTTACCAGCTGCCAGTATCTTTCTTCTGCCAAGGAGCTAAAGCTTTTTCCTTGTTACACGTTGCTGATCCTGATCAGTGCCCAAAATGCTGCTGTAGGCTTTTGGTAGCGACATGTGAATGATGCTGCTGCGAAAAGGATTACAGATACAAGGTAATACAGCATTAGAGTGAATTATATGGGGAAAGAGTAATGAGTGAAACCAGGAAATAGAACATGTTTGTTGTAGAGAGTCTGTTCTAAAATGGGAAAAGAAGGAAAGTAGTAAAATGTGGTAAAGAAATCTAGAAATTATTAAATATCACTGGTCATAATCACAGGTAAGAGATTCTCAAAGATACAAGAATATAAGGAAGTCTTGAATGCGATATTAACAAGGACTAGAATAGTTGTACTGAAAAGACAGTCATCGAACAAGCACTTGTTCTAAGTCTTTTCAGGTGTTGTTTCTAAAGAACACAAAGATGAGTTTGTATTCATCCTGGCATAAGGTGTTTGTGAATCTCAAATCACTGGGAAACTGTACTGGGAAAGTACTGTTGTACACTTGCCCTTTTCCTAACTAATCTCTTTACTCAACACTACTTTTTGTCTGCTGCTAAAAGAAGAGATAGCTGTATGCCTGTTGTGAAGCCAGTAAACAAGCAAATGGATTAAAAAAAAACCCAAAACATACTGGGTGAGAATTCACTCTCAAACTTACGTTTTCCTGTTGTAGCTAAGGTGCTGAATAAATACAAGTAGCAGAATTGCTCAGTGGGCAGTTAAAGCACAAAGCTAGTCTGAAATCACACAGTGTACTAAATACTGAGGCTGGCTGAGGAAAGACCTCTACCTGTTGGTCTTATAAGTTACTCCTAAACAAGTTCGCTGGACCTCTGCCAGTAAGCAAAAGGCACATTTAGAGCTAATTGCTCAGAAAAGCAAAAGATGATTGAGTATACAGAGTAAGCTTCGTGTGCATTAAGTCAAAATCACTCCAAAAGCACTATAAATATATGTTCATACAGATTTAGAAGAACCTTAATTGCTTTAGCTAAGTTCTTTAGAAATATTTCAAGACAAGATGTATTTACAGATGTCAGTATGGTTGTTATATCACAGTTTGAGGAAAAGGAAGAAGGAATGCTTAATATAGGTGAAAGAAGTGGAATTGGTAGGCTAAGGAAGAACTGCTTCATAACTGATGCAAAGAAATGAACCTTTATTTCATTGGTCATTGGTTATCATGGAGTGTAGATGTTTATTTACTGGTACTACTTAATGTAGAAGTAAAAGTAGCACCTTGGACTATGAGGATCAAGAGTCATTTAAGACTAGAGAATGGGGCTTCTTCAGAAGGAAGCAAATATTGAGGAGCTTCAGTTTCCGAATGAAGAAAGATACCTGTGCTGAACCTTCAGTGAAAAAGAAGGAAAGGAATGCAGTTAGCCAATGGATGTAATACCCAAAGCACGCAACAAGTAGCTTTTTGATGATGTGTCTGTCAAAAAAATATGGGCCATGTCTGTTACCTTTGTTAGTATGTTCATTTACTTGGAAGTTCCATGGCCATAAGAACTAATCAATTTCACTAAGATTGTCTATGCCAGTTGAGAATATCAGTCTACTAGAGGTTTTATCAAAAGCTGGCATTTTTATCTGGCATGTATACAGTGGCCACTGGGCTTCAAGCAATCTCTGTGAGCAACATTGAAAAACTGTTAAGTACTAATAATTAATTAGGAACTTATTAGGCATCACTTAATAGTTCTTTTCCTGTACAGCAGACAGCTAAATCTGGGCAGTAGTCACTAGGAAATTCATACTGTGTGCTGGTAACGGAAGGGAAATTTGAATTAAATTCTTCAAACGTATCAGCAGTCTAGGGAAACTCTTTATCACAAAATCATTTTGTGACAAACTGTCTGCTGTGGTACCTAGTGACCATAAAGGTGGTACTTTACTGATCGTAAAAATTACATACTATTAATTAAAAAAACCCCACACTAATCTTGCACTAGAGGCAAGTACTTGAAGTAAAAAAAACAGTTGTCATCTTTAATTATCATTCTTTCCAAAGGCTGGAAAAAATAACTACTTGAAAGGCAGGTACCAATCTAATTTTCCATAAATCCATCACTTATATTATGGTGGCATGTAAAGCAGCCGAGGGAAGGAGTACCGTAAGCGCGTTTACTTAACTTCAGCAGCAGCTTTAGTGAATAGCTAAAACATACACCATCCATTGTGGGAGCGTTTGCTCTGTATTGGATATCATACAACCACGCTCACACAAAAATAAACAGGACAGCTGAGAAAGCAGGTAATAGAAAGATCAGTGTTAATGTCAGCAAGTGAAGTTCAGCTGATTGTGGTGTCTTTACTTTCAGTGCTTGTGAACATACAAGCTTCTTTCTCTTCAAGTCTGTGCTTGGACCTCTTCAACTTATGTATAGTTGCAAAGTGTTCAGACTCGTATTACAAAACCAGGGTGTGTTGAGAGGGGAAGCCTTGGGGCAAGAAACCAGGAAATGAAAAGCAGCTTCACAAGCTGCCTGGGAGCTCATAGTCTATCAGGACCACTAGTGAGTAGAGCACTGAAACTCAGTAATGATAACATGTCTGGCTAAAGAAGAAATTGGCTGACATGGTATTTTATACACTTTTTCAAAGATATACATAAAAACACTGGAAGAGTTGGCACACCTTGCTGGAGGCTGTTCAGATTTAGTCTGGGTGTTTAAAAACTCTATGGAAAACTGTAATATCTTGTGTCCAGGAAGAAGCAAAACTTATTAATCCGAGCACATATTTGCACAGACTGCCCAAGGCAAATTTGAACAGCTATGAAATCCACATATTTGAACTGGTGGACTGTGCAGAACATTTCTTCAGTTCTATTTTGTATGCACTTGGTAGACTGCCAGATGCTTATAATAATTTGTAGTTTGCCTCACCGTATGCTCTAGGTGCTAAGAAAAGAGCACAGTTACTTCCAGATCTCTCCATTATGCTTCAGAGCAGCAGATCACTGAGTACATGGCTGGATACACAAGGATTAGAGCAGCTTTGTTCTTCTGGAGGAGCACTTTGCTACAGGGGGTAGCTTTTCTGGTTCCTTTCAATAAGATTAGTTGGGTCCGCAACAGGTGGCATTTGTCAGCAGCTAAGAGTCTAGATATTCTTCATTCTGCCATTGGGAATACACACATGCAACCTGCCTTCTTGTGCTATGCTAGCTCAAGTTTATTGAGAAGAAACAGTTATTTTACTGATATTTTTACATACTGCACAAACAATGGAAAGGTTTAAAAGCTGATTTCGACATCTGTGTTAACTTGGACTTGCTCAAGTGCTCTGCTGAAAGACTCAAGTGCTGTTTTCTTTTGTCTCCCAAGAATTACGCCGTATGTATTTTTCCCACTTTGTCTGGTTTTTTTTTTGTTTAAAATAAGATTTTATAGGTTTCATTTTGTCTACCTTCATAAGAAGAAAGGTCTGCAGATGCTGGAGGGTGACATTTGTAATTTTTATGCTCAAAGGCATTAGCTGCCCTTGAGGTGTCTCCCATCTACTTTTCATATGTGAAGAGGAAGGAATTACTGAAATCCTTGGCTTAAAAATCCTCATCTCTCTGAGGCTTAGCAATGTGATTGAATCCTCCTCCAACTTTTTCCAGCACTCTAAGGGAATAGGTAAATATTGTTTGGAGTGTGCTGGAAGAACCAGGTTAATATTTGATAAAGATAAAAAGAGTAATTTTTCCTTCCCTCCAAAAAGGAGAGGGGGGGAAAAAACCCACCCAACCTGTGGTATATTGTTAACAGATTCTTATTTCTGCTTATATGTAGCTATGATTTGGACACAGTGGGAATCCTGTGGTACAGGATATGATCCTTTACAGTATCTCTTTTGGTAGCCTGGGTATGCTGGGCAAACCTGCAGAACATGAGGGACCTGGGAGAGGAGAACCATTGGTGTGGAGTTACATAGAATTGGTTTACTTCAGTGAGTTCCAGACCTGATTAGGAGGGGCCGTATCTGCCAGAGATGCAAGAGGAATGAAAGAGTCACAGAACCAGAGGAAGTTAAGGGTTGAAAGGGACTTACAACTTGCTAGTTTTTTCTGCCATTTGCCCATGCACAATTGCCTTTTTCATCTTATGCATATTAGGGTTATACCTGTCTAGCAGTCCACTAAGTTTTAATTTGCTTTACAGAATTTAACTAGTTTTTAATTAATTTAAAACCAGGTGGTGTAAATGCTAAATGGCTGAGGTTACTTCAGTTGAAGTTTGAACCTGGTTCTGTACTCAGTTGTGGGTGGGAGGTAAGAGAGGAGAATTTCTCTCTATTACAGAAGCTTGGCGGGGAGGAGGAATGGCCATGGGGAAAGAGGAAAAGCAGCTGACTCTTGAGATGTATGAGCTCAGATTTGGCATACTAAAATGTGCTTTTGACCTAATAACACATTTCAGACTTGAAAGTTATTCAAGCAATGTTCAGGTTTTTGAGTAAGGGATTCTCAAATCTTAGTAGAAGATCCCTTATTCTTCTGTAACTGTCAGTTTCTAATCTCTGTCATCTTGTCATCTTGTTCTCTTTTCTCTTGATTCTCTTTTTTTGCCCAATGATTTCCTTCTTTTTTCTGTTGTCCAGTCTTTCTTCTTTCTGTCAGAGACTGTACAACACATAAAATGGGCTGAAGTCATCAGGTGTGACTCAGCTGCTGTGCCTACTATTACTTAGCAAGACACAGTCCAAGAGAGGGCTGATTTGGCTCTAGGAAGTTTCTGTATCAGATGACAACGAATCCTTCACCAGAGGATGAATCCTTCTATTGCACTGTCTTGATATCAAGAAAAGCATGTAGCTGGTAAAAAGAAACACAAGGCAAGACTCTGTAAAATAATTCTTATATTATTTTGATTTTAAGGGGTCTCTAAGATCCTTTATTGATTCTGAGAGCCATCAAACTACCTTAACTTACTTTCTTAAAAAGAAAATGCTTTACCACTTAAAGCAATTCTGACTGAGTCTTTTTAAAGTGACTGGCAGAATCTGTCCCAGCTTATACCATCCTTACCTTTGGTCATGGTGATGTGTTCTGCTTATGCCAGTTGGTTTGTGAAGTCAAATGTTAAGTGGTGATAATGTCTATGAACAGACTCCAGGGCAGTGAGAGGTGAGGCATCTCCTAAATGAGATAAACTTCACTTAGAATCATTATCATCTGGGTTGGAAGGGACCTTAAAGGTCATCTAGTTCCCTCTCAATTGATCAGGTTGCTCAGAGCTCCATCCAACCTGGCCTTGAACACTTCTTGGGACCAAGTATTCACAACTTCCTTGGGCAATCTGTTGCAGTGTCTTACCACCCTCACAGTGAAGAATTTTTCCTTAGTATCCAATCTAAATATGCCCTCTTTCACTTTGGAACCATTACCTGTTGACCTACCACTACATGCCCGTTTAAAAAGTCACTCCCCAGCCTTCTTGTAAGCAACCTTCAGGTATTAGAAGGCCACTATAAGGTCTTGCCAGAGCCTTCTCCTCTCTAGGCTGAACAACTCCAAATCTTTCAACCAATCTTCATAGGAGATGTATTCCAGTGCTTCGATCATATTCGTGGCCCTCCTCTGGACTTGCTTGTGCAGATATGTGTCCCTCTTATATCGGGGGACCCAGAACTGGACACTTCTTTGAGAACCTGTCAGTTCTGAATGGGGAGGAGAAAATAAAAAGAATCCATTCCTTAGAACTTGTTTTTTTTACTGCTTGGAATAATGCAGGGGCATTAAGTCTATGCAGTAATGACATTTAGACTGGAATCTACCACTGAGCCACTAAGAATCTTATTTCTGTTGAAGGCATGAGGGGTGTCTTGGACACCTGTGAGGTACTGAACTGTACACCCTCACACTTTTATGGAGATGTTCACAGTACTGTCATATTTGTTACCTAGTTCTATTCACTCAACTCTGAAAAGTAATGGAAGTCTTAAAACCGTTTGCAGGATCATTGTGTGTTATTACTTTGACATACGTTAAATATATTGCATCTGTGTCCCTCTTAATGCATGGTTTGGAATTTTTTCATACACAAGACCTTTGTATTAAACTCTTTGTGCTCAGGTGAGTTTCTTTTTCTTACCCCTGCGTGAGGTTTCTTCTGAGTACTAAAACTGAAAAATGAAACTGAAACATTGTGTATAGAGAGAGTTATGGTAAGGATTGGATTTTAAAATAGATTTACTTTTGCAGTGTTTTAAGCAGTTTGGAGATTTCAACAGCACCTTCTTTACAGTGTTACTTAATTTTTCAGCAGTTTACCTTCTTTGAAGGGAATGATGAGGTAATTACTTTTTCACAATGAAATTTGACAAAGAATTGTCTTTAGATGTGATCTAACAGTGGCTTATAGCATGAACTTTGGCAATTTGTGTTATGTGTGGAAAATAAGAAAGGTGACTGTTTTATGCACTACTACTGAAATGCAATATGAACTGAAAATACGAAATTACTATGTATAGATGCAGAGGTGGAGATTGACTAGAATAGTGGAAATAATCTCATGGGACTGAAGCTGTGTCACTGACAGAAGCATGTTCTCTCTTTTACAGCAAAGCTGCTTTGCAGAGTTTGTTTTTAAGCAAATTTGATACCAAAGAAAGATATCAGTGATCTAAAAATGTAGGCCACAGTCTAGCTTCTCCTGTTATTTAGGTGGGGTTTTTTGACAGTTTCTTTTTGTCTTGAGTGCCAGTCAGAGGGATGTAATTGTTCTGTGACCTTAATTGCTTTCACAAAGTGAAATTCAATTCAGTTATTACTTTGTGAACTGGCAGACGAATATTGTGATGTTTGGTTTGGACCTAGGTGTGGGTAAACTGTTTCTTGTATGTACTAGTGGTCAAAGTCCTTACTATGTGCCACTTAAGGAAAAAAAAATCTATTTAAAAAATCATGTACTGATGGGTGAGTAGATGTGGCAGCACTTTAGGGCAGGAGTGAGTAAGGGGATATACATTTATAGATACTGGAATACTTGCTCAAAAGTGGTCCATTCAGACATTTTTAGTTCCTGCTTAGGATTTTTAATTGGGTTTACCTTACTAATTGGAATATACATTTAACAAATAGAATATAACTATCAGTATTTAATTTGTAGTTTGCTAGGGTACATAATCAGGAGCATAAAGAGATGAGTGACCATGGTCAGTTCTAAAGTCATAGTTGGTTTCAGAGGGTATGAGCAATTTGTCTTATACCTGAAAATAGATATGATAAACTTCCCAGAGTAACTAGTTCAGTTGGAGACATGTTTTATTTGGTGTAGTTTGCAAGCTGCAAAAACACTTGGCTGTAATACACTGCATTTCAGTTGTATTCTAGACATAGGTCCAGTTTATCTAATTAAAACTGATTTTATTCAAGAAAAAGTGTCAGAGTATGCAATATCTTGGGGTGATATAGCTGTTTGGTTTTGTTTGGTTTTTTTGTTTTTTTGTTTTGTTTTGTTTTCATCACAGTCACATTGGTTTTGTCATCTCTTGGTTAGCTACATATTAAGTAGTGTGAAATACTTAATATTTTTATTTTTTTGTGTCTTGGGAAGTGGTTCTTAAGTTCCAAACTCTGGCAGAGAAGTCTGAAACTCTTCTTTTGGCAGAGCTGAGGTGAAGCTGCAAATAAGTACATATAACGTGCTGACAAGTTTTGGAGAAAACTGAAGTGGTTTGTGAGTGTGAGTGATCTAGGAAAAAGCACGTCTTGGTCTATTATTTAGAGAGTAGAGTATCAAAAATTTTGAACAGATCACCTTTGGTAGGTTTGGAGTTCTCATGCAAAAGTGGGTGGGAATATACCATCTTTAGGCAAGACTGAAACAGATTTCTGACGTGAAGTGGGGTCTACCAGAAAGAATTGGTGTTTCAGTGTGTCTTGGTTCACAGTAGTGGGTGGCAGATGCTACTGCAGTAGCATCTGCAGTTTTCCTCATTCCTCAGATGAGTTTGAAATGTAGTTGAAAGCCCTATAGTTAAGGGTTCAGAGATCAGGCTTGTGTTGGAATGTGACTTATGTACAGAGACATGAGTGTTTTTATTTTTTTCCGGTCTTCTGTCAGCAGATAGACTTAAGGACAGTTGAATACATGTTCAGTGGGAATTTTGTAACAAAACTTTTCATGAACAACTTATCAATTTAAAAATACTACCATGCTATAAATGCTTCATCTTTATTTTATAACTTTGATAACAGTGCAATCGTGTAGCAGCACATTTTGAAATGCAGAAAAGAACACACTATCTTACCTGATCTTCTGTATATCATAGGGCAGCTACATGTTGGCTTTCTTCCTCTACTGATTTCAGTAACATTATTTTATCTAAAGCCTATTTTGCAACAGTGCATCTATACTTGGTGTTTTAAAATCAAGAAATACAGAATCTGCTGCTTTCTGACTGTTCAGTTATTTGATATGTATAAATGCTGTATTTTCTAGGATCATAGAAGCATAGAATGGTTTAGGTTGGAAGATGATCTTAAAGATGATGTAGTTCCTAGCACCCTCCCATGGGCAGGGAAACCTACCACTAGACCAGGATGTTCAAATGCCATCCAGCCTGGTCTTGAACACTTCCAGGGAGGGGGCAACCATAACTTCCTTGGGCAACCTGTTCCAGTGCCTGAAGTTCATATAGGTGTTTATTCTACAGCCATTGTATTCCATATTTAAGTAACTTTTTGCTGTTTCGTTATGCTGTGGTTGTTTTTTGGTTTTGATTTTTTGTTTTTTTCTTGAATCTATGTCAGGCAGTCTACTGGAGATTTTGATCTGTTGGGGCTCTTTGTTTCTCC